>OY856412.1:951330280-952530280 GCA_963693085.1 Alisma plantago-aquatica
CTGTCATTCTGACATCATTTCCAATCCAACCGGTTCAACCATTTCGGTTGAACCGGACTCAATCCGGTCTGAGTCAGTATCGGTCCGACCACAGGTTCAGTTCTGAAAACATTGGTCGATACATCTTCATATCAACTCTTTCACGATCAACCTCTTGATTATAAGTATTTAAAGATTTTTAGTTGCACTGTCGACCTGCTCACTCGCCCATACATTGCCTACAACCACCATAAGTTTGATTTTTGTACCAAACGTTGTGTGTTTTCTTAGGCTACTCCTCTAATCACTATGGGTATCAGTGTGTCGATCCCATTATCAATCGCATGAATCTCGCATAGTATTGTCAATTCATTGAAGATATGTTTCCATTCAAATCCACCAACTTCATTTTTGGTCCTCCACCATTGTCTTCATCCCACTCGTGGCTTTCCATCTTAGTTTTCCCTTTTTCGAACATAACCCAGACCCCCACACGTCCTCCACCAACACCTACTGCCCCTAGGTCCCCTCCACATGTCACCCCCACCTCAACACCACATGACCTCAACACATCACTCGCAACCACAAACTCTACACCCACCACCACCATGATGGTCCCCCGCAACAAGCAACTATTTCAAGTCTATTGATATTACTACTGATCATGGAACAGGGCTTCGACTTCGAGCCGACTTCGACAGGTGTGGACATGTAAGTTTGTGGAAATGTCGAGGATTTTTACAACCAAACTTCGAAGCAACTTCGACAAAAATAAAGCAAAAAAATACTGAATTTGTGATGAAAATTGTTAGATTTCATCAAATCTAGCTTAAAACACAATAATTTACATATAAGTATATAACCATCCATGTAGATTTACAAACGTAGAAAAACACACGGTTACATGACAATGTGTGATGCAAGTGCAAGTTGTGCAACTAGGGTTTTCTTCAAGATATATAGGTTTATGACAAATAGACAACTTAAAAGATTATAAATTACAACTTTACAAGTACTAGCATAACACAAGTAGAAAGCAACTAAGCAATTTAACAAACATACCAATTAATACAAACTTTGATCATAGCCATAAGCATAGTCACAATAATCGGCATTTTTTCAAAAATTCGTGTTTTAAACGCGTATAATTCAGCTGCCGTATGTGACGGTCGTCTAATTCTGTCCTGCCGTATTATACGCGTTATTCGCGTTTTATTCGCGTTTTAAACGACTTCCGCTTTATTCACGTTTTAAACGTTTTTTACCGTTTTATACGCTACTATACGGTGGTATATATATATATATATATATATATATATATATATATATATATGTGTGTGTGCAAAGTATATGCATATGTGTATATATATATATATATATATATATGTCCAAAGTTTATACATATGTGTATATATATATATATATATATATATATATATGTCCAAAGTATATACATATATATACATACACATATACACACACACACACACATATATATATATATATATTTACATACATGCAACAAGATTTAAATTGATAACTATAGGAGAATCAGGGGCAACAGAACTAACAAGAAGAAGATGAAACAAGTCAACAACAGTAAGAGGAAGATAAGTAGGAATTGGAGAGAGAAAACAGGATAAAAAGAAACATGCAAATGGTAGATGTGCAGGAAAAGTCAGAATAAGACAAACACAAGGGCAGTAAAAGGAGATCGAAAGAGGAGGAAGAATTCAACAAAACAAAATAAAAAACAGCAGTAGCAGGTGCTGAAATAGAAATATAGAGATAAGAAGAATAGGCCAGTGAAAATAAATGGAAACATGAAAACAACAGTAGCAGTGAGAGGAGATTTAGGAGGAAGAAATTAGAAAATGAAGAACAAATATATGCAAATAGTAGTAGCAGATTTGGTGGCAGGAGATATAGGCAGGATATAAATATATATATATATATATATGTGTGTGTGTGTGTGTGTATATATATCTATATATCTATACATATATACATATATATATATATATATGTATATATATATGTATGTATATATATATATATATATTGCCGACTTTTTCCCGAATAGTTGACCGTACTTTGACCGAATTTGACCGTACTTTTACCTTTTTTATCCGAATTTCCCACAAAATTCCCGAATTCCGATTTTTTCAGCTCCACCGTACGTATCCCGAATACCGAATTTGTGACTATGGCCATAAGGAACATAAGTCTATGGTGAGGGTAAGTAGGGCAATTGTTATTGTTGTTCGGGCTGTGGTTGTGGCTGGCTAGAGTTATCCTTTCTTTTTCTTTGGTATTGTTTTGTAGATGCAGGCCTAGGAGGAAGATCTGCTTCTTTTTAGTCCTTTCAAGCCTTGATAAATCAACAGGAGGACTTGCAGGTGGTGGAGTTTGTCATATGATGTGTGATCCATCTGATGGAGCAGTAGTAGAAGAATCACCAGATGTAGACTTATCAACGTATCCTCCACCAGATTGTATGGTTGACCAGATTGTATGGTTGACCCTTGAGGATGCCTCACTTTCATCTACATGTAGAGGGCCAAAGAAATCACATGGATCATCTGAATCTTTCTCAAGTCGGTTGATTGTAGAGTTTGCTTGAATTCCCTCTTCCTAGTTATATTGTTCCACATTAATAACTATTTGACTTGCAATTGTAGGATCAGGGTTACCAGTTGATCCACCTACATCTAAAATAGGAGTATAAGTTTCCTCATTCAACAAAGCCTGCATGGGGTCATCATCATCGTCTTTGTCATGATAAATGTAAGCCCAATCCAATGGATTTTCAGTCATGAAGTCTTTAGTTGGCTTACTGAATTTTTCATGAAGATATTTTTCCTTCAACCTTATGTTGTAATGCACATATACCAAAGTGTGCAATTGTTTTGCCCCTAGCATGTTCCTTCTTTTTGTATGAATTAAGTTAAAGGTGCTTTAATTTCTCTCGCACTCCCCTACAGCAGTCGTTTGGGACAACACTTAATAGTTATACTTCTTAACTCTTCACAGTCAATTCCGTATTCGACCCACCATTCAGCTGCATACGAAATAATATATAAAGTTAATAGCCATATATTATAATTCATAGGTCTATGATAAGAATGTATGTAACTTCGAATACCAGGTGTCATCTTGTCCCTTGCATATACAGCACCTTTCATCCCAAAGATGTTGTGTGCTTCCCTAAATCTCTTCATATGTTCAAAGGAAGATAACATAAATCTATAGGTCAAGATATTTGTAAATTTAATAGTATTTGACCTATAAATTTATGTTATCTTCCCTTGAACAAATGAAGAGATTTAGCGAAGCACAAGGCGTCTTTGGGATGAAAGGTGTTGTATATTCAAGGGACAAGATGGCACCTGGTATTGGAAGTTACGTACTTACAATTTTATTACAGACCTATGAATTATCATATACGGATATTAACTTTATATATTATTTCATATGCAGCTGAATGGTGGGTTGAATACGGAATTGACTATGAAGAGTTGAGAAGTATAACTATTAAAGTGTTGTCCCAAACGACTGCTGCAGGGGAGTGTGAGAGAAATTAAAGCACCTTTAACTTAATTCATACAAAAAGAAGGAACATGCTAGGGGCAAAACAATTGCACACTTTGGTATATGTGCATTACAACATAAGGTTGAAGGAAAAATATCTTCATGAAAAATTCAGTAAGCCAACTAAAGACTTCATGACTGAAAATCCATTGGATTGGGCTTACATTTATCATGACAAAGACGATGATGATGACCCCATGCAGGCTTTGTTGAATGAGGAAACTTATACTCCTATTTTAGATGTAGGTGGTTCAACTGGTAACCCTGATCCTACAATTGCAAGTCAAATAGTTATTAATGTGGAACAATATAACTAGGAAGAGGGAATTCAAGCAAACTCTGCAATCAACCGACTTGAGAAAGATTCAGATGATCCATGTGATTTCTTTGGCCCTCTACCTGTAGATGAAAGTGAAGCATCATCAAGGTCATCCATACCATCTGGTGGAGGATACTTGATAAGTCCACATCTGGTGATTCTTCTACTACTGCTCCATTAGATGGATCACACATCAGAGGACGAACTCCACCACCTCCAAGTCCTCCTGTTGATTTAGTCAAGGCTTAAAAAGAGTGGAAAAGAAGCAAATCTTCCTCCTAGGCATGCATCTACAAAACAATACCAAAGAAAAGGAAAGGATAACTCTAGCCAGCCACAACCACAGTCTGAGCAACAACAACAACAATTGCCCTGCTTGCAACCCACCACAGACTTATGTTCATTATGGCTATGATTAAAGTAATGGCTATGAATCTTGTGATCCTTTTGGACAATATGGTTATGGACAACAAGGACAAGTTCAAATGCCAAAACAACCATCAGTTGATAACTTAACCATGTCTATGGGATCTGGGCATATTAGTGGTCCTAGTACTGGTAATGTACAAGGATCTAGTATCATGGATGATTTATTCGGAATAGGCAGTGGTGGATATAGCATTATACCTACTCATTGTCAAATTCCAGAGAAGAAAATTGATATTGATAGTGTCTTTGGTCATTGTGGGAGTGGTCATTATACTTCTAGTGGATCCCATGGGACATGTATTCAAAGCACAACACAATATCTATTTAATGGCTCTATGGTAAATCCAGCTAATGATCATGAAAGATCTCAAGGGCAGACCTACTATCCTTTTATTCTCTCTAGTCATGAGCCCTCCTGCACACATTCTGAACATGAAAGATCTTCTACACCTTTGTCACATGATTCTATTGCTCTTCCCAGATCAAAATCATATAGAGATGTTGATCTTTCTTCTTATGCTCAATTTGGATGCCTTGCGGACCTTTCTGATTCCGATTTTGCGGCATTTGAAGTTGACTACGAGCTAAACCACAAAGAAAATATAGCATGGATGCAATATGCTTTAAGAGTGGATAGCCAAATAGCTGGCTTTAGGCATATTGATCAATATGAAGAGCATGCAAGACATTCAGCATGGTATTAGTCTTAGTCAGCACTCATCAGACTCGACTCAAGTGGGTACTTCAATTTGTATTAATCGGTATGTTTGTTAAATTGCTTAGTTGCTTTCTACTTGTGTTATGCTAGTACTTGTAAAGTTGTAATTTGTTATCTTTTAAGTTGTTTATTTGTCATAAACCTATATCTCTTGAAGAAATCCCTAGTTGCACAATTTGCACTTGCATCACACGCTGGCATGTAACCGTGTATTTTTCTACATTTGTAAATCTACATGGATGGTTATATACGTATATGTAAATATATTGTTTTTAAGCTAGATTTGATGAAATCTATCAATTTTCATCAAAAATTCAGTGTTTTTTTGCTTTTTTGTCGAAGTTGCGTCAACGTTTGGTGGTAAAAATCCTCGACATTTCCACAAACTTCCGTGTCCACACTTGTTGAAGTCAGCTCGAAGTCAAAGTCATGTTCCATGATCAGTAGTACCATATCGGAGTATCATTTTTGTAAGACTAAGTCACATGTGTCAGTTTCAATTGTATACTAAGTAATTTCATGCTCTCTAATCTCGTCATATACTCATAATGCAAGCATAAGAAGTACATGATCTGTAATTTTTTCATATGATGATACCATATCTCAATCTTTCATTACTATGTAACATGAGTCAGTACTCACTCATTTACAAGTAATTTGATGGTATCGGTATGTAATTTTGTAAAATGTAACAATGCTCACTTGCATTTACATGTATGAAACTCTTTCACTAATATATAATATATTTCATTATGCTTGTTTATAAAGTATTACTTCTCTAATTTAATATTTAAGTATAGGCAAACTATATTTTTCTGTGTTATATTGATAAGTGGTTTGCTTTTTCGTTAAGAGGTTGCTTAAGTGCACGCTTCACGCTTAAACGCTCCGGGATGGTCGGCTTCTCGCTTCGCGCTTTACAAAACCTAGGTCTCAGCAAAAATACAGCCATGATTTCCTACGCAACTCTCACATGGATGGCGTCAAACCTATCTCCTCTCCACTATGCCCCCAAACCAAACTAACCAAAATCGGTGCACCTATTCCTAATCCTTAACGATATCGCAAAATAGTTGGCTCCTTCTAGTACCTTACCATAACCCACCTAGAAATCGCCTTCCATGTTAACAAAGCTTGCCAATTTATGAGTGCCCCCACATATTCACATTGACATACCATATAACAAATCCTTTGTTACCTTAATCAAACCATTACGCCATCCTTGTCCATTACTGGGTTCTACACTCTTAACCTACAATCCTTTTCCGATGTGGATTGGGCTGGTTTAATTGATGATAGGACATCTGGTGGTTTTGTTATTTACCTTGGTACCAATCTCATTTCTCGGTCTGCTCGCAAGAAACCAAAGGTAGCACGCTCCACCAAATTCTCGGTTAACAGTGACGTCAGCAACGACATCGCTAGTAATTTAAATATATACAAATGTATTTGATACTCATGGAAAATATCCCTGTAAAGTTACAAAACATGAATAATAGCACAACCTCTCACAATGACTTGATAAGCAAACCAAATAACAAATATTATTCAACACATGGGCATACATATACCAACATTTATATAGTATTCTAATTTTTTTACTAATTCATTAAGTATACAACCCAATGCAATATTAGATACCTATAATACCCTAAATCTACTAATCTTCTTTAACGCCATTTTGGGGAAACGGCATGCTAAATAATGCAATGTGAAATCAAACAACAATCAAAGAAATGTGTATACACTACATGGATAATCTATGACAATTCAATTGTAACAATGGGATTAGTGAACTGTAGATGGAGAATACAAGTATTACTAGTGAAGCGGCAAAAAGGGTTGTTATGCAACCAACACCTAACAACCAAATCAACGAAAAATAGCAACAAGAATACACTAATTTGCTATGTGAGAGAACCGACCGGTTGGGCTAAAACCGAACCAATTCGCCGATTCACTGTTTGATGTCGGTCAGACTTCATTTCCGGCTTTGGAGGGGACCAAACCGGTAGAGTGATTGGTTCCGAGTTCAACCGGCCAGTTCGATCCGGTTTTGATAACCATGACTACGGAACTCATCAGGCTCCAATCACTCCTTTGTGAAATGGGCCACCCGCCTTCACATCCACCTATTTTGTGGTGCAATAACATTGGAGCCACCTATCTTACCGCCAATCCAATCCTCCATGCATGCACCAAGCATATCGAAATTGACTTCCACTTTGTGTGTGACCAAATGGCTAACCGGAAACTCGTTGTTTGATATATTTCAACAAAGGATCAAGTTGTAGACATTATGACATTATCAAAATCTCAATTTCTCTCAATACGCAACAAGCTTCATTTATTACATATGGATCCACTCACTTGCCGCCGGTGTTAAATATGCACCATTGCACATTTCAACAAAGGACCAGGTTGTAGACATTATGACATTATCAAAATCTCAATTTCTCTCAATACGCAACAAGCTTCGTTTATTACATATGGATGCGCTCGCTTGTTGGGGGTGTTAGAGCATGCACCGCAACGATCATTGACCCTGGCACGGCCAACTGCATGTGTTGTGGATTCGTTGGAGCCAGCCGTGAGCAGAAATAGTCCACTTCAAACCGATTGTGCTAGATATTATTGTATACAAGGTTCTAGATATTTTTCTATATATTTTTTAGATCTGAATTCAGCGGATCGTGTTCTGTAATTATCTTCTAAATATAGCAAATACACACCAACGATATGGGTGTGGAAATCTAGTCATTTTACATTTACAATTGACATGGCAAATATATACACAAAAAGATCTAACAAGTTCACCTCCAAGGTCAATCACCATGAAATCAAACCAACAAAAGGTTTTCAGAACCTAACATGGTTGTATAGGTGGCCAGGCGGCCAGGCATTCCAGGGGAACGCCCAGACAGCCTAGGCGCTCAGGCGGAGGCCTAGGCATTTTTATATATTATTTATTACAACAGATATATGTAAAAATTTTGAAAAATACAATTCTTACACATAAATATCCATGATAAATATGCAATCAATGTGCTAGCATCATATGAAGAAAGCAACAAAAACATTAGATATGGATTGAATTGTGGAAGTTTTACCTAAACAAAACCTAAACTAGAACTGATTGGCCCTAATTTGAATTCGTTTGATCCAAATTTGATCAAATTTGACCTATTTTACCCTTTTTTTGCCTATACCAGACCTAATTTTGTACACCATGTCCTAATAGATCCCAATTTCCATAAATTTTCATATATTCACCTATAAATGAGACAGAATTTGGCCAAATAAGACCTAGTCATCCAATTTAGAACAATTTCCCCCCAAATCATACTTGTTTCCCCATAAATTAGACCTAATGTGCCCAATTTTGACATGATTTGGCCTAAATAAAAACTAATTTTGTATATTATGATCCAGTTAGACCCAATTTCCCAAATTTTCCCTATATTGACCTAAACAATATATAATTTGGCCAAATTATACCCTAATCTCACCATATCAGACCATTTCCCCAAAATCAGACTTGCTTTCCCCAAATCAGAACTAATCTGCTCAAATTTGACATAATTTAGCCTAAAATCAAACCTAATTTGCATAACATGACCATATCAAGCCTAACTAACCCTAAATTTCCCTATGTTGATCTAAACAAGGCCTTACATGACCAAATCAGGCCTAATTTTTCCAAATTTGATCTTATTCCCCCAAATTAGACCTAATTCCCCCAAATCAGGCTTGTTTTCCCTAAATTGACCCGTTTGGGATAAATCAGACTCAATTTAACAATTAAATGACTCAATTTGATCAAATTCAGATCTAATTAATGCTAAATTAGCCTTGAATTGGCTTAATTTGGGCCTCAAAAGGCCTTAGGCAATAACTTAGGTCAATTAGAGGGCTGGGCGCCCAGTTTGAGGCGGGCTGACTTAAGCCTAGGCGCCCAAGCGCGGCCCAGGCGAGCGCCTGTACAACACAGAACCTAACACTGTGACACAATGGAAGTCGGACCGCTTCAACTGATGAGGTCAGCATTACATCATATATATTTTTCTAAAATATAAATATATATGAAAATCATGGGAAATACACAATTCAAATATGAGTAACAGCACAATTGCTCACAATAATGTAACTGACCGCCTGAAAACCAACATGGCAATCAAATTACTAAGTTCAAGAATATAGATACTAGATAGAGAATCATTCATCAAAAAAAGATACTAGATAGAGAATCAATGAGAAATCAAATTCAGCAATCAGAGTAGCGAACTAGACAGAGAAGAGAAGAACTGCCAGTGAAGCAATAAGTAGGAAACGAAGAATGCAGTAACTTCTTACATGCACGATGTTAGTATGAGAAGAGGTTGATTGGAAGAATATGTATAACCGAAGAGGAGAAAAATTAGAGAAAAAAGATAATAGAAGAGGAGTAGAGAAAGAAGATTGCCGAAAATGCAAGTAGAAGAAGAAGAAGCAAACAAAAGAACGGGAGAATAGTGCAGAAGACTTACATGGAGGTAGCAAACTGAGGCGAGGAAAAGGAAGAAGAATGGAAAAAAAGGAGCAGAAGACTTACTTGGCGGCAGCAAGAAGAGAGGAGGGCGGCGGGAGCTAGAAGACCAACGCCCGACTGCAACAGGGGCGCGGCGGAGGCTGGCGGCAGCAAGAAGAGTGACGCCAGCTGCGGTTGTTCAAACGGCGGCGGCCGGCAAGGACGGCCGGCGACTGTACCAGTGGATGAAGCAGCAGGTGGCTGCGCTTCCCCTCTAGGGTTCTAGTCAGAATGGTAGGTATCGGGATAGAAAGGTTTCCCAGTAACCTGTCGGGGTTTTTTTTTTCTGCCCAGCAGATGAAGTGCAAGTGAGGTGGCCAGCATCATAATTCATAAGAGAAGCTGACCGGCCGGTTTGGGAAAATTGGACCTGTTAACCGGTTGAACCGGCCGTTTGTTGGTTTTCCATCGGTTCAGTCAACTCTATTAAGAAGCCTTTTTTGGTTGGAGGTAAGGATTTTAATGGCATATGTGAAAGGTTAGGGTAAAGATGGAATTAGCACAGGTTAAGTTGTCTATTGTCCTTTTCAATGTTTGATTATACAAAGAATAGTATTGTCTCCAACATCGTCTTCTTAGTCATCTTTTATCCATTCATGAATAGCAACCTCCACGTTTTCAGCTTCAGCGACTCAACAAGATATATAATCTATTATAATAATTTCCATTGTTCAAAAAATGATAACATACTATCCACTCTTTTTCGGGAGGTAGAAAAACTGCGCCAATCCATTGAGATATGGTATGCTACAAGTGAATATTTGCGACAAGAAATGAATCCGGATGACTGATCCTCCAGTCCATATAATGTCTTTTTCGGTGAAAGACAATGATAAATATCAAGAAATAGCCTCATCTCCCTTACCATCCGGTTCAACCTTAGACCGGTCCATGACTCCTGGCTAATTTTTGGAACCCCACAAGCCTTCTGGGCCTGTTCCTCTGAAAGCTGGGTCCCAGATGGGAACAAATGACATTATATGACAAGAAATGAATCCCATCAAGGTGAAAGCCTCCCCATATGCTTGGCGCAGGCCATTTGGTGGGTCCGACTGTATGAAAAAACACACTTTGCATAACCGTTTCACCTAATCGATCGTGGTGAAGTCAGCAATGGATTCGGCGGATCATCCACGTCACGCTAGGGTTTGGGAAGGACATTCACGAGAGTGAGGTGAGTTTGAAGAGAAAGGGGGTGGATTTTGCTAACTGGCTGTGAGCATGGGAATTGCGTTGCCGAGCAGAGGGCAGAGAGTTTCAAGTTTGGGTGAAACCATAGGTGAAAGATAGCCTACACAGGCCTAACACAAGGCCCCATATAGATTCAGCGAACGGGGTTTATGAGAGATTGATTGATGGACCTAAGCTTAGTTGATTGAACCTAAACCAAAGCCTATAGACTGAATTAGGAGAGCAGAGGTTTATAGCCAAGCCAAGGGGCGAAGCGGCAATTCAAGGACTGCCAGAGGTAGGTAAGCGACTGGAAGACGCATTCGAGTTCCATTTCAGTGAAGGACGACGTACCATGATACATTCTGTTTTGTCGAGTCCTGCTTTGGTCTCTGGTTTGATGGTTGTACGTGCTAAAAATCCGGTACATTCCGTTTCGTTTCCCATCCCCGTCTTTCGCAACACTTCTGGGTTATTGATTTTGTTAGGTCTCGACTTCTCCGCTATGATCTCCCCAGTAGTTCATATAGGAGCTATTGCTGTTTCATTCCTATTCGTGGTTATGATGTTCAATATTCAAAGGGAGGAGATTCACGAAGAAGTCTTGCGCTATTTACCAGTGAGTGGTATTATTGGACTGATCCTTTGGTGGGAAATGTTCTTCATTTTAGATAATGAAACCGTTCCATTACTACCAACCCACAGAAATACGACCTCTCTGAGATATACGGTTTATGCCGGAAAGGTACGAAGTTGGACGGAGTTGGAAACATTGGGCAATTTACTTTATACCTACTATTCTGTCTGGTTTTTGCTTCCTAGTCTGATTTTATTAGTAGCCATGATTGGGGCTATAGTACTAACTATGCATAGGACTACAAAGGTGAAAAGGCAGGATGTATTCCGACGAAATGCGTTGGATTCTAGGAGGACTATAATGAGGAGGACGACAGAACAAATTCGGTCTGTGTGACTTGGACTCCGGGTGACGAAAGTGGCTTTTTACTACAGGAAAATGGGCCCTAAAAACAAAGAGAAATCATGTTCAATGTCTAAATCTTATTATTCATTGCTTTGGTTGGAAGGAAGAAAAGAAACCTAGTGGATCAAAATAGAATTTGATATTTGATATAGACAAAATCATAGCCCTTTCTCTAACCGGCAAATCCAAAAATCTTGGTTTTCCGCCCTTACGCGTGCCTCACCTGATGCTTCCTTAAAAGAAAGCGCTTTGCCTCCCACCCGCTAATTCGAAAGTCTTTCTTTTTTTATTGATGATGGCACCATTCGCCTGCCTTGCGCTCCAACAGGAACGAAGTAGCTCGACCGTAAGGAAGAGGAATTGAGATCGATCCGAAAATATGCTTCCGGGGGGACAAAAAAAGCAAGATCTCCTGTCCGATAACTTTAATAGGTTCGGAGGTAGCCCTTCTATAGTATAGCTATAGCACACGTTCCATGTATTACACTTCTTCGTTCCTGCGTATTCCACTCCCGTGCTCGTTCCCCGGCTCATGGTACGGAGATCCACAAGCCGAAAGGCAATCAAGAGTAGGAGAGGCTAGACTTGTAGACCCTCTCTCTCCTAAAGGTACGAATCAGCCCAACCGTTCCTGAACCTATATATCACTATGAGGAAGAGATCAGAAAGAAAGCCTACTGCAGAAAGTTCCATGTCTTTGTCTTCTTTTTATATCACTCCCCCGAACAGATAGTGGCATAGGTCCCACCACAGCCGTACGATCCTCTGATGTATAAGATCAGTTGCCGTATATTCGGAGTGCAGCAAAGAAGTGTCCAGAGGTGCGTAACCTTGCCTTGTTCAACTTCCATTCCTTTAATGATAGATTTTGACTGTTATTTATTTAAAATTCTCTTTCCGGAGCTAAGAACGATCCCATCGGGAGTTTTCTCCAACTCCAAAATCAAGTCTTTTCCTCGTACTTTTCTACTGGACTTCTAGATAGAGCAGTGTCGTACCTGGACTCCCGAAGTCAGCATAGTCTCCCTCTGCCTCCCCCGGTAATCGAGCCAGTTTTCACTTCCTCCAACTCGTTACGTTTAACGACTGAACTTGTTGGTCCTAATTTGTCTTCAAGCCCATTACCCTAACCAAGCCTTCTCTCCGACTTCTACTTCTATTAGTGGTAGTGGGGAATGACGATCGCACCCACGTTCAGCTATCTATCCCTGCGTTCCCACCTGCATGCCTAACCGCTAACGGAGGCCCATCCTAATACAGTCCTTCTAGATGTATGTATCTTTCTCATTCCCCGCTGTCCTTGCTTGGCTAGCTCGAAGTCATGTAAGATGAAAAAGAGGACTGCTACCATAACTGCGGAAGAAGGAAAGCGGATCAAGACAAGTCGATAGACAAAGCAGACAACCCGGGACTCTATGGCACTTGTGGTAAAGGTTTTCTAGCCCCGAAGGTCTTCAGACCAGAGTGATCGGCGCCTATGAAACTGTAACCCCAATCTGATGTGGTCGAAAGAAAGGGAATGAAGTGTCACACTCAAAGTGGTCGACCTGCCTCCTCCGCTGCCGAAAATCCATCAAGTGGAACTCCGTGCATGGACCCCCAAGAGATGGACAGGGCATTGTCTCTTCATTCTTGGAAAGTCTTTCAGGAGGACATTCTTTCTTCATAAATTCTATGTCGCTCGTTGCCTTAGGAATCTAAGCGGATTTCGCCGGGCAGCTATGAAGCAAACACATCTGCTCAACCAGAGTGACAGGAAAGTGATCTCGAAAGAAAAAGGTTCAGAGAATTGACATGGAAAACCACTTTCTTTAAATAATTTGTCGCTCATTCGAACAGATCCCGGTCACTGTACTTTCAGGGTTGATACCAAACCGACCATAAAGAGAGTTCATCAGGCCAAATATAGGATAAGGGAACATTACCCTCTTTCTTGGCTTTTGACCTTTTTTCAAAGAGTATGATACATAGTTGACAAAAGGGCTTTCCTTCTTCTCAAATATGTACCCTCTGCGTGACTTCGTAACCCTTTTGGCATATTTCTTCACTGTAGTAAACTCCTGTAAAGGAACCTGTAGGGAATATGAGAGTGTCATCTTGATTTCGATATGGTAGAAAGGGTCTCTTGAGGTTCTCTGGACATGATACATATGCCTCAAGAAATCCATACAAATCATCTATATTGGTTGTTTCGAATTGACCTACCCATTGTTCCACCAGGCATATGGAAGTTCTTCATGATAAAAGGATACAATGAATTCACATCGTAATAGTCAAGATCCTTACCATAAGGAAGATAGACACCAGCATGACCTCCATAGTAACCACGGCGAATGAAAGTATCTTCATTCAGGTTTGGAATATGGATTGGCCAGTTGACAGAATCGTCAGAATTCTGACGAAAGATAGTCAGAGCAAGAGATGGAAGTTCAATCTTGTTCTCAATATCAACATGATAAGCTTCCCAATAGATATCTTGTGCCTTCCTCATTATTCCAGCAAGTAAGATGATGTCCTGTTTCAAATACTCTATGAAACTTTCGGGTAGATTAGACACAGACACTTCTTCATGGTTGATGTCACCTTTACTGCCTAACTCTGGGCATAAATGTTGAGCAAGATCGTCCAGACCACCAGGGATCAGATTCTTTGAGTCTCTTAAACGGAAGAGCATCTTCTTTTGTTTATAAATACTCAAGTCATAAAGATGATGGTTTCTAAACATAGGTTGTCAATCAAAAATGAGAAGTTCCCGTGATTTACGGTTTATGTATATCCTACCCTAAGACGAGAGGATTGGGCTTAGAACAACGGTGGATAAGATCACATCTTCATGACAAGAGGTGTACACCTTAGGCCTCACTCAAGGTAATGGGCCAACCCTTACGAGTCCAAAAAAATTGGATCTTCTTTGATGACAAAACCACAGATTGGGCTTAATTCAAAGCCCTCCCCTATTCTAAAGGTATAGGACCCAGACAGCCTATAAGTAAGTAAATTGTCCTAAGGGGACAAAGAGCCCATATAGAACCCCAAGCAATCTAACAAGCACACGCAGTCACACAAGACAGAGTGGACCTATGGGAAATTGATTGGCTTTATTGCCCGTCATCTAGGGATAGAAAAAGAAAGAACACCTCCACTATACTAGGAGGGGATTCGCGCCGAATGGAACAAGGCGCTTTGAACCATATACTATTGTTGCAGGAATGAAAGGCAGCCTCGGAACAGAATTATGCTGCTTGCTGGGCCCTGATGGTGGAACTGACATTTTTGGGGGGAAGAAAGTGGCCCCCTTTTTCGGCAGAGTGGGCAGCACCGTTTTCTCTCGTGTAGCTGTGATGCCATTTAGAAAGAAGACAAGAAGAAAAAGCAGTATTCTGCGGATTCTCGCCATCACTGGAAAAGAAATTGAGCTGCAGGCATCAAGGGACCGAGATTTGAGACTGCTGCAGAAGCGGAATCGAAGGGGTTGGTTGGAAGGTAAGGATAGCATGATTGACTGGTTGCGGATCCCCTTTGCTTCATGTGATTTGACTTTCATTTGGACAGATCCAGCGTCTGTGGGCTTCCATCGAGTAAAGCAGGCTTGACAGGCCCAAGTCTTCATTTGTTTTCTTTGATGGTTCATGTAAGCTGGGTTCATTCGGGCCCTCTTGGGACACCTTGTGGGCCAATGCGTATAAGCTTGGGCTTTGCTAACGTGGCTCATTTGACGACTCAGTACATGGATGTCACGAGTCTATTGGCATGGAAGATTTTTGACGTAAGCTGGTTGTACTTGTAAGTTCGTTCAATTCACACAGGCAGTGTGATTTGGGGATCTTTTGTTTGGTAGCTAGAGCCAGCCAGTTTTTCATGAAAAAGGCATGAGAGTCTTCAACTGCAGAAAAGTCGTGCGGAAAACTAGTCAGAATTAGGCCCGCCATCCAATTCATGCCGCATTGCGAGATCCCTCTAGCACTCTATAAATGGAGACTCGATCAGTCACTTCATCAAATGAAAATCAAAGAAATTGAGTTGATGGAGTAGCCAGTGCCCTTGAGTTATTATATTCGGTATCGCCTTCTCTCATCGTTAAAGGCGCCGCAAGGCACTCGACTAGAAAGAGTGGATGTTAGGCACGCAGGGAAGTATGCGCTGGCACTAGCCCTGGGCATGGATTCTTCTTTGATTGAAGGAACGGGACATAAGAGAACCAGAACCATATCCTTCACACATTCAGTCTGATCTTATCTGCGCTATTGCCCGATCATAGCTGTACTGTATGAGATTAGTTCTCTGTCTCCCCTGCCCTGTTAGAACAGTATGGTCTGTATAAACCTGAAAGGAAGCCATTCATAATAGGGAGTTTCTAGCCGTCTTTCTTGAGGAGCGAGAAAAGTGACTAATAGCCAAACCCACTATGAATCAGAGAAAAGTATAGACTTTCTTATTTCGACCCTTATTTAGATTATAGAATCAAGAGCATTGACATCGAAAAAAGGCCAATGAACATAGGCTTAGCGTCTTCCACTGAATTTCCGAGTCAGGGCTTAGGTAAGGAAGCCTAGCAGCTCGATTGAATTAGGCGCAAGAAGCTTCAGTTACGCCGCTTGACCTAGTCATCGCAGGGGCTCAGCGCTTAGTTGAAAGACACTGTGCCTCAAAAGATATCTGAGCCCTAGAAGGACGATTGCTTATCTCACCTTCAGGCATCGGGATCAGAGTGTCACCTATGACTAAGCTCCGTGACTAGCGGAATTGTCATCATCGTCGTTCTTCTTCATCACAGGCCAACCGAACCGCTCGACCATAGGGAAATGAGGAACCCATAGGACTGGCCTAAAGTGCCTGCCCCCTCTTCATCTTCCGAGTCATGCCCGGAATGAGTCCTTTGCCCTTGAGATCTATCATCTATCAAAAAAAGTTCAGCTGCTTGCCGTCTAAGATGACTAATAGAAGCTCAATCGAACAGACCTTGCCTAATAGACTGGAATGGGGTTAGCTAGAACAGGCGAAAAAGATCAACGTTAGACAAGAAAAAAAGCAACGCACATGACCTCTCGCTTAGCTCGATTTGTACCTCTCCCTTACGGTCGAGCTACTTTGTTCCTCATGTCGTCTTTCTCCCCAACCTATCTAAGGGCTGTACCAAAAGAAGCATCGTAACCCAACATTCCATTGATTTCATTTTCATTACCTAGTAGTGAACTCTGAACTCGCTACCTTAAGAGGTAAGAGGAATGATTGTAAACTGATGGCTATTCTTCCCATCGAAGAAAGAGATGGAGGATGGCACGTGGGTTCGTTCGAAGGACTTTCTACTTCAAAAAAACATGTTGATGAAAAAAGAACTTTCTCCCCCGAGACCCAAAAGTCCTCTTAGGTCTTTAAAGACAAGTGGACCCAAAACCCTGGCTTAGTTACTTACTTGCTTATCAAGTACATTTATCCCTCAAAGTTCAATCTCGAAAAGATTTTCCCTTCCGACACAGCAGTTCTAAGCCCTAGTTCCTACTTCAAGTGAAACCCTTCTTCGAAAGCCTATCTCAGTCGTACTGGACTCTCTATTACCAACAGCAGGAATGGATGCCTCTATTGCCTTGAGGACAGACTGTGACGGTCAAACTACAACAAAAACTCGCATTCGTGCATCCGTTCTCTTGCTTGCAACTGAACTTCAGCCGACGATCCTCCTTCTGCGGAAGAACGAATCCGTGCTCGCTCCTTGTTAGGAGTAGGTTTCTAGCCTAACTGGAACACTTCCTGTCCGAAAGAAAGGTAGGGCGAATGATGCAGTAGGAACAGATTACTTGCTGCTTGATACTGAAGGAACTTAGTGTACTCAGCCTCAGACACAGATACAGTTTGATGCTCAGTAGTGGTAGAAAGGAGTGGGAACATACTCATAAGTAGCTACATTCGCATATCGTGGAGGTCTACCCAGAAGAAAAGAGGATCTCAACAATAATCACTAGGCGGCAGGCCCTCTTCACCGAATCACCATAGTGAGAATACTTCCGCAATCCTCGTCCACTTCTCCACTGCCATAAAAAGGTTCTTGAGCAGGCCATAAGACCTTCTTTCCCTCAGCTAAAGACCAGAAAAAGAGTCACTCCTCGAGGTAGGTAAGCGACTGGAAGGATGGAGGTCAGTCCCTACTGCTTTCTCTTCCACTCCCAGTGATTTTTTTGGGTTTCTGGGGCTAGCAGTCACATGTCAGGTGATAATGACTTTTATAGCCTATGGTCTGATATATCATAAGTTTGCTATTTAATGGAAAGCTCCAGAGGGCAATTCTTTGTCGTGCCAGTTGCCCTCAAATAAGCAAACGTCGGCTGGCACGCTACTCTGGAACCTACCTCTTTGAATATTCGTTTGCCTGGATCAAAAAAGATGGATTAAGGAATTTTGGAAGGAGATGTACGAGAATTCCCACAGGATGGATTGGCTTACCTTTCTTTCTGAAAATCGTTCAAATTCAAACCTAAATAGAAGAAATCCCCTTTCCAAATATCCCTCCATATATTGGTGGTGGAAGAAAGCCCAGTAGAGTCCCTCTATGTCAGAGACCTGGGAGTCGCTTTTGATTAAGTGAAGGGGGTTCTCTCCTTTTCCTACTTTATATACTATCTATTGCGCGAGGACTTCCCTACTGGCTGGCTTGACTGACCTAGAACTGAATTTCCTTGCCTAAGAAACTCTTTGCTAGTAAGGCTTGATAGTCAGGTCAAGAGAAAGACTCCTTTTGCTCTCCTCTTCAATGAATTTCAAACTTCCAACCATAAACGGAGGGCGAGAAGAAGCAAGGGAAGGAGAAGAGTGAATGAATCCGGTCTTGGGAGTCAAGGCTCGCGGCAGCGAGGGACGAAAGGATAGAATGATTATGTGTATGCACGAGCTGAAAGGGATTGTGAGTTTCATTAGAGCCATTCTCTCACTTAGTTACCGACTTCCAAGTCAATGTGTCCCGGATAAGTGGCATCTATCCAACTCTGTAGCCGGAGTCAAGGAGCTAGGCAAGGAATAAATCAGACAGACGTATGAGAGAGAAGAAGCTCTTTCTGTTTCGTAAGAGTGGTTTAGGTAGCGAGGAGGAGACTGATTGGAACTGGAATCACCCCCGGTCTGATCCTATGGCGATGTTTTCGGCAGCCATAGTCCGGTTTCATTAGCAGAATGAGCAGTCCGGGCTGTGAACCATAGGCCGTCCGGATTGGAAACCCTAGGCCCGGCCTACTCTACCTTACTGGGATCTTGAATATCATAGAACCTCAATCCACTTATTCCTTCTTTCATATACCTCCCCACCAATATACCGAGACAAATGGGAATAACCGAACCACGTCTACAAAATGCCAGTACCATGCAGTTGCTTCAAAGCCAACGTGATGCTCCTTGGTCAGATGACCAAGATATTGGCGAATACCACATATGATCAAGAAAAGAGTACCTATAATCACATGAAAACCATGAAAGCCTGTTGCTGAGAAAAAGGTAGAACCATAAATACTATCTGAAATTGTGGAGGGTGCTTGGTAATATTCCATTCCTTGAAAGCCAGTGAATACTAGAGCCAGTAAAACGGTAGCTACTAAAGCGTAAACTGCCCGTTTTTCCTTCCCCGCGAGGAGGGCATGATGAGCCCAAGTTACGGCAGCTCCGGATGAAGGGAGAATAGGGGTATTAAGAAAAGGGATTTCCCGAGGATCTAAAACCGCAATCCCTTTTGGGGACCAAATACCTCCGATCTCTACCGTGGGTGCCAAAGAAGAATGAGAAGAAGCCCGAAAAAGAGCAAAAAGGAACATAACCTCCGATACTATGAACAGAATAGAACCATATCGAGGTCCTAATTGTACTGCTTTTGTATGATGTCCTTCCAACGTGGATTCACGTAGAACATCGCATATGTAATGCTTTACCAGAGAGCAAAAGTGTATCACTACATAGAGAGTCCTTCAACTCCTTGAGAATGAAATGAGATCATTAGAGGAGCAGTTATCCACCGTTATGGTTGATACCTTACGATCCACATTCCAATCCATTAAACTTCGGTGTAAAACTTCACGTAATGCCTCACTGGTGTGAGGGCATGGGACATATGCAAACTTTAATATCAAATTGCGTAGTACCCATGTGTCATCAATGTAATGCGCAGTTATGACCATGAATCCTCTCTTCTGGTGATTTGGCGTCCACATGTCTGTCGTTATCGCAAACCTAGACTTGTTGTTCCCAATAACTTTCATCAGTTTAGACATTTCAAACTCGTAAAGTAGCAAAATATCACTCTTAGTGGTATTTCTTGAAGGACATCTAAAAAGTGGCTGAAGATTATGTGAGTATGTCCGAAAGCCTTCATGTTCTACCATTGATAGAGGATATTCATGTTGGACAATCATCCGAGCTAGATCATTTCTTGAACCCTCTTGACTAAAGGTAGAATTTGAAGTCCTTGCTTCCCCAATGGAACCCACATGTGTTGTCTCTTCTTGTACTACCAAAGTTTTTCTAATAGGGCATGTACTGTTAAAATGATTCAAGAGGGAAGAGGTGCCATTTTTAGTATTGCCAGAGAGAAGTCGGAAGCAATACTTGCATTCAGCTTTTGCCACTCCATTCACCTCTTTCCTTGTGAACTCTGCCCATATGTCACTTCTAAAATTTCCTTTCCTAGAACTAGACATCCTTGGATTAGTATCCACTTGACTTTCCCCATCTCCAATGTTACTACTAATAGGAGTCGATTCATCCATTGGAGTGTCACTCTCCATAGCTATAAACTTGATAATCTATAAAAAATATAGGAAGTTTTCATATTAGTCCATTTTAAGGTAGTAGCATTCAATAAGTGTATCTACTATCTCAAATGTAAGGTAGGTCCTAACCCATTTTCAAACATGTGATCACACTAGTGGATGCATACTTATTTCTTAATTCTAACGAAAATCTGGCAGCATTTCCCCTCAGTTCTCCGAATACACCGATGTAGAATTATGAATAATTCTACATATGTATCCAGAGAACATTAAGGGAGATGCTACTAGATCTCGTTAGAACTCAGAAACAAGTATGCACTCACTACCTAAGTGTGATCACATGTTTGAAAATAGTCCCAAAGAGTGGGGACTATTCAAGATGTAATCCTATTGATTATATCTTGAATGGGTATACTATAGGCAAGTATATCTTGAGTGGGGACTATTCAGGATATATTCCTATTGATTAAATACTTATGTACACATATAAACCTGAATAGTACATATTAGCATTTAAGATGGGCATCATAGTTTATTGTTTCCATTAAGATAGGCATTTCAACAATGCAATCACAAGAATTAAATACTTATGTACACATATAAACTTGAATAGTACATATTAGCATTTAAGATGGGCATCATAGTTTATTGTTTCGATTAGGATAGGCATTTCAACAATGCAGTCACAAGAATTAAATACTTATGTACACATAATCAGAACAGTACATATTAGCATTTAAGATGGGCATCATAGTTTATTGTTTCGATTAAGATAGGCATTTCAACAATGCAATCACAAGAATTAAATACTTATGTACACATAATCTGAACAGTACATATTAGCATTTAAGATGGGCATCATAGTTTATTGTTTCGATTAAGATAGGCATTTCAAAATAGGAACTAGACAACAAATGGAACTAGACAACAAAGGGAAAAAGTATCTACTTGCTGCACAAGACAGAAAACTATTCCCCGACTGCGAAAGAGTGGATAGTATGTTATCATTTTTTGAAACAAACAATGGAAACTGTACGCGGTAATCATTTTTTGACTGGTCCACATAAATAATTAAGTCAGATTGATTCAATAGGTTGGATTCAATAGGTTTGATTGATGGCCAACTGCTTTCCTAATACAGGAGCACTTGAATAAAGCCCCAAACTTTGTTTATAAGCAAAGTGAAGACAAGAAATCAAAGAACATAGATAAATCACGGAAGGCTTCGATGATGGCGGCGTCGTTAGGGTCTGTGACGGCGGCGATGGTGACGTTTATGGGTTTGACGGCGTGGCTTGCCGTGAAGAGAAAGAAGGGGAGAAACAGAGAAAGGAGGAGAGCCGTAGTGGCAGCCATGCTTGATTCTTTCGGGAACGACGACGCCCAGATGGGGAATAGGCAATGGGAATCAACAACCCTAATGGACGGCAGGACGTTCGATTAAGGAAATGCGAAGAGAAAGGGAACGACAATGTACCCCGACAGAAGAACGGATCGAAACGAGACGATTGGGAAGAGAAGTGTCAATTCTCTGTTACCGAAGGTGAAGAAGATAGCGAAAGTGACCAGTGTTATGCAGCAAAGCCGCAGCCCGGCGGCGGCGGAATCCCAGTGGACAGGAATCGGGAGAGGAGGGTCCAAAATACGAGGTAAGGGAAGAAGCGCGAACGTCACGCCACACCAGGGAAGGACCAGACGCGCCAGTCAGTTCCCCCTCCCACCATTACGCCACTGGCAGCAGCCGCCGCCTCCATCACGTTCACCACCGCCTGTGGGGAGCCACAGCCTCGGCAGGATCGCTGGATCGGCCAGCGACTGGTTGGTTAGTACAACGAGCGGCGGAACTTTTACCCCCTACTGCAGAATTGGGACCGGTGGGAGACGAAAGCGACAGAGAGAGAAAGACGAAACAGAGGGATCGGAAATGGAAACCGGTGAAACCAGTGTACCTGAAGCTTGGAGAAGAGCGTCCTGCAATAGCACCAGTCACACAGCCAAATCTCCTCCTCTCGCGTTGCGGATACGGTGTGGTGGCCTCCGGAATCCCCTCCTCGCCTCACGATGACCTCGTTTTGATCTTCAGAGTCCAGCCCGGAACGACTGCGAACGTCTGGCGTCGACGAGTCGTCAATGGCCTCGAGACCTCGAAGTTCGAGATGATAGCGAGCACCCAAATCAGAACAAGCCAAGAGAGAGGAGAGGGCGGCGAGATTCCAGACGAAGAAGCCCAGAGCGAGGATAGGGAAAGCACTGGAGGGCGGCGGCTAGGGTTTTGAGAAACCCTCTCGCCCAAAGTCTGAAAACTCACGGATGACGGGATGAGGAATGACCCAATGATGCTGGGCGCCTGGCGTGCTGAACCTTGCGGATATCCGTAGGTTTGTTCGGGTTTGATCAACCGAACCGAAAAAAACTATGGGCTTTTGGTTTGTCACCCGAACCGAACCGAAACCCGAAAATAGCTCCGGAAACCACATTTTTCGGTTGGGTTAGGTTCGGTTCGGTTTGGGTTCGGTTCGGATGGAGAATTTTGCCATGCCTACTATTATTTGATTAAGAAATCGAAACAAACACCACCATTGACTCAGCGGCAAAAGAATTGAACGAATCGACACAAAAATCTCAATTGCTTCTCTCCACTTATCAATAAAAAACAAAGAACATGGCTTCAGTAGTTGAGTGGTAGTAATTTGTGTTCTTTGCGACTTTTGAATCGTGCACACATGTTTGGACAACTGATTCAAAAATGTGAAGGCGACACATTTAAAGATAGTAGTGTGGGCGAGGTACTAAGACGATGTATGTGACGGAGCGTGTGTTGTCTCTCTAAGGCTCATATTGGTTTGGTGTAAGGCATGACTTTTGTGGAACTCATTTTCTAGAAATTCTAGTTCAGTTTTTGGAACTTAAGTTTCATTCACTTCTATGTGATTGGTTTGTTGTAAGTGTAAATACGAAAATCATTAAAAAAAATATTAATTTTTATTGTATAATATAAATAATTGAGGATGACAAGGACATAAAAAATTGTATCCGTAAAAAATCATAATAACTGTAATAAGTGGTTATGGTGCACATGTTGCTCCTATAAAAATATTTTATTATGGTACAGTTATAACATTTTAATAAAAATGTTATAATTAAAACCATAATATTTTTATTTCACTTTGTGTATATTAAAATATTATAATAATATCCGTATTTTATGTTCTTGTAAATATAAGTTTTGGTTCATCATTGTTTCACACAATGTAGAATATTAATTTTTACATTATTTTTAGGGAATTTTACTACATTATTCGTGCATGGTTGCAGTTAATTGTCATTTTTCACATCATATTATTTAAATACAAAGAATAAAAATATATTACGTAAATCACATAGTTTTCACATGGTGCGGTGTGTTTCTTTTTCATGATGTTTGTATTTTAAAAAAAATTATAGACGGTGCTGATAATAGTGGTTATAGTGTAAAATATTTTATATAGTGCGATTATAGTGTATGAATATTATGTTATGATTTTAAGAATGTACTATATTCACACCGTTAATATTCCTAGTCATAAATATTTTAATTGTGTCACTTATAATGAATGAAGAATATAATTGTATATGAAATGTTATTAGTTGTCTCAGAACTCATTTCCTGCTCTTTTTAAGAGGAAACTCAAGAACTGTGTTTTGTATATAAGTCTGGAATTCACCGGAAGTCACAGAACGCAAGTTCCAACAGTTACTTTAGACCAATCATGAAAAACTTCTCAAGGAACTCCAGTTCATAAGTTTTTCGGATTAGTTACGACAAACCAATCGGAACCTAAGGGGTTACTGATAGATCTGGGTAGAAGGGAGGTGGATTCGTGAGGCAATGTGGAATTACAGGCAGAGGGCCATAGGTGATGGAAACATAGGATTTCCAAAAGGACGTCGTTGATGGAGCACAACCGCGTCACACGATACAGAGTTGACGTCGATACGGTTCAAGGCTTCGAGGGCTCAAACTGAGAGACGAGTATGTTTTATTGGGAGCAAAGAGATATCCCGAGGAAATACCTGGGTAGGGTCTCGAACTCGAAAATCCTGGTTGTTTAGGACTTCAGTGTCGTCGGTTACCCATCTTGATGTGACTTTTTAAGAATCAAAGATAGGATCAGATTTGTAGCGGGACTGAGTGTCCCATCCTTCTTTCCATCCAGTGAACCAAACACATCGTTATAATTATTTGGTATGTGTCAATGGGATCAAATTATGAGTTTGTTTTCAATTTTTTTAGGAGGTGGGTTTTAAGTGATGAATTGTGAATTTTCATTGGTCCTCTTATAGAAAAATATAGGATGACTCCTAAGTTATAATTTTTCATGCGGTACAGTTTGATAACCCAACGCAATATATCCATAGGTAAGTGATAATTCCAAAAAAGCACAAAATACACAATTACTTCTTGATTATAATTTGTTGTGGTATGCAGTTATGACATTATAAAAATTATATAATAGTAAAAATTGAGGGCAATGTATTGTTTTTTAGCAATGGCATGCATTATATAATTAGAGGAGGACGATAAGTAAAAATGTTATTTTCATGGTAATGGATGAGAGGTAAAAGGGGGTGTATACTACAGATCAAGGAGATCGGAGAGAGGAGGGCCCCGATTCCCAGGGTTAGGAAGGGCGGAGAGGTACTAAAGATTGAGATGAGACGGAGACCTATAAAGTAAGGAAAAGAAGAATGGTGGAAAGAGGATAGTATCCCAACAAGTGTGCATTGGAGAAGGGGCAACAAGAAGAGTAGGGAGATTGGTCAGGGGAGGGAGAAGGAGACATTGAGGGGAAAAACTCTACTAACATAGGAGGAGTTTCGTGGCCTATGTTGCATCATAATACTAAATAAAAGGTGGGTGGTGGAGATGGAGACATAGATGAGCAACAAAAAGAAGAGGGGAAGGAGAAATAGTGTTGCGCCTATAAGCCACTTTTGAATTGTGATGGGTAGGAGGGGAAGGAGAAGCGGGAAGAGGAGGAAGATAAGTAGAGGAGGAAGAGTTATCAGAACTCCATGATAAATGGTGATTTTGATTGCTTTCTTACTTGTGGTTGTAGTGGCAGTCTCCTTCTACTACAACAATCGGGATAGAGGACAAAGTTGATGGTTTCATTTGTGGTTTACCTCACTGGCTATATGAGTAGAGGAGAAGGATGTGGATGATTGGTTGTTGCTCACGTGCCCGATGTCACTAGTGGGGGTGGCAACTAGTTTTGTGAGGTTTTGGAGAGAGTTGTTGTTTTGTTTTTTTAAAATTATACCCAACACTCGTTCAACATTTGAAAATACATATAAATCATATTCTACCTGTTTAATTCATTCATGACGGAGTATTCACAAAATACATGAGTATTGCTACACACAAAATAATCAATTGTCATAGACTTTTAGGATTCGTTATAAGATTCTTACCTAGAATTTTATTTTAGTTTTGGCCATTCATATATACTAAAAAAGGAATATTTTCTTGACTAAAATAAAAATATAAAATATGAAGTATACGTATACAACTGATGGCACAATGATACATAAAAAGATGAACGTTGCATCCGGTTGTTATTCTAGTTACACGAGAATAGACACATATGTTATTTGATGTTTTGAATTCTTTTAAGATGAGTATAATAGATTAATAACAAGTGAAATAATGAGACATCTAGTTAGGTGCCCTGAACACCGTGAGTTTCCCCCGAGGACCACATTGGGGAAACCCCCGAGGACCACATTGGGAAAACAAAATGGATCTCCTTGTAGTAATCGATAAATTATGAGAAGGATTTTTGAAGTTTGGATCAAGACCTTAAACGTTAAACCATAAAGATTTAGTAGTGAGTCATATGGAGTGGCTCTGGCCCTAAATTCTTGTTGTGAAAGTCTATGTCCAGATGGAATAGATTCTGATTAAATGAAATATGTGAAATGAAAAATATGTGAAATGTTATGTACTATTTTGTTGGTTCCTATCTCGTGTACCTGAGATGAGGACATGATCTTTTTTAGGTGACCCTAAGGTGGCTAGAGTTTGTTGTTGATATCTTAGGTTGGCCAACTAAACCCTAAGATAGTGATGTTGAATCGTTGATACGAGAATCAGGTGTGAAGACTTCTACTTGGTGAGGTACAAGCCAAGTAGTTTCAGGGCAAATGATCGAAAGATGATAAGATGTGTAGAACATGATCTAGATGGTTGTTATATTCCTTGTACTACTACTTGTTGATTTGCCATTGTTGATTATGCTTCTTGTTGTGGGAAGAAATCATGTTGCCATGGACATTTTCTATTTCATATTATGATATGCCATGTTGGCAAGTTATAAATGTTGGGATTTACATCCATTCTGAATCCACTACTACAGAAATGGCTTATAAAGTCAATATTCAAGGTGTCGGTTGTATACAAAAACCGACACATAAACCCTACTGTGTCGGTTTTTAACAGAAACTGACATCCAACCTATGAATGTCGACCAGACACGGGTACCACTTTTATTAAGTGTCGATTAATTAATAAACAACTGACACCTAAACTCAATCGCCAAACCCAAAATTCCAGCGAAAAAATTGGCTCCAATATTTTACATATTGCTTTGGTTTGTAACTAAATAACCGACGACTAAAGGGTATTTGCGAGACAGGATTAGTTGTCGGTTGTCTTTAACTCAAAAACCGACGACTATAATGTAGTATAGATGTCGGTTTTTGCAAATAAACTGACACCGTTGGTTTAGTTGTCAGTTTTTTAAATAACCGACACGTATTGTCAACTTAATAGCTAACCCTGCCCGAACGATTCTTCCCATTTCCCTATTTCGTTCCCGATTTCCCTAGCTCCGGCGATTTCCTGCTTCCTGCCGTCGTCGCCGCCGCTCCCTGTCGTTCGTGCTCCGTCACCGCCGCTCCTTCCTCTGTGCTCGCCGCTCGTCGCCATCGAGCGAGAAGCAGTCAATCGGTTCCCGCCCGCCCGCCGGCCTCCCTCTCCGCCCGTAGGCCTCCTTCTCCGCCCGCCGACCTCCCTCTCTGCCGCCGCCGGTAGCAATAGCTAGGTCTCCTAGCCTTGCCGCCCTCTCCGCCAGGTATGCCCGCCCGCTGCCCGCCCTGCCTTGTTCCTTGTTCCTCTGCTCCGGCGGCTGCTTGGGCGGTGCCAAGGCACGCCCAAGTAGCTGTTGGGCATTTTTTTTAAGTTATTTACTTATTTGTGTTTAGGGTTTAGGTACTGATTTTGTGCTTCTATTGACTTGAATCCTCTATTGTTTATACAATACATGTAATTTTAATCAAGTGATGATATGTAAATGTGAAAATAAGTTAGTAAGGTATCAATGATAAGTCTGTTGTAATGTGATGCAAAATAGTTATTGTATCATGCATATATGCATCTTATATATATTCATGCATGTGATTCTTATCTCAACACAATGGACTGCAATATATGCATCTAATGCCTTAAATGGAAGACTCGAATGTTATAAAATCCCATCAAAGTAGGTAGAAACAACTTATATATATTAAGATCTTAATAATTCCATGAAGTGCACATTATCTTACTCAGGAAAAGTATGTGTATAATGTAGGATTAGTTCCATATAATGGTTCTATTTTAGTAAGCACCTAGAAACCAGTCCAAGATTTACTCATTAGGAGCATTTCCTCATTTGTTCTCAAAGTACATTTGTAGACTTCTTTTCAAGATATCATGTCTACCACAATAAAGTTGGTTATGACAAGTAATAAAAGGTTAATTGATGTTATACAACTTTTTTCTGAAAATATATAACATCGTTATATGTACTTACACTTTGTTAATACTAATATTGTGCAGTCTCTGTCCACCCATAACAATCACTATGAATTGGGCCTCTATGTCAATGTTAACGTTCCCTATTGAAGAACAATTGGACATCATCCTAGATGATCATTCCTTAAACCAATTGGTCATACCCAAACATTGGCGTTTTATAAAAGGAAGACACTACATGCCTGGTAAAGTGACCATAACTTTTGGAAATTATTCACATGTTATCGAGGTTGAGTATGATTTGGCGGGAAATCTTGTATCAAAATCCAGTTGGCGTGATTGGATTGGAGAGATGCATGTGGTCCGTTGCAACATGCTTTTTCTCCGTCCAGTTGGCCATAATTCCATCAAAGTTTGGATAACCAACAGCAACTGCGAGACCCCCGATCATCTACTGCGGTATGAGCGCACGGCGTCGGATATCATCTATAAGGAATCTGAATCTGAGGCCCCTGTCAGTTCAGATTTGTCTAAATACAGTGAGGAGCTTCGTGACACAGCTTCATCATCAAAAAGAAGTTATTGATGCGGGACCATGTTGGTGTAGTATTTAGTTGTCTATCTATCTTGACTTGTCTGTATTAATAGTTTTTTTAATTATATGCATGTTTAGGGGTACACCAACCCCTTTGTTTAGTTATTGTTATAACTGAAGTGTGTGTTCCCATGAATGGAACTGAAAGTTTCTACATGAATGCTTATAACTGAAGTGTGTGTTCCCATGAATGTTCCCATTTGCATGATTACACTACTATTTTCTCATATTGTTTAGTCTGTTTTAATATGACAGACTTGCTTATATCTTGCTTAATGATGAACTGTAATGCACACATGTGACATGCTTGGAATGTAAATGATGAACTTTTCCCTAAATTGCCAATCATGCTTTTAAAGACATCAATAATCACCCTAACTTGAAGAACTAGGATTTTAGGTATAAGAATGACAATACATTATTTGTTGGCCTAGAAACCCGTCCAAGATTTACTCATTAGGAGTAAATCTTGGATAGTCCCCGGTTTGGGACTGTTCTTGAATGCCTAATCTCACTTAGGATGTAAGTGTATATTGTGTATTGGGTTTTCAAGAAAATTTTGGCAGCATTTCCCCGTTCGTTCTCTAAGTACATATGTACTTGGAGAACAGCAGGGAAATGCTGCCGAAATTTTCTTGAAAACCCAATACACATTATACGCTTACTAGTGAGATTAGGTGTTCAAGAATGGATAGGTGGTACACATTTATTATATATAATAATGACATCACATGTATTTGTTAACCCTAGACCCTAATCTTGTCCTAATATATACTTGTTTTCTCTTTGATCATAGAATGGATAGATCATGGATGTCCATTCACAATCGCTGCACCCCAGAGTTTATTTCTGGTCTTCACCAGTTCATTAAATTTGCCAAGGAACATAGGAAACAACCTGGATATAGGTTTTACTGTCCATGTAGACATTGCGGTAACAACTTGAAAGTCAACACTGGTGACGAAATCATGACTCATGTCATGTGCAATGGGATTATGCAAGGCTATACAGAATGGCACTGGCATGGAGAGATTTCAAACCTGAAACCAGTGGATGTCGATAGCAGTACTTGTGTGTAAGAAGAAATTGCCTACGATGACGTAGATGTGAATGAACCAGTTCCAGTAGACATCGTTGATGCGATGCTGGATAGTTGTGGGGTAGAACACACCGATCCACCTCCCATTTTTAGAAACATTGTGCATGATGCTGAGATGTCGTTATACACAGGTTGTACTAAGTTTACGAAGCTTAACGCTGTGTTGAGATCGTATAAATTGAAAGCTAACAATAGATGGAGCGACAAAAGCTTCACGTCATTGATGTCTTTGTTGAAAGAAACGCTTCCTAAAGGGAACGAGCTGCCAATCTCAACATACCAGGTCAAGAAATTGTTGTGCCCAATGGGAATGGATGCCAAGAAGATACACGCATGCCCTAATGATTGTGTATTATTTCAAAAGGACTATGCAGGTTTGAAAGATTGTCCAAAATGTGGTGCGTCACAGTATAAATTGACGACTTCGGGGGAGTCCAAAACTGGTTCTCCCGCCAAGGTGATGTGGTATCTACCTATAATATCACGGTTTCAATGCTTGTTTGTCAATTCGATATATGTGAAGAATTTGAGGTGGCATGCAGATGTTAAGAAAAATAATGATGGGATCCTACGACATGCGTCTGATTCCCCATAGTGGAAGAAGATTGATTTATTGTACCCTGAATTTGGTGAGAAGTCAGGAATCTAAGACTTGGGCTTTGTACAGACGGGATGAATCCGTACGGGACATTGAGCAGCCAACATAGCACTTGGCCATTCATGCTTGTTATATACAATCTTCCTCCCTGGCTGTGTATGAAAAATAAGTACGTAATGTTGTCGTTGTTGATATCGGGCCCTAAACAACCTGGAAATGACATTGATGTTTATCTTGAACCACTGATTGATGACTTAAAGAAACTCTGGGGTGAAGGTGTGATGACCTATGATGCTTCACAAAGAGAGACATTTCGTTTGCATGCTATGTTGTTTTGCACTATTAATGACTTTCCAGCATATGGGAATTTGTCTGGATATAGTGTCAAAGGAGCTAAAGTGTGTCCTATATGTGAAGAGAACACTGATTCAATAAGACTAAAACATGGCGGTAAGAATGTATATCTCGGTCATCGAAGGTTTCTTCCAAAATTCCATCCGTATCGTAGGAAGCACAAAGCATTCAATGGATTGAATGAGGAACACAGTGCACCTAAACCTATACCAGGGGAGGTTGTTTATGAAAGAATAAAAGACTTTATCAATGAATTTGGTAAGAGATCACAATGTACTACACGGAGTGACAATTCTTCATTCAAGAAGAAGTCAATATTTTGGGATCTTCCTTATTGGAGTTCTTTGACAGTCATACATTGTATCGATGTAATGCACGTTGAGAAAAATGTTTGTGATAGCATCATTGGTACTCTGTTAAATATACCAGGGAAGACTAAAGATGGGATAAAATCCAGACTGGACCTACGTGAAATGGGAATAAGGTCAGAATTAACAGAAATACGTGAAATGGGTAGTAAAAGAACATACTTACCTCCCGCATGTTACACGTTGTCTAGAAAAGAGAAGAAAGCTTTTTGTGAATGCTTGATAAATGTTAAGGTGCCACATGGTTACTCATCCAACATCCGTAGTTTGGTATCAATGAAAGATCTGAAGTTGATAGGACTTAAATCTCATGATTGTCACACTCTAATGCAACAAATATTGCCCGTGGCAATTCGGTCTATATTGCCGAAGCATGTAAGGTTTGCAATCACCAGACTTTGTTTCTTTTTCAACAGTCTCTGCAGCAAAGTTATTGACCCTGAGACTCTCGATAATTTGCAAAGAGAAGTGGTTGTTACCCTATGTCAGCTTGAGGTGTATTTCCCTCCTTCGTTCTTTGATATCATGGTACATCTTGTTGTCCACTTGACTAGGGAAGTGAACATCTTGGGCCCGGTTTTCTTGCATTGTATGTATCCCTTTGAACGATACATGAGTGTTTTTAAAGGTGATGTTCGAAACTGTTATCGGCCTGAAGGGAGTATTATTGAAGGCTATGTGGCCAGAGAGGTTATAGATTTCTGCAATGACTTTCTCAGTGGTAATGACACTCCTGATAATTACAAGAATATTGACGAGCTATTTGGCAAAGGAATTTTGGGATCACGTGTGAAAGTAATCAGCCGTAAGCAGTTGGAACAAGGTCATTTGTATATTTTACACAACATGGACGAAGTGAACGTTTATATCAAAGAACATACCAATTTCATCAAAAGACAATATCCTCGAGCCAATACAATGTGGCTTGCTAGAGAGCATAACAAGACTTTTATTAAGTGGTTTGAAGATAAAGTCTTACATCAACTATCTCAAACACCAGATGATATTACTGAAACTATCAAATACCTCGCCTTTAAACCAAAGTTGACTGTTATGTCTTATGAAGGGCATGACATTAATGGATTCACATATTACATAAAGCGCCAAGATGATAAGAGTGTCGTCCAAAACAGTGGGGTCACCCTTCAAGCATCGACTATATTTTTTGCAAGTGCAAAGGATAAGAGTCCACGTGAAGCTAAAATGTCATATTACGGTGTCATTGAAGAGATATGGGAATTTGACTACATAGATTTCAGAATTCCGCTCTTCAAATGTAATTGGGTTGATAACACCAAAGGAGTTATAGAATATGAATTAGGTTTCACTTTAGTGAACTTTGAAAAGATTGGCGAGAAGGTTGAACCACTACTACAGAAGTGCCTTTTAGTGTCGGTTGTTTAACACCCTTTGGCGTCGGTTTCAGAACGACGCCTATGTGGGCGCCGCTAAAAGGTTGAACACTTCGACGTCGGTTAAAAAACCGACGCCTATTTAACATCAAGGCGTCAGTTTTTTATAAAACACCGACTCCAAAAGGGTTCGCGCCACAGAATACGGCGTCATCTAGGACGCTTTTTGCGTCGGTTATATACTAAAGGACCGGCGCAGAAAAGTGTCCTAGATGACTGCCGTTTTCTGTGGCGGGAACCCTTTTAGCGTCGGTGACCAACTAAACAACCGACGTTGTACGTCTGTGCTAACGGTTTTCTGTAAATAACCGACGCCTATATCTATTTTTTTTATATATCTGTTTGCAGGCCTGCTGTGGCTGGTCAGCAGGATGAGAACCTGCAGTTCAGTTTTCTGAACTGCAGGTTTACGACATCCATTGATATCAGCCTACAAACAGGCCACAAACCTGCAAAATTAACAAAAAAAAAGATTCACACAAGTAGATACATTCAGACATCAATTCAATTCTCACGTTCAGACATATAGAAACATTCAAATACATGTTTTAACATTCAGAAATATTCATTTACAAAGTATCATTCAGCATCACTATCAACATCCCAATTATATCTTACAATTGCCACTGTTTGTATGGCTATTGCCCATTCTTCTCTTACTTCATTTATTGATTCCCTCGTATATGGAGCATGTACATTTTTAAGCGTTTGCCTATAGTGTGGTCAGTTTTAAACACCTGCAAAGAGAATGATGTATATATATAAGTAATAATATATTTCATACTAACTAATGAGACTATATATAATACCTCATGTATGGTATCAATGTCCAATGCGGCATGTTTGATAATCATCTGCATAAATCGCATCACATAGTATGCGCATGCCCAGCCATTGTCTTGTGTAGCACACTATAAATTGAAACATACAAAATAATACAACTAAGCACAATTCACATCAATAATATATACATTAGAGTCAGGGAGTCAGGAACTTACTTTTACGTTCTCCCAATTTATTGGCTGGTTCTTTTTCCTTGGGACCTTTCCTCCAGCCTTTTTGAATGCATCTAAACCCCTACATGTTAATATAGCACAATAAATTGCATAAGTAAATAGTAATGTAATAAAAGATGTTAACGGATAAAAAAATAAAATATTTCTCACCAGAATAATGCCATTCTCATTACGTGTCCAGTTTTAGTGTTTAGTGTACTTCCTGCGGGATCTAGATAATAAACAGTGAACGTCTCGGGGACAATAACTAGTAACTCCCAATGTCTACCGCTAGAGGTAAAAAGTTAACAATTAATAACTCAAAAAGCAAAATAAAAATGGAATTTTCTTAAGTCCAAATTATAAATAAAGTAAACTTACTTGACATTGAATGGAGCTATTATTATCGTCTTCATTTGCTGACCAAAAATTGTAAAAGCATCTATACAGTATTGTTGAACACTATCAGGGTCTTTAGCTACCATACTAATCAATGATGGAATCAAAAATCCCACATGATCATATGCAAATTGTTTGCAATGATCTTCGACTAAGTAGCTGCAAAACATATAGGCGTATGCATTAATATATAAGAAACCAGATCACCGGATCTTACACAAGGTATATGGATGTATAAACAAGATCTCACCTTATCCATGTCTCTATCATTGATGTATTCAACCAATCATACATAAACAACTCAATAATATCTTGTATAAATAAAGAGATGTCGTATGATTGACCTGCATAATCTTCATCTAAAGAAACAATTATAGGGCAATGTATATTATGTGCCCGTAGCCAACATGCCATTCCCCTACAAGCAGGACCTAACGGGTATGGTAGGTCAGTTGGAACCCAAGTTGGTAATGCGGGAAGTGGAGGTGGAGGCCTAGGTACTCCTGGTGTCTTCTTTTTAACCTGTATATATAATTTCAGATCAGTTGACATCATATATACACATTAACAGTCTAAATCAATGTAAATTTATCTTACAATTTCAGTCGTGTAGAGGACATATGCTTTGGGCCACAATATGACCCCGCCTTCTGCCTCACCAAGTCTATCAATATTTGGGTGGGCATATGGCAACACAACTTCCCTCCAATCGGGTAATACATGTATCGGGCTCACACGAATGTAGCCCTGTGGCATTGGAGTCCCATGAAACGTTGCCCCAGGAAGGGACTGGTAAGCATGCGCCTCTGCAACAACATAGTCTTGCATTCTTAAGCGGCATGGCTTTAATGCCTACAAATTTACGTAAAGAATGTTATACATATATACATATCATCTTGAAAACATATCATCTTGAAAAGACTAGCTACAATGTCATAAACAATACTTACAGCAGACGTGTTAGGCGATGGGTCTCCAGGATTACTCGCAGTCTGTGCACCAGGAGAAGAGTGGGTCGCCATAGGCTGATTGGAAGCCTGAGATGCCTGCCACCGCAACAATTCTTCCTTGACCTTCTCAGCAACTACATCGTTGAGCTTCTTAGCAACTATATCCTCGACTCTCTTATTCTCCTATACATGGATAAAATAAACATTAGCTTCTTATTAATGAATTTCCTTTTGCAGTAACATTCTAAAAAAAGAATAGGTTACCTCTTCTTGAGAAAGTCCCGCTCTGGGTTTGCGCTGGGATGGCCCAAAGAATGCTTTGATGCCCACACCAGCGCCGACACCTCTAACACGTCCAGGATGCTCTGGGTTACCCAGAGCAACTGTCAATTCATCCCTTGTGCCCTGAGGGATGAACGTGCCTTGTTTCCTCTGCTCGTGCAACTCCCGCTAATCATCATAAACAAAAATTGGTAAGTGAACATCATAAATAATCAATATTCAAACGATTGCTCTAAGAGTTGTATTTTACCATTTTTGCAGCCGCCTCAGCAGTTACAGGCTTCTTTATTTCACCCTTCTTATTTTGCCTGCCAGCTATCCAGATATCATGGCGAGGCATGGGTGTGGAAGACTCCTGAGTAGCCGCAGACTTCGCCTGTAGTCTTTGGCGAACGCTTGCATAGCCTTTTGGACCCATAGTGTGGCCATGCACATTCAGTGCACGCCTTGCTTTTTGTGCGTCACTGAGGGCCTAGTTAGTATGCACATTTATAATTAGGTTAGTAGCACTAAATGTTAATCTTGAATAGGTGAATACAATGTATATAAATTAAAATGGGAGTGACGCCTAATACCTTGAATTCTTCATATTTTCTTGAAGCAACAAAATTGTCCCAATCTTCTTTGTCCAAGAATTTTCATTGTTCAAGGGCTGACTTCTTCTTCTTATCACCCTCTTTTATGTATTCTCTGTTCAGATTTGTCCTGTAATTCCTAAGCATCCTTCCAGCGCGTTGCATCACACTTTTACGATGCAACATCTCATCCAATGCAAACATATTCTGTAAAATAGAAATGTTATTAACTAGTATCCAAAAATATAATTGCAAATAATAGAATTTGTAATCTACAAAATAGAATTGTAAATAATAATAACTCACGCATAAATCTTTCCATATCAAGTCTTTCTTCTCCTGAGGAACTTTATGCCAATTATCATACTTAACACCACAATGGCTTCGAGTGACAACCCCAAGATAGTTTATAAAATTATTGCGGTTCACTCCAATTGCATTCCCTCCATTATCAAACTCCACAACCAATTTGGATCCACTGCCACTCAGCGCAAGTAACTTTTTCAACAGAGTGATACCCCTTTTCTTGTTAAGTTTTTGTTGTTGCGCATCAAGTTGCTCAATTGCTTTAGTGGGTACCTGTGCATCATCAACCTAAAATTTGACAAAAATAAACACACTGAATTAGGCCAATATAGAAATACAGGATATATGACATAACTAGAAGATAATGAATTTTATAGAAATACATGATATGTTTTTAGAACTTACATTGGTATCCTCGCCATGCTCGTCATGGACAGCATGCTCATCATGGACTTCATGCTCATCATGGACATCATTCTCATCATGGTCAGCCATATGAAAATGTCATTCAAAAGGAAAACATTTAGCATTTGTATAAACTACAAAAAGGAAAACATTTAGCATTTGTATAAACTAGAAAAAGGAAAACATTTAGCATTTGTATAAACTAGAAAAAGGAAAACATTTAGCATTTGTATAAACATACATGTCTCTAAAATTGTGATCTTTTATCAATTAACAATCCTTCATTGTGATCTCTGTGCACATATAAGTCATCATTAGCTTCAATATTTTGTGGAGTTGGCAACCCAACTGAGAATGGACTGGAGTCATCATACTTATCATAGTACTCTTCTTCATCTATAGGATCTTCAATGAACTGTCTTTTACCGTGAAGAACAACCGACCATTTATCATTTGCAGGATCATCGATATAGAATATTTGTTTTGCCTGTGATGCCAATATGAATGGTTCAACCTTCTCGCCAATCTTTTCAAAGTTCACCAAAGTGAAACCCAATTCATCCACTATAACTCCTTTGGTGTTATCATCCCAATTACATTTAAAGAGCGGAATTTTGAAATCTATGTAGTCAAACTCCCAAATGTCTTCAATGACACCGTAATATGACATTTTAGCTTCACATATAGGACATGCTTTAGCTCCTTTGACACTATATCCAGACAAATTCCCATATGCCGGAAAGTCATTAATAGTGCAAAACAACATAGCGTGCAAACGAAATGTCTCTCTTGCTGAAGCATCATAGGTCATCACACCTTCAGCCCAAAGTTTCTTTAAGTCATCAATCAAAGGTTCAAGATAAACATCGATATCATTTCCGGGTTGTTTAGGGCCCGATATCAACAATGACAACATAACGTACTTATTTTTCATACACAACCAGGGAGGAAGATTGTATATAACAAGCATGACTGGCCAAGTGCTATGTTGGCTGCTCAATGTCCCGTACGGATTCATCCCGTATGTACAAAGCCCAAGTCTTAGATTCCTGACTTCTTCACCAAATTCAGGGTACAATACATCAATCTTTTTCCACTGTGGGGAATCAGACGCATATTGTAGGATCCCATCATTATTTTTCTTAACATCTGCATGCCACCTCAAATTCTTCGCATCTTTCGGATTTGCAAACAAGCGTTGAAACCGTGATATTATAGGTAGATACCACAACACCTTGGCAGGAGAACCAGTTTTGGACTCCCCCGAAGTCGTCAATTTATATCGTGACACACCACATTTTGGACAATCTTTCAAATCTACATAGTCCTTTTGAAATAATACACAATCATTTGGGCATGCGTGTATCTTTTTGGCCTCCATTCCCATTGGGCACAACATTTTCTTTACCTGGTATGTTGAGATTGGCAGCTCGTTTCCTTCAGGAAGCATTTCTTTCAACAAAGTCAACAATTCAGTGAAGCTTTTGTCGCTCCATCTATTGTTAGCTTTCAACTTATACAATCTCAGCACAGTGCTAAGCTTCGTAAACTTAGCACAGCCTGTGTATAACGGTATCTCAGCATCATGCACAATGTTTCTAAAGATAGGAGGTGGATCGGTGTGCTCTACCCTACAACTATCCAACATCGCATCAACGATGTCTGCTGGAACTGGTTCGTTCACATTTACGTCATCGGAGGCAATTTCTTCTTCCACCCAAGTACTGCTATCGACATCTACTAGTTTTGATTTTGAAATCTCTCCATGCCAGTGTCATTCTGTATAGCCTTGTACAATCCCGTTGCACATGACATGATTTTTGATTTCCTCACCAGTGTTGACTTTCAAGTTGTTACCACAATGCCTACATGGACAGTAGAACCTATCTGTAGGTTTTTTTCTATGTTCCTCGACAAATCTAATAAACTGATCAAGTCCAGATATATACTATGGGGTTCAACGATTACGAATGGACATCCATGATCTATCCATTCTATGATCAGAGAAAACAAGTATATATTAGGAAACAAGTATATATTAGGAAAAGATTAGGGTATACACTTACAACCTAAGCGTATAATGTGATGTCATTCTTATATATAATAAATGTGTACCACCTATCCCATCCTTGAACACCTAATCTCACTAGTAAGTGTATAATGTGTATTTGGTTTTCAAGAAAATTTCGGCAACATTTCCCCGCTGTTCTCTAAGTACATATGTACTTAGAGAACAAACAGGGAAATGCTACCAAAATTTTCTCGAAAACCCAATACACATTATACACTTACATCCTAAGTGAGATTAGGTGTTCAAGAACAGTCTCAAACCGGAGACTATCCAAGATTTACTCCTAATGAGTCAATCTTGGACGGGTTTCTAGGCCAACAAACACATTTGATGTCATTCTTATATATAATAAATGTGTACCACCTATCCCATCCTTGAACTCCTAATCTCACTAGTAAGTGTATAATGTGTATTTGGTTTTCAAGAAAATTTCGGCAGCATTTCCCCGATGTTCTCTAAGTACATATGTACTTAGAGAACAAACGGGGAAATGCTACCCAAATTTTCTCGAAAACCCAATACACATTATACACTTACATCCTAAGTGAGATTAGGTGTTCAAGAACAGTCCCAAACCGGGGACTATCCAAGATTTACTCCTAATGAGTCAATCTTGGACGGGTTTCTAGGCCAACAAACATAATAATAAATATCTACAATGAAGCCGGACTCCATACAAACAGTATATAATTTAGTGATTGTTCATTCTAATTTATACTAATGTACAAGTAATATAAAGAATAATGATTGTTCACTTTCTAGGATCATACAAATAGTATAATAATCACTAGGATCATACAAGTAGCAATGTTGATTAAGTCTATGTGACTAAAGATCAAGGAGTGTAATAAAATAGGATTTACCTCTGTTTGGGCGAGACGGAGGGTAGGCGAGTAGGTAGGCAAGCAGGCAGGTGAGCAGGCGACAGTCAGGGAGATGACAGGCAGCAACAGATGATCAATTAATTCCTAAAATAATACATAAATAAATACAAATCAATACATAAATAAACACAGATCAGTAAATAACTTGATTTAAAAAAAAATACACAGCAGCATTGTGCCTTGGCGTAGCCCAAGCATCGCCCAGGCATCCCAGAGGCCTAACTAGGCTGGGCACCTGGGCAAACCCTAGGTGAATGCCTGGCCGCCTAGGTGCCTGGGTGCCGCCTGGGTAGGTCGGCAGGTACCTACTTGAGAAGACGACGACGCAGGACAGGGAGGAAGCAGCGACGCAAGGAGCATGGAGGAAGGAGCAGGGAGGAAGCGGCAGCGCAGGGCAGGTACCTGCTTGAGAAGCGGCGGCGCAGGGCAGGGAGGAAGAGGCGTCGCAAGGAGCAGGGAGGAAGCGGCGGCGTAAGGAGCAGGGAGGAAGACGGTGGGCAGCGGCACAAGGAGGAAGACGGCGGGCGGCGGTGGGCGACACAGAGCAGCAGCACGGATTGTCGGCGGCGAGCGAGAAGCAGCAAGCGGCGATTTTGGGAGAGCGGCGACGAGCTAGTGCACAGAATCGATGAAACAAGAAGAAAGGAGGAAGAGTCGGGTGATCGGACCTCTATTAAGTTGGGAAACAACGTCGGTTATATAAGATAACCGACGCCTATTATCTTTAGCGTCGGTTCATAGTAAAAAACCGACCCCAAGTTATTTGGCGGGAACTATTATCTGCGTCGGTTATCCAAGGATAACCGACACCTGAAGTGGAACTTTTCGCGCAAAATTTCATTTCAAATAGGCGTCGGTAAATAGCTAAAAAACCGACGTTGTATGTGACCCAAATTTTTTCGCTCAAAAATTGGATTTCGCGGGTGCTTTTAGGCGTCGGTTGATAATAGTAAGCCGACGCTGAATACAAAGCGGTACCCGTGTCTATCTGGTCTTCGAATATAAACATCGGTTTGCCTAAATAACTGACGCCTGATATTATAGGCGTCGATTTTCCTTAATAACCGACGCCCAGAAAAGCGACACTGAACGCTATTTCTGTAGTAGTGAACCATTCATATTGGCATCATAGGTGAAACAAGTGTTTTATATCGATGATCCCGCAAATGATAAATGGTCGGTTGTTCTTCATATGGTAAAAGACAGTTCATTGAAGATCATATAGATGAAGAAGAGTACTATGATAAATATGATGACTCCAGTCCATTCTCAGTTGGGTTGCCAACTCTAGAAAATATTGAAGCTAACGATGACTTATATGTGCACGGAGATCACAATGAAGGATTGTTAATTGAGAAAAGATCACAATTTTAGAGGCATGCATGTTTATATATTTTTATTGAAGCTAAATGTTTACTTTTTTAATATCAATATCATTTTTTGATTTGATGTTTCATTATCTTCTGGTTAATACAAATGCTAAACATTGTGGGAGGGTGCTAAAGAACTATAGGACCAATCTCACCCGAGATTACATACGCGATGCTGAGAGTGGGTTCTTGATCTATTCCATTTCTAGACATTGATCAGTATTTCACTAACTCTACACTAATAATTTTTGTTTGTATTCTCTTTGAAAAATAAATATAGGAAGAAGGCTATGCATGACGGACATGACATAGCTATGCAGGATATGCAAGAAGAAGCCCCAATGAAGAGAAGCAGGATACAAATACAATACATAAAGTGCAGCACACACAAGTGGTTCAGATTCATATAACAACATGACAGACTAACACATATATAGTGCATAACAACAACAACGCCGAATTTACATAGAACACTAACTTAGTACATATATAGTGGGACTAAGGTGACGATACCAGCTGCTAAAACAGGTTACCGACTACATGTTACGACTGGGAGGTCGTGATTCAGCAACGTATGCATTAGCAGGAGGACAAACAGATCACCATATGAGGACAAATATATGGTGATCTGTTTGTCCTCCTGCTAATGCATACTGTTGCTAAATCATGACCTCCCAGTCGTAACATGTAGTTGTCGGTAACCTGTTTTACCAGGTGGGATCGTCACCTTATAAGTCACACTATATATGTACTAAGCTAGTGTTGTATGTAAATTTGACGATGTTGTTGTTATGTACTATATATGTGTTAGTCTGTCATGCTGTATGGACATCGATTGTATTTCTCAGGTATTATATAGTCTCATTAGATAATATGAAATATATCAATCTTATTTATAGCTCATTAATTATATATATACATCATTCTCTTTACAAGTGTTTAAAGCTGACCCCACTACATGAATAAACTTACCAGATGTACATGCTCCCTATACGATGGGAGAATTAAATGAAGTAAGAGAAGAATGGGCAACAACCATACAAATAGTGGGGATTTTGTAAATGAATTTTTGAATTATAATATGTGTGAATGTTTCTACATGTCTAGATGTTTCTACATGTGTCTGAGTGAAAATGAATGAAAGTGTTTATTACTATATGAATGTTTCTACATGTGTGAATGTGAATAAATGGAACTACAGATTGCTAGCTACATGAATGTTTCTAAATGTGTGAAAATAAAATGGAACTGCAGGTTGTATTGCTAAATACATTTGTGAATATTTTTGTTGTTAAATTTGCAGGTTTGTGGCCTGTTGTTGGTTGATATCAATGGATGTCATAAAACCTGCAGTTCAGTTAACTGAACTGCAAGTTTCTCATCCTGCGACCAGCCATAGCAGGTCTGTAGGTCTGTAAAAAAAACAATAGGCGTCGGTTATTTGTATAACCGACGCCTATTTCTGTGGCGCGAACATATATGGTGTCGGTTTCTTAGTACAAACCGACACTGATAGTGACCAAGCTGGCGCCAATAACAGGCATCGGTAATTGTAAACAAGTGACACATAAAGTTACAGTGTCAGTTAGTTACATATAACCGACACCTATCGTTTTGGTGCGAAGACATATGTCGTCGGTTTTTGTCTTATAACCGACACTGATAGTGCCCAAGATGGCGCCCTTTCTGTGGCGCGATGGGTTTGGGCGTCGGTTTCGTACCTAATAAACAACACCTATAGTCCCATGATGGCACGTTTTCGGTCGCACGTGAAGAGTTTGGGTGTCGGTTCTGGAACCGACGCGTAATGGGTGACCTTTTAGTGTCACCCACATAGGCGTCACTCAGAAACTGACACTAAAGGCCTTAAATAACCGACACTAAAGGTAGGTTCTGTAGTAGTGATGTGAGTTGGATTGCTTTCTATTTGATAGTATTATTTGGTAGATATGTATTATGTGTACTTCAACATCAGGACTACATGATGTGTTACTGGTCTAGCTGGTGGAGTGTCACAAAGAAAATGTTATTGTTATGTATTGATTCAAAATGCTTAGAACTTGACTTATTACTCATGCAGTGGGATTCTTAATCTGAACTAAGAAGTATCTGTTGATTTGTTCATAGATGTGCTCTAAAAGATGTTTCATAGTTATAATTGGTTTAAGTAATTACCTTATATGTTGGATTAGATTACCATTGTAAGCTAAAATTGACTTTTGATAGAACTATCTACTAGACGTTTCTATCTGCATGTTTTATTAAGTTTGTTATACTTAATCTGATGTTGATGCATGTACCTAGTTTGAGTGGGAGGTACCCACTCACTGGGGCTCTATATGACTCTCATGAGGTTGTTTCAGATGTTTTTAGGTATAATGTTATCCAGCGAAGAGGTCGTGACAAATAATATATAAATAGCATAATCTAGATAGATTAGAATGTCCATATACTCTCTCTTTCTGGGGATGGGTTGTAGACTAATTTTGTTCATTAACGTACATCTATTTGGTGTAAACTGAACCGCATATGAGAACAAGATGTTTTAATGGAGTTCGTAAGATTTGTGATATCTAAATGTGATGTCCTTGATGTGACATTAATTTATGAATTTGTGAAGAAAGAAAAAACAAAAAAATATCTATGTTTTCCGTATATTGTTTAATCGTCTTTGTCGAGAATTCATTGTTTTATTTCATAATTTGGGTTTACGTTTTGGGATTATCTCTAATGGTTGGTATTTATTCTAATAAAAAGATAGGTCCCAAAAATGGTCTTTCCTCTCAGTAGATTGAGCATGTTTTATAATATATCTGACTTGTTTTGTGAGATTTACCTTTTTAGACACTCACCCAACTAACTTCCTCTTAAAAATACATATGCCTTTGAGGATTTTTGCACAAGAATTTATTCGCATAATTGCATCCATCTATGAAATGTTGATACAAAATTGCTTGAAAGTCTCAAAGATGTCTTTAGTATGCTCCTTCTTTCTTATGGATGTGAAGGTTCTTCTAGAGTATCTATAGGGGATTCTGGTAGCAGATAAGGTAGCAGAAATACAAATTTGATGCTAGTATCCCAAACAAGCAAATGGCATCAAAAACAATATATCTAGGAAAGAGGGTTTGTGAGGTATATACTTTGTCCTAAAGCAAGCCCAGTAAAAGTCCTCATAGTATGGTGCTTCTAGAATTGGCAACACCTGGATAGCAGTGGGGGTGGTCTCTTAGTGTGACACCACAAACAACATCTAATGTAGTCCTCCTAGCGTGTTGGATACGGCCTCCATGCCTCTATCGTAGTCCATGCAGACCAGCGGGAACTCCTCATTGTGCTTTAGTAGAGCAAATAGGAAGGAGTTTGTCCCTTTGATGTCAACATGATAGTGTTGACTTGTTCTCCCTTGTTGTCTCTTCCTTTTACGGGTAAGACTTGCTCGGGCTATCGCGTTACCTCAACTATGTAAGGACAACATTTGTTATCATTAGTTGTGTCTTCTGAAAGCCTGGACTACCCCTCTATTTATAGGAGGGTCATGGTCAGGGTTTCTAGATCAACTAGGAGTTGAAGAGAGGAATTTTCATGAATTTTTAGGTGTAGCAGATCACAAGTCAGTCGACTCAATAATTGAGTTGATCGATTCACACACTAACCTATGGAATAAACTCCCATTTGGCCTATTGGAATGCTTTCCTATTCGTAAACATATTATCTTTTAATGTAATTATCAATACACATCATGACGTCAACATCAATCCTTGATCTAGTCTTATTGACCATCTAGTTGGTTGACTAGACACTTGAATCATTCAACTAAAACATAAATTAGTTGACTCACATTCACAATCAACCAATTTTTAACTAATGTTGTTTAAATTGATTACCTGGAAACTTTAGCAATCAAGTCAAACATCATTCATGAGTAAACTCCTACTGTAGGTGCATCCTATGTGTGTGACCTTATAGGTCCCAAGTTACATTGGCAGTGAATGTCTGTAACTAATTTATGGCATCACAAGCACTGAGTAATATCTAGCAACACATCATTTCTACCCAAGTAATTGGAAAGTAGACCTATATCTGTGATTAATGTTACTGCGATTATATAACTCTTTTATTTTGGATGTCTAGACTGAACTCGAGGCATGGAAACATCATCTTGTAAATCATTCAATCCATGTTCCTTGAACCAGAGCAGAATGTAGAGATGCATATGAGCTCGATATCATATATCGACTCACATAAGTATGGCCATACATTTTCTCAGTTTTACTTATCAAGTTGCCATGATATCAACTCCAGTAGGAGGGACAAATCCCATCTGCATCACTTCCAATCAATCATCATGTGTCACAATGTACCCAAGTATCCCTTTATGGAAACCCTTATTTAACGTCACATTGGATGACATTAAGATGCACTAAACAACATGTGATGAGTGTAGTGACTTCAAGTCTAAGAATAACCACTATTACATTGAGATGTGATTATGGTTATTGTCCATGTATCACTTCTTAGGACTGGTCTGTCTGGTGCATTGTTCTCTATCAAGTACATATGTGTTTGGTTTGATATCACATATCATGAGTAATGAGGTTATGTCATCAACCAACACACACTCTAGTCTTATGTATTATTGTTGTCTATTAGCTTCCACAATAATATCTGACTAGGGACATGATTAATAATGTAGATAATCTTATCATACATATAACCTTAATGTCCAGGTCCTCAACCTGAAGACATATGTCATCGAGCAGCATCTTTTAGAAATCTATCATGTTATACCATCATCTCATATTTGATCAAACATATAGACGGAATAGCCTTTATCATAAACAAATCATTACAAGTTATGCCATTACAATCATCGAAAGATTGGCTCTCTGGGCATACATACCAACAAACTCCCACTTGCACTTAGAGACAATCACTCATGAACTTAATCCCAACTGACATCTCATGCCCATCATGATTTTTCTCTAGAAGTGCTTTTGTCAGTGGATTAGCAACATTGCTTTCAATTAGTACTCTGCAAATCTTCACATCTCCTTCATGTACAATCTCTCGTATGAGATGGAACCGTCGTAGTATGTGCTTTGAATGCTGATGTGATTTGGGTCCTTAGGTTGTTCAATAGCTACATTGTTGTCATAATACAACTCTATTGCATCACTAATGCTTGGAGCCACCTCAAGTTTAGAGTTAAATTTCTTGATCCATACATCTTCCTTTGTTGCATTAGATGCAACAATGTACTCATCCTCTGTTTTATAATTAACAATTATCTCTTTCTTTGAACTCTTCCAGCTTACAACTCCATTATTAAGGCAAAACACAAACTCAAGTTGTGGTTTGTAGTCATCTTTGTTAGTATGGAAGCTAGCACTGACTCATCGGCAGCCTTGACTCTCTCAAACTATGTTGGTAATATTGACATTATGTGTTGATAGCACTGAGTTGCAATCCTTGAGTTCTGATGCTCCTGGGATGTTGAAGTTGGTACCACCGACATGTGAGTCAGTGATATCGACGTAATTTTCTTGAGATTTGATGCTACCTGGATTGTGAGTTGGTAGCACCCACTGATGGTTTTGGTAGAATCGACACCTTTCTCGGTAACACTGGGATTTTTCTATTTCTTTGTTGTAGATTCATGCTTTGTTGGTACCATCCATGGATAGGTCGGTGGCATCGAGTTGTCCACTCAGTGCTCAATTGCCTAAAATAAGAAAAAAGATATAAGTCTGAATTATAGATAATAAATTAGCACAATTTGGTAGAAATACTAAATACTTGGTGCAACATTGATTCACAGGCTAATGATAGAAAACAATGCATAAACATGTCTAAAAATGAACATATATAGAATTATTGCCCAAAAAATAGCTAGTGAAAAGTGACTAAAAACCACTGCATCAAAATCTAATAAGCTTGAATGTTGCTCGTCCTTGAGCAAAAATACTTTTAGACGTGTTTCAAATATTTAGCAAAAGGACAAATCTTATGAATACCTTTTCTCAATCACCTTCACATGACAGTCCCCAACCAATATGTACCAACCACTGAACAAATAACTACTACGAACTGATAAAAAATATTCAGTAAATATGCCCACACTAAGATCAACGAAACATTATTAATACGGAGTAGTTAGCATCATAGTCAATAGGACATATGTTTGATGCACCGTGTGATTCCCTTGTCTATATTTCTCTTATCTACCTACACAACTATGTTGGAAGCAGGTCCCCGTGTATACATGGATGAGGGGATTAATCGTATATGTGGCCTACCATGCAAATCAATGGGTGGAAATGGATTAGGTGGATATGAAATAAGAATCACAAGTCACATCCAAATTATTTATATATAAAATTATGATGCATACATCCTCACTCAAGCATGACATCTATATGAGATTTGGTCCTTATATTCTCTAGGGCACGATTGCACTCATCGTGAAGGTAACCTAAGTTCTTTGCATATTGATACTATTCCCAATACACCTCATGACCACAAAGACCACAATTAGTTGTGAGTTCTAGGAAAGAGGGGTGTTCACAAGCGCTTTATACATCCAACTTAATATTGCAGCAGTACCTTTACTAACACCCCACCCTATTTTCATGTATCCAACAGGAGTGTTGGCACCCTTTTCCATGACACATTGGTTTGTAAGTGTGCACAATGTGAGTGTAAGCTTTGAATACTTCTGAAGCAAACCCACAATAATAATGTATGAAAGATAAATGATAAGATATAAAGAAACAATCATACAGTTATTAAGAAAGAAAAAGCCTTATCCATCATGAAGATCTCTCTCATCCTTTTATTTGTTCCTTTATTTATTTTTATAAAAAAGAGGAAAATTTGAGGGTAACTCTAAAAGGGAAGTGGAACAAAACCTTAAAAGGAAAACAGATACAAGGCAGTTGTTAGAAAATGTGACAATTTTCGTACTACCAAACATTAAAGCAAAAATAAAAGCAGAGTGATTAAAAAACTTGTTTTTTCTTTAGAGGAATAGAATACTCCTCTGACTTTACTAAGTTCTACGAAAACAAAACACAACGATAAAAATAACTTTCTTTTTTACTGGAAGAACAAAGTGTTTCATAGTTTTTTTTTATTTTCTTTTCATTTCTTTTTCTGTGGCAGATTCTTGTGATTCACATTTTTTTAATAACTCTGAGCCTTGGGAAAAATGGAAAGAATGAAATAAAAACATAATAGAAACCTTGATAAATCGGTAAAATATTAGATGACTAAAAATAAAAATATAACTTGGATCTTCTGACTATCCAAAAAGTAGTTGTCAAATTGACAGTTCAACGAATCCCCTCGGTGAGGATGATCCTATAACTGCTGGTAAATAATGGAGAAACTAAAGAAAATGATGGTGCGACAATCCTTCAGAGTCCCCACCCAATTTTATTTGTAAAATAAGGAAAAATAGAAGTGGGTGTTTAAAGCAACATAAAAATTTGAACGCCCTGATCTTTAACTCCACCCAATGGCTGATAAGAAAGGTATACATGATTTCAAAGATCAAACTTAGCAAGATTATTATGAATGGAGAAGGTGTTATCACCCCTATCTCTATTTATTACAATTTTGCATCTTTTTCAGGCACCTCAGATTAAAAAGACAATGATCTAGGTTGTTATTAAAGAAAATAGTAGAAAACATTCAACAAATATTTTTGTTGGCAAACCTTCTAGGTCGGATATGACTTCGGCTTTCATGTCATTACCCTAACAACATGTTTGGTGTGTGGGAAAGGATTAAGGATGGATACCCAACTGGATGGGATAGGAAGGCATAGATGAAAGATGAGAAATTCAGTGTTCCTATCCTATGTTTAGATGGAATATGTGACATGATTAGTAACAATCTCATATTTGTCATTTCTAGTTATCTATCTAATCATATATCATGTTTTGATGCTGAATGAGATTTGAAAATGATATAAAAATAGCTAATAATAAATTAAATTAACAATTTTATTTAGTGAACTAAGGGTGTCGTGCCTTTCCATTACTATGAAGCAAGTTCAGAGATTACAGAGTATAATCTCAAAAAAAAAGTTGTACAAAAGAACAAGAAAGAAAACTATGTACAAAGTAAAGGCAGATCCTTCATGAAGAAGTCCCAAAAAACTTCCAAAAGTCTGCAGTAACCTTTGAAGGTTCTTCTATTTCTTTCTTGCCAAAGAAGGAAGATGACGAAACATGTAGAAAATTCCCCCCCCCCTTTCCTCAGAATAAGAAGGTCATCAAAACAGCAGGGTACAACGCTGCTATTTTGGTTCGATTTCCACAACTTCCAAACTGAAGAGGCAAAGGGGCAAGAGAAGAACAGATGGTAGGAGTCCTCCTCATTCTCGCACATAGGGCATCTTGAAGCCAACTGCCAACCGATCTTCTTCAGATATAATATAAAAGTTAGGAATAATAATCAGAATCTTTGATCAACACTTTTATCGAGACTTTAAAATTAGTATGGTTTATATATCCTCAATTAAGACATTATACAACGAGTTGAATGAATTTGATAATATTGAACAAGTCTAAAATAATTTAAGATTGTATGTTGCAACTTCAATCTAACATAGAACAATGATTTTAGACATTACTTGATTTTTTTCTTGTGATCGTGGAGAAAAAAAACACAAAAGTGCTAGAGATTTTATAATTCGATGAGCATATGCACAACTAAGTTGGCTTCTAAATTAAGTGTGTGATCATTGATTGTCTTTAAAAGCAAAGAAATTGTTATCGTGGAGACAACCATGTTCCTGGAATCATCTCATGGGGAAAGACGTACATCGGGAGTTTGACATCAACAGAGTAGCTCGTAATCTTTATATCGTACATGATACATGCTCATGATAAAGAATTTGCAAGAAGATCATGTTCGTTATGACGATTAGATAGTTGGAAGTTTGTTGGTACGTTGACAAGGAAGGTTGAAGAAAGCATGCTAGTCATGACCAAGAAGAGGAAGATATTGCGGCTGTTAGGAGTGTAGTCATCGACTAGCCGTCGCACACATAGGTGTTTTGTCAACTAGGGGTTGAAGACAATGTTGTGAAAAAACTTTGGGAGCCGAGGTTGAGGTGTGCCAATCGACTTTATACCGCCTAATAACTAGGGGGCTGCGGAACTCAAAAATCCTATTTGGATAGGATTCTTATGCGAGGGGGTTAATATCCTTGTGTCATTTTACCGAAACAAACATGTTATTAGGAACACTAATATGATTAAATTCCTATCCATCATATAATATTGCAAACCAAATAGGTGGTAAAAGTCCTAGTTTTTAATATGTTGGGGGTTCAATCGCCTCAGGTACTCCTATGATGGAGATCCATCACTGGCGGTTGGGCTGAAACATAGAAAGAAAGAGAGAGACAAGATAGATTTAGTAGAATAAGATCTGGATCTTTGATAATAATATGCAGTTATGGATAGTTCTATCAACTAACCAAAATTATGAATATAGTAGAGAGAACAATAGTTATTTATCATCGAACAACCTACCGACATTTAAAAAGTAGATGGTGGTAGAGGAAGGATCCTCTGACCATGAATATTGTAGAAAGTAAAGAGGGCATACTTGAGCCTCTAGCTTCAAGAGGGTCAAAAGGGTGATGAGTATAGGGGGAATTTACAACATGGAATTAAGGTTCAGGGTTTCTGACTGGAATTATGAAAGAGGCGACATAACGCACTGATGCGTCGCTAGGCTTGACTTGCAAATCGAGGCAACCCGCCATGTGTCACCAATGATTGCTCCAATATGCTAGGTGGTCTGGGATGGATAAAATATTGTTTCCCGATTTTATGGATATTTCATGAATTTTTAGAAAAATTGTGGAAAAGGAAAATTCCAAGTAGAAGTCAATATAATAATGAAGGAGAGAGAAAGACACTGATTCATGATTATCCTTCATTATTATCCAAAATATATGTATTTTTGTGAGAAAAAGGCAACAAAATATCATTGGAGAAAAATGAATATTTATTCAATAATTCAATTGTATTTTTGTAACATACTAGATCTCAGACCCTACCGTGGAAGTTGGCATTTTGGACTTAGCCAAACAAGGTTGAAGGTTAGACCTAAATAGATGTTTCGTACAACCCCAATAAGATAATGCATGTATAGATCACCTTAATGTAACCTAATTTTCTAACATCAATCTTAGGTTTATAATGGTTACATAAAATATGCCACATAACTCATTTTAGTGGTAATATGAAGATAAGAAACTTAATTGGATGGATAATTTGGATAATGGGACGTTAATGGGCCATATGACATATCTCATAAAAATAAGTCTCAAAAGTGGAAACAAACTTCAAATTCGAAATCTACGTATCAAAATTAGTCTACATGTCAAATTTCATCTAATTTGGACAACCTTGAAATATTAGGATAAGTTTAGGAGAGAGAAAATGAGTAAAAGGCATAAGTAATGAATAATGTGATTATATAACTTCAACATATGTATATAATGGCAAATTCATATTCAACACATCAAAGATAACTTGTGGATGAAGTTTGGTCCAATTTGGATGTTGTTCATTCAAGTTATGCAATTTTAGGTACATTTTGGACTTTCTACAATTTACCAAATTGGGAGGTTTTCTTTGCAAATTGTCACATGCATTATAATTCCTATATTCCCTTACCATTCTTGAGTTTTTGAACCATAGGGCGCCTAGTCTCACCTTGGTTTGAAGGTGTTTCTTTCCAAGGGCATTTTAGGGATTATTCTCTTTATAAATGAGCTTATCTTTAGAAGCTATCAACCAATGGAGTTATTTCTTTGATTGGAGGTCGGTTGGTATGGACTATAAGTGTGCATAAACCAATATTTGATATTCAAGAATCCTCTATGAGCCATCCTCTTGCATGGCCATGAAATCCCTAAGCTAAGAACACATGGGAAGCTCCATGGACACCTCATGCTTGACTTCTTCCTTATCCATACAGGTTTGCATGTCCATAGACACTGTAATATCCCTGACCTGGGTTATGGACTAACCCTATAAGTTTTAATTAATTAAGTCATTTACAAAATTTTTCTAGTCTTTTGAAAAGTAATTAAGACTCTTTGTGAAGTTTATTTTCAAGTTTGAGCGTATTTGCAAACTATGTGTGCATTATATGATAGTTTGGGTATAAAGTGCAATTTACCCATGATGAGGGGTTGTATTGCAAAATGTCACATGTTGAATGTACCTTAAGTGTTTTAACATCATAAGAGAGAGAATTCTACTAAGTGGTGGCTTGTGGAAAGCCTAAATTCCAAGTTATAACTTGTTGGAATAATGTTAAGTGCTTTGTGCATCAATTTTGGTACAAATTATAAATTATCCAAAATGTAGGGTTGATGTGTAAATTACCACTTCTAGAGTGTATCTACTCCTTCCTAGTATCATCTAGAGGAAATATAAAAAAGGAGATACCATGTTTGAATTATCCTTGAAGGATGGTATTCTTGGTGATGAAAAGACTAAGGAAAATGTATAGTTGAAATCTTTGTATGAGTTATCCCGAGTTGTGGACTTGATATGGGAGTCCCTATCGACGAAGGAGCCATAGAGGGAGTCTCCTATTGGTTTGTTGATTCTTGGAAAAGGCCATGATGGGCTAAACACCTCAAGGAAGTTATATGTATCGGTTTGCAACTTTTCTTTGGAAAAGGTTGTATTGAATTGTGAATATAATAAAAATGTGAGTGGAAGTGGCTTGCCCGAGAAGATAACCTAAGGGGCCGACCGTTATCCCTTGCATTATCCATGAGTTTCTATTTTTCCATGGCAAGATAAAGATAGGATGCATGCAAGAACATGTGTCGATCTATGCATGACGACGTGGCACTTAGTAGCTTGAGGAGATGACACCTCTTACACTCTTTTTCATAAACCACAAGTATAAATACCATTCTCTTCACCTATTAGTAGAATTTACGGATCTTACTATCATTTTTCCATTATATATCATGCATACCATCCTAGTATCATGCATATGTGAAGGAGTGTTGAGCCTAGAACCTGGGTATCGGCCATAGAGAAAGGATATCGGCCAAGCAAGGTGATATCGACCACAAGTGGTGAAGATATCATGCAAAGTGATAAGGAGCTCAAGCCTTGGACTTTTGATAAGCTCATCTTCAACCTTGGGAACGTGAAAATTTGGAGCTTGAATCCTAGAAGTTGTTCTAGAGGCGGGCTATATAATTTGAACCCAACGATGTTGTTATTTGCTTTCAATATTGTTGAACTACTTTCAATTTCGAATTCCTTTGATTAATTAATGTTTCTTTGAGTTCCAATAAGTTGTTAGGACTGTTATCCATGGAATAGAATAGCAAGACAAAAGTCTTGAGGTTGATGATGGTGACATCATCATGGTACAACATAATATAGGGTTGAAGTACCTTAAACCTGATATGAAACCCAAGATGAAGAGTAACTCGATATAGTGATGAGTGATATCACATGAATGATATGGGTGATATCACATGAACGATATGAAAGGTACCTGCTTACACCTTATACACAATACAAGGTTAAGATCATACTCATGCACAATATGGTACACTTTAACCAATATGATGTTGAAACCCTAGATGAGGAAGTGAAACCCGACATACTTTTGAATCCATACCCCTATCATTTATTGAAAAGGGTTGCTTATGAAATAGTTCAATCAGATATCTAGCTTGTCATTCAAATATATGATGGGACTGATTCCTTTGAAGGTATGAAAGAATATGAGCATAAGGGTCAACCCAATATGCTAACTCGATATGTTAGCCAACATGATAACCCGATATACCAATCCAAGGTAGTAACCCGATATGGTATTGTGTATATACTACTTGAATGATACCATGATGAGGCTTATACCCTATGCCTGATATGGTGCACACCTTGTGCACGATATGGTATCAAATATGCCCTATTCCCGATATGAGGTCAAGCTTTTAGCTCATACACAATATGAGGTTATGAATCTCTAACTTGAGATAATAAAATCTAAGTGATAGCCAGCCCGATATGGGTACATGTTATGGAATTAGGGGATACACCCTAAACACGATATGGTGATGTGGTTACACCACATGCCCGATATGGATACATGATAAGATGATAGGTTGTATCTCAAGTATAATATGGTAGCATACATACACTTTGATACTCGATATAGGGGGAAATACCTCAACCCAATGTACTTGATTAGGTGATACATGTTGTGTGTAGTGTTACAAATAACATTAAGATGTAATGATTTCAATGCAATTTGATTATGGTGAGCTAATGTACCTTAAAGAGATGAATTGAGCCAACTTAATGAAAGAAAGATGCAATCAACATGATAGTGAGGATGAGAGAGAAACTAATACTTGAATGTTAACAAGGTAATAACTATATGTTGATACTCCTATTATAAATGGAGTATACATTAGGGATTAATCTTTTATAATGAGATCTTAAAACCCTAATTGGTTAATAAGGGTAAATCTTAACCCTAATAATGGGTGATGAAATGAATTGAGACCCTAATTGATTGACGAAGGGAAACCCTAACCCTAAACAATGGGAAGAATGTGTTTCTTTTGCATTGCATGGTAATGACATATATTTGATATTTCTGTTATCATGAAATACTGACCATGCAGGTATTATGAGGTCATGAGCATAGCTAAGTAAGAGTTATGATGTTTATATGATATATATTTAACATGCTTTGTGAACTATGTGAATTATTTGTGCAACAAGTATAATGTATACCTTGGTCTAATGATCTAAAGGTAATGGCTACCTGGTCGGTGGTAATAGTGCTCAGTGATGAACTAAAGGTTTGAATACCCAAGCATGACGATGATAAGATATTGAGATCCTAACTGATATATGTGTTCCAAAAGATCATGAAAGTACTTGATAAACATGTTATACCTTTCTATGTAGCATCTGATATAATTCTTGTTTGCAACTTGATTGATGCTAAAAGATATTATAATACACTTAATTAATCAAATGAAATGTTATCATGTAGTTTCCCAAACCATAGATCCATTTAGTGTGAGGATTTGCTGAACGGTGAAATGAGTTTAACTCGATATACATATTATTGAATATGTAAATTATACCGGGGTTGCTCAGTGGACTCCACGACTACATTAGGGGTTTGCTCAGTGGACTCCTCAACTACACCAGGTTGCTCAGTGGACTTCCTGATAAAACTAAACCAAGATCGCTTGGTGGACTTCCTGATGAACACAATCCGGGAAAGCTTAGTGGTCTTCTCTCGAAGAGAGTACATGCTGCGTCTGTAACTCTATAGTGAAGATACCAGTATACCCTAGTAAGCTAATTGCAGTAAACACAAGATGTCCTGCTAGTTATCTCGTACTGACCGAGACATGTGAGGTCTTGACAACCGGCTCTGCCACTGACCTTGTATGGTACCGATTTTAACTTAGTAGTGGTCGGTTGGAGCATGAGCAGTATACATCATCTCATCTAGGCATAAGTGTGAATGTGAACATGTGATCAGCCGTGTAGCATATTTGTTAAGGATCAAATACAGAAAACATTGGTTGATACTTCATTACTTTTATACATCTTAGTTGATAGATGTTATACATGTTCTTCACATTCCTTATAAAGCAAATAGATGATTTATAATTCTGCTATAAATGTTGTTGCTTTACATTGCAAATAAACCTACTTACTTGCATTAAGTATCCTCAGCTCAGTTTCATACAGTTTCTTGTGATAATAATATTGTTGGCAGAGAGTTATATCTCTCACTGGGACAATAGTCTCACCCCGTGGGATCCACAATTTTTAGGTGGACGTGGACGAGAAATTTGAAATCAGACTGTAGAGGAAGGACCACATCAACAAGTTCAATAATAATAGCTCAGGTTGAGTGAATTGTCTGTCATGTCTTATAGATAGAAGTCCTACATGTCGTCTCTATACTCTCAGGTCCTTGGGAGATAGTTCGTATTTGTTTTTATGAATGACTTGAGATTTTGGCTTGCTTACCTCGAGGTTTTATGTTGTTGATGTATATGTTAAAATAAAGAAATTATTACTTGTTATCCTCGAGATGAGACAGTACAATGAATGTACAATATGAGCCATGATGTATATAAAGTTTTGGTTCTTTATGTAAGAATTTCTTGGAAGAGAATCTCTTTGCAAATGGTTTTAATTTTTTAGTGATTTTTTTTGAATCCGATACTTATGGCTATTATGTGATTATTATTGGTGATGGCTTGATTTGTTATTGAGTCGTCATAAAGTTTTGGTATCAGAGTCTAAGGTTTGTTGAGTCTACAGAGACATAGGATTAAGTAAGTTGAGTTTGTTCTAGTGTCCTCCAGTTTATCTTATAGCGACTTCTCCTTATACATGAGAAGAAGTAAAAGTGAGAGATGGTTGGAGCACAGGAAGAACATGTTGTTGAGAGCAATGTTGATGCACTAGGAGGTGGTACAAGGGATCAAGCTAGAGAAGAACCAGTGTCTAAGAACCCCCAACTTGACCAAGCTATGTTAGAAAACCCATATTTTCATGCTCTTTTTGGGCAGATTATGACCACGATGATGCATATGGCTGACTGAATACCAGCACCTAGGATATTAGTTCCCAACGAGGGACATGGATCTGGTAAGACCTTTGAGTGGTTACATCAGGTAGGAGCCACTAAATATGCTGGCACAGCTGACCCAGCAGATGCAGATTCATGGCTTACTCAGATAGAGAAAGCTTTTAGGATCCTTAACATTCCAGAGGATGATAAAGTTAAGCATGTTGTGTACCTTCTCAAAGGGAGCGTTGGCCATTGGTGGGCCATTGAAGAAGATAAAAGACCTAGTGTTGAGGTCGGATGGCAGGAATTCTGATGAGAGTTTGTTAGTAGATACTTTCCTAAGACTTATCTGGATGAGAAGATTTCACAGTTTGAGTGGATTAGATAGGGACCAATGAAGGTTAGCGAGTATGAAGCTAAGTTTACGGAGCTTCTGTAGTTTTGTCCACACATGGCTACAATAGATGAGTAAATGATCCAATATTTTGAGAATGGTCTGAACACTGAATTAACCACACATGTATCTGCTCTAGAGAATAGAGAGAGGTTTGCCACCTTTGTGGAATCACTTAGGCAGATGGAGAGGTATGTGACTGAGAAACGTGAGGCAAATAATAGGAAGGCACCTGCACAGTTTTAGGGGCAGAGGTCTGGAAGTTTTAAGAAACCAAGGTTTACTACACCAGTAGAACCATAGAGGTTTAGTGCTCAGACGCAGTGGACATCCAACAGAGGTAGAGGCCATAATTTTCTGCCAAGTGGAGCCCATAGCTCATCATTGATGTCAATGACAGGACCATTTAGGTCACAATGGGAGGACATGGTCTGATATAGGTGTAGGCATATGGGACATATGATTAAGGATTGTCTAGTTAGAGACGTGGAAGTAACCCAACCATTGAGGCAGAGTCAACAAGGCTCTCAGAGACAACAATTTAGTAGTGGCACTCGAGGACGTGGATAAGCATCCCAGGTAGGATCATCTGTACCAGCTAACAGAGCACGTGGTTGACAACAAGAAACAGTGAGATTCTATGTTATGAATCAACCAAAGGCAGTGGTTAATCTGTGAGTTGTGATAGGTCCGATGGAATTATTTCATTCGTATATGTCTTCATCCTGTTTTGTATCTATTTTGATTGATCCGGGTGATACACATTCCTTTATCACTCGATAAGTGATTTATGACTGTAATATGACTGCCAATCGTAGAATGGATAATCTATTATTAGAAACTCCGTTAGTCAGATCTACAACGTTGCGGGAGGTATGCTCTCCATGTGTTCTTTCTTTCTTAGAACACAACATTCAAGTGGATCGTATACCACTTGAAATGCACGGGTTTGATGTAATTCTCAGGATGGATACCCTAGAAAAGTATAAGGTTGTCTTGGATTGTGGTTCCAAGCAAGCTATGTTTACAAACAGTGATAAGACGTGGGTCTTTCAGGGGGACAAAAAGATTCTTTCAACCTGTCTAGTGTCAGCAATGGTAGCAGAGAGACTGATGCAACAATGATGTGAAGCATTCTTGGCATATGTAGTAGACACCACAATAGAGAGTCCTAGTCTTTTTGAAGTTCATGTTGTCTATGAATTCAAGGATGTGTTTCCTGAAGAATTTCTAGACATTCCTCCACCCCAAGAGATTGATTTTGAGATTAATCTTATTCTGGGTACGCAACCCATGGCCTAAACACCTTATAGGATGGCGCCAGCTGAGATGGCAGAACTCAAGAAATAGTTATAGGAGTTGCTTGAGAAAGGTTTCATTTGACCAGGTACTTTACCATGGGGTGTTCCAGTTCTTTTTAATAAAAAGAAAGATGGGTCTATGAGACTATGCATAGACTATAGACAACTTAATAAGGTGACTATAAAGAACAAATATCCTCTGCCAAGGATAGATGATTTGTTTGACAAGTTGTGTGGATGATTTGTTTGACAAGTTGTGTGGTGCAACAATGTTCTCAAAGATATATCTAAGGTCAGGATATCATCAACTACATATCAAGGATAGTCACATACCTAATTTAGCATTTAGGATGAGATATGGTCATTATGAGTTTGTAGTTATGTCATTTGGACTAACTAATGCACCATATGCATTCATGAAACTGATGAATAGAATCTTCCAACCATTCCTTGATCAGTTCATAGTGGTCTTTCTAGATGACATCCTGATTTATAGTAGAGACAGTCAACAACATGAACAACACCTTTGTCAAGTCTTGACTTTGTTGAGACAACACAAGTTATATGATAAGCTTAGCAAGTGTGAATTCTGGTTATCAGAAGTATCTTTTCTTAGACACATTATATCCGCTTTAGGTATTCGTGTTGTTCCTAAGAAAGTGGAGTCTGTTGTGGAGTGGGATCATCCCAAGACACCGACTGAGATTAGCAGTTTCCTAAGTTTGGCAGGTTACTAAAGAAGGTTTATCAAAGACTTCAGTTATGTAGCATTACCCCTAACCAAGTTGACTAGGAAGGAAGTACCTTTTGTCTGGAATGACAAGTGTCAGTATTTATTCCAGTTGTTGAAAGAAAGATTCACTAGTGCACCTGTGTTGGTTCTACCTAAGCAGGCAAAAGGATATGTTGTTTTCTGTGATGCTTCTAAGAATGGTCTAGGTTGTGCGCTAATGCAGAGTGATCATTGACAAGCCTTAAATGTGGGTCCAAAAATGAAGTCATGTCTAGGTTATCAGACTTTAGAAATTTATAATACCCATTTTTTAAGACATCCTGCAACTAGCACAAGGTCAAAATAGTTCGGGGTCAAACACATGGATAGGAAGAATGGCACTTCAGAACTCAAGTTTTACTTGTCTAAGCACGTCGAAAAAGGTCAAATGATAAGGGTTTGATATAATGAGAAAGAATTATAAAGAATCAAACAAAAGGGCTACCTCCAAGGGGATTTACCAACAAAATTAGTGTTTTAAGATTTAGCATATTTGAGGTTTTGTATATAGGAAACTGAGGAGATAAATCTATCGTTGGGGTAAAGCACAAAGGAGGAAAACTTAAACATAGCAAGTGATAGCGGAATACATCATGCACCCTCTTCTCTCGAAGAGGATGCCTCTGACTATGCATCGATTCTCTCTCTCAAGAGTATTGGACATAGACCAGAGCGGAAAGATATGTCAGGGCAACCCTGATCCTGGGTACTCTCATACACCCGAATCAGACCAAACTCTAGAGTTTACGACATCCTTCTCTCAAAGGAGTCAAAACAAGAAACATGATTTAATAGCTAGTCAAAAGCGTGATCCAAACAGAAGAGACCAGAGTTCATGTGTTGTAACGAATCATCCAATAAAAAGGAACTATACACAGAACAATATGAGATAAACTCCACAGATTCCATAAGCATAAAGATATAAAAAGGTTTAGTTACAATGTAAGAGTATTTGAAAGTAAAGTGCTGAAAAAAGGGAAGATAGGTATCAACCTCCTTGATGTAGGAGGTCGATATACATAGCAGGGGACCCCTAAGGTGACGCTAACCCGGTACGGGGCAGGAGCCCTATCGGGATACAACCGTGTCAGGTTCTTGACCATGTCAGGTCACGAATCATGAGGGTAAAGGCTGTATTGGGATAGGCTCCCTACCCGATATGGTCGTGTCGGGCTGTAGCCATGATGGGTGGGCCATATCGGGTTAGGTATCGTGTCATGTTAGGATGTATATCAGGTTAGCTTTCTCTTAGATTCTCAGGTTCCTCGTGTCATGTATAGATGGGCGATTCGTCTCAGGTTGAAGCCCAACTAGAGACCCGACATGTTTGAAGTAGCCTTGAAGGTCGTGTTGCGCTACTGCTGCTACCCGACATGATCGAGCATGATTTACTCGCAACCCGACATGACACGGCCCTCGCTAGCCGTGTTGGGCGACGGACGTGTCGACCCTCTCCCAAAGTCATGTGAATGGAGCAGACAAAGGACACGTGGCCCAACAAGAGTCGCAACTCCCACCAACCACTGCCTATAAATAGCACCTACAAGACTCCGATGGGATGGGTCAGAACCCTTGAAGAGCTAACTCTTATAGCATAAAGGATCTAGTGCGTCGAGTTCTCAGGCCTGTCAGGCGATACTAGGTGAGCACACCCCCAACTTGAGAGGGATGGGAGGAGTTCACTTAGAACTCGACTTGGGGATTCAGGCAGACTTCTGCACCGAGGGGTGGTCGTGTCACCCAATCAACTTTGTCGGCCGATGGACCTTGGCAGCCAAGGCTCCTTGTTGGGTAATAGCATGCTATCCGTCAAGACTCCGGCACGATACACCCGCGTCGATTCGCTGCCATATCGGGCAGCAACAGTGACGGGTAAGGGGTGTATCGCTTCACCGCTTGTTGGGTTGAGGCAGTTAACTTGTTGTGGATGGGATGGGATGGGCCCATTAGCATTCTTTTGATGGGAAAATAAGAGAAACTCTGCAAAAGATAGGAAATGTTATCAGGAGCATAGTGGGCATTATTTCTTATTCAACAAATAAGATAAAATACATAGGAAGTAAGGTTTGGAGGCAGTTTTGACAATAAAATATAAGCTCTAGTACCCATAAAATGGGTGTTATCAATCATGTAGTTTCTTTTTCTTCTCAACAGTTTAAGAAACACAAGGAGAATTATTCAACGTGTGATCTAGAACTAGCTGCATTAGTTCACGCGCCGAAAATCTGGAGGCATTATCTCTATGGAGAAACATGTCAGATTTTCACATACCATAAAAACTTAAAATATATTTTCTCACACCATGAGTTAAACATGAGACAACGTCGCTGGATGAAATTAATCAAGGACTATAATTGTACAATTGATTATCATCTAGGGAAAGCCAATGTAGTGGCAGATACACTCAGTAGAAAATCCTCATCTCCACCCACATATAAAGCACATTTGAACTCTTTAGTATGTCGTAAGTCAGATATGCTTGTCTCTTTAAGACAAATGAATGTACAGTTAGAAGTATCTTTGTTAGATGGATTGTTAGCTGAGATGCATGTGAAACCTGCTATGAAGGAACGGATCAAAGAGGCACAACAGGCTGATACTGTGATACAGCAGATTAGGTCAGAGTATGGTAGTGAGAAACGCAACAACTTCCATGAGTTAGAGGATGAGATAGTGTGTTACCATGGTAGGATGGTAGTACCTGATGCCAATGACTTAAGAAAGTTAGTTATGGAGGAAGCTCACTCATCCATGTATGCAATGCATCCAGGGAGTACCAAATCTATCATAACTTAAAAGATATGTATTGGTGGTCTGGTTTGAAGAAAGATGTAGCTGAGTTTGTTATGCAGTGTCTGATGTGTCACAAAGTTAAAGCAGAACACTAGAACCATGCAGGAACGTTGCAACCCTTACTTATACCTTAGTGGAAATGGTATAATGTGACGATGGAATTTGTGGTTGGTCTACCTAGAACAACCAAAAGTCATGATTCCATTTGGGTGATAGTTCATAGGTTGACTAAGACAGTAAATTTTCTTCCTGTCAAAACAACCTATACTGTTGAAAAACTAGCACAAATGTACATAGATGAGATAGTATGATTGCACATAGTTCCAACTACGATTGTGTCTGATAGAGGTCCCCAGTTTATGAGTCATTTTTGGGAACGACTACATAAAGCCCTGGGTATGCAGTTAAAGTTTAGTACAACTTTTCACCCTCAGACAGATGGGCAGTCTGAAAGGACTATACATACTCTAGAGGACTTGCTTAGAGCATGTGTTCTTCAGTTTGTAGGAAGTTGGGACTTACATTTGAGCTTGATAGAGTTTGCATACAATAACAGTTGAAAGTTGCACAAGATAGACAAAAGTCTCATGCAGATAAACACTGTATACCTTTATAATTCAAAGTTGGAGAAAGTGTATCTCAAGGTCTCTCCTTGGAAAGGTGTTCTCAGATTTGGGAAGAAGGGTAAGTTAGCTCATAGATTTATGGGACCTTACCCAGTGACAACACAGATTGGAAAGGTAGCTTATAGGTTGGATTTGCCACCAGAGCTACATCGACTACATCCAGTGTTTCATATATCTATGTTGAGAAAGTGTCATCCCGATACAGAGTTGGTGTTGCAACATGTAGAGGTTGAATTGAGTGAAGACATATCATACGTGGAAGGTCCAATGAGGATTCTTGACAAAAGTGTCAAGAAGTTGAAAAAGAAAGACATAGTTCTTGTGAAAGTTCTCTAGCATAACCATGGCATTGAAGAAGACACTTGGGAACTAGAGGAAGAGATGAGGAGGAAGTACCTTTCTCTTTTCTCTTAAGATTTTAGGGACAAAATCCTTTATAGGGGTTGATAATTGTAACATCCCTGACCTGGGTTATGGCCTAACCCTAGAGGTTTTACTTAAGTAAGTCATTTACAAACTTGTTCTAATCTTTTGAAAAGTAATTAAGACTCTTTGTGAAGTTTAATTTCAAGTTTGAGCTTATTTGCAAACTATGTGTGCATTATATGATAGTGTGGGTATAAAGTGCAATTTACCCATGATGAGGGGCTATATTGCAAAATTCACATGTTGAATGTGTTGGTATGTATGCCCTCAGAGCCAATCATGGGATGATTGGTGGGATACATTAAGATTGATTTGATAAACATCAAAGGCAAGCTTCCAATTCTTTCTGGTTCAGTCATATGAGATAGTGATAGAACATATTGAATGTCTAGAGAATGACAGTATTGAATGACGTATGCCTTCAGGTTGAGGACCTAATGATGAGACCATACGGATGCTATAAGTTTGTACATTCTTGTTATGTCCCTAGTCGGATGTCATTGTGGAAGGTAGATAGACAACAATGACACACAAGACTAGATTGTGGTGTTGGTTGATGACATAATCTCATTAGTCATGATATATAGATATCAAACCAAAAACATAGGTACATGTTAGAGAACAAGTGTACCAGACAGACCCATTGTGAGTTTGACACATGGAACCATGAGATGGTAGTCACAGTCAGTACTCACAGTGATGGTGGTGAGTGTGATTCTTTGACATGAGATCACTACACTCAACACATGTCGTTGGGAACACTTTGACATCATCGAACGCAGTCCTAAAACATGGGTTTTATAAAGGTGATGATTGGGTGGCTTTGACACATGGGGCTTTGAGGGGTGAGTGATAGATATGGGATTTGTCCCTCCTGAGGGAGTTTGATATCCAAGGCCACTTGATGAGTAGGATTGAGATAGGCGTGCGCACGCATGTGTGAATCAGTATGTGCTATTGATGTCATACATATCTCCTTCAATCTACTCTGAGATCAAGAAAGTGAATGAGCATTGACAGGATGACTGTAAAATGCCTTGAGTTCATTCGGGATATCAGTGACAAAGGAATTATACATTCACTGTAACACCATTCACAGATTGTAGGATGAAAGTTGTTCTCCAACTTTCTACTTTCACTTGGGTAGCAATGATGTGTGACTAGGCACCGCTCTTTGCTTGTGAAGTCATAAGTGTTATGGACTTTCACTGCCAACGTGAAATGGACCTGCAGGGTCACACACATATGATTTAACCTGGAAGAGGAGTTTTGTCCACAAGCAATGTTTAGATTGATCACTAAAGGAGTTTAGTAGTTCAATTGAACACTCAATTAATCGATAGCTCAATATCATATTGTTCAAGGTGTTGGACGCATTGATTGGAGTATCAGATCAATTAAAATTGCAATTGACTAATTCTGCACAACGTGCACTCCCAACCGGTCGGCTCAAGTGTTGAACCGGTCGACTGAGGTTGCTGAACCGGTCGGCTCAAGGGTTGAGATGATCGGCTCAAGCCCTGGGTGAAATGAGCGGTTCAAGTGTTGAACCGATCGGTTCAACTGGTGCAACCGAGCAACTTGGGAAAGTCAGTCGGTGAGAATTTTCCTTTCATCTCAAATTATCCAATTCGATTGGGAATAAGATTGGTATTTCATACCAAATAGAAACGAAACAAGGAAAGTCAATTTGAGTTGAACCAGGATCTTGAACCGATCGACTTGAGGGTCCAACCGATCGGCTCAAGGGTCCAAACAATCAGGTGGAAGGTCCAACCGATCAGCTGGAAGGTCCAACCGATCGGCTGGATGGTCCAGACGACCGCTTTAGTCATGAAATGCCCGATTCAGGTTGCGAGTTGGTTGCTTTTGTGAAAATATCTTGAACCCTTCTACTCCTGCGTTTAGTCCCGTATTGCCCGGGATAGAGAACCATGTCCCATGACCCTCCTATATATAGGGGTATTGGGGGCTTCTCAGGGAACAACTCAGTGCAACCAGTTGCTCTGCAAGTTGTCGTTCTCTCTGGTTTTGGTAACCGAGAGAGAGCCCGAGCAAGTGCTTCCCGTAAAAGGGAGGTGCAACAAGGGAAGGACAACTGTAGTTGCAACTGGAGGCAGGAGAGCATGTTGGCGACTAGTACGTCAATAAGAGGGTGCGACTCCTTCCACTTCCTTGTGGGACAATGAGTGTGGAGTTCCAGGTGGTCCGTGTGGACTACTACAGAGGCGGGAGGACACTGCCGCTCAGGAGGACAATTGTCATCCGACAGTCCGGTAGGAGGAGGAGTCGTTAGTCCCGGTGCGACCATGAGCTGCACAGACACCGTCCAAGACCAGAGTTGAAGACCCCGTATTACACGAGGTATTGTCGCCGAGCAAGCCTCGGGACAAGGTATGATTCCACAAACCATCCTTTCCTATTATATAGACGTTGACGTGTTTCCTCGATATGGGTTGGGGAGAATTTTTTTTGTTTCCGCTGCCTTCTCCATCTCCCCTAAAACCCAACAGTGGTATCAGAGCCACATCAACTGCTCTATATTTTAGGAATATCGATATGCTCGATTTTGTTTTGTCGCCTTTATTTATTGCATGTGATGCGAATAATATTGGCTTTATGCATGTCCAATCCTAAATCCACAAATCCCAATTACATATATGATATGTATTATTAATGCACTTGATACGTGTTGCCTTTAAACAAGTTTTGTGGTGGATGTGTAGCATGATTATGGCCTATAAACCCCTATTTGTGTGTGGTTGTTTGTGGTTGCTTGCATCTCGGTCTGCGCACCGATCTTCCCTATATCCTATTCCTGATGTAACTCGAAATAATTCGAGATTCTTTCCCACCTTTGCTCCCCCCAAATGTAACTCAGGGTTTCCCTTTGAAGCAATGTAATTGTTAGAATAGATTTTATTTCTTGTTATGTCGAAGACCGGAGGACATCAATACGACAACCCACACGATCGGTTCAAGGCGTGAAATGATCAGTTGATGTTCCAGACGGTCGGTTCAAGGAGTGAATCGATCGGTTGATGTCCGATTCTAGGAGCGAGACGAGCGGGTGGCGGGCATGACAAGATGCACGACGACCAGACAAACCTATCGGTTGGAGGAGCCAACCGATCGGCTGGTGGCACCCAGACGACCGGGCCAGACGAGCAGTCAATCATATGATGAGTTGATGTACTCCAAAGGCAAAGCACAGAGTTCATCTTGTACAGGTTGCATGTGATGTAGACCTAGATGACCGCGATTCCTATTGGCTTGAGGGATCACATTAGGATGGCCATAATCATCGCTTTTATCGTTTGTGCATGTTTTCTATGGGATATAACATGTATATGATATGTACTATGTATTGTGGTGATTGGATATGTATATGTATATAAAAACCAAATCCCTCATTAAAATATTAAGTCTTATATGCCTTCCATTAGCGGCACACATGAAAAACTCGATCGACCAAGCTTAGGTTACGCCAAAGCGTGGTGCACCGTCTATCTTATGGAAGTGTGAAGGGTAGACATGTAGGTTCTGCCAAAGCAGGGTGCATGTTCTACCGTGTCGGCTTTTGGGTTAGACTTAACTGGTGATTCTTAGAGCGTCTAAGCCCAGAGGCAAGGAATGTTCATGGCAAGGTGTCGTGCATGTTCATTCAATAAGAGTTACATATGATGCAACTGACAAGGGTTGCCTACCTGAGAGATCTAAGTTGTGGGCGATCAGCCAAAGCTGACTCATGACTTAGAGGATTTCAAGATCTTGCCCACTAGAAGGTTGTACGCTGCAATCTTCCGAATTGATGGTGAGGGCTATCAATTTGAATTAAAATAGTGGGAGCGATAATTAATTAAAGGCCTAATTTTATCGTCAACTTTCAAATCAATCAAACAAGTTAAAAGAGTTTTGGACTAAAATTGCATATATTTCCTTTTATTAAAATAAATGGTTAATCAACAATAATCACTTTATTTGTGATCGGTCTTTGAGACCAACAAATTAAATGGGAATAATTCCACGACTAGTTAGGATGATGAGAAGTGTTCTCAAAAAGCGAGAGCTCTAAGTCCTAGTTATACCAGAACCAGATGAACTCGATCCACCACATCAATGGCTGAAAGTATGCTTATGGAAGCATACCGAGGATGACATTGATGAGGAGTGCTTGATGTTGTGTTCTCTGAACTGTGAGTTGCAGAGACAACATGAGACATATGATGTCTCCAAGACACTGTCCTAGCATGTCATGACAGAAGGATATCCAGTAAGGTATTCACACACTAAATGTGATTGGGTATGTGGAAAACCTGACTAAGAAGGGTTGCCTCTGAGCCAAGGGTTGGCTATTGGTATGATACTACAAATGTTGCAAGAATCATACAATTCATGATAAGCTACAACATGAACAACTTTGACAAGCTTTGACAGAGTTGTTGGACATGTTGAGGATAGTAGAGGTGAAGATGAAGAAAGACAAACCATAATATTTGATGTGATCAAAGAAAAGGTAATTCTTAAGGGCAAGGACAAGGGCAAAGCAAAGGAGTATTTTGATGCTAGCCAACAATCCAAGCCGTCTTCAGCCTCAAGGCACATGGGGAAAGGGTGTATGAGGGATTGACCTCTATATCTGGAAGAACAAAAGAAGATGCAGGAGGGGATGGAAATCTCCACCTAAGGTATCATGAAATAAATCACTTCTTTATCTAAGGTATATGATACCAAGATATGGATATATCATATATGATATGCAATATCCACAAAGAAGTGATGGCCTTTGTGAAAAGACCAAGAAAGAAGTACCCATCATTGGAGCAAGTGTTGTTGACATAGATAGGAGTATCTTTCAGTTTATTTCAGCCTAAAGGGCACCAAATGGAGTTGAGAACTCCTATTTCATATATTGCCAATAGATAGAAACACTTTATTTTTGCATATTGTATGACAATGATGGCAATTAATAAAGTTGATGTTTCAATCTTAAAGATATGATCTTTGTGGCAATGCCCTATTTATCTTGTGATACATGGTATGCATAAGGTAAAATGATACCTAAAAGTTATAGATAACTCAAACAATCAAATTAGCATCGATCATGAGAATTTCATTTCTAGTTCCCATGTGATGGATAAATCTAGACTCTTTTTGTTAGAGAACCAGTGAGAGACATGAATATATTGGACATGATTAATCAATCTTCACTAATGGTAGTGGGAGAATGATTATCCTATTAGGTATAATACATGTGATGTATTTACATACCTATTGGAACAAATGATAATACTTCAAATGGTGTTTAGAGAAATACCAATATGAATATCTTGAAGTGTTCAAGATTATCATAGATGAAGTACAAATTTGGTAAAGTATTAATTCTTGATGAGATCAATGAATAAAACACTTGGACCAAATGTTTGAGATCCTTATGAGTGATTATGATAGTGTATCATAGTGAACTCATGATTAAGGCATGGTGATGTATAAATCGAGAAGGAATCATACTCCAAGGAGTTAGAGAATGATTATCAAATAACTGAATTCTTATTAATAAAAGAATACCCCACACTAATAAAGGACATTAAGAATCACAAGGAGTTGTGAGTCCGTATATCCTTAACAGATACACCTCAATTATCTATGTGATGAGTTGTTCATATGATGAGTCAACTATCCATATGAATATGAGGAATCAGATTTTGAGTTATGGTATAAAACCATTGCATCCTAAATGACTTCCATGTGAGCCATAAGGTATGACCTTGATGGTAGCACTCATTGGATCATATCCATAATTGCAAACAAGTCTTAAGTGTTAAGACACATGGATAACATTTTGAGAAGGATGATGCTTGTTAATTGCAACTTAATGACTCAGACATTTGGCATATGGATACTAAAACCGCATTCCTATGAGGAATAAAACAAGGATGTGTACGTGACACAACCTATAAGATTTATGAATCCACTAATGCAAAGAAGTCTATAAGTTACAATGGACTAATCAATGTGATTGATTCAGTACAAGCAACTCAAGAATTGGATCTTTGCTTTGATGATATAGTCAAAGGGTTTGACAGATATGTCAAAGATAAAGAAGGGATCTGGGATTTAGTGGGAGTGTATTCACATTCCACATGTTGATGTGAAATGGAAATGTTCTAGAATGGAAATCCAAAGTGGAAATTATTTTAAGGAAGATAGAGATGTTTCCTATGTGGTAGGAATAAAGATCTATAGAGATAGTTCTCAAAAACCTCTTGACCTAAAAGGAAAGCATACATTGGCAATATGTACTGGAGGGTTCAATATGCACAGATTCAGTGGGAGAAAACTTGTCCATGTTACATGGAGTTAGTATCCCAAGGCTGAGTGTCCAATTCTTATGAAGAATGGGAACACTAAGAATAGATATGGATCTATCATGTATATAATCATCCCATTATCTTGTATGACAAGAACAAAATGCATTCATCATCTTATATGTATGACATGGAAATATGATGTGCTCATCCTGATAACTCGTATGTGGGACATGACGAGTGGATGTCTGTCTACTTCCAGTAAGGGTTACTGGAAACCATAAGAACTTGATAAGTACTTGGGAAGTACTAGTTCTATGGAGATAAGGAAGAGTTCAATGTAAAGAGTTACATTGATGCGAACTTCCAAAAAGGACTGGAAAATTAATAAAAAATATACATAGGATGTATAAAAGTGAAAGTTTGTTGATTATTGGAAATGTTCCAATAAAACCATTTAAAAGGAAATGTCGAGTATCTGTGTGTTAGTGAACAACAATGGATACTATATGGATCTGAAAGTTCATGAGATGAACTTATATTCCACTCATTGATGACAAGTCTGGAATCCTTGATCATGCAATGTGGCTAAAGGTTAGCAATGGAATACTAGATCGTATATTACGGCAACTCCATCACATACGTGTGACGTACGTTGAAGAGATGTGAGACATGCAATTTATATTGGCTTTGGCAAGGTGTTGCCATTACTCACTATGTTAGCACTAGAGCACAGTAACATGCGGGACATGTTTGAAGATCACTATGAATATGATTCAATGGTGATTGGCTCACAGTGCAAGTGGGAGTCTGTTGGTATGTATGCCCTGAGAGCCAGTCATGGGATGATTGGTGGGATACATTAAGATTGATTTGATAAACATCAAAGGCAAGCTTCCAATTCTTTCTGGTTCAGTCATATGAGATAGTGATAGAACAGATTGAATGTCTAGAGAATGACACTATTCAATGACATATGCCTTCAGGTTGAGGACCTGAACGATGAGATCATGCGGATGCTAAGAGTTTGTACATTCTTGTTATGTCCCTAGTCAGATGTCATTGTGGAAGGTAGATAGACAACAATGACACACAAGACTAGACTGTGGTGTTGGTTGATGACAGAATCTCATTAGTCATGATATAGAGATATCAAACCAAACACATAGGTACTTGTTAGAGAACAAGTTTACCGGACGAACCCATCGTGAGTTTGACACATGGAACCATGAGATGGTAGTCACAGTCAGTACTCACAGTGATGGTGGTGAGTGTGATTCTTTGACCTGAAATCACTACACTCAACACATGTCGTTGGGCACACTTTGACATCATCAAACGCAGTCCTGAAACATGGGTTGTTATAAAGGTGATGATTGGGTGGCTTTGACACATGGGGCTTTTGAGGGGTGAGTGATAGATATGGGATTTGTCCCTCCTGAGGGATTTTGATATCCAAGGCCACTTGATGAGTAGGATTGAGATAGGCGTGCGCACACATGTGTGAATCTGTATGTGATATTGATGTCATATGTATCTCCTTCAATCTACTCTGAGATCAAGAAAGTGAATGAACGTTGACAGGATGACTGTAAAATGCCTTGAGTTCATTCGGGATATCAGTGACAAAGGAATTATACATTCATTGTAACACCATTCACGGATTGTAGGATGAAAGTTGTTCTCCAACTTTCTACTTTCACTTGGGTAGCAATGATGTGTGACTAGACACCTCTCTTTACTTGTGAAGTCATAAGTGTTATGGACTTTAGCTGCCAACGTGAAATGGACCTGCAGGGTCACACACATAGGATTTAACCTGGAAGAGGAGTTTTGTCCACAAGAAATGTTTAGATTGATTACTAAAGGAGTTTAGTAGTTCAATTAAACACTCAATTAATCGATAGCTCAATATCATATTGTTCAACGTGTTGGACGCATTGATTGGAGTATCAGATTGATTGAAATTGCAATTGACTAATTCTGCACAACCTGCACTCCCAACCGATCGGCTCAAGTGTTGAACTGGTCGGCTGAGGTTGCTGAACCGGCTGGCGCAAGGGTTGAGCTGATCAGCTCAAGCCCTGGGTGAAAAGAGCGGTTCAAGTGTTGAACTGATCAGTTCAACTGGTGCAACCAAGCAACTTGGGAAAGTCAGGTCGGTGAGAATTTTCCTTTTGTCTCAAATTATCCAATTCGACTGGGAATAAGATTGGTATTCGATACCAATTAGAAACGAAACAAGGAAAGTCAATTTGAGTTGAACCAGGATCTTGAACCGATCGACTCGAGGGTCTAACCGATCGGCTCAAGGGTCCAAACGATTGGCTGGATGGTCCAGATGACCGTTTCAGTCATGAAGCTCCCGGTTCAGGTTGCGAGTTGGTTGTTTTGTGGAAAATCTCAAACCCTTCTACTCCTGCATTTAGTCCCGTATTGCCCGGGATAGAGAACCCTGTCCCATGACCTTCCTATATATATAGGGGTATTAGGGGCTTCTCAGGGAACAACTCAATGCAACCAGTTGCTCTGCAAGTTGTCGTTTTCTCTGGTTTTGGTAACCGAGAGAGAGCCCAAGCAAGTGCTTCCCGCAAAAGGGAGGTGCATCAAGGGAAGGACAACTGCAGTTGCAACTGGAGGTAGGAGAGTGTGTTGGCGACTAGTACGTCAACAGGAGGGTACGACTCCTTCCACTTCCTTGTGGGACAAGGAGTGTGGAGTTCCAGGTGGTCCGTGTGGACTACTACAGAGGCGGTAGGACACTGCCGCTCAGGAGGACAACTCTCATCCGATAGTCCAGTAGGAGGAGGAGTCGTCAGTCCCGGTGCGACCAGGAGCTGCACAGATGCCGTCCAAGACCAGATTTGAAGACCACGTATTACACGAGGTATTTTCGCTGAGCAAGCCTCGGGACAAGGTATGATTCCACAAACCATCCTTTCCTATTATATAGAAGTTGATGCGTTTCCTCGGTATGGGTTGGGGAGAAATTTTTTTGTTTTCGTTGCCTTCTCTGTCTCCCCTAAAACCCAACAAAATGTACCTTAAGTGTTTTAACATCATAAGAGAGAGAATGATACTAAGTGGTGGCTTGTGAAAAGCCTAAATTCCAAGTTATAAGTTGTTGGAATAATGCTAAGTGCTTTGTGCATCAATTTTGGTACAAATTGTAAATTATCCAAAATGTAGGGTTGATGTGTAAATTACCACTTCTAGAGTGTCTCTACTCCTTCCTAGTATCATCTAGAGGAGAGAGAAGTAAGGATATACCATGTTTGAATTATCCTTGAAGGATGGTATTCTTGGTGATGAAAAGACCAAGGAATATGTATAGTTGAAATCTTTGTATGAGTTATATCGAGTTGTGGACTTTATATGGGAGTCCCTATCGTCTAAGGAACCATAGAGGGAGTGTCCTATCAGTTTTTTGATTCTTGAAAAAGGCCACGACGGGCTAAACACCTCAAGTAAGTTATATGTATCATTTTGCAACTTTTCTTTGGAAAAGGTTGTATTGAATTGTGAATATAATAATAATGTGAGTGGAAGTGGCTTTCTGTTACGACCCCACCTTCCGGTAACCCCCAATTAAGGGATACCAAGAGGCTAAAGCCACACACATAATTTCCGGATCAAAGGTTCGGCAAATAACCAAGAACAATTATTAAATTTTACTAAACTATACTAAAAGCTGTAATAAATAAAATTTTGCATACCTTTGAAAATTTTGGATTTCTAAACTTCTATCTAGAACTGGGACTAATCTAACTAATCCTCCTTGAACTTTCGTTCATGTATTTCATAATATGACGAATTACTGTTTGTCCTTTTGGTTGTGTACCTAAAATGCAGACAAACAAAACGTCAGTCAGCCAAAGCTGGTATGTTAGGGAAACACTAATCTTGCAATTATACATTGTAAAGCTGGCATGTGGGGGACACACTAATCGTACAATTATCCATAACAATGTATTGCAATTAATTACAGTTTAATAAACAATTTTACAATTTCAATATAACTGCGTGATCCATGTATATCCTATCCCCATTATACCCCTCATGATCCCACCTAACAGGTGAATCATTTTGTAGGGTTGAGTCACATGGCACTACCCGTAGGTAGCTCACTCCTTAACTCATGGCATGCTAGGAGTCTCATGGCACTACACAAGAGTAGCCCAGTTTCTAACTCATGATAGCCTAGACCTTACTCTAGGTTATCCTTTTTAGCCTTTACATAGCATAGGGGTGGACCCAGATCTAAGCCAGTTATATGTATACATTTATAGTGATAGTCATAGTCACTCTGTAGTTGCATGAAATAAAAGCATCCAACAGTTAATTTCAAGCAACCGATAAAAACCTCGACAAACCCTCAGAAAACTAACTCGGAATATTCATAAGCGTAACCACATACCTGTATTTGTAGATTTGGATACAAAATCAACTATGTAGAGAGAGAAAATCCAAACAAGCAAGCAAAGTTCATGGAAACCCTGAAATGAAAGTACAAGTTTCCTTTTATTAATATTTACCTAATTTCATCATTTTCCTTAGGGTTTCTATTCCAATTTTAGGGTTTCTTTGGAAATTAGGGTTTTACCTTCATTCTTAGTTATTAAGAACCCTAATTAATCAAATCTACTTAAAACCTTTAAATTCTATAATTTTAATATTCCTAACAGTATTAGGACCATTATTTAGTAATTTACTTTCTTAATATGAAATTATCATGGTTTTCCTCTTCTTTTACCCCAATTAGGGTTTCCATATATATATTATTCTTCATTTATGGATTAAAACCCTAAAACTACCAACTTTGCATACAAAATGGATGAAAACTCTATATTACTAATCAACAGGTTAATACCTTTCAAATTAACCTATTAATCTTCAAAGATGCATCCTTTATATACAATTAGGGTTTCTAATTACTTTTTAATACATACTTCCACCACATTAAGGTACTTTCGTAAAACAAAACAGAACCAGGTGTTCAAATCATTTTTATCAGGTTCCTTGTATTTTCCTACACAAATTTCATGTATAAAGTTTCTTCATATGAGAATCCTAGCAATCTCTACTAATTTTGTAAAGAAAAGCTATTTTCTGGATTATTTGACTAGAAAGGGATTTTATCGAATTTCCTCGAGCGTCAGATCGGTGTGCCACTAGTCCTCCTCTGGATCTGATTCTCCATGTTAGTTGACTCCACTAACACGGAGACACGCGCGGCTGCGGGTTGTCGTCCGTTGGATGGCGCTCGAGTTCACGATGGATCTCGATCGAACGCCTCGCGTCGATCAACTCCACTAAGCGGCTAACTCAGCACGCTTCTCCTGAGATCGTTAGATCTCGTGCCGGCTCACTATGGTCCATGATCTAATGATCCTCGCTTGTCGTCCTCCTCTCCTTCCTGTCTTGAACTCGCGGCGGTGCCACGTCAGTGAGCAAGGGCAATAGGGTAAGAGAGAGGGTTTGGTGACCTATGGAGCTGCCTCCATGGTTCGTGAGGGCGTGAGCAACCACCTGAGGGTCTATTTATAGGCTATGGGGGTTTCTCCTAGGGTTTCCGATCCCACCGTTGAAATGACCTTCAACCCAATTGGGCATTTTTCTTATTCTCAATGGGAACCCATCAAATTAGGGTCGAGAAGCTTCGCCTCTCACTCCCGAACTGAATGAGACAGAAAACTCGAGTGCACATGCATTGAGTCGATCAAAAAAATGAGGGGAAAGTCCCCTGTGAGCAAAGAGTCTGTATCCCTCTGGGACTCTAGACGATGAGCGGCACGCGTTGGATTAAGATCCAGCGGCCCTCATCACGCCCGATCTAGCAAAAGAAAATCAGTTTTCTAATTTTTGAAATAAATTCCAAAATCAAGGATAACTTGGAAAATCGATAACTTACAAATCTTAACTCCTTTTTATTCAAATTTAAGGGAAACTCATTCATACTTTTATCTACCATCATGCAAAAATTGAAGTCATTATCTAAAGAAAACGAGCCCTTTTCTTCAGTTTCAAGTTATCACTTATTTATTCATATTTTCCACATATCTCGTATTCCTTTTGCCATTAAGTAATTATCCTGAGTTCCTTGAACCCCAAGGAACATTTATATTATGAAATTCTATTTTTGGAAAATTTCCTTTAACCTTTTAATCATTTTTGTTTATTTTCTTATGTATTCCTATATCCAATTGAATTCCTTTTTCATTTCTTTTTTCTTTTTCTTTCAATTGGGCTTAATGGCCAATAAGGCCCATCAAGAAAGCATACAAGGCTATCATACACGAAATTCATTCAAATAAACCATTGATCTTATTCATCTTTTAAAAAGAGATTTACAAATCTCATTACATGCTTTAGAAAAATGGGGTTATAACATCCTCCTCTCCTTATAGGAATTTTGCCCTCAAAATTCATCAATCAAACAAACAAATTGGGATATGCCTTTTCCATGTCTGTCTTCAGCTCCCATGTGGCCTCATCCTCTCCATAGTACTTCCAAAGAACCTTTACCATCTCTATATTCTTATTTCTGAGCTCTTTTACCTTGGTATCTAGAATCCACAATAGCAACTTAGGATAAGTTAGCTTTCCTTGAAGCTCAATGGGTTCAATGCTTAGCACATGGCTTGGATCTTACACATATCGCTTCAGATTGGACACATGAAACACATCATGCATCATACTATATTGAGGGGGTAACACCAAACGATATCCAACTTCATCAATCCGTTCTAACACCTCAAACAAACCCACGTATCGGGGACTCAACTTGCCTCTATTCTTAGCTATAGCTCGGAGCAGTCGGATTTTCAGAAAAACATGTTCTCCCACAGTGAAATGCACATTAGTCCTCTTCACATCAGCATACGACCTCTGTCGGTCTTGGGATCTCTTTAGCCTTTGTCTGATCAAAGCGACTTTATCAACATATACTTGGAGTTCATCTGACCTCAATAAGGTCCTTTCACCAACATCATCCCAGTGAAGTGGTGACTGACACAGTCTCCCATAAAGAGCTTCATATGGAGGCATCCTGATACTGGCTTGGTAACTATTGTTGTAAGAAAACTCGGCTAAAGGTAGGTAGTGCTCCCATGATCCACCCCAATCGAGCACAAAAGCTCTCAGCAGATCCTCTAAGGTCTGGATTGTCCTCTCTGACTGTCCATCCGTTTGGGGGTGATCAACGGTACTGAACTTCAACCTTGTAACTAGTTCCTCTTGAACCTACTTCCACAACTTGGAAGTGAACTTTGGGTCTCTATCGGAGATGATGGAACCATGTACGCCATGCAACAACACTATCTCTCTAATATACAGCTCAACTAAGTCTGACACTTTTGCTGTGGTTTTTAGGGCAAGGAAGTGTGCTGACTTGGTAAGGCAATCTACCACAACCCATATCACATCATGACCTCTCTTGGTCCGGGGTAGACCCACCACAAAATCCATGGTGATCTGCTCCCATTTCCATTTTGGGATCTCTATAGACTGTAAAAGTCTGTCGGGTCGTTGGTGTCCAGCCTTCACCATTTGGCACGTAAGACAATTGGCCACATAAGCTACAATGTCTCTCTTCATTCCTGGCCACTAGAAAAACATGTGCATGTCCTTAAACATCTTAGTAGTTCTCGGGTGTACCGTGTACTTAGAACCATGAGCCTCTTGTAGGATACATTCCTTTAACGGTGAATCTTCAGGAACCCATATGCGATTCTCAAATAGGATTCCTCCATCTATTCCCAAAGAAAGACGGGTCTGAGGCTTCTTCATCAAGTCCTTCATCTTGTCAAGCTCCCCACTAGCCAACTCTGTTGCTACAATTTCACTCAACAATTCAGACTGTATCTGGATGTTGGTCGATCGAACTCGATCATCTAACAGTTGAGGAGACCATTTTACCAGCTCTTCTAAGCTCTTTCACTGACTAGACAAAACAGCTGCACACTGAGTTGTTTCTGACTCAAAGCATCGGCTACGACGTTTGTCTTTCCTGGATGATAAGCGATGGTGAAGTCGTAATCCTTCATGTACTCCATCCATCGTCGTTGTCATAGGTTTAAGTCTTTCCGTGTCAGGATGTATTTCAAGCTCTTATGGTCGGTGAGGATCTCAAAAGTAGCACCATACAGGTAATGTCGCCAAATATTTAATGCATCGATAATAACAGCCAACTCTAAGTCATGTGTCGGGTAATTCACCTCGTTGGGCTTGAGCTGTCGCGAGGCATATGCAACCACATGTCGATTCTGCTCCAACACACAGCCAAGTCCCATCTTTGATGCATCGGTGAAAATCATGAAACCCTCATTGCTTGATGGTAGAGTCAAAATTGGTGCACTGGTCAGCTTCTCTTTTAGCTCATAGAAATGAGCCTCACAAACATCAGACCACACAAACTTCACATCTTTCTGAGTCAACATGGTCAAAGGTAAGGTGGTCTTTGAGAAATCCCTGATGAAGCGTCAATAGTATCCTGCTAACCCCAAGAAGCGAATCTCGAAGGGATTCTTAGGTGATGTCCAGTCGCGAACTGATGACACCTTAGCTGGATCTACCACGATCATTCCTCCTGAGATGATGTACCTGAGGAACATGACTCGGTGTATCCAAAAATCACATTTAGAGAATTTCCCATAGAACTTCTACTTTCTCAAGATATCAAGGACTTTACTTAGGTGGTCCCGGTGTTGATATAAGTCATCTAAATAAACCAGTATGTCATCTATGAATATTATAACAAATGAGTCAAGGAAGGGTTGAAACACACTATTCATAAGGTTCATGAAAACACTGGGTGCATTGGACAACCCAAAAGGCATAACTAAAAACTCACAGTGGCCATAGCGGATTCGGAAGGATGTTTTTGGAATGTCCTCACTCTTAACTCTCAACTGGTGGTAAACTAATCTCAAGTCAATTTTGGAAAAGACTCGAGCTGACTTCAACTGGACAAACAAGTCATCTATTTGAGGTAAAGGGTATGTGTTCTTAATGGTAGTCTGGTTGATCATCTGGTAGTTGATGTGGCTTTTGAATGCACTAACAAATTCACTCGGGGTTTATATCCCCGAGCTTTTACCAAAACCAAGTGCAACAATACCACCCGCAAGCGGACGGATCTTATCGCAGTATAGTTGAGGATCGAACCCAAAGGACAACGTTTTTAAGAATCTTTGTCAGTTAGATCTGGCTCAAGTAAAACTAATATTTAGAATGATTGGTTGATTTTGGTTTGATTAAACTAGTTGCAAGAAAGTAAATGCTGAATAAAGATGGATTTAGATCAATGATATGGAATCGCTGGGATGGTATCGGGTTTGACCACCGCTACACACACAAACGTACTCTTTTGTAAACGAACCAGGCACGATATAACACTCCAAGTAGAGCTGCTGCAGAACCCCCCATACGGGCGTTAGGTCCGCGTAAGCGTCACCATAGGCAGCTGATTTCTCATCGTCATCCGGATCACACGTCTTACGGCTCTGAAGATACAGAAATCCACAGAAGTTGTGAACCCCCCATACGGGCGTTAGGCGCACAGAAGTGTCACCGGAGGTTAGATGGCTCGTCCCCTCGTGGGTCATTCACTTACGACTTCGATGAAAACCCCCTATACCGGCGTTAGGCGCACAGAAGTTTCACCGGAGGTTAGATGTCTCGTCCCCTCGCGGATCACACACTTACTACCTCAAGGAATCCCCTCCTATTTCTAGTCGGGAAGTCAAACTCGATAAACGACGTTCCAACCCATGTCTTGAAGTTATCGCAACATAGGAACCCATGCATTGAAGTTATCGCAACATAGGGAGCACAAAGATGCAAACAAGCATAAAACCAACCTACAAGCTTAACGATAAACAACAACATGAAGAGTTATATACATTGCCATGGAAAGTTTAACAAGAGAACATGGTTTGCATGGGCAGCGGGGCTAGTCCCCGCACCCCAGCGAAAGAGGACTACTCACTCATGATGCGAGGTACAAGAAAGATAGAAGAAGAAGATAGATCCTCCATGAGCTCGGTGCAGAGGGTGGACGCAGCCCGGTGAAGAAGATGCGCTCCTTGCTTCGTCTTCTTCTTCTTCTTGGCCTCCTTGGACGCAACACCAGTGGTAGATGGAGTGGAACTTGATCGGGATGGTGCTCTGGCAGCCTTTCAGCGTCCGGAACCGATGCCTTCAAATGGGGACCCTGGGGGTCTATTTATAGTTGCAGATCTGACCCCAAACAGTCTGGAGGTCGTTTGGACGCCAAACGGTTTGGAGACTGTTTGGACGCCAAATGGTTTGAAGACCGTTTGGGCGGCGAACGGTTTGGAGACCGTTTGGGTGTCAAACGGTCTTGCTTTGATCGCTCTTTGCCTTGGCGTGGTCGCGCGGCTTTAGTTCTTCAATCGGTCCTTGTGCTTGCATCGAACTGTCTTGGGACGCGCGGGACCAAACGGTCTTGAGACCGCGCGGGACCAAATGGTCTTGGGACCGCGCGGGACCAAACGGTCTTGGGACCGTATGGGACCAAACGGTCTTGGGACCGCATGGGACCAAACGGTCTTGGGACCGCATGGGACCAAACGGTCTTGAGACCGCATGGGACTAAACGGTCTTGAGACCGCATGGGACCAAACGGTCTTGAGACCGCATAGGACCAAATGGTCTTGAGACCGCATGGGACCAAACGGTCTTGGGACCGCATGGGACCAAACGGTCTTGGGACCGCGTGGATTTCTTGGGCAACTGGTTTCGTCTTGTTCTACGTGTATTCCAGCAAACAGTCTTGGGACCGTGTGGACTCAAACGGTCTTGAGACCGCGTGGATCCAAACGGTCTTGAGGCCGTTTGCATGGAGTTGCCTGCTTCACCTGCATTAAATGAAAGTTATTTAGTTAAAACCTTGATTATTGAATCACTGAGTAGTTTTGTGCATTATGACTCATATTAGGGTGAAAAGATGTGAAATGGAGATGAAATTGTTCCAAAAAGGTAATTGAATTTCATGATGAGTATGCACTCATCAAAACACCCCGAACTTAAATCGTTGCTCGTCCTCGAGTAACATAAAGTTTGAAATTGTTGCCTAATGAGATACTTTCTATCCGTGTGATTTCTTCATCTTCACATCACAAATATTCTCTTTCTGCTCAGTATGAATGAATACCTCAACTTCCTGGGACCACTAAACACGTCTTTCCATAGCTTCGTTCCTGAGTTCGTTTCCCAATAACACTTCCTCCCCACTTTTTCCAACACCAATCATGTCGAAGAGTTTTGTAGGAGTTCAGAGATACTTGTAGAATCAACAAGTATGCATTTGATCTGACACTGGTGTAGTTCAGGATGGTGGGGTGTGTATTGTGCCCTTGGGTAGAAAAAGAAGTGAAAGGTGGTATGGAAAGAAGAAGTAGATCTCTCCTCTATTCGACTCGAGATTTTTATTTGTTTTTGCAATTTCATTTATTGCATTTTTTTTTGTGTGCGCTATGGCATATTTATTTGCAGATCTCTCCTCTATTCGACTCGAGATTGCATTTCATTTTGTGTGCACTTTGGCATCTTTTGCTTGCAAATCTCTCCTCTATTCGACTCGAGATTGCATTTTTGGTGATACGCCCCTTTTTATTGGTAGGGGTATGGAAGAAGCGGATCAGGGGGAAGTGGCGTGCCACCCCGAACTTAGGGATTGGCACTAGATTGGCTATTTTGGTGGTGTTGATGGATGGAGGGATATGAAGATGATAGAAGAAGTGTAGAAGAGAGTTCAGATCAAAATGCACTTGATTTATAATTCAGAACCGGGTATTCTCATTGTCATACTCTGCTCAAATAATGACTTGATATGGATCCGGTGGGGATTCTGAGCCATTGTTCCACTAGTCAGTTAGGAAGCACGACGTGTTTGATCCCTATCAGTTTGTTAGATACTTATCATTATGTAAAAAGTATTATGATGTTAGGAATCATAAGTTTCACAGGATGGTTTCAGGCAAGTTTCAAAAGTTAGTCATCTTGAGGATTCGCTTCGAATAAGGAGGATGTTATGATAGAAGATGCATAGCAAAAAGTTAGTTATATTTTATCAACAAAAGTCAAAATTTCATCGGGTATCTGTTCAGAATTTTGAAATTTTTTATGATAGAGACATATTGAGTATGAAAAGAGGGTGTGTATGTGGAAGTGGAATACGTACCACCCACCCTCCACCCCGAACTTAGAGATTTGCTCGTCCTCGAGCAAACCCTAAATTCAAGATGGAGGGGAAAGGAAACACCAGGTATGACTGCCGAGAAGTGAATTCGTTCTGATCAGCACCACTCCGATCTCGTGTCCTGAAAGAAAAACTCTCTCATAAGGCAAATTTTATTTAAGGAAAATTTAACTATAAGGTAAGAAACAAAATTTGAAAAGGAAAAGTAAAACAGATTTATTGATCGGGTTGCCTCCCGACAAGCACCTTTGTTTTATGTCGATGGCTCGACAGAGTTCATCGGTATTATGGTGGATCCTTTGGATCGTTGAATTCCAACATTATTTCGGTGCCTTTGTCAGTTGGTGTGAAGTATCTTTTCAAGCGGTGACCATTTGCTATAAATTCGTCAGATCTGACGCTCCATAAAGAGAAAACGTCATGGGGAGAGATGCTTTTGACGATGTAAGGTCCACACCAACGTGAGCAGAGTTTTCCTGGGAACAATTTTAATCTGGAGTTGAAAACTAGAACTTGGTCTCCCACTTGGATGTCTTTTCATTTCAGATGTCCATCATGCCAGAGTTTTGTATGTTCTTTGTAGATACGTGCATTCTCATAAGCTGTCATTCTAAGTTCGTCAAGCTCGTTGAGTTGCAGAATTCTGGCTTGCCCTGCTTCTTTCATATCGAAGTTCAATTGTTTAATTGCCCACCATGCCTTATGTTCTAGTTCGACCGGCAGGTGGCAAGCTTTTCCATATATCAATCTAAAAGGTGTAGTACCTAGGGGCGTTTTATAAGCTGTCCTATATGCCCATACATTTATTGGAATCCCTTCAGCATCTAGAGTTTGGATTCGACTTAGGTGATCTGCCACGACATTTTCTGTCCCTTTTTTATCTCTTATTTCTAGGTCAAATTCTTGTAGAAGGAGTATCCATCTGATCAGCCTTGGCTTAGCATCCTTCTTCGCCAAGAGATAACGGATAGCGGCATGGTCAGTGTAAACGATTACCTTCGAACCAGTAAGGTAGGATCTGAATTTATCGAAGGCATAGACGACTGCTAAAAGCTCCTTTTCAGTAGTAGCATAATTCCTTTGAGCTTCGTCGAGGGTCTTCGACGCATAATAGATCACATAATGTTTCTTCTCTATGCATTGTCCTAAGACAACACCCACCGCGTAATCACTGGCATCACACATAATTTCAAAGGGGTGGTCCCAATCGGGAGCTCTAATGATGGGAGTAGTTGTAAGGGCTTTCTTCAGTGTATCAAAACTTTTGACGCATTCTTCATTGAAGTTGAAATCAGCATCTTTTAAAAGAAGCTTGGTCATCGGCTTTGTTATCTTGGAAAAGTCTCGTATAAACCTTCTATAGAATCCGGCATGACCGAGGAATGCGCGAACTTCTTTTACATTTGTGGGGATTGCCAATTTAGTGATGACTTCTATCTTGGCTTTATCGACTTCGATTCCTCTGTTACTAACCCTGTGTCCCAAGACGATGCCTTCCTTTACCATAAAGTGGCATTTCTCCCAGTTTAGCACCAGATGTGCTTCTTCACAACATTTTAGGACCATGGAGAGATGCTTAAGACAAGAATCAAAGGAGTCCCCATATACGGAAAAGTCGTCCATGAAGACCTCCATAACTGTTTCAGTAAGTCCTACAAAAATGGCAGTCATGCAACGTTGAAAAGTTGCAGGGGCATTACACAAGCCAAAAGGCATCCTTTTAAAAGCATATGTCCCGAACGGACAGGTGAAAGTTGTTTTTTCTTGATCATGTGGATGTATGGGGATCTGATAGAATCCAGAGTAACCTTCCAGGTAACAGAAATATTCTTGATGGGCCAATCTTTCCAAAACTTGATCGAGGAAGGGCATAGGAAAATGATCCTTCCGAGTGGCCTTGTTTAATTTTCTATAATCAATGCACATCCTCCACCCAGTCACTGTTCGGGTGGGGATGAGCTCATTATCTTCATTCCTTACAACGGTAGTTCCTCCCTTCTTGGGCACCACATGAACTGGGCTCACCCATGGTGAGTCCGATATCGGGTAAATTATTCCAGCTGTAAGGAGTTTGATGATCTCACGACGGACCACTTCCTTCATATTCGGGTTCAACTTTCGTTGATGCTCGATAGTTGGCTTATGATCTTCCATCATGGGAATTCTGTGCATGCACAAGGCTTGGCTGACTCCTGTGAGGTCACTCATTTTGTAGCCTATGGCTTTCTTGCTCTCCTTTAATATCTCCAGAAGTTGCTCTTCTTGTTTGGTCGTTAAACCCGAGTTTATAATGACAGGACAAACTTTGAGATCGTCTAAAAACATATACTTCAGCCCTTCAGGTAGGGGCTTCATTTCAGGAGGTTCTGGTTTTTCACTGATTTCTTCAGGGGTTTCGGTAGTCTTTAATTCTTCGTAAGCATCTTCAAGATTTCCTTTAGCAGGGTCGGGAGGTTCGGTGCAGTCCTTAGCTTGTTGGTCAATAGGCTCATCATTAAGAAGGTCGTATAGAGAAATTTCCAAGGGATTGCATGACTCGTGATATTCTTGACTAAGTTGTGACATCTGCTCGACACAGTCTATCAGATAGACTTCCTCCTGTATACTTGGTCTTCTCATGCTTTCAAAAACTTTGAACTCCAGAGTTTCTTTTCCTAACCTAAGCAGTAATGTTCCAGCTTCAACATCAATAAGGGCTCTAGCAGTGGCGAGAAAAGGGCGACCGAAGATGAGAGGGTATTTGGTGTCCTCTTTTATGTCCATAATGACAAAATCACATGGTACATATGCATCCTTGCCTACCTTGACCGGGATGTCTTCGAGAATTCCTAACGGTCTTTTTACTGAATTGTCCGCAAGTTGAATTGTCATAGCAGTTGGAAGCAATTCTTCGAACCCTAATCTCTTGCATAGACTCAACGACATAATAGAGATACTTGCGCCAAGATCTGCCAATCCTTTCTTGCATGATGAATCACCGATGTGACATGAGATTCCAAAGGATCCTGGATCTTTTTGTTTCTTTGGCATCTTGCTTAGTATGATATCTGATGTGGTAGCAGCCAATTTTACAGTTTCACATTCTTCAGTGATGTACTTCTTGGTGAGGAGCGACTTTAGATACTTGGTCCAGGCTGGTATCTCATTAAGAGCATCTAGAAATGGTATATCAACATGGAGTTTCTTCATAGCCTCTTTAAATTTGATGAATCTAGTGTCAAGCTTGGTTTCCCTCAGTCGGGATGGGAAAGGAACACGAGGCTTATATACAGGAATATCTGGTTTAGGTGTCTCTACTTCTTCATCGACAACTTTTTCAGAACTTCCCTTATTAGTGTTGCTTTCCTTTGATTGTAATTCCGGTGCTGTCAAGTTTTGGTCTGTCATAGGTTCACTCTCGTCAGAAATAACCATAGTTGTCTTTGTTGGGGGATCCAAATAACTTTTCCCTGATCTTGTGGCGATAACCTTCAGCTGCTCCGGATGTTTCGGATTGTTCTCAGGTTGTCCGGCGAAGACTCCAGCTTGTGGCTTAATACTAGCAGCAAGTTGAGCTAGTTGAGTTTCAATAGCCTTCTGCTGGGCTTGTTGATTGGCTATCATCGTTTGTTGTGTTTGCAATAACTTTTCAATGGTAGATAGCTTGTCATCAGAAGGGATGGATCCTGTTTGACCCTGTTGTTGGTTCAAGCTTTGATACTGAGAGTTATTCTGATAATTATTGTAGTTTCTGTTCTGAAAGTTTCCCTTGAAGTTTCCTTGATTCCCAAAGTTCTGTTGTTGGTTAAACTGATACCCAGATGGGCCTCTTGGTTGATTATTCGGAACAAATTGATGCGAGTTCATAGCTACTGAAGGATTTCCGTACTGGAAGCCTGGGTGATTCCTATTTTGATTCGGATTGTAATAGTTCTGCCCAGGGTTGGTGTTAATAACATTAAGATTTTCCATCTGGCAATTATCTCCTTGTCCACAGGCATTGCTTAAAACAACATCATATAGAACATTGCATGACAATGTGGAATGGTCAGTGCCTTTGCACGCTTCACAAAACAAAGAGGTGGACTTGACTTGTTCTGGTTGCTTAGTTGGAGAATGTCCTCTTCCAATCGCAGCAAGGGATGATTCTATGTGATCTTGCTTTGCAACCAAGACTTTCAAAGTTTCAGCTATAGATTTGTATTCTGGGATAGCGTCAGCCATAGCTACCTTTAAGACTCCTTTACCAACAGATCTGCCCCAGTTGGCTTGATTTTCTGCTCCCAGGGTGACCACTCTCCATGCGCTGTCATAACTTTGCCGCATGAAGTTCCCTCCAGATGAGGAGTCAAGGAACATCTTAACATCATCCTCCACGCCCCTGTAGAATATCTCTATCAGCTGGTTCTTAGGGATTCCATGGTGTGGGCATTTACGTAGGAGCTCCTTGTACCTATCCCAAGCTTGGGAAAGAGTTTCTCCTGGGACTTGAGTGAAATTTGTGATTCGTCCCCTGATTTCATATGTAAGAGACGGGGGATAGAACTTTTCCAGAAAGGCATTTTAGAGCTGCTCCCAGGTGGTGATGGGTACTTCACTCTGTAGTGAGTTGTATCAACTAATGGCTCTATCGGCCAGAGAGTACTTGAAAAGACGGAGTCGAATGGCATCATCAGAGACTCCATTCTGCTTCGTCATAGCGCACAGGTCAATGAATCTGAGAAGATGGCCTTGGCTGTCTTCAGCTTGTTTGCCGTAGAAGGGGTTGTTTTGAAGCAGAGTTATCCAATGTGCTCTAATCTCAAAGTTGGCAGCTTCGATGGGAGGAGGCTGCACCAGATGATAGACATTCGCGACCTTTGGGATAGAGAACTCTCTAAGGTCTTTCTGAAGCTCTGCTGCTTGTACTGCTGCTTGCGCTGCTAAGATCTCCTGTTGAACCGCAGCTCTAGCTTCTTGCATGAACCTTTCTCTCTGCGCATTGATAGCTTGAGCCACCCTACGGGCTACTTCTTCTTCTTGCGCCATTCTTGCTTGATTCTCTCGGATCTGACGATGGAAGGTTCTATCAATTTCAGGATCAAAGCTTGCAGTCAGTCCGAGACTATCCGAACGGTGCATGCACTAATCGTCAAAGAGCACCTGAAATTAAAAAGGTTTGAAAGTGAGATCCTTGAAGTAGAATAAAAATCAAGTAGATGAGTGATAGTTTCAAAAAGAAAACAAAATCCTAGATTAGTCTTAAAAGAACTAGATTTGACTGACTGATTCCGTTGTCCCCGGCAACGGCGCCAGAATTTGATGTGGCTTTTGAATGCACTAACAAATTCACTCGGGGTTTATATCCCCGAGCTTTTACCAAAACCAAGTGCAACAATACCACCCGCAAGCGGACGGATCTTATCGCAGTATAGTTGAGGATCGAACCCAAAGGACAACGTTTTTAAGAATCTTTGTCAGTTAGATCTGGCTCAAGTAAAACTAATATTTAGAACGATTGGTTGATTTTAGTTTGATTAAACTAGTTGCAAGAAAGTAAATGCTGAATAAAGATGGGTTTAGATCAATGATATGGAATCGCTGGGATGGTATCGGGTTTGACCACCGCTACACACACAAACGTACTCTTTTGTAAATGAACCAGGCACGATATAACACTCCAAGTAGAGCTGCTGCAGAACCCCCCATACGGGCGTTAGGTCCGCGTAAGCGTCACCATAGGCAGCCGATTTCTCATCGTCATCCGGATCACACGTCTTACGGCTCTGAAGATACAGAAATCCACGGAAGTTGTGAACCCCCCATACGGGCGTTAGGCGCACAGAAGTGTCACCGGAGGTTAGATGGCTCGTCCCCTCGCGGGTCATTCACTTACGACTTCGATGAAAACCCATCCTATTTCTAGTTTGGGCGTCAGCTGCGTTAACCAATAAACAAGCAAGAAGGTGATATGCGATCAAACATCGACGTTTAGCGAGATGATACAAAATCCAACTAAGGTTGTGAACCCCCTATACCGGCGTTAGGTGCACAGAAGTGTCACCGGAGGTTAGATGTCTCGTCCCCTCGCGGATCACACACTTACTACCTCAAGGAATCCCCTCCTATTTCTAGTCGGGAAGTCAAACTCGATAAACGACGTTCCAACCCATGTCTTGAAGTTATCGCAACATAGGAACCCATGCATTGAAGTTATCGCAACATAGGGAGCACAAAGATGCAAACAAGCATAAAACCAACCTACAAGCTTAACGATAAACAACAACATGAAGAGTTATATACATTGTCATGGAAAGTTTAACAAGAGAACATGGTTTGCATGGGCAGCGGGGCTAGTCCCCGTACCCCAGCGAAAGAGGACTACTCGCTCATGATGCGAGGTACAAGAAAGATAGAAGAAGAAGATAGATCCGCCATGAGCTCGGTGCAGAGGGTGGACGCAGCCCAGTGAAGAAGATGCGCTCCTTGCTCCGTCTTCTTCTTCTTCTTGGCCTCCTTGGACGCAACACCAGTGGTAGATGGAGTGGAACTTGATCGGGATGGTGCTCTGGCAGCCTTTCGGCGTCCGGAACCGATGCCTTCAAATGGGGACCCTGGGGGTCTATTTATAGTTTCAGATCTGACCCCAAACAGTCTGGAGGTCGTTTGGACGCCAAACGGTTTGGAGACCGTTTGGACGCCAAACGGTTTGGAGACCGTTTGGACGCCAAACGGTCTCGGGACCGTTTGGGCGCCGAACGGTTTGGAGACCATTTGGGCGCCGAACGGTTTGGAGACCGTTTGGGTGTCAAACGGTCTTGCTTTGATCGCTCTTTGCCTTGGCGTGGTCGCGCGGCTTTAGTTCTTCAATCGGTCTTTGCGCTTGCATCGAACGGTCTTGGGACGCGCGGGACCAAACGGTCTTGAGACCGCGCGCGACCAAACGGTCTTGAGACCGCGCGGGACCAAACGGTCTTGGGACCTTATGGGACCAAACGGTCTTGGGACCGCATGGGACCAAACGGTCTTGGGACCGCATGGGACCAAATGGTCTTGGGACCGCATGGGACCAAACGGTCTTGAGACCGCATGGGACCAAACGGTCTTGAGACCGCATGGGACCAAACGGTCTTGAGACCGCATGGGACCAAACGGTCTTGGGACCGCATGGGACCAAACGGTCTTGGGACCGCGTGGATTTCTTGGGCAACTGGTTTCGTCTTGTTCTACGTGTATTCCAGCAAACGGTCTTGGGACCGTGTGGACTCAAACGGTCTTGAGACCACGTGGATCCAAACGGTCTTGAGGCCGTTTGCATGGAGTTGCCTGCTTCACCTGCATTAAATGAAAGTTATTTAGTTAAAACCTTGATTATTGAATCACTGAGTAGTTTTGTGCATTATGACTCATATTAGGGTGAAAAGATGTGAAATGGAGATGAAATTGTTCCAAAAAGGTAATTGAATTTCATGATGAGTATGCACTCATCAGTAGTCTATGCTCATACAGAGCAAACCATCCTTTTTCTTTACAAAAAGAACTAGAGATCCCCATGGTGACGTGCTAGAGTGGATAAAACCCTTGTTTAATAATTCCTGCAGTTGTTTCTTTAACTCGAGCAACTCAGTAGGGGCGATTCTATAAGGTGCTCGTGAAATAGGGTTTGTCCCAGGAGCTAGCTCTATGGAGAAATTTACCACTCTCTCGGGAGGAATCCTAGGTTGATCATCTGGGAAAACATCTGCATAGCTCCTAACTACCTCTATCTCCTCTAAGGGTTGCACCTTGGGTTCTGGCTCGGTGACTACTGCTAGGAAAGCTTGACACCCTTTACTCATCATCTGCTCTGCCTTCAAGGCTGACACATACAAGCTGGTGGTGGCATCCTTCCTACCCCTAATGACAAAAGGTGGGTGACCCGGTTTCTTAATGATCACTTTCTTCTCCCTACAGTCAATATTATCCCTATTAGTATAAAGCCAATCCATACCAATGATTACATCAAAATCATTCATGTCAAGAAGGATAAAGTCTGTAGGAAATTCACGATCTCGATATTTTACAGGTATCACTGGAATTTTCAAAAGGGAAGTAAAGATCCGACCACTCGGGGTTGTAACATCTAATACATACCCTAAGTCCTTGATATCCAAACAAAACATAGTTGTAAGATTTCTCTAAATGAAAGTATTAGTAGATCCAGAGTCAAACAAAGCTTTCACATTATGTCCCATGACTTCAAGCATGCCTACACTATTTTTCATCATGCATTAGACCATTACATGCTTAACTTTAAAACATAAAAGAAAACTCTAAGGGTTATTACCCTCAATCAACCGATTAACATTAACTTGAGCCTCCTCATTATCAATGGCAAACACCCGAGCTTGCCTCCTCTCTCCAGCAGGTGGGGCTGTAGCTATAGGTGGGGCTTCCACAAGTGGTGCTTCTACTGGTGGAGCTGCCACTTGTCCTAGCCCTCTGGGATCTGGCATAGGACAAACAGATTGTAGATGTCCTTCCTGGTGGCATCGAAAGCATGTCTTTTTCTTGTAGCGGCACTCACCGGCATGCCCCTTTTCGTAGGTACGGCAAGGAGGTCGGTTGTTCTCTTGACGGGGTTTCCCTTTTCCTCCATGTCTTCCTTTAGCTTGATGACATCCTTGACCCTTCTTGTGGTTGTTTCTCGGGCCTTGGACTCCTTCAACAAAACCCAAGTACCCCATGGGTGGAAACTGGGCAGGCATCACAGTCCTTTCCATGTCTAAAGCAGTATTGTAGGCTTCAACGAAGGTTTTAGGCTTGCTGGCCATCACATGGGGTTTGATGGCAGGGTGAAGACGCTCTATGAAGTGATCCATCCTTCTTTCTTCATCCATCTTGTACCCAAAACACTCCAAGATCTGGAACTTGTGCCCAAAGTCCGCCACAGAAGAGTTTCCTTGGGTCATGTTGGTGAACTTCCTTTCCTTTTCCTTCTTAGCTGAGACTGGGAGGAATCTGGCGGGGAAGATTGTCTTGAATTCAGTCCATGCCATGGGTTCCTCTGTTAACTCTCGGCTGGTGATGTGGGTCTCCCTCCATATCTTGGCTGCTCCTTCTAGGAGGTGAGCAGCAAAGAGGACCTTCTTGCTCGGCTATACCTCAAGCATGTGGAATCCATTCTCGACTGCAAGCAGCCAAGCTTCCGCCTTATCGACTACCTCCGACTTATCCTCTTCCCAGAACTTCTCAATGTTCAACTTGACGAAGTCCAGGATGGTGGCTTCTAGTCGAGGACGAACTGCAAGCAGCTCACCATTCTCAGCTCTAGCTAGGTCTCGGAGGGCCAAGGCATTAATGGCCTCTGTCAGCTTCTTCTGTTGCTCCATCCACCAAGAATCAGGGGTGTGGATCATCATGGTCGATTCTGGACCTCCAGCTAGGTCTTCTTCTATTTGTTCTACTTCCTCGTACACATGTTGCTCCTCATACCCTTGGTCCTGTTCTTGATCAAAGTTGTTGAAGGGTATCGAGTCATGGTTAGGGACCTCATGAGTGGTCTCCTCGGGTCTCTTCCTCTTCTCAGAGGATTCACCATCATGTTTCCTCTTTCTTTTTTCTAAATACCCCTTTCCTTTATGGGGAGGCCAAGCACTCTTGGCTGGGTTCCCAGTTCCCTCGGGAATAGCAACAGTCTTGGTATGGGCCATCTACATAAGTATAACAAACATACCTTCAGTTTATCATTAAACTAATTATACTTATGTCGATGATGTCTCATTACGTATCTTTTATTAATTTGATGGAGGATTCCTTAATCCTTAATTTACTTGTCCATACCACATGAGGGCGATGAAGAGAGAGAAAACCCTAAGTCTTAAAATCCTTCATAGAATATGTGATGAGAATGGATGAATAAGATAAGAAAGTCCTAAAGGTATCTTATTTTGATTCATACCCTAAGACTTTGGCCGGGTAGTCACACAGATTCGGGAGTCCTCGTATTCCGACTAACAGTACGGAGGAAAATATTGCCAGCCCCCGGTCGTGATCCTTTTCTAGACGCCTCCGTCTTTCAGATAGTCCTCTAATAACTCCCTTGGGTTCTATGGAGTTTGTAAAATTTAATAATTATTAATGGTCAAGTGAGGAACCTTGGCTCTGATACCAAATGTTATGACCCCACCTTCCGGTAACCCGCAATTAAGAGAGACTGAGAGGCCGAAGCCACACACATAATTTCCGGATCAAAGGTTTGGCAATTAACTAAGAACAATTATTAAATTTTACTAAACTATACTGAAAAGTTGTAATAAATAAAATTTTGCATACCTTTGAAAATTTTGGATTTCTAAACTTCTATCCAGAACTGGGACTAATCTAACTAATCCTCCTTGAACTTTAATTCATGTATTTCACAATATGACGAATTACTGTTTGTCCTTTTGTTTTTGTACCTAAAATGCCGACAAATAAAACGCCGGTCAGCCAAAGTTGGTATGTGGGGGAAACACTAATCGTGCAATTATCCATAATAATGTATTACAATCATTTACAATTTGACAAATAATTTTACAATTTAAATATAACCGCGCGATCCATGTGTATCATATCCCCATTATACCCCTCATGATCCCACCTAACAGGTGAATCATTTTCTAGGGTTGAGTCACATGTCACTACCCATAGGTAGCCCACTCCTTAACTCATGGCATGCTAGGAGTCTCATGGCACTACATAAGAGTACCCCAGTTTCTAACTCATGATAGCCTAGACCTTACTCTAGGTTATCCTTTTTAGCCTTAACATAGCCATAGGGGTGGACCCAGATCTAAGCCAGTTATATGTATACATTTATAGTGATAGTCATAATCACTCTATAGTTGCATGAAATAAAAGCATCCAACAGTTAATTTCAAGCAATCGATAAAAACCTCGACAAACCCTCGGAAAACTAACTCAAAATATTCATAAGCATAACCACATACCTGTATTTGCAGATTTGGATACAGAATCAACTATGTAGAGAGAGAAAATCCAAACAAGCAAGCACAGTGCACAAAAACCCTGAAATAAAAGTACAAGTTTCCTTTTATTAATATTTACCCAATTTCATCATTTTCCTTAGGGTTTCTATTCCAATTTTAGGATTTCCTTGGAAATTAGGGTTTTGCCTTCATTCTTAGTTATTAAGAACCCTAATTCATCAAATATACTAAAAACCTTTAAATTCTCTCATTTTATATTCCTAACAGTATTAGGACCATTATTTAGTAATTTACTTTCTTAATATGAAAAATGGTTTTCCTCTTCTTTTACCCCAATTAGGGTTTCCATATATATTATTCTTTATTTATGGATTAAAACCCTAAAACTACCAACTTTGCATATAAAATAGATGAAAACTCTATATTACTAATCAACATGTCAATGCCTTTCAAATTAACCTATTAATCTTCAAAGATGCATCCTTAATATACAATTAGGGTTTCTAATTACTTTTTAATACATACTTCCACTAAATTAAGGTACTTTTGTAAAACGAAATAGAATCGGGTGTTCAAATTATTTATATCAGGTTCCTTGTATTTTTCTACACAACTTTCATGTATAAAGTTTCTTCATATGAGATTCCTAGCGATCTCTATTAATTTTACAAAGAAAAGCTATTTTCTGGATTATTTGACTAGAGAGGGATTTTACCAAATTTCCTCGAGTGTCAGATCAGTACGTTGCTAGTCCTCCTCTGGATCTGACGCTCCACGTCAGTTGTCTCCACTAACACAGAGATGCACACGACTGTGGGTTGTCATCCATTGGATGGCACTCGAGTTCACGATGGATCTCGACCGAACGCCTCGCTTCGATCAGCTCCACTAAGCAGCTAACTCAGTGCGCTTCTCCTGAGATCGTTAGATCTCGTGCCGTCTCACCGTGGTCCACGATCCGACGATCATCGCTTGTCCTCCTCCTCTCCTTCTTGTCTTGAACTCCTGGCGGTGCCACAACGGTCCTTTGCCAGAGCAAGGGAAATAGGGCAAGAGAGAGGGTTTGGTGACCTAGGGAGCTGCCGCCAGGGTTCGTGAGGGTGAGAGCAACCACCCTAGGGTCTATTTATAGGCCATGGGGGTCTCTCCTAGGGTTTCCGATCCCGCCGTTAAAATGACCTTCAACCCAATTGGGCATTTTTCCTATTCGCGATGGGAACCCATCAAATTAGGGTCGAGAAGCTTCACCTCTCACTCCCGAACTCAATGGGACAGAAAACCCGAGTGCACATGCACTGAGTCGATCGAAAAAATGAGGGGAAAGTCCCCCTGTCAGCACATGGTCTGTGTCCCTCTAGGACTCTACACGATGAGCGGCATGCGTTGGATTAAGATCCAACGGCCCTCATCATGCCTGATCTAGCAAAAGGAAATCAGTTTCCTAATTTTCGAAATAAATTCCAAAATCAACGATAACTTGGAAAATTGATAACTCCCAAATATTAACTCCTTTTTATTCAAATTTCAAGGGAAATTCATTCATACTTTTATCTCTCATCATGCAAAAATTGAAGTCATTATCTAAAGAAAATGAGCCCTTTTCTTCAGTTTCAAGTTATCACTTATTTATTCATATTTTCCACATATCTCCTATTCCTTTTGTCATTATGTAATTATCCTGAGTTCCTTGAACCCCAAGGAACCTTTATATTATGAAATTCTCTTTTGGAAAATATCCTTTAACCTTTTAATCATTTTTATTTATTTTCTTATGTATTCCTTTATCTAATTGAATTCCTTTTTCATTTTTTTTTCTTTTTCTTTCAATTGGGCTTAATGGCCAATAAGGCCCATCAAGAAAGCATACAAGGCTATCATACACGAAATTCATTCAAATCAACACATCAAATCAACCATTGATCGTATTCATCTTTTAAAAAGAGATCTACAAATCTCATTACATGCTTTAGAAAAATGGGGTTATAACACTTGCCCTAGAAGATTCACTAAGGGGCCGACCCTTATCCCTTGCATTATCTACAAGTTTGTATTTTTGCATGGAAAGATAAAGATAGGATGCATGCAAGAACATGTGTCAAACTATGCATGCCATGTGGCACTTAGTAGCATGAGGAGATGACACCTCTTACACTCTTTTTCATAAACCACAAGTATAAATACCATTCCCTTCACCTATTAGTAGAATTTTCGGATCTTACTATCATATTTCCCTTAGATATCATGCATATCATACTAATATCATGCATAAGTGAAGGAGTGTTGAGCCTAGAACCTTGGTATTGCCATAGAGAAAGGATATCGGACAAGCAAGGTGATATCAACCTATCAAGGTGATATCGGGTACAAGTGGTGAAGATATTGTGAAAAGTGCTAAGGATCTCAAGACTTGGACATTTGATAAGCTCACATTCAACCTTGGGAACGTGAAGGAGCTTGAAGCCTGGAAGTTGTTCTAGAGGTAGGTTATATAACTTGAACCCAACTATGTTATTATCCACTTTCAATTTTGTTAAACTACTTTCAATTTCGAAATCCTTTGATTAATTGATGTTTCTTTGAGTTCCAATAAGTTGTTAGGACTGTTGCCCATGAAATAGAATAGCAAGACAAAGGTCTGGAGGTTGATGATGGTGACATCATCATGGTATAACCCAATATAAGGTTGAAGTACCTTAAACCCAATATGAAACCTAAGATGAAGGGTAACTCGATATAGTGATGAGTGATATCACATGAACGATATGGTTGATATCACGAACGATATGAAAGCTACCTACTTGCACCTTATACAAGATATAAGGTTAAGATCATACTCATGCACGATATGGTACACTTTAACCAATATGATGTTGAAACCCTTAACGAGGAAGTGAAACCCTACATACTTTTAAATCCATACCCCTATCGTTTTATGAAAAGGGCTGCTTATGAAAGAGTTCAATCAAATATCTAGCTTGTCATTCAAATATATGATGGGACTGGTTCCTTTGAAGGTATGAAAGAATATGAGCATAAGGGTCTACCCAATATGCTAACCCGATATGGTAGCCAACATGATAACCCCATATACCAATCCAAGGTGGTAACCCGATATGGTATTGTGTATATACTACTTGAATGATACCATGATGAGGCTTATACCCTATGCCCGATATAGTGCACACCTTATGCACGATATGGTATCAAATATGTTGGTATGTATGCCCATAGAGCAAGTCATATGATGATTGTAATGGGATACTTTGTAAATGATTTGAATAATAATAAAGGCAATTTCCAATCTATATGTTTAAACTATTTCTGAGATGATGGTGTAACATGATAGATGTCTAAAGATTGTTTTACTCAATGACTGCTTTTAGGTTCATGACCTAAACGATGAGATCATATGGATGTTAAGAGTATACATTCTTGTTTAGTCCCTAATCGGTTGTTATTGTGGAAATAACCATAGACATCAATAACATTGAAGACTAGATTGTGTGTTGGTTGATGACAGAATCTCATTAGTCATGATATAGTGATATCAAACCAAGCACATAGGTACTTGTTAGAGAACAAGGTATCGGACAGACCCACCGTGAGAGTGACACATGGAACCATGACTTGGTAGTCACAGTCAGCTCTCACAGTGATGGTGGTGAGTGTGATTCTTAGACCTGAAATCACTACACTCAACACATGTCGTTGGGTACACTTTGACATCATCAAACACAATCCTGAAACATGGGTTGTTATAAAGGTGATGATTGGGTGGCTTTCACACATGGGGCTTTTGAGGGGTGAATGATAGATATGGGATTTGTCCCTCCTAAGGGAGTTTGATATCCTTGGCCACTTGATGAGTAGGATTGAGAAAGGCATGCGCATGCACGTGTGAATCAATATGTGATATTGATGTCATACACATCTCACTCGGTCTACTCTAAGATCAAGGAAATGAATGAACATTGACAGGATGACTGTTCCATGCCTCGAGTTCATTCTGGATATCAGTGATAAAGGAATTATACACTCACTATAACACCATTCACGGATTGTAGGATGAAAGTTGTTCTCCAACTTTCTACTTTCACTTGGGTAGCAATGATGTGTGACTAGGCACCACTCTTTGCTTGTAAAGTCATAAATGTTATGGACTTTCACTGCCAACGTGAAATGGACCTACAGGGTCACACACATAGGATTTAACCTGGAAGAGGAGTTTTGTCCACAAAGCAATGTTTAGATTGATTACTAAAGGAGTTTAGTAGTTTAATTAAACACACAATTAATCGATAGCTCAATATCATAATGTTCAAGGTGTTGGACGCATTGATTGGAGTATCAGACTGATTGAAATCGCATTTGACTGATTCTGCACAATCTGCACTCCCAACCGATCGGTTCATGTGATGAACCGGTCGGCTAAGGTTGCTGAACTGGTCGACTCAATTGTTGAACCGATCGGCTCATGCACAGAGTGAAACGACCGGTTCAAGTGTTGAACCGATCAGTTCAACTGGTGCAATCGAGCAACTTGGGAAAGTAGGGTTGGTGAGAATTTTCCATTCGTTTCAATTGCCCAATTCGATTGGGAATAATATTGGTATTCGATACCAATTGGGAAAGAAATAAGGAAAGTCAATCGGGAACCAACCTAGAACCCCAACCGACCAGTTCATGAGTGAACCGATCGGTTCGAGGGTCCCAAACGATCAGTTTAGTGGTGAACCGATCGGTTCAGGTCCCCAACCGACCGGTTCACTTGTGAACCGATCGGTTCAGGTTGCGAGATGGTTGCTTTTTGTGGAAAATCCCGAACCCTTCTACTCCTGCTTTTAGTCTCGTATTGTCGGGCACAGGGAACCCTGTCCCATGACCCGTCTATATATATAAGGGTATTGGGGGCTTCTCAGAGTACGACTCAGTGCAAGTTGATTGCTCTGCAAAGTTATCGTTCTCTGTGGTTTTGGTAACCGAGAGAGAGCCCGAGCAAGTGCTTCCCGCAAAGGGAGATGCAACAAGGGAAGGACAACTGCAGTTGCAATTGACAGCAGAAGAGTGTGTTGGCGACTAGTACATCAACAGGAGGGTGCGACTCCTTCCACTTCCTTGTGGGACAAGGAGAGTGGAGTTCCTGGTGGTCCGTGTGGACTACTTCAGAGGCGGGAGGTCACTGCCGCTCAGGAGGACAACTATCATCCGACAATCCGGTAGGAGGAGGAGTCTTCAGTCCCGGTGCGACCACGAGCTGCACAGACACCATCCAAGACCGGAGATGAAGACCGCGCAAGGCGCGTGGTATTGTCGCTGAGCAAGCCTCGGGACAAGGTATGATTCACAAACCATCTTTCTTATTATATAGATGTTGACGCGATTCCTTTAGTTCTGGGTTTGAAGAGAAATTTTTTTATTTCCGCTGCTTCTCTGCCTCCTCCATTTCCCAACAAAATATGCCCTATACCTGATATGAGGTCAAACTTTTAGCTCATACACAATATGAGGTTATGAATCTCTAACTTGACATAATAAAATCTAAGTGATAGCCAACCCGATATGGGTACATGTTATGGAATTAGGGGATACACCCTAAACATGATATGGTGATGTGGTTACACCACATGCCCGATATTGATATGGTGATGTGGTTACACCACATGCCCGATATGGATACATGATATGATGATAGGTTGTAACTCAAGTACTATATGGTAGCATACATACACTTTGATACCCGATATAGGGGGAAATACCTCAACCCAATGTACTTGATTAGGTGATACATGTTGTGTGTAGTGTTACAAGTAACATTAAGATGTAATGAGTTCAATGAAATTTGATTATTGTGAGCTAATGTACCTTAAATAGGTGAATTGAGCCAACTTAATGAAAGAAAGACGCAATCAACACGATAGTGAGGATGAGAGAGAAACTAATACTTGAATGTTAACCAAGTAATAAGTATATGTTGATACTCCTATTATAAATGGAGTATACATTAGGGCTTAATATTTTATAATGAGATCTTGAAACCCTAATTGGTTAATAAGGGTAAATCTTAACCCTAATAATGGGTGATGAAATGAATTGAGACCCTAATCGGTTGAAAAAGGGAAACCCTAACCCTAAACAGTGGGAAGAATGTGTTTCTTTTGTATTGCATGGCAATGGCATATATTTGATATTTTTGTTATCATGAAATACTGACCATGCAGGTATCATGAGGTCATGAGCATACCTAAGTAAGAACTATGATGTTTATATAATACAGATTTAACAGGCTTTGTGAACTATGTGAATTATTTGTGCAACAAGTATAATGTATACCTTGGTCTGATGACCTAAATGTAATGGTTACATGATAAATGGTAACAATGCTCAGTGATGAACTAAGGATTTTTATACCCAAGCATGATGATGATAAGAGATTGAGATCCTAAGTGATATATGTGTACTAAAAGATCATGAAAGTACTTGATAAACATGTTATACCTTTCTATGTAGCATCTAATATAATTCTTATTTGCCACTTGATTAATGCTAAAAGATACTATAATACACTTAATTAATCAAGTGAAATGTTATCATGTAGTTGCCCAGACCATAGATCCATTTAGTGTCAGGATTTGCCGAATGGTGAAACGAGTTTAACCCGGTATACATATTATTGAATATGTAAATTATATCGGGTTTGCTCAGTGGACTCCCCAACTACACCAACTTGCTCAGTGGACTTCCTGATGAAACTAAACCATGATCGCTCAGTGGACTTCCTGATGAAAATAAATCAAGAAAGCTCAGTGGTCTTCTCCCAAAGAGAGTACATGATGCAGCTACAACTCTATAACGAAGATACCAGTATATCCCGGTAAGCTAATTGTAGTAGATACAAGATTTCCTACTAGTTATCTCGTACTGGTCGAGACAAGTGAGGTCTTGACAACCAGCTCTTCCAGTGACCTTGTATGGTACTGATTTTGACTTAGTAGTGGTCGGTTGGAGCATGAGTGATATACCTCGTCTCCTCTAGGCATAAGTGTGAATGTGAACATGTAATCAGCCTTGTATCATATTTGTTAAGGATCGAATACACAAAACATTGATTGATACTTTATTACTTTTATACATCTTAGTTGGTAGATGTTATACATGTTCTTCATATTCCATATAAAGCAAATAGATGATTTATAATTCTGCTATAATGTTATTACTCTACATTGCAAATAAACTTGCTTACTTGCATAAAGTATCGTCTGCTCAGTTTCATACTATTTCATGTGATAATAATATTGTTGGTAGAGAGTTACTCACCTAGTGGGATCCACAATTTTTTGGTGGACGTGGATGAGGAATTAGAAACTGGACTGTAGATGAAGGGCCACATCAACAGGGACAACAGTAATAGCTCAGGTTGAGTGAACTGTTTGTCGTGTCTTGTAGATAGAATTCCTATATGTCGTCTCTGTACTATCAGGTCCTTGGGAGATAGTTCTTAAGGTTTTTATGAATGACTTGAGATTTTGGCTTGCTTACCTCGAGGTTTTATGTTGCTGATGTATATGTTAAAATAAAGAAAATGTTACTTTTTATCCTCGAGATGAGACAGTACAATGAATGTACAATATTAACCATGACGTATATAAAGTTTTGGTTTGTTCTGTAAAAATTTCCTGGAAGAGAATCTCTTTGCAAATGGTTTGAAATTTTTAGTGATTTTTGTTAAATCCGCTGCTTATGGTTATTCCGTGATTATTATTGGTGATGGCTTAATTTGTTATCGAGACACCAAAAAGTTTTGGTATCAGAGCCTAAGGTTCGCTGAGTCTATAGAGACATAGAATTAAGTACGTGGAGTATGTTCTAGTGTCCTCCAGTTTATCTTATATTGACTTCTCCTTATATAAGAGAAGAAGTAAAACTGAGAGATGGTTGGAGCACACACAGAACATGCTACTGAGAGCAGGGTCGTTGCACCAGGAGGTGGTGTAAGGGATAAGGCTAGAGAAGAACCAGTGCCTGAGAATGCCCAACTTGACCAAGCTATGTTAGAAAACCCAGTTTTTCATGCTCTTTTTGGGAAGATTATGACCACGATGACGCATATGACTGACCGGATACCAACACCAGCACCAACACCTAGGATATCAGTTTCCAACGAGGGACATGGATCTAGTAAGAACTTTGAGCGGTTATGCCGGGTAGGAGCCACTAAATATGCTGGCACAGCTGACCCAGCAGATGCAGATTCATGGCATACTGAGATAGAGAAAGCTTTTGGGTTCCTTAACATTCCATAGGTTGATAAAGTTAAGCATGATGTGTACCTTCTCAAAGGGAGTGTTGGCCATTGGTGGGCCATTGAAGAAGAGAAAAGATCTGGTGTTGAGGTTGGATGGCAGTAATTGCGACAAGAGTTTGTTAGTAGATACTTTCCTAAGACTTATCTGGGTGAGAAGATTCCATAATTTGAGCGGATTAGACATGGACTGATGATGGTTAGCAAGTATGAAGCTAAGTTTATGGAGCTTCTGTGGTTTCGTCCACACATGGCTACTACAGATGAGGAAAGTATTCGATGTTTTGAGAAGGGTTTGAACGTTGAATTAACCACAATTGTATCTGCTCTAGAGAATAGAGAGAGGTTTGCCACCTTTGTGGAATCAGTTAGGCAAATAGAGAGGTTCGTGAGTGAGAAACATGAGGCAAATAGTAGGAAGGCACCTGCACAGTTTCATGGGCAGAGGTTTGGAAGTTTTAAGAAACCAAAGTTTACTACACCAGTAGAACCACATAGGTTTAGTGATAAGATGCAGTAGACGTCCAGAAGAGGTAGAGGTCGTAATTTTCTGCCAAGTGGAGCCCATAGCTCAACATCGATGTCAGTGATAGGTCCATCTAGGTCACAATGGGAGGACAGAGTCTACTACAGGTGTAGGCAGACGGGACATATGATCAAGGATTGTCTAGTTAGAGACGTGGAAGTAACCCAACTATCGAGGCATAGTCAAAAAGGCTCTCAGAGACAATAGTTTAGTAGTGGCACTTGAGGACGTGGACAACCGTCCCAGGCAGGATCATCTACACCAGCTAACAGAGTGTGTGGTCAACAACAAGCAACAATGAGATTCTATGATATGAATCAGCCAGAGGCAGTGGTTAATCCATAAGTTGAGATAGGTCATATGGAATTATTTCATTCGGATATGTCTTCATCCTGTCTTGTATCTGTTTTGATTGATCCGGGTGCTACACATTCCTTTATCACTCGAGTATCACTCAAGAAGTAATTCATGACTGTAATATGAGTGCCAATCATAGAATGGATAATCTGTTATTAGAAACTCTCTTAGTCAGATCTGTAATGTTACGGGAGGTATGCTCTCCCCGTGTTCTTTCTTTCTCAGAACACATCATTCACGTGGATCTTATACCACTTGAAATACATGGGTTTGATGTAATTCTCAATATGAATACCCTAGAAAAGTATAAGGTTGTCTTAGATTGTGGTTCTAAGCAACCTATGTTTACAAACGGTGATAAGACATGGGTCTTTCAGGGGGACCAAAAGATTCTTTCAACCTATCTAGTGTCAATAATGGTAGCAGAGAGATTGATGCGACAAGGATGTGAAGCATTCTTGGCATATGTGGTAGACACCAAAGAAGAGAGTCCTAGTCTTTTTGAAGTTCCTATTATCAAGGAATTCGAGGATGTGTTTCTTGATGAATTTCCAGACATTCCTCCACCCCAAGAGATTGATATTGAGATTAATCTTATTCCGGGTACACAACCCATAGCCCAAACACCTTATAGGATGGTGCGAGTTGAGATGGAAGAACTCAAGAAATAGTTACATGAGTTGCTTGAGAAAGGTTTCATTCGACTGAGTACTTCGCCATGGGGTGCTCCAATTCTTTTTGTTAAAAAGAAAGATGGGTCTATGTGACTATGCATAGACTATAGACATCTTAATAACGTGACTATAAACAACACATATCCTCTGCCAATGATAGATGATTTATTTGACCAGTTGTGTAGTGTAACAATGTTCTCTAAGATAGATCTAAGGTCAGGATATCATCAGTTACGTATCAAGGAGAGTGACATACCTAAGTCAGCCTTTAGGACGTGATATGGTCATTATGAGTTTGTAGTTATGTCGTTTGGACTAACTAATGCACCAACTGCATTCATGGAACCGATGAATAGAGTCTTATGACCATTTCTTGATTAGTTCATAGTGTTCGTTATAGATGACATCCTGATTTATAGTAGAGACGGTCAACAACATGAACAACACCTTCGTCAAGTCCTGACTTTGTTGAGACAACACAAGTTATATGCTAAGTTTAGCAAGTGTGAATTATGGTTGTCAGAATTATCTTTTCTTGGACATGTTATATCTGCTTCAGATATTCATGTTGATCCTAAGAAAGTGGAGTATGTTGTGGAGTGGGAACAACCCAAGACACCGACTGAGATTTGCAATTTCCGAGGTTTGACAAGTTACTACAGAAAATTGATCAAAAACTTCAATTCTGTAGCATTACCCCTAACCAAGTTGACCAGGAAGGAAGTACCTTTTGTCTGGAATGATAAGTGTTAGTATTTATTCTAGTTGTTGAAAGAAAGGTTGGCTAGTGCACCTGTGTTGGTTCTACCTGAGTAGAGAAAAGGATATGTTGTTTTCTATGACGCTTCTAAGAATGGTCTAGGTTGTGTGTTGATGTAGAGTGATCATGTAGTTTCTTTTGCTTCTTGATAGTTTAAGAAACATGAGGAGAATTATCCGATTCGTGAACTAGAACTAGTTGTAGTGGTTCACGTGCTGAAAATCTAGAGGCATTATCTCTATGGAGAAACATGTCAGATTTTTACATACCATAAAAAATTAAAATATATATTCTCATAGCATGAGTTGAACATGAGAAAACGTCGCCGATCTACCTAAATCACACATCCAAAAGGAGTGGATTCAGAGTAGTCAAATAGATAACCTGACTCTCAGACCCCCACAACGATAAACATGGTTCGATGTAACAATCAGGGTCGAACACACGGACAAGGTTGGAAGTGTTAAGCACGTAGAATCTAGCACTCGTATACTCCAGCCAAAGAGGGAATGTAAATGGTGTTCCCTAAGGAACGGTGGCACACAAACTAAAGTAGTTCAAAAGAAACAAGAACAACAAGAACAAAAGAAACAAAAGAAATAAGATGAAACAAGTATATGGGAGGAAACCCAAGTTGAGGTTCACCTACTAAAGCATCTCGCCAACAAGCAACAACGTCTCTCTCTCTCGCATACTCTTACCAATATTACAAGCAACCATCAAAAGCATTCATTCCACTCCCTCTCAAGATGAGGAAAGATCTTAGTCTAAGCGTAGTCTCTCTCTCGAGATGACCACACATAAACTTCGCAACATAACATATGGTTTTAAAGCCTTAGCATTCCAACACTCTCGTGCATTCATACTACTCCATGACACGTGATAAAAGTGATATTACTCTTTCGAGATATCCACAATCAAACATCACAAGATGGTAGCTAAGTATACAAGTGAAGCATTAAAATAGGTGCATGGAGATAATCTTGATAAGAATACATATATTCAATAGAAAGAGACAATATACATGTTAGGAGGGCCTTAGTGGCTACTCCCAACCCAAGTTAAGGTATTTAGCTGCTCATGCTTGCGGACAACATAACGAAATTACAGGAAGATAGATCTGTGAGATGCCCACAAAGAGAGAAGGGAAGTACAGCAGGATGGAATGATAGATCTAGAAAAGAAGAGACGTGATACGACACAATACTTCTTCAAATCCAGATCTATCATGTAGATGGTGTGGACGGTCTTCTTCTCTCAAAGAAGGGGTCTTCAATCTTCTCTCTCTTCAGCTTCTGCCTTTGGAGATCCAAGACTGATGGATGGGATGGTCTATGTAACATCCCATGATTTGAGGCCTCAGATAAAACAAACTTAAAAGGAATGATTGGACTACCCATATCACAAAGGTGCACCTCCTTTTTCGAGAACCCATCACTAAAGAACTCTATAGTTAAGCGTGCTCAGCTTGGAGTAGTACTGGGATGGGTGATCTATCGGGAAGTTGATCCTGGCATGCGCGTGAGTGAGAATAAAGCGCACAGTTAAGGCTAGTGGTGTTCTGTGGGGCCAGTCCTCATTCCTGAAACTCTACTAGAGCCTTGGGCAGTGGGCCCGGGTGTTACAAATGATATCAGAGCCATAACCCCTCCAGTAGGTGGGGCCCACATTGGCATGGCATGCCAGTCTTGAAACTCTACTATAGCTCATCTCTAAAGAACTCCATAGTTAAGCGTGCTCGACTTGGAGTAGTACTAGGATGGGTGACCAGTCAAGAAGTTGATCCTGGCTTGCGCGTCAGTGTGGACAAAGTGCACAGTTAAGGCTAGTGGTGGTCTGAGAGGCCAGCCATCATTCCAAAAAATCTACTAGAGCCTTGGGTAGTGGGCCAATGCATTACAGTCTGGGACGAATCTGGAACGCAGCAACACTTTGTGGTCCTCGGGATCTGATCTATGATCAGATGATTTGACAAGAGAGGTGGGTGTGCTATTTATAGGCACATTCCACTGACTTAAGCCTAGACCTCGGTCGCGGTCTTAGTTGAGTGAGGGTGAGACCGTGGTCGCGGTCTGTGCTTTATTCATCCATCATCGTGACTGAGCTTGGTCACAGCCTGATGATAACTGCAGTCGAGGTTTGCTTGTGGGTTGCATCCAGACGGTCGAGGTCGAGGTCTTTCTGCTTGGTCACAGTTTGCAAGAGCTAGTCAGTGACTGCAACCCTTCTTAATCGCGGTCTGTCTTGATCACGATCTGCCTTGACTGCGGTCTATATCCACATGTCGACCACTGGTCTATCTTTGAGGCGCATGTTCTGATCGTGACCATCCATGAGGTCGCGGTTGAGCGATGACCGCAATCTATAAACTAACCACGATCCTTCCTTGACACATGATGATCGCGATCACTAGAGAGCTCTGGAACCACGATTGTGGTTGAGGTATAAGTGGGCCGCGGTTGCGGTCTTGATCCACGATCTAGATTGTGAATATACCTAAAATCATGTAAGTGAGGCTTTAGTAAAAAAGATAGAAAAATTATTTGAAAAGCTAATAAAAGACATACTAAAAGTGGTGCAAAATATATACAGAAAGTACGTAAAATAGAGTGTTATCAACTCCCCCAAACTTAGAATCAAGCATGTCCTCAGGCTAAGTGTAGGTTTGAGAACTCAGAGAGAGAATGAACAATCTTAGAAGACAAAATAATAGCATGACTGAAATATCTCATTCTTGCATCAAGACTATTGTTGTATGTTTTCATACCCTTAGGTCTCATTTCCCCTCTCAACGGAGTTGCATAACTTCATTTTCTTGCCATTACCTTCAATTGTAAAAGGTTCCTCCTTCTCAACTTATCACCCCTTCCCTTAGGTAATGACCATACTAATGCAATATCTTTTCCGAAGGGTAGCTTTCACACCTATTCTTTATTTTTCAGTTGGCCCTATGCTTATGTGTTCGGGTAGGCTTAAGGCTTTAGATATTTTACTCTTTCTCCTGAACTCCTCTCCCACAACTATCGTAAGAATAGTGTTGCCCTTTTTGGGCTTCTGACTTTAAGTCAGGTGGTTTTTGTGAGTTTCCATTCAAGAATGGAGGTGTGTAAGCTTGGCTTCAAGATTCTACTTACGGGCACGACATGTCTCCATTAATGAGTGCAATAATATACCAGTTGTGTGGAAACTTTTAGCATATTTTGGGCACAACTCTCATTATTATTTTTTCTTTATTTTTGCCTTATTACATCTCCTTTCAGACTTGGGTGTGAGGGATTTTACTTGGTCTTCTGGGCAGCCAAGCCTGTTTTAGATATGCTTTGAAGAGGGCATTTGATTCCCTTTCTACGAAGATAAGGATTTTCTAGTCAAAAGCGTCAGGTGAGGGTGGTTGGTCATGAGAAATGACTAGATGTTCTCTAGTCTTTAAGGGTTTCATGAGTTAAGGTCGTTGCATTTACAATGTCTTATTACAAGAATGAGGTAGAGAAGTATTGTTATGACTGTCATTTTACATGTATATGTTACTCATATATACATGTATATGTTGCTCATGTATTTCTCTCTAAGAGGGCTGAAACACTACAATTAGAAAAATTAGCAAGAGAGGAGGCGAGCTTTTAAATTTAAGAGGTAGTTTAATTCAAAATTTCAAAAATTTCATCAAAATTTTTAGAGGTAAAAAGATGGTAAATGTACCTCTGTAGCCCGTTTATGACTCCTCCCCCAAACTTATCATACACCACATCTCGGGGTGTCAAAATTTGAGCAAGATGTATAAATGGGCTTTCTTTATTTGTTTTTGTTGTTATTGGTGGAGGTCCACTTGAACTCAAGGAGCATGCTTGCGTATATTCCTCTTAGTATGTGGTATTGTTAATACTACATGTTTTCCACCTTGAAGCTAATAGTGGCTGTGGCCACCATCCAGGATAGACAGAAGAAGCCACAGTTGTTTGATAGGGGCACCTGCTGGGGGCTCTTGTGGCAGAACTACGTCTTCTTGAAGTTGTTGCCTGTCGAATGGTCATACCCTCTACAGTGACTTCATATCATGTCGACGACAGCCTCGACGCATGTGTTTGCCTTTTCTTCTGTTGGCATCTTTGTTGTTGTCATATTAGTCTTCTTATTAAGCACTAAGGCTGCATCAGATTTGTTGTAGAGTACAACAGTCCTCCTGAGGATGTTGACATGCAGCAAAGTCCAATGATTATCGTGAAGAATAGGTAGGAAGATGTGATCTGGTGGGGATGTCGCCAGGCGTTGTTGCAGCTGCTCCTCTCATGACATTTTGTACTTTAAGATGTCATCTACTAGTAAGAAGTATGCCATGTGGGCATTTGGCATGGTGTCACCTAGTATCGCCTGGTAAGCTGACATCGTACTTATAGAAAGGTATCCTCCTATTTTCAGCATTTCTCAGGGGTCCTCTTTTAGCACGCATATGCCATCTCTCTCGAAGATGACATCTCCCGACAAATTGTCTTCTTTCAAAGAACTCATAATTATAGTTAGTTCTTCCAGGGATAGACTAAAGCAACTCCATCTGTCGAAATTCTTGAAAGAAGGTGTGCTTTCTCCTTCCGGTCTGTCTGGTCTATCATTGCCCAGATCTTCTTCTTCAGTCTCTCCTTCTACTGCAATTCCTCTAGAGGCGTACACACTAGCCAACTAGGGTGGCTAGATGCACTCCACATGGTCAGAATGCATGAAATGGGATTTTGTTTTCGATATTGATAAACCTAAACTAACACACCTATGTCTAGTAAAACACTACAACCGCAAGCGCACGAGGTCATGTCATAGTATAGGAAGGTGGCAAGTATAGGGTCGATCCACATGGATAGAAGGGGCACTAGAGTTAGGTAGTGTGGGCTATGTTCCTAGTGTGGAGATTAGGGTTTGAGGGTTTTAAAAGGGTTTGGTTGTTGACTACTCTATTTGAACAAGTAAGTAAGGCATAATTAAATCTAAGTTATCCTCAACAAGCAAATTAGCAAACTAAGTTGACAAACTAGCTAAGCAAAGGCAAGAGCAAGCTACACTAGACTAAACAAGCAAGAAGCAATTAAGAGCTAAACTAACCCTTAGTAAGAGCAAGAATCTAAGTTAACACTAATGAGCAAGACTAAGCAATTTAACTAAGTTAATCTAAAGTAACTACACTAGACTAGCATGAACAAGCAAACAAAGCAATTTGGGGTTTCACAAGATGATTAAGGTAGGTGGGCCGTTTGGTGATGTGGTTTGATATTAGCTCGGGGATCTCAACATAGCAAGCAACCATCACAATTCTATCTAGATTACCAAACCAAACAACAAGGCAAGTGCTGGGAGAAAATACCCTATACTACTAGTTGGGTAACTAGGGTTAGGTGTAATTCTAGTGGGACTTGTCAAGTCTAGGTTTCTAGGGTGAGTGGTATTAGGTCAATTGAGGGCCAAGGGTAGAGATGGGAGTAGAGATGAGGATATTTGACCTCATGCCACTAGCCACTCTAGCCTTTAGAAAACCCTAGGCAATTGCACTAATCACACTTACCCTAGCTACTTATATCTCACACTCACTTGTAGGGAGAGGGATGTGTATGTAGGAACAAATGGGGCTAGATAGGGATATACTAATTGGACCTAGGAGCCAATCCTAAAATTTCCACATACACTCCAATTCCTCCTATAAGCTAAGTGTCATCAAACATCTCAAAGCATGCAATCCATGTTATAAGCACAAACCACGTGTAATAAAATAGGAAATGAGATAGAAGCAAGAGGCAATCATCATAGATAGAGATTATGTTCATTACAAGCCATTTTCCCCCAACATGGTATCAAAGTCACATTTTAACCCCAAATAGCCCACCACTAGGGGCTTAGCTAGACATAGTCAAAGAAATAGTAAAAGAGAGGGGAAGAAGAGGTAGAAACACCATGGAGCTTGGTGTAGTATCCTTCTTCTTCAGCTCCAAGCTGTTGTGGACGACCTCCCTCCTCCAAGAGTGTAGGGGAGCATGAAAATATGGGGGTTTATGGGTGAAAGCCTAGAAAACTAGGTTTCCAAGGTGGAATGAGGGTGGAAATGGTGGATGATGAGCTAAAATGCAAATGAATTACACTAGGAGCTCAAGGAAGGAGAGTGGAAGCTTGGAGCAGCTGTGAGAAAGGCTATCCTTTGTGCCCCAGCCACCACCTATGTATATATAGGTGGTGGGGAGGCACTAGGGTAAGTAGGGGTAGTTTAGGAAAAACAGTGTAAAAGCTTACTAGGGTTGGCGGGTCACCATGGTCATGTTGGTGTGCCACAACCGTGGTGAGGGTAGTATAGGATGGTCATGGGGTAAGAATATGGTTGTGGTATGGGGCTGATGGCGATATGCTAAGTATGGTGGTGGCCACGATTGTGGTGGGTGAGTGGCACTACGGTCGTGTTGGGTAACACGACTATTTTGGAGGAGGGGGATGTGGTCATCGACTAGCATCACGGTCAGTTTTTTCTTCATTGGCAACGATCGTGGCTACTTGGGGGAAAATCATGTTGAAGCTTGGCCATAAATTCACACGATTGTGGGAGGTGCCCATGGCCGTTTTCCATTCTTCTCACCACGACTGTGCGGATGGCCACAGCCGTGGTGTCTTCAATGATGGCCACGACTGTGGGATTCTGAGGAAAAACCCTTTTGAGTTTGGCACTTCTTTGTAAAAAAAGACACGACCGTGGGGTTGTGCCCACAGCCGTGGTGAGGCTTGCACCACTTGATTATCCTTCAAACTTCATCATTCTTGGATGTCTTTGCTTGGTGACGACTCTTGGCCATTGGAGGTCGGTTGAGGGATATGTGGGGCCTCCTTTGGACCTCCCCATGAGTGGAGGAGCCCTAGAACTCTTGCTTTCTCTCTCTTCCATCTAAGGCATGGTCCAAGTACTTGAAAATAGTGCAAAGAACATCATAAGTGCATTTGGCAATGATAAACACATTAGGGGCAAAAGCTTGTAATCTAACATGTTTAGATGTGATTTAAGTACAAAATGGCACACGATGGAACCCTAAAACAGGGCTACATCACCACCCCAAACTTAAAACATACTTATCCTCAAGTATACTCCAACTCAATCTCTCTTTTCAGATTCTTTTCAATCATCAACAAATGACAAATGTAAAGCAACAGATAATGATTGAGTACATGGTTTTGATAGTGACTAAGTGCATGTGTTTCACATCTCTCCTTTCCTCTTTCACAAACCATTCATGAGATGAGAACTGAGCATACAAACTTCCAAATATAAAGCATAGAAACACAAGTTGTCCATCTGCCCTTCATGTCATTCCGGGTAAACCGTTTCATGTTGGTGTTAATCAAAGGTGACTAGGAGTGTTGTTTCACTTTCATGCATTTACTCTTATGCTTCAAATCACACTAGATGACCCACTGGGCTGTAGAAAGGGTAAAGTGAGCTAGATTTGATGTTTTCTAGCTCAATGGGTATGAAAGAGGAAGAAAGGATTGTGGTAAGATTTGGAGTGCTTTTACACACTCGTCTTTTCTTTATTTGAATGCTCTTAAACGGGGGCGTCCTTTTATTTTATTCTTGCTTTTTTTTTAATTTGCCTTTGGTGTAGATAGGGCATATAGTGGATGGAGTAAAGCGGGGAGGTTGAGATGTGGCCATCCCAAACTTTTGTGGGTAGCCAGGACTGATATGTGCACTTTTGGCATCTTTTCATGAGGCGGAGAGGTATGAAGGTGGTGAAAGAATAGTCGGATCAAAGAGGGGTCATCAGTGTAGTTTCCAACATAAGATTTCATGCATGAAAGCTAATTCAACACTTCAACAAATGATATCACACCACATGATAGAATCAACATAACATTCATATTTCTACCAAGTGATTCCATAGGCTTTAAGCGCTTGTAGCTTGCTCGATTCATGATTCAACCAAAACATTCACAAACTTAAGAGATGTGGTGCACATGTAAAAAGTCAACAAACAAGACCATATAGCAATAAGATCTAAGAAAGTAGCATGCATTTGTCATAGGATTAAAACATTTCATTTCAAACAGTGGAGATTATGTCAAAACATACTTTTAGATCAAGAACATTCAAGTTTGGGCAAATTGGCCAAAATGGTGCCGATTTGCACTAAATCACATCTAAACCTACTTTAGGGAATTTCAAAACATAAAGCAGCAAATCTTAATTAAAATGCATAAGAAACTATAAAAATTACATGAGGATGCAATGCAAGGTATGGAAGAGAAAAAAGCGCATTTTTTTTAAAAAATTAAGCAAAAAATGCATGAAACTAAGTACATGCTATGCAAGATTGCAATGAAAAGAGCAGTAACAAGAAAACTGAATTGAATGGAAAAGGTGGAACAAAATGACTAAAAGAGAGAGATAGGGTGGTGCATACCACCCTACCCACCCCAAACTTTAGAATCATGATGTCCTCAGCATGAAACTATAGCTTAGGGAAAATAGGGGAAGTGTAACGGCTGCTATGGCGGCTGGTCAGACATGTGAGGAGGATCTGGAGGAGGAGCTTAGGATGGAGTTGATCCTGTTGGAGGGTACTGGTAGTAATGCCCCCAGTAGTTGTCTTGGGTTGGAGGGTAGGTCTCGGGATATCCATCTATGCCACCCCAAAAATCTCCACCCCATTTGAGGTTTCTTGCTACTTGGGTGTGGTTGTAGTGATACAAGTGGTTGATCTGATGGTGCATTTGTTGTTGATCTTGCCACATGTACTGCTGGATAAGTTGCATATCACTTTGCATCTTCTGAATATGCTCAAGGTGTGCCTGGATGGTTGACATGTCATAGGCATTCCCTGAGGGCTGCTGCAGTTGGGATGTCCCTTCATCCCTCCTTCTTCTCCTGTGGGGCTGCCTTTGTTCTTCATCTTCTTACCCCTGCCCTTGCACATTGGATTTAGTTATGTCTTCATGTGCGACAGTGGATGCCTTTGTATATGTCTCCCTCGGGTTGTCTTGCTGTCATTTCAATAATTTCTCCTTCAGTCTGTAGAGAACCCCCAACACAGATAGCAGTGGAACTGCGTGGTATGGCAACTCGAGTTCAGTATCTGACACACTACTTGTGAGATAGATCATTCTTTTGTTCTTCATGTTAATAATGTGCGAGCGCATCAGGTAGTTGAGGTCAACAAATTCTGCCTCAATTGCATCCTGAAACCCAAAGAGATCATTTCCTAAAGTGAGTGCAATTAAAGTCACAAACCCTCCCATAACAAATGGTTTTGTGCTCTTGTAGGGTATGAACTTCATATGGTCAATCAAAAACACTCCAAGGTATATATTTGAGGTTCATCGTTATCAAGAAAAATAAATTCTTTTGGGAAATGGAGCCTTGGTTATCATATCTTCCCACAATTGTATTTGCCAAGACCTTCTTTATATAGCAAAACGAGGGGTTACTTATAGCGGCGGTTTTTTATCTACATGCATTGTAATCACCGCTGCTTGTTATCGTCTTCCAAAAATATGCATAGTTAAAATATACCTCCCTCTCCAACATGCCATCATCCATCTTCACGTCTTCTTCAGGACTTTCAACAAAAATAGCATTCAACTCAATAGATGTGAGGGTGTGCACATTGCCCATCATGGCAAATTTGATTGCATCACATCCTCTCACTTTTGTTCTCTCAATCGTGGCAAAGAATTCCCATGTCAAAGTGGGGTAAGATACTTGGGGTGTGAAAATGACATTCCACAACCCCCATTGTCTTCAATCCTTCTTCCGCCGCTTTCTTGATCCCTAGATCATCAATCATCTTCTCAGAACCATACTTAGTGGCGAAGACTCGCCTTGTCATGCATTCAGGGTATGTGAGTTTAACTTTTCTCTACATGTGTCCTCAACCATAGGACACGCCTGTCGGTGCCTTGCCTAAAGTCTTTGCTCTATCTACCTCCATTTGTTCCAGCACATCATCTCCCTTAGGCACAAGCTCCATCTCTTCCTCCTCGGTTTCACCTTCGTCTTCCTACATCATGTACGATTGAGACCCCGAACTTGTGTCGAGGTTGTACCAGTGAGTGGATTGATCTTCATCTTGATGCAATTTCCACGAAGGTTGCGGCTGCATACCACACCCTACCGTCGCATGAGACATCGAGTGGCGGGCTGGTGTGGGCTTCAGCGACAGCTTGGATGAGGACTGTGCTGCCTTAGATCTTTGATTTTGTTTTGCAGACGCCGACTCGATCTCATCAATTAGGTTGTCCAAATCGATTCCCACAAACTCCTCTTCTTCTTTATCTTCCCCCTCGTATGTGGCATTGGTGATATGATGACTGTCAGACAAGCGGGAGTAGGATCCACTCATAGATTGTGAGTGGCGAAGCGATTGGTAGGTGGAGGTGGTTGGCGAAGGGGTATGGGAGGGCATGGACACATTGGAGGAGGCATTTTTGGAACGCTACTTCCCTCCGGTGAGGATATCCGTTCCCTTGGTGATGGCTTTTCCAATCTTCTTCATGGTGGGTTATGAAGGTGAAGGTGAAATTTGGATTTTGGCGGAGGGGTTGATATGGATGTTGATTTGTGTGTGGAATGGAAGGAGAAGGATGTTTGGATGGTGGAAATGAGGTTTGTTGTGGATTTGAGCAAAAAATGAAGGGTTAATGTGGAGGTTTTGTGGAGGGGGACTGTTGGGAAGATTGGAGATGGATGTGGAGATGGAGGGATGATCGAGAGAGAATAGGTGGTAGAAATGGTAGAGGGATGGTTGGGGATTGATTTGCGATTTATTAGAGGCCGAATGGAGGTGTTTTTTGGGGGTTGGTGATGGATATTGGGTAGCACTGGGGTGGTTGTCACCACCATGGTCGTTTTCCGGTGGAAGATGAAGAAATGAAGAGGGGCAGATTTGGACATTTAAAAGTTATATTTTTTTTTGTTGAATCGGGCTCGACCACAGTCGTGGCCAGTGCTTGGTGGCACGACCGTGGCGGGTGCCACAGTCGTGTTGTCGATGAAGAATGCTCCAATCTGACCTCGCCACAGTCGTGGCAGGGAGCCACGCTCGTGGCCATTCCTCTTCAACACAACTGTGGCCATTTGTCCAAAATAACCTATAACTTCGATGGAATAAAACCCACAATTGTGGCGGAAGCCCACGGTCGTGGCCATGTGTCATTGACATGGCTGTGGCAGCTGGCCACGACCATGTCCAGTCTTCCAAAAATCCTGTAACTTTGGCCAACTTGATGCAATAATTCCCACGACCATGGCAGGAAGCCACGGTCATGCTTGACCACATGTGCCACGGCCGTGGTCGTGCTCCATGACCGTTTTAGGGGTGTTATAATTTTCTCGAATAAAAATCATGAACTTCATTCTTAATTGACATTTGGCCACAAATATGCCTTAATGACCATGATCCACTTCTATACCTTCTCTCTTTAGTGTCTAACACCTGCCATATTGTCAAAACTTCAAAGAAAATTATTAGACACAAGTGTGTCTGTGTATTTGTGTAAAATAAAGCAAAAGTATCAAAAAAGGAGGGTTTGAGAATCTCAAACCACGTGGGTTGCTTCCCACTAGTGCTAAGTTTTACGCCTTCAGCCGGGCTTATTGACTCTAGATATCTATCACTTCTTTGTAATCCTCAATGCATCCTTATAGTAGATTCCTTTCTCACTATCATAATGTGCTTGTTCTTCATTAGATTCTTGTTCTTTCATAAGCATGGCAACATCAAAACTTTGATTGGTCTTGCCCGAGCCTATTTTAACAACTGGTTTCAATCTTTGTCCATTGACGGTAAACTCCTTTGACCCTTCTTTTTCACATATCAAAATAGCTCCGAATGGGTACACTTTCGTGACAAGATAAGGTCCTTCCTATCTAGACCAGAGTTTTCTGGGAAAGAACTTCATCTTTGAATTGTAGAGCCATATCCACTTCCTAGGCTCAAACTCCTTCTTTCTAACATCTTATCATGAAGGAACTTCGTTCTTTCTTTATAGCTTTTTGACATCTCCTACGCATCATGGCGCATTTCCTCTATCTCATTAAGTTGGAACTTCCTCTTCATTCTTGCGTTTTCACCATCAAGGTCCATAGTCTTCAAAGCCCATAACGCCTTATGTTGCATTTCTATCGGTAAGTGGTAGCTTTTTCCATAGATGAACTTGAATGGTGTGGTGCTAATCAGGGCTTTAAAAGTAGTCTGGTATGCCCATAAAGCTTCATTTAGACGGAGTGACCAATCCTTGCGGTCTGGTCTTACTATTTTCTCTAAAATGAGCTTTATCTCCCAATTGGCTAGCTCAACTTGGATACTAGTTTGAGGATGATATGGAGTGGCTACCCGATGGTTCACTCGATGCTTTTTAAGCAAACTCTCAAAAGTGTGGTGGATGAAGTGACTTCCCCCGTCACTAATCATGGCTCTCGGGATGCCAAAATGATTGAAGATGTTTGATTTCACAAAATCACATACCACTTTGTGGTCATTCATCTGGGTTGCAACAACCTCTATCCACTTCGACACGTAATCCACGGTGACCAAAATTTAGACATATCCAAATGAGGATGGGAAAGGACCCATGAAGTCGATCCCCCAAACATCAAACACTTCCACTACTAGAATGGGTGATAGAGGCATCATGTCTCTCTTTGACATAGTGCCTACTTTCTGGCACTTCAAACAACTTTTATAGAATTCGTGTGAATCTTTGAACAAAGATGGCCAATAAAAACCACACTGAAGAACCTTGGTAGTTATGTGCTTTCCTCCAAAGTGGCCTCCACATATCCCAGAATGGCACATGGAGAGGATGTCTATTGTTCTATTTCCAGCACACATCTTCTTATGAGCTGATCATGGCAATATATAAAGAGGTGAGGGTCATCCCATGCATAATTCTTGACCATGGCAAACAGTCTTTTGCTCTCCTCCCTTGTCCATGTGTCAGGTATCCTCCCACTAGCCAAGAAACTGGCTATGTGTTGATACCATGGTCCTTGAGAGGATGAAAGGAGAAAGAGTTGTTTGTACGACATTGTTTCCTTGATTAGACTTGTTTCGTCAAAGGGGTGATCAATCTGGGAGAGATGATTGACAACACCATTTTCTACTCCCTTCTTGTCCACAATCTCGATATCGAACTCTTGCAACAATAGAATCCATCTGATTAACCTTGATTTTGAATCTTTCTTATACATGAGATACTTGAGCACAACATGATCTGTATATATCACAACTTTATTTTGCAGAAGATAGGAGCAAAATTTGTCAACAACAAAGATGACGGCAAGCAACTCTTTCTTAGTTGTTATGTAGTTTCTCTATGCTTCCTCTAAGGTCTTACTCGTGTAATAGATAGCATGAGGAATACAACCAACTCTTTGGCCCAACACAACCCCCACTACCATGTCAGATGCATCGGTCATAATCTCGAACGGCAAAGAGAAATCATGGGGCTGCATGATCGGAGCAGAAACGAGTCTTTCTTTCAAGTGATTGAAAGCTTCCATACACTTGTCATCAAACTGAAACTCGACATCCTTTTCAAGTAAGTGACACAGAGGTCTTGAGATTTTACTAAAATCCTTTATGAAGCGGTGATAGAAACCCGCATGTCCCAAGAAAGACCGGACATGTCTTACGGTCGAAGGAATGGTGAGAGTAGAAATGAGGCCCATTTTGGCCTTGTCAACTTCAATTCTGTCTTTGGAAACCCAATGGCCTAGAACAATGCCTAGAACTAGTCAGACTTTCACACATCTTTCAAGAATAGTAGTCAAATGTAGTAAGCACTCATCGAACATCTTATCAAAAACTAAAAAATCATCCATGAAAACTTCCAAGGATGAATCAAGCATATTCGTGAAGATCGAGGTCACACACCTCTGAAAAGTAGAAGGAGCATTGCACAACCCAAATGGCATTCTCTGGTAAGAAAAGGTGCCACTCGGGCAATTGAATGTCGTCTTCTCTTGATCTGCAGGATGCGCGGCAATTTGGAAATACCCAGAGTATCCATCAAGGAAATAATAGAAGCTCTTTCCTGCTAGTCTCTCTAGAATTTGATCAAGAAATGGGAGGGGATAGTGGTCCTTCTTTGTCTTCTCATTTAGCTTCCAATAATCAACACGCATCCTCCACTTGGATTGTTCTCTTACCGACATTAGCTCTCCATTTGCATTCTCAGCAACAATGGTTCCACCCTTCTTGGGTACAACTTGGATGGGGCTCACCCATGTACTGTCAGAAATAGGATAGATGATTCCAGTATCAAGCGATTTCACTACCTCTTGAGTCACCACCTCTTTCAACTTCGGATTCAACCACCTTTGCATTTGGTGGGTTGGCCTTGCATCCTCCTCTAGATAGATTATGTGCACATAAATGGATGGATTAATACCCCTCAAGTCAACTTGGACCATCCAATGGCTTGGATGTTCTTCTTCAAGACCTTCATTAAAGCCTCCTCTTATTCCGGATAGAGTATGGATGAAATGATCACCAAGAGGGTGTCATTTTCCCCTAGAAAAGCATATTTCAAACTTTCTGGAAGTGATTTCAGCTCGAGAGTAGGGGGTTCTTCAAGAGAGTTCATTAATGGTTTGGAGATGGAAGGGAGGTCCTCACTTAGCAGCCACCAAGGCTAGTTCATTCTCTTCATCATCCTCCTCATCATCATCAGGGAACTCAACTATCGGTTCTAGACCTCTACCTTGAGTGGCATTTTGGATCCACGAGGGTAGGCATTCCTCTACAATCTCATCTAGGCACTCGATGAGATAGCAATCTTCTTATGTCGCCCCTATCACTTCGGATGTGGCTGACGATTTGAAGATGTTCAATCTGATCTTTATGTGCATGAATGTCACATACATCGTACTGGTCCTAACATGGATAACTGCATCAGATGTGGCTAGGAAGGGTCTCCCCAAGATGATAGTAACCTTCATCGTGTCTTTCTCCGTATCCAAGACAATGAAATCAGTAGGAAAGAAAGCATATGTCTCGTCATCAAGTCTCATAAGCACGTCATCAACACGCCCTCTAGGCGTCTTTGCTGATCTATCAGCCAACTGTAAAGTGCAATGGGCTGGATTCAACTGCTCCATCTATAGCTCTGCAAACACATCATACGGTATGAGGTTGATACTAGAGCCCAAGTCTAGGAGAGCTTGGTCTATGCGGTGTGCCCCAATGTAGCATGAGATGATAGGAGCATTGGGGTCCTTTCTTTTTCTTAGAATGGTGTGCTATAAGATCGAGCTCACTTGCTCGGTGAGCTTTACTTTCTTCGGGGTTCTTCCCGTAGTCCTTCTTTTGAATGTGCAAAGATCCTTCAAGAACTTAGCATAAGAGGGAATTTGCTTGACTGCATCATGCAAAGGAATGCTGATTTTCACTTGTTTGAAGTTTCAAAAATATCATCATTGTGATTCTTTCTTCTTTTCTCAAAAGAAGGCTCCTTAAGAGCCTCACGAAACGGAGGGAGTTGGGACCCCATACGGTCCATATCAATAGTATCATCAACTGGAATCACAAGAATCATAGTATCAACGTCTGGAATCACAGTATCAACCCTGCCACACAGTATCAACCCTACCTCTCATCACGATATCCTCAACCTGTATCTCAGTATCAACCTGCTTAGCCTCAATATCACCTCTGTCAACAACAACTGTATCACGGGGGTGCTCCAATGTCTGGCCACTCCTCAACATAGTCATCACCTTCACATGATCATGGGTAGTAGAAGAAGATGCTTGTGGAGGTGGTTGTGGTTGTTGAGGTGGTGGAGGCCTTTGGTGAGGTGAATTTGGATTTTAGAGAATGAATTGGGGTTGCGGTTGTGGCAGTGGTTGTTGTTGGTGTGGATGGGGGTGGTATTGCAGAGGTGGTTGTTGGTATGTATGAGGCGGAGGTGGGGCGTATTGATAGTTAAGAGGTGATTGAGGAGGTGGTGGAGCATAGGGATTCGGAGGGGGTTGATATGATGGTGTAACATATGCACTTGGAGTGTTCCCTAAGAAAGCATCATCATTGTTTGGATTGGGCATCGGTTTAGAGGGTAGTCTTCCTTCTTCCCTCCTTGTAAGAGATAGATAAATCTGATCCAACCTTTGCTCAAGTTGGTGGATGGACCACCCATGTGAATTCACATCCTTTTTCACTTCATCTAAACTACTTAACCTTCCAAGCACCTCCTCTTCAAACTTTGAGTTGTAGTGTGGCTTCGGTTTCCCTTGCCCTTGTCCATCCTCATTTTGTTGCTTCCAAGAAAAGTTCGGATGGTTCCTCCACTCGGGAGTGTAGGAGTTGGACATGGGGCCTTGGTTGTTGCGGCCACCAAAGGAGTGCAAAGCATTCACTTCCTCATCCACATAGTTGACTGCCATAGCGGGTTGGCTAGAAGAGCCACCAACTTGATTCTTCATCATTTTCATCATGTCTGCCATCATTTTCGTCATGTCGGGGTCAGTAGCATTGCATGTTGGAGTCACGGAGGAAGGTGGGGGAGTGCGGATCCGGACGCTATGCCCTCCTTTTGTAGAAGTGCGATGGCATGAGTTTTTGGCGAGATGTTAAAACAAGGGCCATGATTCTTCGGGCGGCTTTGCCGTGAAAGTACCTCAACAGGAAGAGTCCACATTGTTTTGGATTTGCTCTTCAATCCTAGTGTAAAATGCTTGAATGAGTTGCCACAAGGGTACTTCATGGCGAGGATAGTCTCAGAGTAGATTTTGGAACCTCTCCCACGCCTCGTGGAAGGGTTCATTTTCCTTCTGAGCAAAAGAAGTGATGCACCTTCTCATGTAGGATAGCTTTTCAATAGGAAAGAACTTCTTGAGGAATTCATTTTTAACTTCATTCCACGAGTCCAACTCTGGATTTGACACGTACCACTCTTTAGCTTTCTATTTGAGGGAGAAAGAAAAGAGTGTCCTCCTCATGGAGTCGTTAGTGGCGGCGGGGGTGCAAAAGGTTGAGCGCGTCTCAAGGAACGCATCGATGTGGTGATAAGGGTTCTCATTCTCCATCCCAGAGTAGGTAGGGAGGAGTCTAAGGAGTGCAGGCGGAATGGAGAATTGTTGACCTATCATCTGGTCAACGAAGGTGGTGATGGGGGAGTTGTAGTTCCCCACTGTGAAGTATTCATGGAGTGGGTGATATGGCAGTGGAGGTTGAGCATCCAGTTGCGGGTTGTTTTCAATCATCTTAGCATCTCTGTGCTGGTTGCGGTGGAGCCTCCTTGTACCAATCTCAGGGTCATACACCACCAAGTCGGTGCAAGTAGAATGCGTGATGTGCATGCACAGCTGTCACCTACACAAGATACAAACAAACAACAAGAAACCAAGTTAGCAAACCAAGATGCAAAAGTAACACAAAGAATAAATAATAACAATGGTGAGGGTAAAAGGAAAGGCTAAACTACACTATCTAACTAAGGCTGAGCGCCTCTATCCCCGACAACAACACCCGAAAGCTTGTTGCGCTTCTGCTAGAGGCATACACACTAGCCAACTAGGGTGGCTAGATGCACTCCATGAGGTTGGAACGCACAGGAAGGGATTTTTCTTTCGATATTTATAAACCTAAACTAACACACCTACGTCTACTAAAACACTACACCCGTAAATGTACAGGGCTGTGTTGGAGTATAGGAAGGTGGCAAGTATAGGGTCGATCCACATGGAGAGAAGGGGCATTAGAGTTAGGTAGTGTGGGCTATGTTCCTAGTGTGGAGATTAGGGTTTGAGGGTTTTAAAAGGGTTTGGTTGTTGATTACTCTATTTGAACAAGTAAGTAAGGCAGAATTAAACCTAAGTTATCCTGAACAAGAAAATTAGCAAACTAAGTTGACAAACTAGCTAAGCAAAGGGCAGGAGCAAGCTACATTAGACTAAACAAGCAAGAAGCAATTAAGAGCTAAAATAACCACTAGTAAGAGCAAGAATCTAAGTTAACACTAATGAGCAAGACTAAGCAATTTGACTAAGTTAATCTAAAGCAACTACACTAGACTAGCATGAACAAGCAAACAAAGCAATTTGGGTTTTAACAAGATGATTAAGGTAGGTGGGAAGCTTGGGGATGTGGTTTGACATTAGCTGGGGGATCTCAACATAGCAAGCAACCATCACAACTCTATGTAGATTACCAACCCAAACAACAAGGCAAGTGCTAGGAGAAAATACCCTATACTACTAGTTGGGTAACTAGGGTTAGGTGTAATTCTAGTAGGACTTGTCAAGTCTAGGTTTCTAGGGTAAGTGGTATTAGGTCAATTGAGGGCCAAGGGTAGAGAGGGGAGTAGATATGAGGATATTTGACCTCATGCCACTAGCCACTCTAGCCTTTAGAAAATCATAGGCAATTGCTCTAATCACACTTACCCTAGCTAGCTACTTAGATCTCACACTCACTTGTAGGGGGATGGATGTGTATGTATGAACAAAGGGGGCTAGCTAGGGATCCACTAATTGGACCTAGGAGCCAATCCTAAATTTGCCACATACACTCCAATTCCTCCTAGAAGCTAAGTGTCATCAAACATCTCAAAGCAAGCAATCCATGTTATAAGCACAAACCACATGCAATAAAATAGGAAATGAGATAGAAGCAAGAGGCAATCATCATAGATAGAGATTATGTTCACTACAAGCCATTTTCCCCCAACATGGTATTAAAGTCACATTTTAACCTCAAACAACCCACCACTACGGGCTTAGCTAGACATAGTCAAAGAAATAGTAAAAGAGAGGGGAAGAAGAGGTAGAAACGCCATGGAGATTGGTCTAGTATCCTTCTTATTCACCTCCAAGCTGTTTTGGACGACCTCCCTCCTCCAAGGGTACATGGGAGCATGAAAATATGGGGGGTTATGGGTGAAAATCCAGAAATCTAGGTTTCCAAGGTGGAATGAGGGTGTAAATGGTGGATTATGAGCTAAAATGCAAAGGAATTGCACTAGGATCTCAAGGAAGGAGAGTGGAAGCTTGGAGCAGCTATGAGAAAGGCTATCCTTTGTGCCCCAGCCGCCACCTATGTATATATATAGGTGGTGGGGAGGCACTAGGGTAAGTAGGGGTAGTTTAGGAAAAACAATGTAAAAGTTTACTAGGGTTGGCGGGTCACCACAATCGTGTTGGTGTGCCATAGCCATGGTGAGGGTAGTATGGGACGGTTGTGGGGTAAGAATACGGTCGTGGTATGGGGTTGGTGGTGATATGCTAAGTATGGTGGTGGCCACAGTCGTGGTGGAGTGCCACGGTCGTGGTGGGTGAGTGGCACCACGACTGTGTTGGGTAACACAACCGTTTTGGAGGAGGGGGATGCGGTTGTGGAGAAGCATCATGGTCGTTTTGTTCTTCATTGGCCACGATCATGGCAGATGGCCACGGTCATGGTGACTTGGGGAAAAACCCTATTGAAGCTTGGCCATAAATTCACACGACCGTGGGAGGTGCCCACGACTGTTTTCCATTCTTCTGACCACGACCGTGCGGATGACCACGACCGTGGTGTCTTCAATGGCCACGGTCATGGAAGATGGCCACGATCGTGGGACTCTGAGGAAAAACCATGTTGAGTTTGGCACTTCTTTGTCAAAAAAGACACGATCGTGGGGTTGTGCCCACGACCGTGGTGAGGCTTGCATCACTTGATTATCCTTCAAACTTCATCATTCTTGGATGTCTTTGCTTGGTGATGACTTTTGGCCATTGGAGGTAGGTTGATGGAGATTTTGGGGCCTCCTTTAGACCTCCCCATGAGTGGAGGAGCCTTAAAACTCTCTCTTTCTCTCTCTTTCATCTAAGGCATGGTCCAAGTACATGTAAATAGTGCAAAGAACATCATAAGTGCATTTGGTAATGATAAACACATTAGGGGCAAAAGATTGTAATCTAACATGTTTAGATGTGATTTAAGTACAAAATGGCATAGGATGGAGCCCTAAAATAGGGCTACATCACCTTTCTCAAGCTGTTCTCTTAGAGGTTGATTTTCAGGGACTTCTGCTACTAGAGGTTGCTTTGGTTCTTCATCTGACGTGTGTTTTGCAGCTTCTCTAGAGCTTTCATGCCAACCTTCTTTACATGTAGCAGCCCTGGCTGATTCAGTTGGATCAACCTACACGGTCTTTAGTTGTTCCCTCCAAGAGACCTTTTCGGGTAGGGGGATTTCCATGTGAAGCCTACGGGGTACAACTTTTGCAGGCATCGCCAGATCGTTGAAGAACCGATGATCATAGATGACCTCCATAGCATACATACCTCGTAGCCCATGCATGTCTTCATTGTCTAAAATCCTCCAGGGGAATGCCCTTGTTGATGGCCTCCATCATGCGTAGTACTATGAAGGCACAATCCCCCAAACCAACCTCTTCTTGGGAGACTTTCTTATTAATTGAGAAGAGCTTTCAGGACCCTTATAATTTGTTATATGCATCCTTGATAGTTCGTTGTTGGCACATAGGTATCTTTAAAGTGTCTCTGGCATCCTTCCTCTTATAAACCAACGAGGTATTGTCCAGTTCAGCTGCACAGTAATTGAGCAACGTCATTTTCTGCTCATACAGATCAATGACTATTAATGCCCAATGTTTTTGTATTCCTTATTAGCAGCACTACGTGTCTTGTTTCCTTCATCCGAACCGTTGCCTTCAGTTCGGCTACATTTGTCGCCTTGTAGTCTTCATTGTAGAGGAGGCTAGCTAGATGTGTTGTCCCATTGAAAACCAGTTGTGCCTTGTCCGGGTGTAGAAATTCTTCTAGAAGGGTGGCGCAGAGTACCTTGAATAGTCTTTTATGTACTCGCACCTTCTTCTTGAATATTCCCCATAAGTGGTCTCTGGACAGACGTCTACCCTTGTTGTTATATAGTATGCCTGACCTGGGTAGGTCATCGCTGAGGACATCTGCCGAGATGTGGACGTCTCTACATGTGATATGTGATACTGCAGTCATGTCCATATCTTTCATCTTGAAAGGCAAAGGGGGAGATGCTCCCAGTGTTTCTGTTTTAGGTGGTGCAATCCGCTCCCTGGAGGGCTCATTTGTTAAAAAGATTGCCAGCTTTCCATCCTCATCATCGGATGTTCCTTCCTGTGTCAAGGGTGCCAAAGTTTCCTCTATTGTCGACATTGCCTTGGCCACTTGTTCAGCCACCTTGTGTAACAATTTTGTGGTGTCCCCAGGTTTGGCTACCTCTGAGGAGGCTTCGGCAGCAATGTTGTCTTTGACATGACTCTCCTCAGAAGTTTGCCATAACTTGGCTTCTGCCATCATTTTCAAGTTCGCCTCCATCTTCCCATCATAGAGATAGTCGCTATGATTGTGATGTGGTTGGAATAGGAGGAACTCACTGCTCTCCTCAAGTTCACCCCCCAGCTCAGCTAGCATTTTGACGAGCTTTGCCGCTCCTGCTATGCTGAGTTTGGTGACCACTTATTCTCGATGTGCAATAGCAATCTGCTCTTCTATAGTCATTGTATGTGTAGGCAGTGAGAATTGAGGCTCTGCCAGCTTCCCACCATCTTCTGCTACTTTGTCTTGACCTTCCTCTGGATTGCAGTTGAGGTCGAGCCCCCTTGATGATGTCGTGTTTTTCTTTCTTTGTTTGTCATTGTGGGAGCTCAACCGCTGTGGTGGCTCATTTCTCTTTGGCTCATCTACATGTGCCGCCTTTGTGTTGAAACTTTCTTCTTTTGGCGTACTCGCTCCTGTGCCTGCTCCTCCCATGTTGTCATCATCGTTGTCATTGTGGCTAGAGGGGCTGGATGAGGAGTGTGTTGGGCTTGTTGAGCACTTGGTCTTCCTTTTCTTCCGCCTATTCTTAAGTTCTTCACGTTCCTTGTCGAGCTTTCGACAGTCTTCTTCTATTTGTTGACACTCTTCTTTGAGGTTAGCCATAGTTGCGTCATAGCCTCGACGCATGTGCTCGTTGTCGGCTCAGATGACATGCCTCTCCTTTTGCATGTCTTCCATTTCGTCTTTCATTTTCTTTAGCATTCCCATCATCATCCATTAATTACTTACAACTTCTTGGAGGAATTCAGGGAGTGCTTTTGTCCTTTCATCAAGGACTTGTACCTGCTTCATTAATGCAGACAGAGAAGAAGAAATGGTGGTATTTATTGCATTGGTTTGATGCATGTGTTCCCACATTGCATCAAACTTTGTACCTAAGGCACCTCTGAAAGAAGGTGCTTGCTGGTGCAGCTGCTGCTCCATGCACGTTGTTGATGAGCTTGGCATCGTAGGTTGTGGAGGTGGTGGAGGTGGACCTTGTTTTTTCTCCTTTGGCTCGTCTATTGTTTTCACATCTGCTCCATTGATTCCCATATCCGCTATGGCCTAAAAGCCTTGTCCTTTTGGCTATGCCTCTGGTTTGTTTTTAGGTTGTGGGTCGATTGTTGCAGCCTTCTCTTTCTCCACCTCTGGATCTACATGAGTTGCTTCTTTGTTGGCTCGAGGGGTGTGGGTTCTGGAATTCCCACTGGTAATCTGGAGCTAGAACTATGGAGGTGGGTTGTTCTGTGGTTTTCTCCCTCACGGTTGGCAGAGCAGTTGTTTCAGTTGTCTTGTTTTTCTCTACTGCCAACTTCTTTTGCGGCTCCGTGCTCTTCTTCTTTTCTAATTCAGTTGGGGCACTGCTTTCTCTAGATGTCCTTACTGGGTCTGTATTCGTGCTAGTCTGCAGTGCCCCAAAGGACATCTTTTCGATGTCATCCTGTGTGGGTCGTAGCTTGTGGGCGTCACAGAGCACCATTTTTGGAAGGGGGAGTAGTCTTTTTGACCCTCTTTGTTTGAAGTACAACTTCTCCCCCTTATGTGACAAGATACCAGTGCTGATAAGGGACTTTATGTATATTCTTTGTTGTCCTCCATTTATTTATATCTCTAGACTTCTCCTTTGCCAATGAAGTGTTCGACAATCTTTGTTATCAGGCCACCCATGTAGTACGTAGAATTCCTGTTTGTGTCCCCGCCTACAGTTGTTGATAAACGATCGATTAGTATCTTTCCGATAATAATTGGCTTCCTATTTATCATCGACCAGATCAGGAATAGATCTCCCTTGCTAACTATTCCTATTTCTGACCTTGTGTGAATTGTGTGGGCGGTGATTTTATGCATTATGTGGATAAAGCACGATGTAATTAGTGAGGCCTTGGAGTTCTTTGAACTATGCTTGTACTCCCCAGTTAGCTCTTCCCACATTTCATCGCTTTCATAGGTGGAGACTTCTTTCTTGCTTGGGGTAGAGGAGCATGCATGGACTTCTTCCTCTGTCTTAGTGAATATTTTGTTCAGCATTGCTTCTGTGATTATGTGAGGCTTTCCCCCTAGCCTTACTTGCAATTGATAATCTCCACCTCATGCCTTTCATGTTTCGCTACTAGTAGCGACCTTCTTAAGTAAAGATAGGAACTCTATGGTTATCTTCTTATAGGATTTCATCTCCCGTATGCATAGGCGCATAGGTTTGCACCTTCTAGGAATTTTACTGTCTTGTCGTAGATTCCCATCTTTTTTAAATTTTCTACTTCTAGGTAATGGGTAGGGCAGAACTCCTTGTTTTGGTACATCCAGTCGTAGATAGCTGGTGCACGACATTCTTAGGCACGAACGGGGTTTCTCAAGATTGTGTAGATGTCTCCCTACAACCTCCTTGGCCTTGCTTACCCCCTCCTTATTTGGTTTTTCAGCATCTAGTGGCTTTGCCTTCTTGCTGCCCTTAGTTTCCTTGGGTGCAACTTTTCTTTTCTTTCCTTGTACTCGACTTTCTGACTCTCTTGGTTGGTACTCGGAGGTCTCAGTATGCCCAGTCTATTCTATTTCTTGTGGGGAGTCCTCCTATGGCATCTCCCCCAATATCCTTTGATATTGTTCCAACCTCAGCTATATCACCACACATTTGGCCACTGGTAGAGAAGTATCCCTTTTCAGTGTTGCTGTTAGGTCATTTACTATCTTCTCTACCTCCTTCAGGGAAGTAGCCTTCTGGTACAGGGGGTCGTTGTTGATTGGAGAAGACATTCTGCAAATTTTACAATGAATTAGTATATAGTTGATTTTAAAGAAAAATTACCATTATTGTAATTATCTGGGGAAGGTATTTCTTGCACATGGTAGGTGTTCATTAAATTATTAGATGTCATGTTCAAGAGTGTGCATAGAGACCGCGGTCGCAGTTTTGTTGGTAACTCATATGACACCACGGTCGTGGTCTTTGAAAGAGATCGCAGTAGCGGTGTAATGACAAGGGATCGCGGTCGCAGTTTCCTGAGTAAGGACCGCGATCGCGGTTTACTGATTAGGAACCATGGTTGCGGTCATGGGTGCGGTCGTGGTCTTCTTTCTTGTTATGGCCAGGTCACAGTTCAGGGGACCGCGACCTAGAGTAGCATTCTTCTACACATCAACCCACTGTGAAGTTGGTATTTGGGTGAACACCGCGGCGGGTGTTAGGGTTTACGAGCACACTGCGGTTGTGGTTGTAGAGGTTATGACCACGAGCTGTAGTCTTTCTTCTTCTGAGTGTTTTGATTCTTCTCTCTATCCGACAATCCGTTCTTTGTTCTTGCAGGTAGCATTTGTCTCATTATTAATGTTTTTAGGGTTTTTATTTGTTAATTGCAAAGGCCACCATAAGGCGGTCAGGGTAAAAGGGAAACTTGGGCAATCTGTCGATGGGGCGACTTACGACCGTCGAGAGATAAATCGGGAAGAATCGGTTTAGGTGACAGATTAAATTGGAGGTGACAAGGTGATTCACTGATTTAGAAGTGAAAAAGGGTTTTCCTATTACCTTTTCGATGGTTGTGACGGTGGAATCAAACACGGTATGGAATCGAACATGGTAGAATCGGCCTTGCTACTGCGACAGGTCATCGATCGCGGTTATCATGGAGGTTAGGGTTTATCTTAGACTTGGGAAATCTAAGAGTGAAAAGAGTCTAAGATGTGAGGGTTTAAGGATATATATACTAACATTATTGCGACCGTCGCGGTGATCACAAGGAAGGATCACAGTCGCGGTATGATGTGAAGCACAACCGTGGTCGTGGTTCTCTACTGAATCAAAGACGGACTTGGGTCACAGTCGAGGTGCTAGGTAGCGTTTACCACAGGTCGTAGTCTTGCGTGATGCAAGTGCTATACCGTGACCGCGGTCCAGACATCGATCAGATCAAAACAAAGGTTGTTTTCTTAGGTAAATCATGAAATACTCAAAAGAAGATAGATATGTACATCACTTAAAAGGGAAGGAAACTAAATAAAGCAAAAAAGTAAGAGAAAACAAAGCTTAAGAAAAAGGGTAAAAACTCGGGTTGCCTCCCAAGAAATGCTTGCTTTAAAGTCTCTTAGCTAGACTGCATAAATCTTCACTCCTTGGGTCCTGCAGTTGGGTGTGACAACTCATGATTCCTTTCCTTATTTGGGTGAGCTGGTTCCTCCAAATTGATCTCAGATCTTCTCACAAAGGCTTCATCTTCGTAAAATCTTTTTACATTGTGGCCATTGACCTTGAAGATACCAGTCTTCTCTCCTTGAATTTCCATCATTCCTGATAGATAAATCTTTACCCCAGAGAATGGGTCTGATCATCTTGTTCTAAGTTTCCCAGGGAAGAGCCTAATGATAGAATTGAAGAGAAGTACTTTGTCTCATTCACGAACATCCTTGTTCTTTAGGTGGGTGTCATGCCACACCTTAGTACTTTGTTTGTAGATCCTCGCATTCTCGTAGGCATGTAATCTTAGCTCCTCAAGCTCATGTAGCTGCATAAATCTTTTTCTGACCTGCATTTTCTAGGTCCATATTCAGAAACTTGATCACCCAAAGGGCCTTATGTTCGAGCTCTAGAGGTAAATGGCAGGACTTTCCATAGATTAATATGTATGGCGTTGTGCCTATGGGTGTCTTAAAAGTTGTCCTATAAGCCCAAAGAGCATCGTCAAGCTTCGTGGACCAGTCCTTTCGAGTGCGGCTAATAGTTTTTTGTAGAATTTACTTAATCTGCCTATTAGATACCTCTACTTGTCCAGAGGTTTGAGGGTGATAGGGTGTATCAACTTTATGCTTTACCCCGTACTTCTTTAGTAGAGCCTCAAATTGCTTTTCTCTGAAATGTGATCCCCCATTGCTTATCACATTGTGAGACACCCCGAAGCGTGGAAAAATGGTTTTTTCAAATAGCTTAATCACATATTTAGAGTTGCAGGTTTGGGTAGCTACAACCTCTACCCATTTCGACACATAGTCAACAACCACTAAAATGTACTGATAACCTTTTGATGAGGGGAAAGGACCCATGTAGTCTATCCGCCAAACATCAAAGATTTCTACTTCTACCTAGTCGTCCATAGGCATCTCGCTCCTCTTATTGATATTTCTAGTTAGTTGGCATTCCTTGCAAGATTTTACAAAAGATGTTGTGTCTTTGAACATGGAGGGCCCATAAAACCTTGACTGAAGCACTTTTGCAGTTGTTCTTTCCCCACTATGATGCCCTCTGTATGGTGAAGGGTGGCATTCTCTTAAGATCAGTGTGACTTCCTCCTCTGGTATACATATTCTATACAAACTGTCAGAACATCTCTTAAATAGCGGTGGGTCATCCCAATAATCATTTTTGACATCAGAGAAAAGCTTCTTTTTCTGGTTGTAGGTTATATCCACTGGCAGTTGTCCACAAGCCAGATAGTTACAGATATCTGCGAACCACGATAGATTTGGCTCATCAAACTGAACCATTAACAGAGCTTCATCAACATAGTTGTCATTTATGGGAAACTAATTTTCCTCATCGCAAACTATTCTGGACAGGTGATCTACGTCCACATTTTCTTTTCCTTTCTTATCAATTATCTCATGGTCAAACTCTTGCAGTTGTAGGGCCCACCTCAATAGTCTTAGCTTTGTGTCCTTCTTTTGCATCATATAGCGTATGGCCCCATGGTCAGTATAGACCTTTATCTTGGCCCCTATAAGATATGATTTGAATTTGTCAAACGCGAAGACAATCATTAACATCTCCTTCTCGGTAGTAGTGTAGTTCACTTGGACTTCGTCCAGCGTACGACTAGCATAATATATTACATGGTGCTTCCGGTCATTCTTTTGTCCTAGGACTGCACCTATGGAATAGTCACTTGCGTCGCACATTATTTCAAAAGGTAGCTCCTAGTCTGGAGCTTGCCATATTGGTGCAGAGGTTAAGGCCTCTTTTAGGGTCTCGAAAGCTTTTAAACACTTATCATCAAACTCGAACACTACATCCTTAATCAACAAATTTGAAAGGGGCTTCGATATCTTCAAGAAGTCCTTAATGAACCTTCTGTAATATCTAACATGACCCAAAAAACTCCTTACTCCTGTCACTGACATTGGTGGCGGGAGTTTGGAGATGGTCTCGATCTTGCTGAGATCCACCTCAATACCTCTCTTGGAGATCTTGTGCCCTAGGACGCTTCCACTTTGAAACATAAAGTGACATTTTTCTCAATTCATGACCAAATGTTTCTCTTCGCATCTTTACAGAACTAGGGATAAATTTCTTAGGCAAGCATCGAAATCTTTTCCATAAACAGAGAAGTCATCCATAAACACTTCAACTATATCTTCTAAGAAGTCAGAAAACATGGAGATCATGCAATGCTGGAAGGTTGCAGGAGCATTACATAAGCCATAGGGCATTCTTCTAAAGGCGTACGTGCCATAGATGCATGTAAATGTCATTTTCTCCTGATCATCTGGGTGTTTCAAGACTTGGTAGAATCCAAAATATCCATCTAAGAAGCAGAAGTAATCATGGTAGGCAAGCCTTTCAAGAACTTGATCAATAAATGGTAAGGGAAAACGGTCTTTTTTCGTGGCCGAATTTAGCTTTCTATAATCAATACACATTCTCCATCCAGTGACTGTTCTGGTGGTGACTTCATCAACATTATCTCCCTTCACCACAATCATTCCGCCTTTTTTGGGTACTACATGAATTGGGCTTACCCAGTTGCTATCGCTTATTGGGTAGATGATTCCCGCATCACGTAGTTTTAATATCTCCTTCTTGACAACTTCCTTCAGCATTTGGTTTAATTTCCTTTGGGGTTGTACTAAAGGTCTCGCCAATTTTTCTAGGTTAATTCTGTGCATACACATGGCCGAGTTTAGTCCCTTGATGTCCTCTATGGAATATCCAATAGCTCTTTGGTGCTCCTTCAAATCTTCCAGCAGTATTTCTTATTATTCTTTGGTGAGGTTAGCGTTGATGATGACTGGGTTCCTCCCTTTGTCATCTAGGAACTTGTACTTCAGCCCTTTCGGTAATGGCTTTAGTTCTGGCTTTGGCTTCAGAGTTTCTATCTCTTCGATTGATGGTCCCAAAGAAGCATACATCACTATTTCTATTACCTCTTCATCGCTAAGACTCTCTTCACCTTGGTTAAGGTATTCTAGAATTTTGACCACTTCAGGGTCTTCTGTCAAAGGATTCGGGTTATTCAAGGCTCTTATGAGCGGGTCCAGAATGGCCTTCTCTTCTTGAATTTCTTCACAAACTGGTTGTAGCTATCCATGAAGTAGACTGACTAGGAAAGAGTTGGTCCTTTCATAGCATCCTTTACCTTAAAGTCAAGCTGGTCACTTCCGACCCGAAGGGTTATCATGCCTTCTGCAACGTCTATCAGGGCTCTTGTAGTGGCTAGAAAAGGTCGTCCAAAGATTATCGGACACTTAGGGTCCTCCATAGTGTCTATTACAACAATATCACAAGGTATGAAGAACCGTCCCACACAGATTGGAACATTTTCCACTATACCCACTGGTCTCTTGAAAGTATTATCGACTAGCTCAATTCTCATACTCGTCTTGACCATGTCGGTTAATCCAAGTCTCTGTGCAAGGCTTAGGGGCATCGGACTTATGCTGGCTCCCAAGTTTGCCAACCCCTTTCTTTTGACATTGTCTCCAACACAAAGGGGAATGTTAAAGGCCCCTAAGTCTTTCTTCTTTGTAGGTAGTTCAGCTTGAACAAACACACTGGACATGTTCGCTAGGTGTACTGTTTTAACTTGACTTCCTCTCCTTCTCCCTATGATAAGGTCCTTGAAAAACTTAGCGTAAGTTGGCATCTCCTCGAGAGCATCCAGAAACGAGACATTGATATGGAGTTTCTTCACGGCTTCCATGAACTTTTCATGTCTCTTTTTCAGGTGGGCCTTGATGAGCTTGTATGGAAATGAGATTCTCGGTGCATAGGGGCTTTTCTTCATAAATATTTCTTCTACAGGATCAGGATCACTACCTTTTCTATGTTTCTTACAACTTCCTTCAGTAGGCCCCTCCTTGTCAACAAACTTCTCGGAAGAAACTTCCTTCTCATGTTGTGGTTCTTCAACTTTTTTCTTCTTCTTTGTCATTTCCTGTTCCATAATTGATCAAAGTTCTCCCTGATCAGAGGATTGCCATTTTTGCAGTCTCAGTGTTTGATGGGATTTTTCCTGAGGGGTTCTTTACTAGCTCAACCAACTGTGTGAGTTGTTGGTCTATATGGCGTTGATGCATTTGCATATCTGCCATTTGGAATTGCATCATAGTCAGGATGCCCGAGTTGGCTAGGGCACTTTGTGCTAGCTGATCATTCACGGTAATAGCTTGTCTCTTAGTAAAATCGAATAGTTGAATCACTAAGTCAGGTTGGTTGGTATCTTTTTCCTTACCCTGTCCTTGACCTTGGCCTTGACTTGGCCCTTGATTTGGTCTGTGATTTGGTCCTGCTCCTTGACGAGTTTGGTTTCTACCTTGCATTGAGTAGTTATTCTTATTTGTCTAGTAATTGGTTGTTTGAGTATATGATGCTTGTCCGCTCCTCTTCTCAAATCTCGGCGGTGGCTTTTACAAATTTCCCAACTGGTGTGAATTCTCAGTCGCATCCTTGTTCCCATAGATAAAACCACAGTGATCTGGCCTCTTGAAGTTTGTAGAGGAAACATTCTACATCAACTCCTCTTTGGTTTCACTATCTTCACTTTCTTCAGGTCTAGTGTAAATACAATTATCGACTCCATGTCCTCCTTCACCATAGGTGACACACTTCATCACCTTCTCGGTGTGTTTCTTTCCTTTTCCTCCAATGTACTTCAGTTGTTTAACATCGGTCGCTATCTTCTGGATTTGGGCAGTTACAGTTTCTAAGGTTTTGGCCTCCATGGATGGTCCTTCGGAACCAATCTTCTTTGACGTGCCTCTATCATTCCTTTTGTAGTCAACTTCTGCTTGGAGCACAGCCATGTTATCTATAATCTTCATAGTTCTGTTTGGCTTCCCCCCTAAGAAGTCACTGCTTGCGGCATCATTTAGAGAATTCCTCTCTGTGTGGGCCAGCCCATTATAGAAGGCGGTTACAAGGAACCCCTTACAATAATTGTGGCGTGGACAGTCTCTCAAGTATTCTTGATAACGTTCCCATGACTTGTGCAAGTTCTCCCTTGGCTTTTGTGCAAAAGAGGTGATCTTCTACGTGTTACATATGGTCCTCTCAGTAGGATAAAACTTGGTGACAAAGGCATCCGCAAGGGGTCTCCACCCATCTATAGACTGGTGGGGGCGATTTAGATACCAAGAGAGAGCCTTGTCTTCCAAAGAGAAATTAAAAACCTTGCAGTAGATCACTTCTTATGGGACACCCCTCATCTTAATTGTATCACATATGTTCTTGAAAGCATCAAGATGGTGGTATGGGTTCTCTCTTGAATTCCCGCAGAAAGGTTTGTTCTAAATCATAGATATGACGGCTAGTTTTAGCTCAAAATTTTCTGCATTGAAGTTTGGTACAACGATCAGACATCTTGACTCATTGGCCCTTGTTGTTATCAACTCATGAAGGGTCTTCCCTTCCTCATCGTCCTCATTATCACTGTTCATGCGGTTGCGCTCATGGTTTTTATGGTTTCTTCTATGCCTGTGGTGATTACGACATTCCTCGTAGTGACGATCTTCCTCACGACAATCATCTTCATGTCGCTCTTCTCGCTCTTCTTCTCATTCTTCATACTGACGACCGTCATCGTAACGGTCATCTCTATCTTCATTTGTTGCTGGTGGAGGTGGGTTGTGTGCATTCCTCACGTCCCGCTCGTCTCTTGAGAGGGTAACGTCCATGCGAGGCGGCATGACGAAAAGGAGTAAAGTCGAATGAGTTTCTTTTGCCTGGGTGCCTGAATAGACCGTATAGTCAAGTTAGAAAACTGAACTAGTCCAAACGAACTATTCTACACAAACTCAGGTTAGCAAATTTAAGTAACTGTGTTGTCAAGCTTATTGCTAAGCTTGAGGCACGGGAGTATAGTAAGCGGACTCGGGTTCTTAACAGTGTCGTTTTTTCCTTGTCCATGACAACGACACCAAAAGTTGACCGACCTAAATCGTACGTCCAAAAGGAGTGGATTCAGAGTAGTCATACTTTTAAAGAGATAACCCGACTCTCAGGCCCCCACAACGATAAATGGGGTCCGATGTAGCGATCATGGTTGAACACAAGGACAAGGTTGAGAGTGTTAAGCACGCAGAATCTAGCACTCATATACTCCATCCGAAGAGGGAATGTAAATGGTGTTCCCTAAGGAATGGTGGCATGCAAACGAAAGTAGTTCAAAAGAAACAAGAACAACAAGAACAAAAGAAACAAAAGAAATAAGATGAAACAAGTATATGGGAGGAAACCCGGGTTGGGGTTCACCTACTAAGGCATCTAACCAACATGCAACAACATCTCTCTCTCTCTCACATACTCTTACCAAGATTACAAGCAACCATCAAAAGCATCCATTCCACTCCCTCTCAATATGAGGAAGGATCTTAGTCTAAGCGTAGTCTCTCTCTAGAGATGACCACACATAAACTTCGCAACATAACATATGGTTTTAAAGCCTTAGCATTCCAACACTCTCGTGCATTCATACTACTCCATGACATGTGATAAAAGCGATATTACTCTCTCGAGATATCAACAATCAAATATCACAAGATGGTAGATAAGCATACAAGTAAAGCATTAAAACATGTGCATGGAGATAATCTTGATAAGAATGCAGATATTCAACAGAAAGAGACAATATACATGTTGGGAGTGCCTTAATAGCTACTCCTAACCCAAGTTAAGGTGTTTATCCGCTCATGCTTACGGACGGCATAACGACGCTACAGGAAGATAGATTGATGAGATGCCCACGAAGAGAGAAGGGAAGTACAACATGATGGAATGATAGATCTAGAAAAGAAGAGACATGATACGACACAATAATTCTTCAGATCTGGATCTATCACATAGATGGCGTGGATGGTCTTCTTCTCTCAAAGAAGGAGTCTTCAATCTTCTCTCTCCTCAACTTTCACCTTTGGAGATCCAAGACTGATGGATGGGATGGTATGGGACGAATCTGGAATGTAGCAGAACTTTGTGGTCCTCGGGATCCGATCTATGATCTGATGATTTGACAAGACAGGTGGGTGTCCTATTTATAGGCACATTCCACCGACATAAGCCTAGACCACGGTCGCAGTCTTGGTTGAGTGAGAGTGAGACTGTGGTCTCAGTCTGTGCTTTATTCATCCTTCATTGTGGCTGAGCTTGGTAGTGGCCTGGTGATAACCGCGGTCGAGGTTTGCTTGTGGGTTGTATTTGGGCAGTCGAGGTTGAGGTCTTTCCACTTAGTCACGGTTTGTAAGAGCTAGTCAGTAATCGTGGTTTCCAAGCTGAATGCGGTCCTTCTTGATCGCGGTCTGCCTTGATTGTGGTTTGTCTTGATCGTGATCTATATCCACACCGTGACCATTGGTCTATCTTTGAGGCACATGATCTGATCATGATCATCCCTGAGGTCGCAGTTGAGAGATGACCGCGGTCTATAAACTAGCCGTGATCCTTCCTTAACGCCTGATGATTGCGATCTCTAGAGAGCTCTAGAACTGCGACCGCGGTTGAGGTATAAGTGGGTCGCGGTTGCGGTCTTGATCCATGATCTGGATTGTGAATATACCTGAAACCATGTAAGTGAGGCTTTAGTCAAAAAGATAGAAAAATTATGTGAAAAGCTAACAAAAGATATACTAAAATTGGTGTAAAATATATACAGAAAGTACGTAAAATAGAGTGTTATTAGTCACTGGATGGAATTAATCAAGGACTATGATTGTACAATTGATTGTCATCCAAGGAAAGCCAATGTAATGGCAGATGCACTCAGTAGAAAATCCTCATCTCCACCCACATATAAAGAACAATTGAACTCTTTAGTATGTCGTAAGCGAGATATGCTTATCTCTTTGAGACAAATGAATATACAGTTAGAAGTATCTTTGTTATCTGGATTGTTAGCTAAGATGCATGTGAAACCTACTCTAAAGGAACAGATCAAAGAGGCACAACAAGCTGATACTATGATGTAGCAGATCAGGTTAGAGTATGGTAGTGAGAAACAGGACATTTTCCATGAGTCAGAGGACGGGATAGTTTGTTACCATGGTAGGATGGTAGTACCTGATGCCAATGACTTAAGAAAGTTAGTTATGGAGGAAGCTCACTCATCCATGTATGCAATGCATCCAGGGAGTATCAAAATGTATCATAACTTAAAAGATATGTATTAGTGGCCTGGTTTGAAGAAAGATGTAGCTGAGTTTGTTATGCGGTGTCCGGTGTGTCACCAAGTTAAAGCAGAACACCAGAAGACTGCAGGAACATTGCAACCCTTACATATACCTCAGTGGAAATGGGATACGTGACGATGGACTTTGTGGCTGGTCTACCTAGAACAACCAAAAGTCATGATTTCATTTGGGTGATAGTTGATAGATTGACTAATGCAACACATTTTCTTCCTGTCAAAACAACCTATAATGCTGAAAAACTTGCACAGATCTACATAGATGAGATAGTACGGTTGCATGGAGTTCCAACTACGATTGTGTATGATAGAGGTCCCCAGTTTATGATTCATTTCTGGGAACGACTACATAAAACCATGGGTACGCAGTTAAAGTCTAGTACAACTTTTCACCCTCAGACAGATGGACAGTCTGAAAGGACTATACAAACTTTGGAGGACTTTCTTAGAGCATGTGTTCTTCAGTTTGTAGGAAGTTGGGAATTACATTTGAGCTTAATAGAGTTTGCATATAATAATAGTTGAAAGTTGCACAAGATAGACTGAAGTCTTATGCGGATAAACGTCGTAGACCTTTATAATTTCAAGTTGGAGACATAGTGTATCTCAAGGTCTCTCCTTAGAAAGGTGTTCTCAAATTTGGGAAGAAGGGTAAGTTAGCTCCTAAATTTATACGACCTTACCCAGTGACAACACATATTGGAAATGTAGCTTATAGGTTGGAATTGCCACCAGAGCTACATAGACTACATCCAATGTTTCATATATCTATGCTGAGAAAGTGTCATCTCGATACAGAGTTGGTGTTGCAACATGCAGAGTTTGAATTGAGTGAAGACATATCCTATGTGGAAGGTCCAATGATGATTCTTGACAGAAGAGTCAAGAAGTTGAAAAAGAAAGACATAGTTCTTGTGAAATTTCTTTGGCATCACCGTGGCATTGAAGAAGCCACTTGGGAACTAGAGGAGAGATGAGGAGGAAGTACCCTTCTCTTGTCTCTTAAGATTTTAGGGATGAAATCCTTTTTAAGGGTTGATAATTGTAATATCCCTGACCTGGGTTATGGCCCAACCCTAGAAGTTTGACTTAAGTAAGTCATTTCCAAACTTGTTCTAATCTTTTGAAAAGTAATTAAGACTCTTCGTGAAGTTTATTTTCAAGTTTGAGCTTATTTGCAAACTATGTGTGCATTATATGATAGTTTGGGTATAAAGTGAAATTTACCCATGATGTGGGGTTATATTGCAAAATGTTACATGTTGAATGTACTTTAAGTGTTTTAACATCATAAGAGAGAAAATTATACTAAGTGATGGCTTTTGGAAAGCCTAAATTCCAAGTTATAACTTGTTGGAATAATGCTAAGTGCTTTGTGCATCAATTTTGGTACAAATTGTAAATTATCCAAAATGTAGGGTTGACGTGTAAATTACCACTTCTAAAGTGTCTCTACTCCTTCCTAGCATCATCTAGAGGAGAGATAAAGAAGAGATACCGTGTTTGAATTATCCTTGAAGGATGACATTCTTGGTGATGAAAAGACCTAGGAAAATGTATAGTTGAAATCTTTGTATGAGTTATATCGAGTTGTGGACTTGATATGGGAATACCTATCGGACAAGGTGCCATAGAGGGAGTCTCCTATCGGTTTTTTGATTCTTAGAAAAGGCCATGATGGGATAAACACCTCAAGGAAGTTATATGTATCGGTTTGCAACTTTTCTTTGGAAAAGGTTGTATTGAATTGTGAATATAATAATAATGTGAGTGGAAGTGGCTTGCCCTAGAAGATAACCTAAGGGGTCGACCCTTATCCCTTGAATTATCCACAAGTTTCTATTTTTTCATGTAAAGATAAAGACAGGATGCATGCAAGAACATGTGTTCGTCTATGCATGGCCTTGTGGCACTTAGTAGCTTGAGGAGATGACACCTCTTACACTCTTTTTCATAAACCACAAGTATAAATGCCATTCCCTTCACCTGTTAGTAGAATTTTCAGATCTTAATATCATCTTTCCCTTATGTCTGTTAAGGTTTACAGCCCCACAGGCGTTCTAGGAAGAAATTCTCATACTTGGTGGTTTTGTTTTAAGGAGAATGGAAGGTCAGGAGACAAAAACTAGTCTTTCCCCTTTTTCCCTCAAAACCATTAGTGGAAATAGAATTACAGACTGGATCCAAATCTTCCCCTCTAGTTTCAAAGGAGGACTCATAGTGGGATACAACAATCTTACCTTCTCCTCCACAGACTCCTCCACACTAGACTTCTCCATAACCATCGCTTTTAAAAATGCATCAGATGGTTTTTGTTGTATTTCACAGGGGTTTATGGAGAACCTAGACATAATAAAACAATTTTCTTATCATAATAGAATCAATGATGACTTCTTTCTCTAAGACGCCCTGGGTAATTGGTGGGGACTTCAATTTGATAACCCAAAACACTAATAGATTCAACCCCACAAATTCAGCACAACCCATGACAGCTGCAGACAAACTCTTTAGCCAACTCCTCACAAAACATGCTTTAATTGAACTAAAGCCATCAAATGCTTTCTTTACATGGTCAAGAAATCAAACTTTCGCTAGGCTTGACCATTTCATCTACTCCACCTTGTGGGAGGACAAACACCCACTCTCTACAGTTCACATTTCACACAGAGCCATCTCTGATCATTTTCCTCTTATTCTCGATACCTCCACTGAATCATGGGGTAAATGACTTTTTTGATTTGACAATTACTGCCTCTCCATAAATAACTTCACTCTCAACTGTGCAGCAAAATGGAAATTGTCTGACTCTCAGACCACAAACCTTGGTCTCCACATTCTATAAAACAAAAAAATAATCAAAGCACACATCAAAAATTGGAAACTCACCAACCCAAGAAAGCTCTCAGAAACCCTCAAAGACCTTGAGCAACAATTCTTCTTTGTGGATAAGGACCCTACAGCTGACCCAGCTCTTGTTCTTTCAATCAAAGATGACCTTGACTTCACAAAAAAATGTATCGACTCAAGATGGAGACAAAGAGCAAAAATCACATGGGCTAAAGAAGGGGACAAAAACACTAAGTTCTTTCACAAAATCTGCAATAAAAACTACCGAAAGAACTCCGTCACATACCTTTAGATCAATAATAAGATCACAACCCATAAATCAACTGTGATGGAGTGAACTTTTAGAACCTAAATGTCCAATGACACAATTGAAGTCACACATGTTGAGTTGTTTTGAGAATCCCAAATGTTTTAATAAGTTTGGAGTGTTGTTGAGGTTTATACAATGTTTTGGATCCATAATTTTATGCCTTCTTGAGGAATTTAATTGAATGGTCTAGTAGATGAGTTTGGTCATCAAATTTGTGTACAAAGTAGCCTGAGTTGTGAGGAAGCTATGATTAAATTTTGGTGGCATTTGAATGTTCCTAGAGGAAGTTATTTAGGTTTGAATATTATGAAATAATGTGCATAATTGAGGTTTATGGGCCTATGTTTCCATCTTAGGCCAGGTTATATTGAATGTCACGCTCCCTGGACCTGACTAAGCCACAGATTGGCTGTGTGGGCCTTTTTCAGTTCTTGGATCTGAAAGATCGGATGACAACCAGTTATCCCCTACCTTGCAGTTAGAGCAAGGTAGTGGAGAAGCTTGCAACCACAACCAACCCATGATCGCATGCTGTGGAATGACAGACTATGTGTGAGATTGACCGAACAGTTGTACTCGTCTCATCAAAAGGAGACCACAGACCCTCTATCTATACGTTTTGGTTCAGTAAGCAGAGAGAACGAACCAGCATCCAGTGCAGCCTCTCCACCATTCTCCTAGAGCAGGTGGTGGCTGGGATTAGAGGATGAAGAAAGAAGGCCGCTCAGAGGAGGACAAAGAAGGAGAAATGAAGATCGGGGTCTGGGAGATGAGAGCAGACACTTGTGTGTCCTACGATGGTGGTCCTCTTGGTCGGCAAACCCTTTTTAGGCAGGAGATTGAAGATGAAGTTCAGGGCCTATGGGCAATGCTTCTCACCAAGAGTGGTGGCTGAGGGCGAGTTCGAGAGACCCTGCAAAGCTATCTGAAGCTTCAGATCAGTCTAAGGGGGAGCAGAGGCAAATCGCCTCTTTGCTCCACCGCATCCAAAGCTAGACAGTGATGCTTTTGTTGGGAATGAGCTCCTTAGGCGATGCCTAGGAGAGGTGCAACCGCATAGGAGAGCAAGTGGACTCCAAAGATGATGATGGCATGAGGGGTTGACAACGAGCACTCCAGCTCTATTGATTGCTCATCGGAGGCCTTCCCTCGCAGTGGCAACCTGCGGAACAGAGGAGGCAGACCTTGGGCATCCGTGAACCACTTTACGCAAGAGACAGAAGGGGGAATCGGATGAACCGGGTCCAGAGCCGTGAACCAAAAGGCCAAGAGTGGACCAACTCAACAAAGAACTAACCCACATCAAACAGGAAGTTGCGCCCCCACATGGGCCACGTGTCGGGCTTTTATTGGCCCACGAGGTAATTATCTTAAAAAATTATCAAATCTTGTATAAATCATAATAATTAGCTCGAGCATCAGAAATATAAGTATAATATGTTGGCTAAATGGACATCTAAAATCTCTTTGTTTTGATAATGACAAACATTTCATTCTTATTGATCTAATGTGCTACTTGAGTGTGCAGGAACAAGGTGGATGACAAAGTACTAGGGAAATCCATATGCTTACATATTTATATTTTCATGAAATGTAATCACTTTGTAAAAACTTGTACAAATATATAAGGTACAAGTACTTAGATTTCATGTAAATCAAGCGTTAGATTCTCCCTAGCTAAACACCACATTTAGATAAGTCATCCCCTTCAAATAGGACCACATTTGCACACTCACACATATACTTAGTGCCTAAATTGAAAGATTGAAACAGGGGCAATCTCGGTCGACCAAACTCCTCGACCGAGACACTCTCGGTCGACAATCTTCTCGACCGAGAAAGTCCCAAGTAGCCGTTAGACACAACTGACAAGGTAGTTGGCAGTTGGAAATAGACGTTGCAAATCACTTGATTCAGAGAGCCTGTCAGTCGACAAAACTTCGACCGAGTAGGTATCTCAGTCGACCATTCCTCGTCCGAGATGAACTCTGACAGCAACTGCAGAGTAAATTAATTAGTCGTTGCTAAAGCAACAAACTTGTACCTAACGGCTAGTTAAGCACTTAGAAACCCCTAGAAGGTGTCTAGAACGTCCTTAAGCATCTATATGCCATTCCTATAAATAGGACAAGCCATAGGACACTCAAACTCACTTGTTACATAAATCCTTGAGCATACTTTGAGCAATCTATTTGTGAGCAATTTGAGCATTGTGACAATTGGCCACTTTCTTCCTTAGCTCAAAATTCGTGTCCTATAGGCTAGCATCTCCTACCCACCACAATCACAAGTTCACACACTTGGTTAGGAGATCTATACGCTTGATCTAGGAAAATCAAGCCTTGGGCTATAAAAGGATAAGTTGTAATTTTCTTTCTTCTTTCTTGTTCCTTGTTATCTTTTGTATTCTCCTTGCTACTCCTAGGGTTGGAGGCTGCGGATTGGAGAAGGTTCTTCTCGGTGGAGAAGGTGGACTTCAGACTACTTCAAGAAGGCTGTTGCAATGGGAAGCTACTTCAAGAGGAAGGCTACTTCAAGGGGGAGCTTGAAGTTACTTCAAGAAGGCTGCTTCAAAGTTGGTGCAACTACTTCTAGGTGAAGGTTGTTCGAAGGGTTTGGTGAAAGAATTGTAATTTTATGTAAAGTCCTTATGAGGTAATAAAATTTGATTCTTTCAAAATCCCGGTTGGGTAAGCAACCGGGTAGTGGACTGACTGCCTTAGTTTTTGCTAAGGTTGGAACCACTCTAAATCCTTGTCCCCTTGTCCAATATTTTTGTGGTTGATTGTTTGAGTTTAATAAATTGTTAAAATTACTTTAAAACTCTATTCACCCCCCCTCTAGTATTTTTCAATTGGTATCAGAGCAGGCTTCAAGGAACCCTAACCATGTCTTGAAGAATGAAGGGTGGAGGTGTCTACAACCGCGAGCAAAAGAAAAGAATGGACAAATCTTCAACAAGATGCAATTGGTGCTTAGGAACAAGCCACACAACATCCAGCTGTCCATGGAGATCAAGGAAGGAAGATGAAAACAAAGAGTGTCTCATTGCTACAACAAGTGAAGAAGAAGAGGTAAGTCTTTTTGATTTATCTAAAGAAGAACTAGTTGCTATTATTGAAGAGACACATAATAAATATGTTGAGTGTAAGAAGAAATTAAAGAAATCAAATAAAGCAAATGATGATCTAAATATTAAACTTCTTGCTCTTACATCTGAAAATGAGGATCTCAAAGAGGCAAATAAATATTGCGATCTTAAGTTAAAATCTGTAGAAGCCGATTGCAAGCTTATTTCTGTTGAAAATTTAAACTTGCAAACTCAAATAGATGATCTTAAAAACAACCCATTTTGTGCACCCATCTAGATTATGACACTATTGTCAAAGAAAGAAATTCTTTATCATCTAATCTAGATCAAGCAAAACTAGATATTAAGAAAAGAATGGATGAGATTACTAAGTTACAACAAAAAGTTAGTAGTTTAAATAATAATGGCATTCTTGATCAAATCTTAGATAATTCCTATCATCAAATTGGGAGAAGAGGACTAGGTTACAAGCCTAAGGGAAATCCTATCAACAACCTAGTTGGAGAAAGATACAAGCACATCAATCCATATATGTACCTAAAGGGACATCTTCACCCAAGGACAACACAGAACACAACCATAGAAAAAGATATGAGGTTGACTCGATATGTTGTCACTATTGTTTACGGCTTGGTCACTATTCTTTTTCATGTCCTTACAAGAGAAAAGACGTCGAGTTAGTTTGGGTTCCAAAACTTCCAAACTAAATAAACAGATTTAAGTTGAGATATGACCAAGGACCTTAGTTGCACATTTCTTTATCTATCTCAGCTCAACGTAATAGGATAACAAATAAATTCAAGTATCTAAATATTTAACTTGCATAATTATGTTTAGTTGGAAGCAATCAATAGTTCCAGGAATCTTGTCGGTCAAGGGACTGTCGACCGAGAGACTATCAGTCGAGAAAACATCGACCGAGCAAGTCATTGATCTCCAGTCTGCTGCATTTCTTTTAAAATGATGAAATTGCTATCTATTTGTGATTAACGACTGGATATTTTTGGAAATCATCCCAACAAATTTAAATGAGATTAATATTAGTTTCTTCCCTAAATGAATTAAGTTCAAACTGAAATTATGATTAGTTTAAATGAAAAGGAAATTTCTATTTTTATTCACATAATTTTTTATTTTCTGGTCTATCCATATAGAAATCATGTGATGGAATTATCATTATATGCTGTTATTACATCATGGATATGCTTTCGCAATTTGGTACTGTGTTCGCACGAATAGATAATGATTATTGTATGCATGGAACCGTGATGATATATATAGGCAAGCAAAATGATTTATTGGGGATATGTTATTTTAATGCTTGCGACACATAAGATAAAATCTCTCAATTAGTATCTTTAAAGACTTGAGATATTAATTTAAGAATCATATTACGTATTATGCTTCAACTTGATATTTAATTTTATGCAGATATTATACTTCATATATTCAATTTGAAATTCTGCAAACTTGCCTCTTGGTTAAAATGAAATTTGACTAAGGGGCGCTACAGTCGTAGTCAAAATCGACCTAAAATAAGTTTGACATGTTACTTATTTGAATATCATTTTACATATATATTGTGAATTAAAAGAACAATTAATTTATGATTACAAAATTGTCCAAATATTGGCAATAATAAATCACAATATTACTCCCTTAGAAAATATATATGCTCTACAAATATAGTCTATCATTTGGATTAATAATCAACTAAAAAAATTCATACTCAGTACGTCTGTCGGTCGACGAATTCCTCGATCGAAAACATCTCGGTCAGCAAACCACTCTCGATCGACAAAGCCCAGACAGAATTAACATCGGACACACTTCTGGTCGATAATTGTTTGACCAAGACAGTGTCAGTCGACAATTGTTCGACCGAGAAGCGACCGTTGGGATATGACTGTTGAAATCCGACCGTTACCGTTGACGGCCGACCGTTACAAGTCGACCGTTGGACGGCCGAGTGGTGCGTCTGTAATATGACCGTTGCAGACGCTCGGTCGACAAATTGTCGACCGACCCGGTCACTGGATTGCTATAAAAAGGGCCAAAATGGGTCATTTCTTCACACCCTCATATTCTTGCTTCCATAGGATCTCTCAAGTGCATTCTTGTGCAAACCTTTAGTATCCTCATCCCCAAGACTTTCTTGCTTCTTCTCCACCTTCTAGCAAAGAAATGGCATCATCATCTGCTCGTGGAAAGAAGAAGGTTGTTGGCAGGAAAGGAAGGGAGGCTACTCCACCATTGACGATCATCAACGACATCGCCTTCGTCGATGGAGATGCTGGTGATCGCTATTTCAAGCTCTCTTCCAAGACCCCTCTTCCACGATGACCAGTTGCCGTCTCGGACTTTCTCAGCATCGTCGACTTGGAGGATCTTTTTTAGGTGCAAAACTTGAAAGAATTTCTTAACCCTTCCTTCCCTTCTTACTCCTCCAAGGTAGTAAATGAATTCTATGCTAACCTCATATCCCATTCCAAAAATGAAACCACCGTCTTCTATTCTATGGTCAATGGGCATAGATTTAGATTTACTGAAGAGGATATTCTTGACATGCTAAATATTGACCTAGATGACTATCAAGACACCCTTGACCTTACCACTGGAAACCCACTTAATAAATTTTCTCAAGGTGATAATACCATTAGTCTTAGTGACATCAAAAGAACCATTTTTCAATCCAACACAACATGTCATGAAGATAGGGGAACCTACTATGCCATAAATCTTAAACCTACAGCTAGGATTGTTAACCTCATTGTTTCTACAAATATACATCCTAGAGAAAATAAGTCCAAAGTTCCCACTTTTCATATGTGCCTAATCTATGCCATCATCAACCGTATCCCCACAAATTTCATCCGCATCATTCTTAAGAATATGCTTGAGTTTTCTGGCAATCCACCATATGCTGATCTTGTATGCCAAATCACTCAACATTTTCTTAAGTTACAAATTGAGGACATGGGTTACACATGGGACCACAGACCACAAAAAAAAAGTAAGAACACTATCGAGAAAATGGGAATCGATTTTGGTCATAAAAGGGCTAGAGTAGAAGGAGAGACATCTAGTTAAGACATACCACCACCTCCTCCTCCTACTAACCCATCCTATGATCCCATTCAAAACACCCTTACTTATATTGCGGGTTCCCAATATCATCATAGTAGACAACTAGATTATAATCATCATGCCATGACTTATATAAACCAAAGAATGCAAACCCTTTCTCCAAACCAACCTGACGAATATCCTTATTCTTTAAATCCTGGCATGCTCAATCCATATAATCCTTCTTACAACTACTACCGAACTCCACCTCCACCATCTATAGATCTCACGCACACTCAGTATTCATCAATGCAACTACAAGATATTGCTGCTCACTTCCGATTTGATCGTGTTCCCACCTTCTTGGAAGCGTATGCATTAACCAAGACAGGTGCTCTGGAGTGGCAAACTTTAGTTAGATATTATGGAGCTGAGCCATTTCTTGGGAAAGACCCTGATATTGATGTAATTCTTAAGTCTTTCCAGTAAAGTTTTAGAGTTGTATTAGTTGTAATGACATATTTGAATGACTGTAATAAATGGGTCATCTCTACATGATTTGATTATCTTTCCATGCTTGTAACACATTCCATGTTTGTAATGAAATTGGTTATCTTTATTTCCTATAATGAGTACTTCTTTTGGTATCACTTGTATATGGATTATAAGACTATGTAGAGCATCCAAAATAAAGAGAGTAATACATAAGGATAAAACAACAAGGACACAATCTTTACAAATACCTAAACTTTAAAATTGTGGCTAAATTGACCATCTATTGCAAAGCATTTTAGGTTGTACTTTGGTACAAATGAATCGATATTCATATAATTTATCTCAACTAAACCGAGTTTTCAAAAAGCATAAGCGACCCATGATTTAATTGAAACATATTACTGAAAACAACTTTGAAACTGAACAGAACTTTTCTCAGTCGAGACACTGTCGACCGAGAAGAACTGTCGGTCGAGAAATGGTCGACCGAGCAGGTTTCTGTTGTCAAGTCTAAAATAAATCTGCTAAAATTGTTTTTCAACTAAACCTAGTTTGCTGTCAAATTGTTATTAATAATTGAATTAACATGCAAATCAAGAATAAAATCTTGGAAGAAATTTTTTTAGTAAAACATATTGATCTTTTGCATTATATAAATATCAAATCTTTAAACATATTGCAAAAGTGCTATACGAAGACTACCTAATTCAATGTTTTGAAAAGTTTCTTAGGCATGATAAAATAATTATGTTATTAGGACAAGCCAAACGGTGTTTCTTAGAACAAAAATCTTAATGCTTTTATCTATTTGTTTGTTCTAAGAAATCAAAAGCAAAAATCTTGACTTTAAGATATTAATTTTGCTTTCAAGATATATGATTAATCTGAAAATAAGGGTATAAGAAGAGATGGGAGTTGATATTTATGCACTCATAGCAAAGCATTCATATCTTAATTTGGGATATTCATCTAAGGGGGAGCATGGTATAAAATTAAGGAGGTGAAGTAATATCAAGTATTTCAAATTGGATATTTTTTTGAAATGACAAAGGGGGAGAAAAGAATATAAAATAAAATCAAAAATATAAAAGAGTTTCATAACATCTTGGCCAACACTCACTTACAAAACAAAAATGGCTACAAAAGGTAATCTTCATGTATGAAACTCATTTATTTATATTTCCTTCATTTATATTTTGGAAATGTTTGTCATCTTCAAAAAGGGGGAGATTGTTGTCTAAATGGACATCTAAAATCCCTTTGTTTTGATATTGACAAACATTTCATTCTTATTGATCTAACGTGCTACTTGAGTGTGCAGGAACAAGGTGGATGACAAAGTACTAGGGAAATCCATATGCTTACATATTTATATTTTCATGAAATGTAATCACTTTGTAAGAACTTGTACAAATATATAAGGTACAAGTACTTAGATTTCATGTTAATCAAGCATTAGATTCTCCCTAGATAAACACCACATTTAGATAAGTGATCCCCTTCAAATAGGACCACATTTGCACACTCACACATATACTTAATGCCTAAATTGAAAGATTGAAATAGGGGCAATCTCGGTCGACCAAACTCCTCGACCGAGACACTCTCGGTCGACAATCTTCTCGACCGAGAAAGTCCCAAGTAGCCGTTAGACACAACTGAAAAGGTAGTTGGCAGTTGGAAATAGACGTTGCAAATCACTTGATTCATAGATCCTGTCGGTCGACAAAACTTCGACCGAGTAGGTATCTCGGTCGACCATTCCTCGACCGAGATGAACTCTGATAGCAACTGCAGAGTAAATTAATTAGCCATTGCTAAAGCAACAAACTTGTACCTAACGACTAGTTAAGCACTTAGAAACCCCTAGAAGGTGTCTAGAACGTCCTTAAGCATCTATAGGCCATTCCTATAAATAGGACAAGCCATAGGACACTCAAACTCACTTGTTACATTTGAGAAATCCTTGAGCATACTTTGAGCAATCTGTTTGTGAGCAATTTGAGCATTGTGACAATTGGCCACTTTCTTCCTTAGCTCAAAATTCGCGTCCTATAGGCTAGCATCTCCTACCCACCACAATCACAAGCTCACACACTTGGTTAGGAGATCTATACGCTTGATCTAGGCAAATCAAGCCTTGGGCTATAAAAGGATAAGTTGTAATTTCCTTTCTTATTTCTTGTTCCTTGTTATCTTTTGTATTCTCCTTGCTACTCCTAGGGTTGGAGGCTGCGGATTGGAGAAGGTTCTTCTCGGTGGAGAAGGTGGACTTCGGACTACTTCAAGAAGGCTGTTGCAACGGGAAGCTACTTCAAGAGGAAGGCTACTTCAAGGGGGAGCTTGAAGTTACTTCAAGAAGGATGCTTCAAAGTTGGTGCAACTACTTCTAGGTGAAGGTTGTTCGATGGGTTTGGTGAAAAAATTATAATTTTATGTAAAGTCCTTGCGAGGTAATAAAATTTGATTCTTTCAAAATCCTGGTTGGGTAAGCAACCGGGTAGTGGACTGACTGCCTTAGTTTTTGCTAAGGTTGGAACCACTCTAAATCCTTGTCCCCTTGTCCAATATTTTTGTGGTTGATTGTTTGAGTTTAATAAATTGTTAAAATTACTTTAAAACTCTATTCACCCCCCTCTAGTGTTTTTCATAATATACCAAAATTCTCCGAAAAATGTGTAGAATATCATGGAATGATAATATTAGTGTTTTGATGCTTAAATCTCGGTGATATCTTGTAAGATGTATAATGGTCTTTTCATGTATAATAAATAATAAACGAAGATCTAAAATTATGGGAAAATGTCAGTAAGTCTATAATCGTGTGTATAATCTATATGATGTCAGATATGGTCACGTTGATGCACATAAGCATATAATTTGATTAATATGGCTAGTTAGGGCTAATAACACTAAAGATAATGCAATGAATGCATACATGCTCAATAAGTGATGAAAGTTTATCAAGTAAGCTCATATCAGTATCTGAAACCTCAGATTTAAGTAGGAGATCATGATGATACACATAATTCATATTATATGATGATGTTGCTCTTAATGTGATATAAACAATAATATGATTAATACATGTAATATAGGGTTAACATGTGCACATAATCATATGTAACCAGGTAATCAGATTATGTACCCTAATTTAGAATATAAGATCAGTAACCTAATTACAAGAAGATAAGACAAATAATGATGCACAGATCTTAATGAGCTAAGTCAAACCCTAATGAACACGAATAGTGTTAATGATGATGAGAACTTGATGATCGTATGTGATCTTATCTTTACCAGGGTTTGACCTGGGATACATAGCTGACATGAGGAATATGTGATTAGAATATCTGTGATCAAGGTACGCCATTGCCTCTTACTTATCTTATTATATAATATGCTTGTGTTATATGTGTAGTAAAATACTTGGCATATGATACTGGATGAAATGATTGTTCTTGGATGATATGCTGCTTGATTTTCTATACTTATGGATATGAACACATGAAACTTAAGATGTCTATCCATCATATGATAGCACTAAACTCTTTGGTAGTATAGTGCATTGACAAAACATCAAATCCCTAGGGGAAGATGTAACATCAAAGCCCTAGGGGAAGATGTACGATTTATATGACAAGGCCTAAAGACATCAAAGCTCTAGGGGCAGATGTACGAGATATATGATGGAAACTAAGCTTAAAATATGTGTTCTCTTTTGTTATTGAATATCTTTGTGCAAGTATATTCCTTTCTTATATTTCTTTATACCCGCCAAGTATTAGTTTTATCTTATTTCCAAGATATGATGAGAGGTAAATAAAAGACACGTAGGCGTACTCAGTACAATATTCTTGAATATTGTGCTGATGTGTACCGCATGTAATCTTTTGTTTAGGTTGTGGTTATGCTCTTGAAGAACCAGGATAGTTGAGAGTTGTATGGTGAGATGATGTACAGGTGGACTTGTTGTCTTAAGATCCTGTTATTTAGATGTAGTACATGTATATGTTATAGTTTTCTGTTCAATATGTAATATCACATGTTGTAACAATTCATGTTGTAATTATATGTTGAATGGTGAACATGTGTGTATGGTTTTATTATTGTTCATGTTCATGTGCTACTGATTGTTTCCTTCTGACTCCCTTGATTTTCTTCTTCTTAGCCTCGTGTGGGATGTTTAAATTGGGATTCTCGTTAAGGTGAGGGTTTCAATTTGGACGTCACACATCAGATTAAGTTTTGGAAAATCCAGGGATGTCACAAATGGTATCAGAGCATGAACAATAGCAAAGCCTGACATTTGCTCATTATGCAACTCAAAACCAGAAAACCTTGAACTTAATAATCTTGTAGGGTTAGATTAGTCGTCTTTTAGAGACTAGATCTGACCTAGGCTCTAGGTTAGCACCTAGATGTCTGAGAACTAGGTCTAGACTGGTGCTTGTTGAGTAGCAAGTTCTTAGATGTCGTTCTTTCCTTGTAGTGCATCGGTATGAGACGTTGCACTATTTGGAAATGACGTGCATAAAAGGAAGAGAAACCTTAGACATATTGTGCACGTTGTCTAGAGTGGCTACACTAGTCTACACTGTGTTCTCACCCTTTTCACTAGTTTTCATGACACTGTACTCTCTACTATGTGTGGGACACTCATTTTTAGGATTTGGTTTTTGATTCCAAACGGATCTAACCTCGATAGTTTTCTCTGACGTTTGTTTTATCAAAGAAAAACTATATAATATTTTATTATGTATATGTATTACAAAAATGTGTCCCCACACATGTACGAGTAGGAGGTGATCATGCAACCTAAGTGAAAAGTGAATGACATCAGTCTAGAAGAGAGAGTAGTTCTAGATTAGATATTTAGAGCCTTGTTGGAATATATATATGATAGATGGAATAGATGAAATAAGTTTTGATGATATGATGTAAGTCTTATATAGATGATACAAGATGTTTATGATGATATATGTTTGTCTTTGAGGACTTAAGTTCAGTTTTGAGGTTTTGATATGAGTTTTGATGATGCAAGTAACTAGGATTTTATGTGATAAGTTATGTTAAGTTAAGATAAGTTGTGAGGATCAACATGAGCCTCAAGATCTTTCACAAAGGAGGACCTCTAGTGTTAGGACCAATTTTGGGGTTAGCTGCAGAGAGAGCGAGACCCACAGGGAGAAGGTCAGAGAACCTAGACTCCACGATGTGAGAAATATGAAATATGTGATATGATATGTCCTAAACTAGAATACTCCTGAGTGAACGAGTTGAGTTGCTTAATGCATGATTCCTATAGTTTTCTTGAACCCTAGATGTCCTTGGGAGGAATAAACCCTAGAGATAGAGAGAGGCTGGTTATATGTGTATATGTGAACATGGATATGAGTGTCTACCATATGGGCGAGGGAGAGAGAGTCCCAAGACCCTGGAGGAGGTAGCTATGTTAGTTTCTGTGAAGCCTCATGCTCGAGTTGGTGGTTTCCCGCATAAGAATCTAGTGGTTGCATGTATAAGAGAGTTGAGAAATAGCGTGTTTCATGGGTAGAGACCTATGAAGAGGATGTCATAGCATGTTTTGGTTTGTGCTTATGTGGCTAGAGCTTGTTAAGCTATCAGCTAGTGCCACTGAGGTATACCCGAGAACCCTAGACTAAGAGGGGCAAGATAAAGTATATGCATACGAGCTACTAATAGAGCTGAGTGAGCTTAGAGAGACTGAGCATGGTGATGCCCTCTTGATATGGGTTAGGAGAACCTCAATTGGGCTAGATAAAGTTTTGATATATGTTTAATAAGCCACTCACATAAGTTTGTTTAGCACAACTATGATATAATATATGTAAGGATGTGATCTAATCTCAAGATGTGATATATGGACATGATATAATGTAAACCTAGAGATGGTATAATTGATATCAATGCATAAATGGTTAACCATATACATGAATAATGATGATAATGTGATATTGTTGGCTATGCTTATGATGAAATCACTAGTAAATGTTGAAATTTATTATGAGCAATGAAATAAAATCATATGAATGAAACATGTTACATGAGGTGTTAATCTTAGTGCTTAATTAGAGTGAAAGATATAGTTTGACAGTTAGCACAACATAATGATTATAACACTTTGATACGAACTAGATGGATAATGCGGGTTAATTATAGTTAACTCATTCCTAAAAGGCATATGTTAATGTTGAACATGTTCTAAGAACTATCTCAATAAAATGTTGTTGACACCTTAATAATGAGTTAATATTAGTTAACTCATTTAGAATATGGTAATATGATGTGGGAACTGTAATGCATGGCTAAAGATAAGGAAGAAAATCTAACATATGATATATGTAATGAATTAACCGAAGCTTCTAAACCCTTGTTTGAGCCTTCTATGGAGTGAGGTTTCACCCTTGGTGCCTTTGAAACCTCCTAATAGTGCTTTGGATACATGGTTCTAGGTAACCTTTGCAGATATGTTACACATAGAATAGTGCCTACATGTGGATGAAGGCAAGATAAGGTTTTCCCTGGAAGTATGTTATGGTTTACTTTCGAGGATGAAAGTTCTTTTAAGTTGTATATGATGTGACAAAGTGGGTTTTCTGGCTTAATTTCGAGGACGTAATATTTTTAAAGGTGTGTAAGATGTGATGGAGTGAACTTTTAGAACCCTAAATGTCCAATGACACAAGTGAAGTCACACATGTTGAGTTGTTTTGAGAATCCCAAATGTTTTAATAAGTTTGGCGTGTTGTTGAGGTTTATACAATGTTTTGGATCCATAATTTTATGTCTTCTTGAGGAATTTAATTGAATGGTCTAGTAGATGAGTTTGGTCATCAAATTTGTGTACAAAGTAGCTTGAGTTGTGAGGAAGTTATGATTAAATTTTGGTGGCATTTGGATGTTCCTAGAGGAAGTTGTTTAGGTTTGAATATTATGAAATAATGTGCATAATTGAGGTTTATGGGCCTATGTTTCCATCTTAGGCCTGGTTATATGCAATGTCATGCACCCTGGACCTGACTGAGCCATGGATTGGCTGTGTGGGCCTTTTTCAGCCCTTGGATCTGAAATATCGGATGGCAGCCAGTTATCCCCTACCTTGCAGTTAGAGCAAGGTAGTGGAGAAGCTTGCAACCACGACCAACCCACGATCGCATGTTGAGGAACGACAGACTATGTGTGACATTGACCGAACAGTTGTACTCGTCTCATCAAAAGGAGACCACAGACCCTCTATTTATAAGTTTTGGTTTAGTAAGCAGAGAGAACGCACCAGCATCCAGTGCAGCCTCTCCACCATTCTCCTAGAGCAGGTGGTAGCCGGGATTAGAGGATGAAGAAAGAAGGCTGCTCAGAGGAGGACAAAGAAGAATAAATGAAGACCGGGGTCTGGGGAGACGAGAGCAGACACTTGTGTGTCCTACGATGGTGGTCCTCTTGGTCGGCCAACCCTTTTTGGGCATGAGCTTGAAGATGAAGTTTAGGGCCTATGGGCAACGCTTCTCACCAAGAGTGGTGGCTGAGGGCGAGTTCGATAGACCCTGCAAAGCTATCTGAAGCTTCAGATCAATCTAAGGGGGAGCAGAGGCAAATCACCTCTTTGCTCCACCATAGCCAAAGCTAGACGACGACGCCTTTGTTGGGAATGAGCTCCCCAGGCGATGCCTAGGAGAGGTGCAGCCGCGGAGGAGAGCAAGTGAACTTCGAAGACGATGATGGCACGAGGGGCTGACGAGGAGCACTCCAGCTCTATTGATTGCTCAGCGGAGGCCTTCCCTCGTAGTGGCAACCTGCGGAACAAAGGAGGCAGACCTTGGGCATCCATGAACCACTTTACGCGAGAGACAGAAGGGGGAAACGGATGAACCGGGTCCAGAGCCGTGAACCAGAAGGCCAAGAGTGGACCAACTCAATAAAGAACCGGCCCACAACAAACAGGAAGCTGCGCCCCTACATGGGCCACGTGTCGGCCTTTGATTGGCCCACGAAGTAATTATCTTCAAAAATTATCAGATCTTGTATAAATCGTAATAATTAGCTCGATCATCAAAAAAATAAGTATAATATACCAAAATTCTCAGAAAAATGCGTAGAACATCATGGAATGATAATATCAGTGTTTCGATGCTTAAATCTCAGTGATATCTTGTAAGATGTATAATGGTCTTTTCATGTATAATAAATAATAAACGAAGATCTAAAATGATGGAAAAATGTCAGTAAGTCTATAATCGTGTGTATAATGTATATGATGTCAGATATGGTCACGTTGGTGCACATAAGCATATAATGTGATTAATATGGCTAGTTAGGGCTAATAACACTAAAGATAATGCAATTAATGCATACATGTTCAATAAGTGATGAAAGTTTATCAAGTAAGCTCATATCAGTATCTGAAACCTCATATTTAAGTAGGAGATCACGATGATACACATAATCCATATTATATGATGATGTTGTTCTTAATGTGCTATAAACAATAATATGATTAATACATGTAATATAGGGTTAACATGTGCATATAATCATATGTAACCAGGTAATCAGATTATGTACCCTAATTTGGAATATAAGATCAGTAACCTAATTACAAGAAAATAAGATAAATAATGATGCACAGATCTTAATGAGCAAAGTCAAACCCTAATGAACACGAATAGGGTTAATGATGATGAGAACCTGATGATCGTATGTGATTTTATCTTTATCAGGGTTTGACCTGGGATACATAGTTGACATGAGGAATATGTGATTAGGATATCTGTGATCAAGGTACACCATTACCTCTTACTTGGCTTATTATATAATATGCTTGTGTTATATGTGTAGTAAAATACTTGGCATATGATACTGGATGAAATGATTGTTCTTGCATGATATGTTGCTTGATAATCTGTACTTATGGATATGAACACATGAAACTTAAGATGTCTAATCCATCATATGATAACACTAAACTCTTTGGTAGTACAGTGCATTGACAAAACATCAAAGCCCTAGGGGCAGATGTACGATTTATATGACAAGGCCTAAAGACATCAAAGCCCTAGGGGGAGATGTACGAGATATATGATGGAAACTAAGCTTAAAATATGTGTTCTCTTTTGTTATTGAATATATTTGTGCAAGTATATTCCTTTCTTATATTTCTCTATATCCGTCAAGTATTAGTTTTATCTTATTGCCAAGATATGATGAGAGGTAAATAAAAGACACGTAGGCGTACTCAGTACAATATTCTTGAATATTGTGCTGACGTGTACCGCATATAATCTTTTGTTTAGGTTGTGGTTATGCTCTTGAAGATCCAAGATAGTTGAGAGTTGTATGACAAGCTGATGTACATGTGGACCTGTTGTCTTAAGATCATGTTGTTTAGATGTAGTACATGCATATGTTATAGTTTTCTGTTCAATATGTAATATCAAATGTTGTAACAATTCATGTTGTAATTATATGTTGAATGGTGAACATGTGTGTATGGTTTTATTATTGTTCATGTACATGTGCCACTGATTGTTTCCTTCTGACTCCCTTGATTTTCTTCTTCTTAGCCTCGTGTGGGATGTTTAAATTGGGATTCTTGTTGAGGTGAGGGTTTCAATTTGGACGTCACACATCAGATTAAGTTTTAGAAAATCCAGGGATGTCACATCAACTATCGCCAACCACATTACATATCACTTCAAAAACATTTTCAACAACAACCACAATTCCTCCCACCTAAATGAATTGGATTAGTCTATGATTTGTCCTACAAAACTTGAAAATCATCTTTACCTTATAAAGCCTTTCTCCCCGGAGGAATTGGACACGACCATGAAACTCTAGGATTAAATAAATCATCTGGACCTGATGGACTAAATGTGGAATTCTACCTTGCAAGTTGGAACCTCTACAAAGTAGACTTCCTGGCTTTACTTAAGTCTTTTTACAAAAGTGAAAAATACCCACAACATCATCAAACACCTTAACCAAACATTCATCGCTCTTATAAAAAAAACCAATCAATCTGACCTTATCTCCCAGTTCAGTCCCATCAGCCTAATCAACACATCATACAAAATCATCCCTCTCAATCAAAACGCTTTTATCAAAGGTAGAAGCATTCAAGATGCTTACCTGATGGTAAATGAAACAATACATCTCTGTCATAAAAATAGAACACCTTTTCTAGCCATCAAATTGGATTTTGAGAAAGCTTTTGATTTTATAAACTGGAATTGTTTAACCAAAACTCTCATAGGCTTTGGTTTTCCAAACAAATGGGTCAGTTGGATCCATGCTTGCATCTCCACAAACCACTTCTCTACAATCATAAATGGTGTACCTTTTGGATATTTCAAAAATACAAATGGTCTCAGATAGGAGACCCTCTCTCCCCTTACCTTTTTATCATAATCACAACCATTCTCTCCCGCATGATACAACTAGGAAAAATTAGCAGACTTATTCAATCACCAAAGGAATGCAAAGAGAACAAATACAATTTTTTGATGATACCATCATCCTTTCCTTCCTAGAGGAGACCTTTATCCTCAATACCTTCAGAAGTATAGGCTTCTTCTCCTACATTTCTAGACTAAAAATTAACCTTCAAAAGTCATCAATTTCTGGGGTACACCTCAATCACTCTGTTTTGACAAGATTCAAGGATCTTCTTAGATGCAAGATTGAAGAATTCCCCATTCAATACTTAGGACTCCCCATTACCCCCCACAACATCACAAATGCAACATGGACACCCATCCTCGACAAAATAAATAAAAAACTCTCAACTTGGAAAAATATCTTTCTAAATCACTTGGGATGACTTATTCTTCTAAATAGTGTCATCACTCTAATTACCACTCACTACCTTAGTTGTATCCCCCTTCCAACCAAACCAAGAAAACTCATTAATAAAACTCGCAGGAAGTTCCTCTGGAACAACTATCATCCCTCAAAAAAATCTGGAAACCACTACCATCTAGTAAATTGGGACACTATTGCTGCTCCAAAAGACCAAGGTGGTCGGGGTATACTAAACATTGAAACCCATGCTTTTTATCTTATAACCAAAATAATTAACGATATGGTTAAAAATAAGACAAAAACTTGAACTAGTCTCATTAACTGCAAATACTATCAAAAATCCCCTCCCCGACACAAAGTGCCCAATAAATCTGCCTCACCCCTATGGAAATACATAAATAAGAACATCCAAAAAATAACCCAGCTCATCAACACTCCACCACATTCTCATATGAAAATATCCTTTTGGAATGACCCATGGCACAAAAATAACATTGTTTTAAACTTGCACACAAATTGGTCCATTCCAAACAACCTCATCAAGATCAATATCGTCAAGGCCCTTGGCCTTTTGACCAGTAACATATCAAGCGCTCTCAAAAGATGCATTCTCATGCATCTCAAACCAGATGACCTCTCTGCTATGAATCAGATACTTGAAAATAATGCCTCAAACAATATCACCTAGAGACGGGGAAACACATACTCAGTGAAAAAAGCATACACTTACCTATCCTACAAAGGACTCTCCCCCTACCACAAAAATATGGAAACAAAAATGGCAACAAAAACATAATTTTTTTCTTTGGCTGCTCCATCACAACAAGCTGCTTACTGAAAAAAACCTCTCCAAGAGAGGTTTCATAGGACCATCTAGATGCTCTTTCTGCCAAAATGACATAGACTCGGCGGACCACATTTTCTTTAAATGTAAATTTTCACAAAGTATCTTCTCACACTTTATGCAACTTGATATCTCATCAACAACCTTTCCATTAAAGATTTCACCAAATAGGCACTACAACTCCTTCACAGGAAATGATATCTTCATCATCATTAGCTGGAATCTCTGGCTTGAGAGAAACAACAGATTCTTCAACAAAACTCTAAAACTGAGGCATATTATTATCTCACAAATCAGCGCAGACCTTCATATGTCACCATGTGCAGGTAAACAAGAACAGAAAGGGAAGGAGGACTCTAACGAAGGTGAATCTGAAGCCCGCTTTCTATGTGACCTTGAGGCAATGGTGAATGATGAAACAGGAATTAGTTTTTTTGCTTCAACACCAGTGATTTTTGTTTACCACTGCTCCTTACAAGCAACTAGATGATCCGACATCTTCCATACTTTTTCTGGCTTAGTGTTCAAGAGGCTTGTTAAGGGGTGCCTCCCCCAAGAACATTAACATCTCATTTCCTTTTCCAGCTTAACTTACTTATGTTTTCACTTTGTATTACCCAACAAAGTAGGTGTTTGCTTGCTTTTGCATTAATATATGCTATGATCATTATCAAAAAAAATCTTTCCCTTAGATATTGTGCATACCATCCTATTATCATGCATAAGTGAAAGAGTGTTGAGCCTATAACCTTGGTATCATCCATAGAGAAAGGATATCGGCCAAGCAAGGTGATATCAACCTAGCAAGGTGATATCAGCCACAAGTGGTGAAGATATCGTGCAAAGTGCTAAGGATCTCAAGCCTTGGACTTTTGATAATCTCATCTTCAACTTTGGGAACGTGAAGATTTAGAGCTTGAAGCCTGGAAGTTGTTCTAGAGGCGGGTTATATAACTTGAACCCAACTTTGTTATTATTCACTTTCAATATTGTTGAATTACTTTCAATTTCAAATTCCTTTGATTATTGATGTTTCTTTGAGTTCCAATATGTTGTTAGGACTGTTGTCCATGAAATAGAATAGCAAGACAAAGGTCTCGAGGTTGATGATGGTGACATCATCATGGTACAACCCGATATAGGGTTGAAGTACCTTAAACCCGATATGAATACCAAGATGAAGGGTAACTTGATATAGTGATGAGTGATATCACATGAACGATATGAAAGTACCTACTTATACCTTATACACGATATGAGGTTAAGATCATACTCACGCACAATATGGTACACTTTTAACCAATATGATGTTGAAACCCTAGATGAGGAAGTGAAAACCAAACATACTTTTGAATCCATATCCCTATCGTTTTATGAAAAGGGTTGATTATGAAAGAGTTCAATCATATATCTAGCTTGTCATTTAAATGTATGATGGGACTAATTCCTTTGAAGGTATGAAAGAATATGAGCATAAGGGTCTACCCAATATGCTAACCCAATATGTCAGCCAACATGATAATTAGATATACCAATCCAAGGTGGTAACCTGATATGGTATTGTGTATATACTACTTGAACGATACCATGATGAGGCTTATACCCTATGCCTGATATGGTGCACACCTTGTGCACAATATGGTATCAAATATGCCCTATACCTGATATGAGGTCAAGCTTTTAGCTCATACACAATATGAGGTTATGAATCTCTAACTTGAGATACTAAAATCTAAGTGATAGCTAACCCGATATGGGTACATGTTATGGAATTAGTGGATACACCCTAAACATGATATGGTGATGTGGTTACAGGGATATATATTGATAGGTTGTATCTCAATTACAATATGTTGATATAGCCAACCTGATACCGGGCACGTGGTTATAGGGATACATGATATGTTGATAGGTTGTATCTCAAGTACAATATGGTAGCATACATACGATTTGATACCCGATATAGGGGGAAATACCTCAATCCAATGTAATTGATTAGGTGATACATGTTGTGTGTAGTGTTGCAAGTAACATTAAGATGTAACGAGTTCAATGCATTTTGATTATTGTGAGCTAATGTACCTTAAAGAGGTGAATTGAGACAACTTAATGAAAGAAAGATGCAATCAACACGATAGTGAGGTTGATAGAGAAACTAATACTTGAATGTTAACCTGGTTATAAGTATATGTTGATACTCCTATTATAAATGGAGTATACATTAGGTCTTAATCTTTTATAATGAGATCTTGAATCCCTAATTGGTTAATAAGGGTAAATCTTAACCCTAATAGTGGGTGATGAAATGAATTTAGACCCTAATCGGTTGATGAAGGGAAACCCTAACCCTAAACAATGGGAAGGAAACCCTAACCCTAAACAATGGGAAGAATGTGTTTCTTTTGCATTGCATGACAATGTCATATATTTGATATTTCTGTTATCATGAAATACTGACCATGCAGGTATCATGAGGTCATGAGTATAGCTAAGTAAGAGCTATGATGTTTATATGATACAGATTTAACAAGCTTTGTGAACTATGTGAAATATTTGTGCAACAAGTATAATGTATACCTTGGTTTGATGACCTAAAGGTAATAATTACCTGATAAGTGGTAACAATGATCAGTGATGAACTAAGGGTTTGAATACCCAAGCATGATGATGATAAGAGACTGAGATCCTAAGTGATATATGTGTTCCAAAAGATCATGAAAGTACTTGATAAACATGTTATACCTTTCTATGTAGCATCTGATATAATTCTTGTTTGCAACTTGATTGATGCTAAAAGATATTGTAATACACTTAATTAATCAAATGAAATGTTATCATGTAGTTGCCCAAACCATAGATCTATTTAGTGTCAGGATTTGTTGAAGGGTGAAATGAGTTTAACTTTGTATACATATAATTGAATATGTAAATTATAATGGGGTTGCTCAGTTGACTCCCCAACTACACTAGGGGTTTGTTCAGAAGACTCCCCAACTACACCAGGTTGCTTAGTGGACTTCCTGATGAAACTAAACCAGGATCGCTCAGTGGACTTCCTGATGAAAATAATTCGGGAAAGCTCAGTGATCTTCTCCCGAAGAGAGTACATGCTGCGGTTGTAACTCTATAGTGAAGATACCAGTATACCCTAGTAAGATAATTGCAGTAGACACAAGATGTCCTGCTAGTTATCTCGTACTGACTAAGACAAGTGAGGTCTTGACAGTCGGCTCTACCACTTACCATGTATGGTACCGATTTGACTTAGTAGTGGTCGGTTGGAGCATGAGCGGTATACCTCATCTCCTTTAGGCATAAGTGTGAATGTGAACATGTAATTAGCCATGTAGCGTATTTGTTAAGGATTGAATACAAAAAACATTGGTTGATACTTCATTACTTTTATACATCTTAGTTGATAAATGATATACATATTCTTCATATTCCTTATAAAGCAAATAGATGATTTATAATTCTGCTATAAATGTTATTGCTTTACATTGCAAATAAACCTGCTTACTTGGATAAAGTATCCTCTGCTCAAGTTTCATACTGTTTCCTATAATAACAATATTGTTGGCAGAGAATTATATCTCTCGCTGGGACAATAGTCTCACCCCTTGGGATCCACAATTTTTAGGTGGATGCAGATTAGGAATTATAAACCAGACTACAGAGGAAGGACCACATCAACAGGGACACCAGTAATAGCTCTGGTTGAGTGAATTGTCTATCGTGTCTTGTAGATAGAAGTCCTACATGTCGTCTCTGTACTCTCAAGTCCTTAGGAGATAGTTCTTAGTGGTTTTTATGAACGACTTGAGATTTTGGATTGCTTACCTCGAGGTTTTATGTTGCTGATGTATATGTTAAAATAAAGCAATTGTTACTTGTTATCCTCGAGATGAGATAGTACAATGAATGTACAATATGAACCATGATGTCTATAAAGTTTTGGTTCTTTTTGTAAGAATTTCCTGGCAGAGAATATCTTTGCAAATGGTTTTAAATTTTTAGTGATTTTTGTTAAATCCTTGCTTATGGTTATTCTGCGATTATTACTGGTGATGGCTTGATTTGTTATCGAGTAGTCACAATCACCCTTAGCATTGGACACATGGAAAGTAACTTGACACCTCGTTCTTGACTTCTTCCTTACCTATAAGGCTTGCATGTCCATAGGCACCCTTATACATGAAACATGAAAAGTCTCATAGACACCTCATACTTGACCTCTTTCTTTATATAGCCATATCTACCCCTTCCCAACTCCCAATTTGAAAACTCTTACTCTCTTATATTTCGTCTAGCTTATATCTATTTTGCCATGAAGGCGTTGTCCCAAGGTAATAGGAGGTGCCTACCTTGGTGAAGAAGGCTCCTAGGGTTCCAAATTTCTCTATTTAGGATTTCTTAAGCTTCTCCTTGGTTATTTTGAGCAAAACTAGTAAGTTTTCTCCTTTCCTTTCCTATTTTCATGTTGTTAGTCTTCCTTCCACCTTACTCCAGGTTAGATGTCTGGTCTTCCATGGTGAAACCCCACCTAGAGTCCTTAAGCACCCCATCTCCATGTTCTTTTGTTAGGGTTTTCACCTCTAAAGTGGAGAAGGTGCTTCTTGCTCGAGATAGGAGCTTTGTTGGATAAACCAACCTCTCTAAGCTTGGGAACCATACTTATTGGACCTGTCCACCTTCCCTAGAGATTCTTTGGAAGCCTAGGCTTGACTTGGATTGTTTATACTCTGAAGTTGAGGTATAATGTATCCCCTATTCTTCTATGTTGAGCAATTCACGTATGCTTATTCATTCTCTTTGTCCTTTGGACGTTAGCCTATACACAATGTCTTTTCTTTTGAAAATCATAGTTCATGTGAAATACCTTATTTGATATTGATCATGTGATCATGGATATTCACTTGAACTCTTATCTTATGCTTTATTCATGAAAGAACTCTAAAGGATGACATGTGATGTCTTTTGCCCACTTATGAGATGGATGTATATGTTGGTCACTTATGTGGTGACTAGTTTATATATTCTGACTTATACTTTCTACTCGCCTCTACATTTAACATGTTATGTTATTCAGTAGCACTAGAGTAGTATAATTTCATTGGTTTTTATGGCAGATGTGTTATTTTTTGCCTATAAGATGTGATATTTTCTGCTGTTTTGGGATGGAAAGGAACCTCATACCCAGGGTAAGATGTGTGGTTCTTGGCCCATATTTTTTATATTTGGGAGATTGGCGGTATTCCTTTCTCTATCAGGTTTCAAGTTTATAAGACTTGGCCGCCTTTGTGTTTATATTGTTCTAGGGTTATGTTTATCTCACATGCATGCAGGTTGATGATATGGGGCGTGTGCCCTAATTCTCTACATGTGCTTGTGTGACACAATCTTTATGTTTTATTAATGGCAAATATTCTTTTGTTATCATATGATTTCAATTCCTTTTATCTTGATACCCATTTGGGTGGTCCTTATCCTTTCTATGGGAAGCCTTTTATATTTAATGTCCTTTGTTCCATATATTGCTCAATTTCCTATTTAGTATGAACCTTTACTGATGTCATCTATTTTCACTTCTTGCTGGGGTATGCTTCCAACCCCAGGGTGAAGGACTTGGATGATAAGGCATGAAGTTTTGGACTAGCTTAAGGAGTTAAAGGTTGGAGACAAAGTTGATATGGTTTAGATTTCCCTCTACTTATATCCTTATGCTGTGTCATACATGTAAACCCTTATGTGATATTATGATGTACTTTTGTAATCTTTTGTGAAAATTGAATATAGTCATTATTTTTATTCCGCTGCTATACTTTGGTTGTTTTGAATACCATTTATTAGAGTTTGAAAATTTTCCACCTATTCTAGAATACCTTTGAGTGTGTTTGGAATGAATGTTTTATTCTTCAATTTTTTTAATAGGGAGTGGATCCCACACTCCTTACAATTTTTTTGAGAAAGACTTTTAAAAAGCAACAATAATGGACAAATTGAATTTAACTCTAGATAAAAGATATTTTTGTCGTGAATCCTTAGTGAGTGGCATATGGGTAAAACGGAGGGTTAAAATGGGTGAAAAAAATGGAAAAAATGGAAATATGATAAATGCGGAAAAATATAAAAAAGTGGAAAAAATATGAAAACATAAAATAAGCCCATCACTAGCTAAAGAATTAACATTTATCATGAAGTTCTACTGAGTGAGAAAAAAACATACAGATTGGAGGAGTCATCCATCACTAAATAGAGTCATCATCTTTTAGCAAGTTGTATATACATTATAGTGTCTAATATACATATATATTTATATTTGTCTATATATGTATATATATAAATAATTTTTTTGCATAAGTAATTTTGCTAACCACAAGCTATAGGTTGGAGGGAATGAGCTAAGAGTTAACCAGATTCTCTTTTGTGGGTTTTATGTAATTATCGTGATTACTGATTATATATTAGTTGTCACTCAACCATGCTCAATAAGGAGAGCGCATGTAACGTTGCCAATTACATACTACAATTTGGAGGAAGCTGCGTGACACATAATAGAATTGTTTTGGTTTAGCGATTTGTACGTAAATTAATGTAAGTATGAACATATATTAGTTGTTAGCACGCACCCAAGAAGGGAGACACATAATTTGACAATGACATACTATATTTGGAGGTAGTCAACTGATAGTTAATGAAATTGTTCCATTTTAAGAAATTGTATGTAAATGTTATCAATCTATAATTAACTAGCATATAAGATGTATATCTTGCTTGAAATACTTTACAAAGGTTTTTTTTGTGTGTGTTTCTTAATTATTGTGTTTGCTTAACATGAATGGCTTAGGCTTTTTTTTGTATATTATATGTTGATAGTAGGATAGTTGTCACTAGCTAGCTGGTTGATTTTTATATGTCCCGTGTATCAATTTGCATTTTTCAGAGTTTCTTAGTTCCAAGCACTATCATTTTGGCTTGGCATGACTAGGTTAGTTTTTTTGGTATTTTATATCTCCATAATATAATGTAATTATCATATGGAGTTGGTATTTGAGTGAAGACCGATCTGCATGCTTTTATTACCCTCTCTCATCTTGACTACCAATTCTGTTAGTTAGATGTTTATATTTGTTTTTTGTAGTAATATTTTTGCATAGTGTGGTTTTCTTTTGTTTTGACTATATTTTTGAAAAAATAATACATATGATGATAGGGTACTGTTTGTAATCCAACTACAATGATCTAGACAAGTCTAATTTTAATTGATTGCATCTCCTACATGTATAATTTTTTATTTTTATTTGTAGTAAGAAAGGACAACAACCACTTATCCATTTATTCAATTGTCTGACACGTACTTAGCACATGAGTATTAAAATAAGTCTCTCTCAGCGCCTGATCAATGTCTTCTTGACAAGAAAAGACACCGCTGGGTGTTAAGTTTACACATTGACCTGGTATCTAAGCTAAGCCCCTGTTTGGTTCGGGACTGGCTTTATGCAAGCCTGCCTGACTTGGATGGGTTTAGGCCTGCTGGAGTCTGATTCTGTTTGGCAAACCAGTCTGATTTTGTTTGGTAAATCAGTCTCATTCTGGGGGGCTGGACTCGTTTCAGACTCGTTTCAAGCTGATTCTGTTTGGCTGTGCAGGCTGGGTTTAGTCTGATTCTGTTTGGCAACTGTAGGCAGGATTAGCTGAATTTGTCCTATTCTCGCAGAACTGTTGTTAGAAATGTGGTTGTGACGCCGTTTAAACAGAATTTTTTTTTAAAAAAGGTAACTTAAAAATAACTTAATTGTTATGTATATCACTTTGGTTTAAGAACTCTCATTTTGTTGTTGAGATGTGAGTTAGGCGTGTTACCCTTTTGTGGGGTGTTTATGTGGGTGTTTTGGTTGTTTCATTGAGGTTGAATATGCCTAACATGCTATGTTTAATACCCCAAGATATGAGGTAACCCCGTCAGACCAAGAAACACGTTCCAAAAATAGCCAAACATGAACATCATTTTTAAAGTAAAACAGATTCAGCTACATTCCATAAATATAAATTGTCTTAGTGGACATGCACCCATAACAAGCCTGTAATGCTATATAAACAAAATAAAGATAATACACAAAACAAAAAACTAATAATTGTTTGTTGATGCAACAGATTCAACATCAGTTCCTTCATCACTAGAGGATATTAAGATTGGTGGTTGGTGGCAGTCTCTGACAAACAGGGCATTAGCCGAGTCTGAAGTAGATGATATATAACCCTCTGGTCTCGGGTAAATATACCTAAGCAATTCAGAGTTGTCCCCATCACCACGAATCCACAAATAAAAGCTTGTAGGGCGAGTGTTGTCCTTGGGTTTTGGTTGTAGGGTCACGGTCCATTCCGGTTTGGCTTTTAGTTTGTCCAACATTTCAGCCCAACCTTCATCCATGATTAAATATTTACCTTTCTTATTCCATATTCTTTCTTCAGGTGTAGACCACCTGATCTATACATCAAAGTTGATTCTGCCTACCCCCACCATAACATAGCCAGGAGTTATCTTAAATGGCTCGCACATCCAGGTTAGGGGAAGGGAGACACGTCTCATAAACTCCCTGTTTGAGAGATCATACTCCTTTACAGGGAAACGGGATCCCATGTTACCTGTAATAAACAAGAATAACAAGAACAAAAAGAAGATAAGAAGAAGAACAGAAGAAGAAAAATAACAAGAAGATAAGAAGAACAAAAATAACAATAAGATAAGAAGAACAATAATAACTCTTATGTTCACCTAAGTTCACTACTATCATGTATTAGGTTTATTATCATTCTATGATTTTGCCTCCATCCAAACCTCTGTCGTATACACTCCATCAACACACCTTCCGAAATCATATTGGGTTCTCATCCTACCTCTGAGATCCATATCATGCTCCGAACACCACACAAAATGAGGAGGCATCGAATGACTAAGCATATTAGTTAATATGTAAGTTCCAAACAACATAGCATGGCATATCCGTTTTCAAGAAAAAATCAACAACACTTAACACGGGAACTTCCAAACAACAAAAATAAAATGGAAAACTGATGACACAAATGAAAGGTATGGCCGCCATTCGACGTTACGACGTCGTCGGGGGTGAAGGAGTGTCCAACAGAAGCCTACATTGTTCCTCTAGTTCTTCTACGTAGCGTTCTAGATACTCATGCTCATACTTTTTGTTGGTGTAAACATCATGGTGGTTGTGATGAATTTCAACAAAATCTTTCAATTCATTGTCTGATACCACAATGACTTGCATCGAGCATGAGTAACGCAATCTCAGCTTTCAGAGAATCAATTGTAGGACTGAGATCGATTGTCCAGCAAAAGTATCTGCATCGATCTTTTCCCTAAAAAATATTATGAAGTTTACGTAAATGACAATGAATGTGTAACGTATACATTGGCTACATAATATGTGTGTTTGTACAAGCGCACCTCACGAGAAGGACATATGTAATACATTTCACCTGGTCTTTCACTGAGAATTCCAAAGTCATACAACCCTGCATCGTCAGTGTTAAGTCGCAAGCCTGCCTCTAACCCACAGTCACACCGCACAACTTCAGTTGTATTAATAGACATCTACACCATGCATTTGAATCAGTCAAACAATTTATGGTAATGAAGTTAGATTGAAAATCAAAACAATAACATACAAGACAGACCCCATTGTTTGTTAAATCTATTACAGATAAACTTATGTTATGAATGTTGGACATACATCAATGATGTTATACATCTATGATGTATTGTAACCGTCCTCATTGGAAGTGTTGTCGTCGCTAGTTATGTGAAGACGTTGGTGAAGATATTGGGACCGCGATCGTAGATCTGTGATTTCTACTTGTAGCCTATCAATGTCTGCTCTGCTGGAACAGACAAAGGCACACTGGGAAGACCATAGTTGATGTTCACTGCGTGCATATGCAAGTTGTGAAAGCATTGCAGCCCTAACAGCGGTTAGTGTGGCAATTGTGGGTACAACCCGTTGCGCGGGCAACCTCATATGACATCTATTTTGATTTTGAACCCTACCACACGTAAAATATGGCATGTGTGGGTTCTTGTCTTCAAAACGTCCGTTTTGTGCATCCTTGGCATCCATATATACGCGTATAGTGGATTGAAGGCCGCATTGACAACGAGGCATTCTGTTCTCCATTTGAAGACAACCTATATTGACACAATGTGACAATTATGATCAGGTTCAAAATAAACAGTTCGGGAATCAATCTATTACATATACTCTACTAACGAGTTTCCCGAATGAGATTAGCAATGGATTCATGTAACACTTCTCCCTCCCTTGAATCGGCCTGAGTTGAACCTTGACCTGAACTCGGGGGAACGACGGCTGGGGGGATGGCAGACGATGAATTCTCATCTGGGAGTTCATCCATTATGGTGTCTCCATCATTTTGCCATCGGATGAAATTGTGTAGGATACAACAAGCAAGTACGATGCGACACTGCTAATGAATAGGATATGTCGGCCCCTTCTTAAGGTATGCAAACCGTTTCTTCAGCACCCCAAATGCTCTTTCTACAATATTACGTAGTTGAGCATGTCTTTGGTTGAACATCTCTTTCTTGCTGGTGTAGGCATGTCTGTTTCCTCGGTACTCAACAATATGGTATGCTGTGTTGCGATAGGGTGCAACAAATTCAAGAGTGTTGGCATACCCTGCATCTACCAGGTAAAACTTCCCCGGAGGAACTGTAAACCCGCTATGGGTCCTTGCCGATTGCAGGACCCTTTGGTCGGCAGCCGACCCCTCCCACCCAGTGAGGACATATGTAAACTCCATGGAGAAGTCTACTACATCCATGACATTGAGAGAGACATTCCCTTTTCTGTCACGATATCAATTTTGTTTGTCTCTGCTGACCAAGACAAGGATGTGTGTTCCGTCAATAGCCCCTATGGCATTCTATAAATCAAAATAATGTTGTAAACATACAGAATGTTTGAAAATTAATTACATTTATTAGGGGGTTAACTATTACCTTAAAGTATGGGTAGAACCTTGCGTTATGTAAAATGCGAGTATGTGTTGTTGTGCATGTAGTTGCGGTTTGCATGACAATGTAGTCATGGGTCAACGCACAAACAACGTCCAAGACTTCATTGAACTTTCTACTAATGGTCTCACCGGAGTGAATGTAGTCCTCCGCCAAAGCACGATTTGTGTGTCCATGGCCAACCATCTACAGGAAATAGCATACTGCCTCAACTGAGGTGACGCCTCTAGTACCTCGCAACAAGCCACGACTCTCAAGCTTGTCGACAAAGGTCATTATAGTTTGTGGACGCATCCGGTATAGGTCATAAGTCCTTTGTTCGTGACCGTTGAATATTTCTAAGACCTTTATGTGGCCACTCCTGATGCTAACTGACCTAGGGATACGAGGTGGTGTGGAGGCATCAACGTCTACTGCGTCCATGATTGAGTATGCAATAGAGTCGGAAATTAAATCACCAACGTGAATCACTGGCCACAACAAGGTATCTAATAAAAGGTTGTTGAGCATGTCTTGTGTTTGCGGTTGGTCATTGGCAGACATGATGCCTACATGTCCAATGAAAACAACTACATAATAATTGCTATAGCATAAGACAATCCAATTAATGTGCGAAAAATAAATTATTACAACACTCAATCAAATGAAATTGTACAGATATGTAATGTGTGTGCGGAAAGTAAATTATTACAACAATCAATGAAATATAAATATTTGGACGGAAAATAATTAACATCAAATGCATACGAAGTAAACCGTGAATTTATGTTCCCGATGGGACAACATCACTGGATGAAGGAAACCACATCGGTGGCACGCCTGGGAAGTTGGGTGGCGGGATAAATGGTGGCTGAGACGATGTGCCTGGGAAGTTGGGTGAAGAGGAAGACGACATAAATGGTGGGTGAGACGACGTGCTGTTGGTCAAACCCTTCAAATGGACGTAGTCCTTTTTAAGGTTCTTCCAGCGACATCTTATTTGGTCTAACTTAAACACGGCGGCAATCTTATTATTGACGTCAGAAGTTATTTTCCTCCAAGAGTCCCTAGTAAAATTACCATCAATACACCTGCCTAGGTCATATTGTCTACGCAATGTTGTCACCACAGCGACATCATACTCTCTTTTCCATACCATACGGTTGTTAGGGTCGACGGGAGGCATACTCGTGTAGTTGCTGCAATATTTGATGACATAATCAATGTAAATGTTTAATACAATTCAGTCACAACAGAAACCATTTATGAAGGGAATGTCCCTGATTTATTAAATGAATCTGGTCAGTCCCTGATATCAGTGAATGAGAATGAACCTGGTTTTGGGTCAGCAGAGACAAACAAAATGGACCCAAATTCAGCTATTGCTTGTTTATAAAATGAATCTGGTCAGTCCCTAATTTATGAATGAATGAGAATGGACCTGGTACCACAGGTATGTGAACCGGTATAGACCCAAAACCTTGCTACGGTTCTAGTACTTATTCAGTTGAAGTCATAGAAGGAAATACATCAATAAATGAACTGAAGCATGAACAATCAGAAATTATCTGAATGACATAAGTTACAAGGACTATAGAAACACACTAAGTTTGGAAAACAACTAGGCTATAACTGATCTAGACATACATAATTTCATCATGATTGAATGTTCAGGATGATGAGATCAAACTGACCCAAATTAAGAAAAGTGTGGCATGTAACAAAGTGGTGGCGTCAATTACTATGTGTTTGACAATCAAAGAGATATTTAAGTTGGAATCAGAGGTATAATAACATTGTCATATTATTATTGTGTGACTCATTGTCACTTATCAGGCATCCTACATTACTAACTCCACCTCTATAAAATATGGTCACCTACTATGTGTCATTATTTCTAGCACATGATCATTTAAAATTAAAATTGTCTCACTTCTATATAATCTGGTACCGGTTTACAACACGGGTTTATCCAAGACCACCTGTTGGCTCATAGAATTTCTTCATATTGGTAGAACTATAATTTTATCTGACCCCACTTTAACTTTACCAGCTGCACAATGTGAGATAGAATGATGTAACAAGTTGTTGCATAATATCTACTTAATCTACATATGTGCAAAGAAATGTATATTTATGACTGTTAACCATACAAACTATGAAAGATACTTAAAACACAACACAATAAATTTCCAATAGTCTTATACTAAAAGGAACTAGTTTAATTAAAATTAGTGCAATAAAGTCCGCAGAACACTGAAGCCCACGATTCATTGATCCATTGAGTTATATAAGTTTATTTTAACTATACATTTCAACTATATAAGTTTATTTTAGGAACTATTCCACCCCTTACTGTCACTTGAGTTTGCACTATTAGTAGTACAATTAAGTTTATTATGTAGACATCCACGCCTACTATGCAACTCATGTATATCTGTAAGGAGCCTTGTGGTGTCTGATTTTGTAGAAGTAAGGTGATTGGAAAATGCACTATAAGGAGCTAAGGGCATATTTAGCAGCATACTTCTATAATCCCAGAAAATTAAACATGGGAAGGATTTTTAAGCAGTATAGCAATTATAGCTGATATGTGCATGATTGAAATCGAGATTCTGGACTGTCGAGTATGCTCTAGTGTGTAAAATAAAGATATGATACTCACTAATATTAAACTTTAAACAAATAGTATTAATGTTACATGTCTTTTCTCCATCCAAGGCAATATCTTGTGTGCATTTGTTTTGATCACAGCTATAAATCTCAAAGTGAGGGCCATGTCGAGTACCAAAAAATAAATAACCAAAAAAATAGGATTCTTCACCATGAAGAGAAAGTGATCTTACAAAAAAATGAAACCACAATGTGTTTGTGAATGAGAATGCATTCAACTTCTATTGAGAAACCCATGGCATTTTGAGAAAAGTCAAACAAAATTTGTTTGCTATGATTTTAGTCATGTATATAGTTTGATTCATTTTTTTTTTCACTCTGTTTTTTCTTACTCTTGTGTAATTAGATATGTGAAACAAGATGGGCCTACAATGATACAACCATATATAGAAGGAAAAGAAAAACCAAAAATGTTACTTTTGATAGTTGGAATAGTATCAATCTCTACACAGGCAAACTATATCACATTATACACTATCATGATACAAGGAGATCCCAATTTAGTGAGTGATGATAGTAATCACTAGGTGAGTGTACAAACCAAGCTTAAAACTACACTAATTCTAGTGGTTGAGTGTTTTCCTAACCGAACATGTTGCTGACAAGTTGTAGGTGAACAAAAAAGTGTTGCCAAATTCGATCCAAAGTAAGAAACTACTTGCATATTAAAAGTAAGTCAATTTTTATAATGGTATTAGCCTGAGTTTGAGGACAATATTGATGATATTTAATTAAAATACCTAATATAGTTTGACAATAAAATATTATTTGCATACACACAAAATGGACAATCTTATTATTTGAACAAAAAGAAACATGCTTTGAATAAGATACAGTTGTATACAAAATAGAATCATAGTTAAGATGTACACATTATGTTAAAAGCATGTTTACTAACAATTCAGACACTGATTAAAATCTCTGGTTGATCTAAGAATTTTTAGTCCAATCTTGCCCATACTACCTATCCAAATTAGAAGAAGCTCAATAATCGAGTAAGGGTCACATTTATACCCACCACTAACAAGACCATGGGAGTTGAATAGTAAACCTCCATGCATGGAACTCGTCATCCAATGATCAAAAGTGCCCTATATTTGGTGGTTTGAGTTACCTTTATTATAATTTTGAAATAATAATCTAATATGTGGCTATTTAAGTAACAAAGTGATGTTTGCATATAACTATATAATGTTTATGACATACATCTTATAGATTCCTATTTTTAGTATATTATATTTAATCTATTTAAATTTTAATAAATACTAGAAATACAAGCATACACATTATATAGTAAATTTTCTTCTCTTACCATTGGAAACAAAATAGAAACACACTAGAGATTCAATTTTCTTAAGTAATAACCTTTTACTTACATATTCATATGTAATAGAACCGACAATATAAATAAGCCTGTACTTGAACTCCTTAAAACTCAACATTTCTACAAGCATTCACAACAATCCAATTTGAACATAAGATTTGAGTAAAAGATTGAGCAGTTCTGCTCATACAGTGCAAACAAATCACTAATTAGCTAATCAGGAGCATGTGTCCTGATATATAAAAGGTAATATACAGAGAAGCTAAACAATGCACTATAAGGAGCTAAGGGCATATTTGGCAGCATACTTCTATAATCCCAGAAAATTAAACATGGGAAGGATTATTAAGCAGTATAGCAAGTATAGCTGATATGTGCATGATTGAAATCGAGATTCTGGACTGGAATAATTTTTGAGTTCATTCATACAGGTCCTAAGGTATTTTCTATCATCATCACCGCAGTAGCTTTGAGGCTCATGTTTTTTCAGTTCATTCAAGCTGGCTCCTTGCAGCCTTTTTGACAATGGAAGTCGAAGATACCATTTTGTCCCAGAAATTAGTGTAATTACGAGGTACTCTAAAGTAGTCTATCATCACCTTGATACTTTGAAATGTTACTGAAAAGCAGGTCGACAGAGACCATGTTACAGACCACATCAGTTCAGAGACCATGCTCGTCCAGAGCATCAAACCAATAACAAATATGTTCTGTGCAGAGTAAACAACGGGAAAGAGAAAAGCATCAAACCAATAACAAATATGTTCTGTGCCCTAAAACCGTACTTTCCATAAAGAACATCATTTCACAAATGTTTTACTACTTAATTCGACATTGCCCTATTCCACATTGTGCCCTAAAACCGAAATAACCCTATTCAACATTGTGTCCTAAAACCGAAATAACCCTCTACCCTACACAGAGACCAACCTGAGCAGAATCTCTCCTTGGAGTGACGACGGAAGCGGCGGAAGCTGGGCACAAGCGTCGACCTGGGCAGCGCCGACAAACCACGAGCAAGCATCAACGATCTTCTGCGGAAGTCCAGCACCTCGCAACACTTGGACGAACAAGCATGTGTAGAAGTCCAACATCTCGTAGCACCACACCGCCAATTTAAAGCCACAACACTGACTAGGGTTTCGGGTTCCTCTTCTGTGCCACCTACTCCTTCCTCTGTAGACGACTTGACCAGGCATGGCAGATCATGCTTTTGACCGCCCTAGCTCGGCGGTGGCAGGTGGCAGGAAGTAGCTACGCCGAAGGTAGCTGCGTCGGGAGCATATGCCTCACATTTACTTCACAGGCTGCTTCGCCAGGAAGACGGTTGCTTCGCCAGGAAGAGGGAGGGAAGACGTCGCGAGGGACGAAGCGAGACGCGAGTCGGGGTAATCTCAAACCGGGTTTGAGAATCCAAACCTGCCTCTACGTGTACTGCGTCAAGCTCGAAAATGAGATTGACTAAACCCAAAACGGGGTCCGAACCAGTCTCATTGCCAAACCGAAACACAGCCCGAGCCGGACTGATTTGGGCCTACATGTCGCTACGCGACCGCGGCCAAATCCGGTCCAGGCCGTTTCCAAACAGGGGGACTGCGTTTTCGAGTTCCCCGCGATTCGCCCCGCCCCCACCACAGAGGAGTTGGGCGGTTCTCGGCCACACCGCGAAAAGGAGAAACAGGGCGATTGGACACGTGAGGCGGCCTTCACCCCTCCCTGCATCGTCGAGCTCCTCCTCAGTCACCGGCAGCTGCTGCAGTGACTGCGAGATCAACCTCAACAGCGCCCCAGCTTGCGCAAGGCCCTGCGATGTCATGTAGCAGCGTTGCGCTCGAAGAAGGCGTTACCAAGCCGAATGATCGCAGCAAACCGGTCGAGGCACACGACTCTTCTCGTCCCAGGCGTACCAAATGCTGGCATGAGAGCGTGTTTCCAGTATATGTGATGGGTAGCTTAAACTCCGACGCCGACTCCGAGGTTCATCTCCCCAGCGCAGAGTCCCCGGAGGATCCTATCTGGGAGGCCATCCGGCTGGAGGCGAAGTCTGAGGTGCGGATCCTTTCTCATCTTAGGATTGGGATGCATTTACTTTTCTGGGGTTTTAGGCCGCTGGAGTGGTTTTGTCGTTCATGGTTCGCATTCAAAGGAATTTGCTCGCTAAACGTGAGCGTCTACCCACGGTTTCTCTAATGGCCGCCCATGCGCAGCCTTCTTGTTCCTTTTACGAGCTCAGAGGCGTGGTGATCTCCATGTTCGAGCAATCTGCCTAAAACCCATTTATGTAGATAGCTCAAGATCCTAACAATCGGCAAATTCATTCAAGCAAGTTTTGTTCTTTGCACGGCTGACTGTGGTGGTTTAGCACTTTTAGAGTCTCTTTTGGTATAATTTAATCGGGAAATCACCTTTCTTGTCGACACTGTTTCTGAGTTCGCGCTCGGCTCATTCGTGATTTGGTGTTTCATTCTACCCCACCGAATAATTTAACACTTCTGCTATTGTTTTCGTTAGGCCGAGAAAGAACCAATATTGAGCAGCTTCTTGTATGCCAGCATACTATCACATGATTGTCTGGAACGGGCGTTAGGCTTTGTTCTGGCAAATCGGCTCCAAAATCTGACACTGTTAGCAACGCAATTAATGGATATCTTTAATGATGTAATCTTGAATGATGGAGGCATTAGACGCTCCATTCGCCTTGATATCCAGGTTATCCGAGCTATATCCAGAGATATGTTTATTCATGATTTCGTTACTTTTCTTGATTCTAAAAAGCGTTCTATCTGAAGCAGTGCGGAGCCTGTTAAGCTGTTTTTGTTCTCTGTCCTCAGGCTTTCAAGGAACGCGACCCTGCATGTGCATCTTATAGCTGGGCTTTGTTATACCTCAAGGTACTTCAATGGTTGCTGTCAACGTGGCTTACATGACATGCTATACAAAACTGATACTAGAGTTTTTCAATTGGCATATTTTGAGTTTATGCTTCTCCATTGTAGCTGGGTTTATTACCTCGAGATACTTTTATGAAGGACATCTATGTGGCCTAACTGACTCAATATATAATATGGAACCGGATGTTTCCAATTTGGTATATCTCCAAGGCTATGCTTCTCTAGGGAAAGTACTGGTGCTGAGAACATCAAATGGGAGATGCCTTAAACATCTTTTTTTGGATGCTGAATGTACAGAATTTAAAATACAAAACTGCAACTTATTGCTTCATCATGTATTCTTTAGACCCTCTCCCCTCTGCCGTGTCTAGTTCTTCAGTCCATTAAAGGTCATACAAGCAACCTTCCGAATAACAGAATGCACTACATACAGGAGAGTGGAAAAGTATGACACCATAGCCAGATAACAGATTGTCCACTCGACCAAACAGATACAACACAAAGCTCCAAGATGCAAGAACAATATAGCAGAAGTTCCAGAGACAAACTCAACCTGCACAACCATATAATCATCCAAAAAGTGATGGCATGCAAGGTCAGCCTCATGCGGAGGACAAGCAGGGTGGTTGCCATTGTAGACCACAACAATGACAACAATGGACCAACAAAATCAGAACTATTTAACATAAATCACAAGTAAATTAATAACTTACATACTCTAATGCTTCCATTCTGGCTAGAGCACGAGAGAATCCCATGTTCAATTTGCAACAGATGCAAACAAGACATAAACTAAAAACAGAAACAAGGAACTACAAGTAAAAAAATATGCCGCAGAACCCTTGAGTAGAGGAGGCAAGGATTGTTCTTTACAGGAAAAGATGATCACTAATGCATAGAAGCCTCTTAAAATGCTTAATTAAGCTAAAACTGATTCAAGAATGGTTATTGAACAGGACCTTCGCACTAGCATGAGTGATGCCACACAATCTGAAAATATAGCCAACATACCCAGGAGAAGTACCATTGAAAAAATGTATTCAAAGTCTCCCACTTGAAACAATAGCTAACTGCATACAGCACGGCCAGTTTAGCACGGAGCAATCTCCAAGGGAAGACCCGGTCTTGGTCAGGAAGCCAGGTCTCTAAACAAAGTTAACCCAAGGAAAATGAAATATGGTCTCAGAAGGATGGCCATCATAGCGGCTGAGAAAACCTTACCACTCTCTAGCCGAAGGTCTATACATTTTATATAGAACTTCTTATGTATTTGTTGTTGATACCTTATGACACACCCATATACAATTACTATAGGAGTGTTGAGAAGATGATTAGAGTTGCACACTTATTCACATGCCATGATGGACACTTTATGACATGTGGCTATTTTAGGAATATGCTTATTTAGGCTACATTGCATAATTAATGCTATCCTAACATAACCTTGTATGTAATTTTGTACGGATATTTTTTTGTTTACCTCAAGAGTTGACGAGATTTGCAAACTAGCCCTTTTTTTGGTTAATAAACTTATCACAAACTTATATTTCACATGAATCTATGTATTATTAAGATTTGTAATTTAAATGGATGAATAAAAAACTTCATCCTTTCTTAAACTGAATAACATTTTGGTCCAATTACTGATATCGTAATAAAAGTTTACCTTGTCTGGGTCCATTAGTGGCTCTGTTTGGGGAGTGTTCCTGGTCACCCCCAAAAAACATTTTTGATTCCAATTCTGATATATGTACCATTGGTAGCTATTAGCTTTGGATAGATATAACTTGGTTAGCAACTAATACCATTAGAAAAAATGTCATAAACAAGAAAGAAACATCACTTTCGAGGTGATGGTTGTTTTATTTATGGAAAAGATTTGTCTCAAAGAACCGAAAATGGTACATTTATAGACCTTTACCATCTACAATTTTGAAAGTTGGGACAATGACATTATATCAACTATATTATTAGTAAATGTTGACAAGGAGATCATGAAACAGAGCAACAAAAGTTTGTATTAACAGGGCACACCTATATATATGGACTTGGGCGGTGACCAATAACCCAATTACACAGTGTGAGACTAATCTCATATATACAAAGGAATAGAATAAAAGAAAAAAATATTAAATACTTATTATTCTAGCACTCCCCCCTCAAGCTGGTGCATAGATATCTTAGGCACGAAACTTGTTACATAAGAATTTGACCTGACAACCATTAAGGGATTTAGTATACATATATGCTACTTGATCTTTTGACCGGTCTAGAACAAACATGATCACTGTTCGGAAAATCCCCCGCTTAGGCCGAATAATCGGCCGAATATTCCTTTTTGGGGGTCTACCGAACCGATTATCCATAATCGTCCGATTAATCGGTCCTTGACCGATTAATCGGCCGATCGGGGGAATAATCGGCCGATTAATCGGCGATTTTCAAAATCAAATGCTAGTAATAATTTTTTTTACATTAATTTTTTCTAATACTACTATTGGTCATTACAATTACATTCTCTTCTTCCAATTTACATATTTGGTCTTCTGCTCATGTTTTCTCTATAAGTTTATAGTTAGTGTTTATTGAACTGATCCTTACTATTGACGTTTTCTCTATAAGTTTATAGTTAGTCTATTACTTATAAATGTTTCTAATTACTTATCATTGTCATTATTATATGGTCAATATATAATTTACATATCTTTATGATTAATATTAAAAAAAATCAAAACCGATTAAAACCGAATATTCTCCCGCTTATACTCCCGCATACCGTATATACTCTATTCGGTACCCTCTCCGCCCGTACACCGATTACCGCTTTTCAGAACACTGAACATGATTTGTTGATCTTGTATCTTTTCTCAAATGAAATGACAATCAAGCTCAATATGCTTAGTTCTTTCATGAAAAATGGGGTTGAAAGCAATGTGGACAACAACTTGGTTATCACAACGGAGCTCCATTGCCTCAACTGGGTGTACCCAAGTTATTTTAGAATGTTCTTGGTCCATAAGAGATCACTGGTCGCATGAGCCATGGCTCGGTATATATGAGATTATGAAACAGAGCAACTTAAGTTTGTATTAACAGGTTACACCTATATATATGGACTTGGGCGGTGACCAATGACCCAATTACACAGTATGAGACTAATCTCATATATACAAAGGAATAGAATAAAAGAATAATAAATATTAAATACTTATTATTCTAGCACTCCCCCTCAAGCTGGTGCATAGATATCATAGGCACGAAACTTGTTACATAAGAATTTGACCTGACAACCATTAAGGGATTTAGTATACATATATGCTACTTGATCTTTTGACCGGTCTAGAACAAACATGATTTGTTGATCTTGTATCTTTTCTCAAATGAAATAACAATCAAGCTCAATATGCTTAGTTCTTTCATGAAAAATTGGGTTGAAAGCAATGTGGACAACAACTTGGTTATCACAACGGAGCTCCATTGCCTCAACTGGGTGCACCCAAGTTATTTTAGAATGTTCTTGGTCCATAAGAGATCACTGGTCGCATGAGCCATGGCTCGGTATTCAGATTCAACATGGGATTGAGCTACGATTGTTTGCTTTTTGCTTTTCCATGACACTAGATTGCCTCCCACAAATGTCGAATATCCTAAGATAGATCTGCGATCATTAATACATCATGCCCAATCAAAATATGAGATTTGTTGTATTTTGTGTGAAGAATTACGTTGTTGCGTTGTGCAATGTTGGTTAGGGCAGCAATATGCTGTCCCTCTTTTATTAATAACTGAGAAGGGAAAATTATAGAGAGGTCCAACAGTAAAGGTAAATGACATAAAGAAATATAAGAAACATAAAACAACTATATTAACACCCCCCAAGCTGGAGTGTACACATCATGCATGCCCAACTTGTTAATAAGACACATAAAATAACTATATTAACACCCCCCCCAAGCTGGAGTGTACACATCATGTATGCCCAACTTGTTACTAAGACTCTGAAACATTGCTGGACCTAATGGCTTTGTAAGAACATCAACAAGTTGGTCTTCGGATTTGACATGAGGACTCACCACCTTTCCATTCTTGACTTGATCTCTGACAAAATGACAATCAACTTTTATGTGCTTAGTGCGTTTATGGAAGATTGGATTCTTAGCAATATAATTAGCAGGTTGATTGTCAAATTTGAGCTCAACAAGAGATATCATAGGAATTTTCAACTCAGATAGCACGGATTGAACCCACTGTAGTTCACAACAAGCATGAGCCATAGCTCTATACTATGCTTCTGTGCTAGAACGAGCCACCACATTCTGCTTCTTGCTTTTCCAGGTGATAAGATTTCCTAGAAAGGTACAATATCCAGATGTGGATCTTCTGTCATTTTGATTACCAACCCAATTCGCATTTGCATAGCCAGTAAGAACAAGAGTAGACGTAGGTGTCTTAGGTCTAAGATATGTGATCCCTTTTCCAGGTGCACATTTTAGATACCTAAGAATGCAACAGACTGCTGTGCAATGAGCCTGCTTGGGTGAGCTCATATGCTGACTCACCACTCCTACAACAAAGGAAATGTCAGGATGGGTAACTGTCAAGTATATCAACTTACCCACAATCTTCCTATAATACCCTGTATCAAGATATTCAGTGTCGTCAGTCTTCTCCTTCACATGATAGTCCATAGGAGTGGATACTGGCTTGGACTCACTCATGCCTATCTCATGAAGTAGATCTAGCACATATTTCATTTGAGATAAATTAGTGCCTGCATGAGGTCGAAGAACTTCAATGCCCAGAAACTACCTCAATTTGCCTAGGTCCTTTGTATGAAAGTGCTTTTGCAGTCCTTCTTTAACATCTGATATGCCTACAGAATTACTGCCAGTAATAACAATATCATCAACATAAACGGCAATAATAATGGACCCAACAAAAGAATTAGAATAGAATAATGAATGATCAGTCATAGAATGTAAGAAGCCCATTTGTAATACAATAGAACTGAACTTGTCAAACCAAGCTTGAGGAGATTGTTTCAGCCCATAAATGTCCTTCAATCTACGCACCTTCTGACACTCCCCCTGAGCAACAAAGCCAAGAGGTTGCTCCATGTATACTTCTTCCTGTAGATCACCATGTAGGAAGGCATTTTTGACATCGAGCTGATATATTGACCAATTAAAAGTGGTAGCCAGAGAAATAAGGATCCTCAGAGAATTAAGACGAGCCACTGGTGTGAAGGTCTCAAAGAAATCAAAACATATGTCTGAGTGTATCCTTTCGCCACTAGTCTAGCCTTCAACCTCTCTACCGAACCATCTGGATTGTGTTTTACTGTGAAGACTGATCTGCAATCCACAACATTCTTATCTAAAGGTAAATCAGTAAGCTCCCACGTATTATTCTGTACAAGTACAGACATTTCAAATTTCATCGCCTGTAACTAACCAACATCCTTCGTTGCATCAATATGATTCTTTGAAATAGTCACAAAATGAATCCTAAGAGAAAAAGAGCTTGCCTGCTTAGATAGATTTGACAAACAACAAACACCTGCAATAGGATGACGAATAGTACATGAGCGAGTACCTTTGCGGAGAGCAATGGGAACTATAAAGAAACTGGGAATTGCTTATTGAATGAATAAGCCAGTGTACAATACAGTCTCTTATATAACAGAAGGGAATAGAGACTAAAGTAGAGATGAGCAATATGAGACTAAACTACTGAAGTAAAAACATAAGTGAGGCACATGCTATGCACATGACACTCAACAAAACACAACACAACACATCATATCTCTATACTCCCCCTCAAGCTGGAGAGTAGATGTCAAACATGCCCAACTTGTCTACTAGAGTCTGAAAACGAGCATTAGGAAGTATCGTGGTGAAGATGTCCGCAACTTGCTTCTCAGTGCTGAGTTATGGAGTGCAAATCCGGCTAGAAAAGACTGTTTCTCGAACAAAATGACAGTCGACCTCAATATGTTTCGTCTGCTCATGATAGGTGGGGTTGCTCGCAATAAAATGGAGGCCTTGTTGTCACAAAACATCGGTATAAGGCTGGAATAGGATAATCAAACTCCTGGAGGAGACTCTAGACCCACAGAAATTCGCAAGCAGTATGAGCCATAGCTCGGTATTCTTCCTCTGCACTGGATCTGGCGACAACAGTCTGCTTTTTGCTTCGCCAGGTAAGAAGATTTCCGCCCACAAATGTACAATATCCCGATGTTGACTTACGGTCAGAATGACTGCCTGCATAGTTAGAGTCTGAGAAACCAGATAGATTGCAATGGCCATGCTTCTTACACAACAAGCCTTTTTCTGGAGAACTTTTAAGATACTGCAGAATGTGACATATAGCATCCCAATGACACTGCCCGAGTTTATCAAGATACCTACTGATGAATCCGCCGACAACAGTGAGGTCAACTCTTGTGACCGTCAGATAGATAAGCTTGCCTACCAGCCTTCTGAACTGGTGATGATCAGCATAGGGAGGAGAATTTTCATCGTCCCAATCCATATTTGGGTCAAGGGGAGTGTTGGCTGGTTTGCAGCCCAGCATACCAGTTTTGTGAAATGTGGTGCCGCAATCCAACGTGCAATGCAGCGTTGAGAGAGGCCATAGGCCTTCTCCCTTTTTATTAATAAGAGAAACTGGATAATTTAATTAGAGGTCCAACAGGATATAGAAATTACAAAACAGAATAAATATGAAATATATTAACACTTCCCCTCAAGCTGGAGTGTACACATCGTGTAGACCCAGCTTGTTGCAAAAACTCTGGAAAGCTGCTGGACTCAATGGCTTCGTAAGAACATCTGCAAGTTGATCTTCAGACTTGACATGTGGAGTCACAACAGTTCCATTCTTGGTCTGGTCTCTGATAAAGTGGCAGTTTACTTCAATGTGCTTAGTACGTTCATGGAAGACTGGATTCTTAGCAATGTATATGGCCGCTTGATTGTCACATCTGAGTTCTATAGGAGACAAAACAAGAATCTTTAATTCAGAAAGTACAGATTGAACCCACTGCAACTCACAACATGCATGTGCCATTGCTCTATGTTCAGCTTCCGTGCTAGATCTTGCCACAACATTTTGCTTTTTGCTTTTTCAGGTAATAAGATGATTCCCCAGAAATGTGCAATATCCAGACGTAGACCTCCTGTCATTCAGATTACCAGCCCAATCTGCATCTGCATAACCAGTAAGAGACAGTGTGGATACAGGAGTCTTCGGCCTATAATAGGTGATTCCCTTACCAGGTGCACCTTTCAGATATCTCAGAATACGACAGACAGATGTCCAATGAGACTGTTTTGCAGAGCTCATATGCTGACTCACCACTCCTACAACAAAAGAAATGTTAGGACGTGTGACTGTCAAATATATAAATTTTCCCACAATTTTCCTGTAATCAGCATCATCAATCATCTCCTTCACATGATAGTCCATAGGAGTAGACACAGGCTTGGACTCACTCATACCAGTTTTCTGAAGTAAATCCAACACATATTTTCTCTGAGACAAATTGGTACCTGCATGAGATCTAAGTACTTCAATGCCCAAAAAATATCTCAGTTTTCCCAGATCCTTTGTGTGAAAGTGCCCCTGCAAGCCTGCTTTCACACGAGATATGCCTGTGGAATCACTACCAGTGATAATAATATCATCAACATACACAACAATAATAATAGATCCACCAGAAGAAGTAGAATAAAATAAAGAGTGATCAGTAACAGAACGAGAAAAACCCATCTTTAGCACAACATCACTGAAGTTGTCAAGCCAAGCTCTAGGAGATTGTTTCAATCCATAGATGGCTTTCTTCAACCTACACACCTTCTGACACTTCCCCTGAGCAACAAAACTAGGTGGTTGCTCCATGTATACCTCATCTTGTAGATCACCATGAAGGCAGGCATTTTTTACATCGAGCTGAAATAGAGGCTAGTCAAATGTAGTAGCCAAAGAAAGAAGGATACACACAAAATTCAGATGAGCCACTGGTGAGAAGGTCTCAAAGAAATCAACCCCATATGTCTGAGTGTACCCCTTTGCAACCAATCTAGCTTTCAATCTCTCTATAGAATCATCTGGATTATGTTTTACTGTAAATACCCATCTGCATCCCACAACATTTTTATGTGGAGGTAAGTCAACAAGTTCCCAGGTGTTGTTCTGTAACAGAGTAGACATCTCAACATGCATAGCATGTTTCCAACCAATATCCTTCATAGCATCAAGATGATTTCTTGCAATGACCACATAATCAATCCCAAGAGCAAAAGAGCGAGCCTGCTGAGATAACTTGGACAAACAACATGCATTTGTAATAGGATGCCAAATAGTACATGAACGGGTACCTTTACAAACAACAATGGGAACATCAAGGTCAGATGGTTCTTCAGGAATCCCTTAAGTTGAGGAAGATGGGGAGGGCTCAGAGACTAGAGTCGCTACCTCCTCTGGATCTTGTCTGCCTCATCTGCTATAAACATGTGAATATTGTTGAATTTGTGGACCATCTGCTAGCTGCTCTTCCTGAATGATAGTATAGTCAGGAATGATAGGTGACACTCTCTCACTCTGATGTGGTGGTGGCACTCTCTCACTAGCATCTGATGGTGGCACTCTCTCACACAATTGCTCCCCCCTTACTGGGAACACTAGAGAAATATGGAGTGGATTCATAAAAAGTCACATCTTTAGACACAAACATACGACGAAGACTTGAACAATAACACTTGTACCCTTTGCTAGTGTTGGATTACCCAAGAAAGAGAGTCCTAATTGACCTAGGAGATAACCTATCAGCCTTAGGATCAAAATTGTGGACAAAAGAAGTACAACCCAACACTCTAAGAGGAACAAGGAAGGGTTGATCCTTGGTACGTAAGATAGAGAAAGGAGTACATCCTTGAAGCAAAGGAAGGGTTGATCCTTGGGACGTAAGATAGAGAAAGGAGTACATCCTTGAAGCACAGAAGAAGGTTGCCTGTTGATAAGAAAACATGCAGTAAGGAGAGCGTCAGACCAGAACCGCTTAGGAACATTAGATTGAAGATGATTGTCCTTGTAATATCAAGAAGATGACGATTTTTCCTCTCTGCTACCCCATTCTGCTGAGGGGTGTGAGGACAGGATGTACGATGTATCATCCCAACAGAACTACAAAAATCAGCCATGGCATTTTGAACATACTCCAAAGCATTATCAGATTGAATTACTTTAATATTGCAATCAAATTGAACTTTATTTTCTTGATGAAAATGTTTGACAATAGATAGCGCAGACTCTCGACTTTTCAACAAACAAATCCAAGTCATACGCGAGAAGTCATCCACAAAGGAGATAAAATAACGAAAACCATTATAACTATGGTCTTTTACAGGACCCCAAACATCACTATGGACCAACTCAAAAGGACATGATGCCCGTTTATTGACATGACCGGGATAAGACATTCTATGATGTTTCCCTAATTGACAGGACTGACACTCTAAAGACGATACTTGAGACAATTCTGGTTCTAACTTTCTCAGACTCTCTAATGAAGGATGTCCAAATCTGTAGTGCCACAGTAAGGGAGAGCCACTCAACAAGACAGCTAGAGCAGGAGCAGAAACTTGGCGAGACAAACTGTCACCGTGAAAAAGGTAGAGATCACCTTTCCTAGGCCCCCCACCAATCGTCTTCATACTCTTGAGATCCTGTAACACAAAACAAGAAGGACCAAAGGTTACCGTACATTTCACAATATCAATCAACTTAGCAACAAACAAAAGATTAAAAGGAAAAGCAGGCATAATGTACAGATTTAAGATCAATTCCAGGAGCCAGAGAAACATATCTACTGGCTAACACTCTCCTCATTGAACCATCTGCTATTGTTATAGATTTGTGAGGGATATGTGAGTCAATGGAGTGAAGAAGTCTCCTCATACCAGTCATATGCTGTGACGCTCCAGAATCAACGACCCATGATGAAGTAGAACCAGAAGCCAATAAAGAGGTAGCCTGATTACTAGTGGTGGATGCTAAGTTGGCTGAAGATGATGATCCCAAGCTCAGATCCTGAGTAGCCAGGATAAATCTATCATATTCCTCCTGGTGAGTGTGATGCCAGAAGGACCAGAACTCGAAGCAGGAGGCTCAGTAGACTCAGTAGTGGTAGCATAGTTTGCTGCTCCAACAGGTGGTTCAGCAGGTCAACCACGCTTCTTCCAGCATTTCTCAACTGTGTGTCCAAGTTTGTCACAAAAAGTGCACTTAGGGCGAGTTCCACGTCCTCGGCCAATAGCAGTCCGTCCTCCTCTCACTGCAGGAACTATAGAAGCATGAAAATCTCCCTGAGACGAGACTACGGTAGGATCAACATGTTCAAAATTTGCCTGTAAAATCCTTGAATAGGCCTCTTCCATGCTGGGAAGTTTATCAGAAGCTAAGATAACATCGCGGGCTGGACTGCACAAAGAACTTAGACCAGACAAGAATTTTGCTGTAATCAAGTCATCTGTCTTTGACTTGTCCTGGACAATTACTGGATGGTAGAAACTTAGCTCTTGTGCAATACCTTGAATCACTCCAAAGTATTCTTCTAAAGGTCTGTCTCCCTGCCGTTCTGCAAACAACGATCATATATCATGAACTGACGAAGCACATTCTTCTCTTGAGAATAATGTTTCTTCACTGCATCCCAGATCTCTTTGGCGGTAGTGTAGAACATGAACCTCGAGACAATCCCAGGTTCCATGCTCCCCCACAACCAGGTCTTCACCAGACTGTTATGACGCTTCCATTTAGCATAACCTTTGACAATAAGTGCAAGAGGATAATAATCAACGTGTCTCGCCTTGTCGCGTGACTCCAATACAGTATGGATAACATTCATTGATAAGAGATAATCCTTCCCGTTCAGCTTGATGGAGGGGATAAGAGACATCTCACTGTAGATGGTAGATGCCTTGGTGTCCTCCATGATTTGACGAGAAGAAGAGTGACAGATTGATACACGTCACAAGAAGATATGGGTGACAGGGAGATACACGCCACATCACAAGATCAGATGCGTATCTGGCGCATCCACAACCCCCAACTGAAATTTCCTAATCACACATGGAGGAGATGTGATTAGGAATTTCTTACGTACTGACGGACCCTCCGGTTTGGAATTTAGAAATCCGTTGGATTAACCAAAGGACCCGACGATCCGGAGATAGAAGAGAAGGGGGGACGACGGCTACAACGCCTGGCCTGGGAGACGGCTGCTCCGCCCGCTTTGGGCCGGCGACGCGGCGGTCGGGGAAGGCTAGCGACGTGCTCTGCTCACGTAGGAATTACTGTTCACTCTGTCGTACTGTTCACGCCAGAGTTACTGTTCACAGCCGAAATTAATGTTCACCGCCGCAGTTACTGTTCATGCTGGCGACCGACGGTGGCGCTGGGTTGTGACTGTTGGGTAGGGTTAGGTTAGGAACCTTGCTCTGGTACCATGTGAAATGTGGCGCCGCAATGCAACGTGCAATGCAACGTTGAGAGAGGCCATAGGACTTCTCCCTTTTTATTTATAAGAGAAACTGGATAATTTACATAGAGGTTCAGCAAGATATAGAAATTACAAAATGGAATAAATATGAAATATATTAACACCTGCAAGAGATCAAGTACATATTTTCTTTGAGAGAGACACAACCATGCAGATGATCTGGAAACCTCAATGCCTAAGAAATACCTCAACTTTCCGAGATCTTTAGTGACAAAATGTTTTTCTAAGTAGGTTTTAGTTGCCTGTATACCCATAGTATCACTGCTAGATATTATCGTCAACATAAACAATAAGAATGACAAGTCCAACCACTGTTTTGCGGATAAAAGACTGAATGATCAGAGTGAGAGTGACGTAAGCCAAAAGTGACTAAGATCTGACTGAGCTTGTCGAACCAAGCACATAGGCTCTGTTTGAGATCGTAGATGGCCTTTTTCAGTTTACATACTTTAAAGACAGACTCCCCCTGAGCAACAAACCGGGTGGTTGCTCTATGTATACTTCCTCCTGTAGATCTCCATAGAGAAATGCATTTTTCGCATCTAACTGAAAGAGAGACCGGTCTTTATTAACAACAATAGAAATCAGAATACAAACAAAATTTGATCGTGCAACAGGAGAGGTCTCAAAATAGTCAACAACATATGTCTGCGTGTAGCCTTTTGCAACAAGTCGAGCTTTCAGGCGTTCAATAGTACCATCAGGTTGATACATAATGATGAAGACCCAGCGGCAGCCAACAATAGGGCATGAAGAAGGGTAATCCACAAGTTCCCATGTCTTGCGATCACAGAGCGCCTGCATTTCCTGATCCATTGTCTGTTTCCATGCAGGAATAACTAGAGCCTCTGCAACAGTATTTGGAATAGTGACAATAAAATTCGCAGAAGTAAATAATGCAAAACTGTTATGCAGATTGGCAGAAGTGCAGTAATGACTGATAGGATGTTTAGTACAGGAGCGAACACCTTTGCGCAAGTTGATAGGAAGGTGCAAGTCAGAAGTTACCTTAGTGTTTATTTGATCATCCGCAGACGGAGGAATCGGTAGGGGAGGGGCCATGGAAGGAGCACTTGCCTTTGGTCGGCGTTTGTACATTTGCAACGAATGATCTTCAGGCTGGTTAGAAGAAGGCAAGTCCTCAACAATATCTGGTAGAGGCGTGGGTACCAACATATCGCTGGATAGTGTTGCACCATCATCAGAAAAATAGGGCATATGCTAAAAAAAGATCTCATCCGCACTGACAAACCATTGTTTTGAGTACCGGATCAAAGCAGCGGTAACCTTTTTGGGTTATAGAATAACCCAAAAAGATGCATTTAGTGGAGCGAGGATCAAGTTTCGTCATTCCTGGGCGTAAATTTTTAACAAAGCAAGTACACCAAAAATGCGAGGAGGGATAGAGAACAGAGGTGCATTAGGAAACAAAATGGAGTAAGGTATACGATTATGTAAAACAGAAGATGGCATACGGTTTATAAGATAACATGCCGTAGAAACTACTTCAGGACAAAAACGGTGAGGAACTTTATAATGAATAAGAAGAGTGCGAGCAACCTCTAATAAGTGGCAATTTTTCCGTTCAACAACACCATTCTGCTGTGGAGTATAAGGGCAAGTGGTTTGATGGATAGTGCCACGATAAGAACAAAAGGATGTGACAGACTTCTGCATAAATTCTAGGGCATTATCGATACGGAAAATTTTAATGGATTTATTGAACTGGGTCTGTATTTCAGAAAAGAAGATATAAATATTGTCCAAAACAGTGCCACGATCTTTGAGCAAAAACAGCCCAAGTAGTATGGGAATAATCATCATTAAAAGTCAGAAAATATTTAACACCAGATTGACTCGGAACAGAGCATGGACCCCAGATGTCCGCATGAACAATATCAAAAATTGCCTTAGAACCAAGTTCCATTTTAGCGGGGAAAACAGACCATGTTTGTTTTCCCAAAACACAAGATGCACAAGAAAAATTGTTTTCAGATAATGCAGGAAATAAATACTTCAATTTTGTAGCAGACGGATGACCCAGCCAGAAGTGCCACTGAAGTCCTGTGACTGATGTAGAGAGAAGAGAAGAAGCTGTAGGTGGTCCATCCAAATAGTATAGTCCATCTGGTCCTTCATGGCCCGAACCAATCCTCGTCTTCGTGCGGAGATCCTTCAAAACACAACCAGAGGGATCAAATTTAATGGAGCACTGAAGCTGTTTTACAGTTTTACTGACAGATAATAAATTAATAGGAAATTGTGGTATGTATAAAATAGATTGGAGATTCAGCTTTTGAGATAGAGGCACGGTGCCAATGCCATGAACAGGAGTCTTAGAGCCATTTGCAACAGTGACAGATGGAATATTAGAGGTTTTAGTCAGAGCAGAAAATAATTGGATGTCGCCAGCCATATGGACAGCCGCACCAGAATCAATGCACCATTTATTGTTACCAACAGAAGGAGAAGCAAGCATGGCGGAGGAACCAGCAGCAGATGTCGAAGGTAGCTGAGTGATGCGCTCCTGGAAAAACTTCTCGAACTCAGAGCTAAGCCATTCAGTAGTCGGCGGAGCAGCCGGTTGGTCGGATGCATCATCAGTGGCAGTTTCTGTAGCGGCTTGGTTAGCCCAAGTTGGCTTGCCGTGCTTGATCCAGCACCTATCTTCATTATGATTATCACGGCCACACCAGTTGTAGAAGTAAGGACCAGTAGCTTGACCCCGTCCAGGAGCAGTAGAGGAGCCTCATCCACCAGTGGGAGGTAGACGTTTGCCACGACCGCGGCCACGTTCAGAGTCAGCAGTGCGAGCAACTAGAGCAGGATGCTCAATAACAGGATTGGAGGCCACGGACGGTAGTCTTTGAACTCGCTTGAGGACGTCTCGAAGAGTAGGCAGAAGGCAACCATAAATTGAACCAGTTGTAGTTCATTGCACCGCTTTTGGGCTTCTTTTATGTCAGCTGTCAAATGATGGTAGATTTCATACTCATTCTAGAGAGTAGAGCACTGGTTGTAGAAGTCCTCGATGGAAGCATAAGAAGAAAACTCCTTCTTGGCCAGGTTTTTGAAAATTTCAAAAACACGTTTAGGATTGTGCTGAGGGGAGTACTCATGGGAAAGCTAGTCCCACATTGCCTTAACATCATGAAGGCATAACAAGGACTGACTGATCCGTGGCTCGGTGCTATTAAGAAGCCAAGACATAACACCATAGTCGTCTTTGGACCACTGTGCATAAGTTTGCTTGCTTTTTTTCATCAGCAGTAGCAGCAGGGGCAGCAGGAGGATCAGTAGTAAGATGTGAGTACCGGCTTTGGGCCTTGACATAGAGGACGAAGGACGCCGACCACAGATGGTAATTAGAGCCATCGAGCTTGATGGTGGTAACCTATGAAGCACAGATACTCCAAAATAGGTGCCGTACCCGTATCCGATACGTATTGGATACCAATACTCTGTGGATACTTCTGGATACGTATCAGATACTTCTAATCCGTATCCTACCGTATCCAGGCTGTATCCAGTCGGTAAAAACTCGAAAAAGATTCTGGGCATGACATTGCTTGATTAGCATTTGACACCAGCTCATGTCTCAACCCTCTTTGTTAAGTAGTAGCTTGCAGCAAGGCTGTCAGAGTTGCTTCCTTGAAGTAGTTCAAGGTTAGTCACCATTCCTCTTGCTAAATGCCAATCTTCCTTCTTCTCTTTATTGTTTGTACCTCGTCTGTTTTTTTTTGGGACTTCACTTTTTAAAGAACTTCAATATGTAATCTGGATTTTTGTCTGTTCTTTATTGCAAACCAATTCATTCACCTTTACATGGTACTTCCGGATGTTTTCTCTACTAAGGTGCAAATTTTATGCACGTTGATGTCCTCCATATTTTATGAAAGGCTTCAATTTAGTATCCTTGGGTTAACATGCCTCTTGTTTTGGTGACTAAATCCATTGTGATTTGTTCTGGATTTCTATTTAGACAATAGCTCTTTCATCTCCTTTAAAGATAATCATTGCATCCCCATCCTTATGTCTCCCCCTATGAAGCACCAATACTCCAAAATAGGTGTTCTACCGGTACTGGATACATATTTGATACTAATACTCCCTAGATACTCTCTAATACATATCAACTACTTCTTAAGTCGTGTTCCCTTTTTTATTAGCAGGATATGACCTCAATGCAGCCATGATACAACCAACCCATTTAGCAGCCAAGAGAGCACCCCACTCGTGTGATCCCTCAAAATCCCAAAACCATGTGACTTCCAACTCTAGACTCGCCCTATTGTATTGTGATTTGAGAATGAAATTGGTATTTTCTGTTAAAATTTTAAAATGAACATTAAAAAAATTGTTGTATCCAGTGGTATTCGTATCATATTTTTGAAAATTATCGTATCCCCATACCGCACCCGTACCAATGCCCATATCCATTTCTATATCTATATCCGTGCGTCATAGTAGCTTGCTATACATGAGAGAAGATAGTTTGGTATCACAGATGACACAACTCACTTTACAACACAACATTACATGATACATGAAATGTGAAAGGTTTAGAATATGATATGATCATGTCATATTGTAACTTGTCTCACATTAAAATGAATGAAAGACCCCTTTTTAAATCATTGTTTGATATTATGGTATTGGTTTCCATTTTCTTTAGAAATATTGTGATTTTTGAATGAAATTTGATTGTCTTCATCATTTTTAAAATTAATATATTGGTTATTTTTAAAAATATTAAAATAAAGATTAAAAAATTGCCGTATCCATGACGTACCCGTATCCTATATTTTCGAAAATTGCGGTATCCCCGTACCCGTCCCCGTATCCGGTACGTATCCGTATCCGTGCTTCCTAGGTAGTAACACAGAGAGCGAGGAGGCTCAACCGAGGACATGATGAGCAGAGGTAGGGTAGTATTGAAGAGGCGGCGCAACAACAATAGGCAATGGATAAAGAACCCGCTATTGGGGCAGTAACAACAGGAGGGATCTGACGCTTCAGATCAGAAGAGACCCTTGTTGGGCATATAGATTGATAAATGAACCTACACCGTCATGAGGAAGATCAATATCCCATCATGAGGCGCAGACAGAAAAACAACTAGAGAGATAGGAGACTCTCAACGTGGGATGGCTATGGCTGTCCGGAAGGTTGCACGTATGAAAAAAGAGAGCAGGAGGAAGCACGAGAGGAGGAGGGCAGCAGTGCGGTGATGGAGGGAAGAGGGGGGCGGCGATTGGTGGTGGAAGGAGGAGGTTGTGGTGCGGGGTGGATGGTGGAGGGGCGGTGACGGGGTGATAGGGTGGAGGGGCGGCAGCTGGTGGTGAGAGGAGGGGGCGATGGCGGGTAGAGGGAGGTTGGAGGCGGCAGTGGGGGGGGTTGAAGGCTTAGGGCATAGGGGCAGGGTAGGAAAGAGAAACTCGGGGGACCAGACTTGCTCTTGATACCATATAGAGAAACTGGGAATTGCTTATTGAATGAATAAACCAGTGTACGATACAATCTCTTATATAACAGAAGGGAATAGAGACTAAAGCAGAGATGAGCAATATGGGACTAAACTACTGAAGTAAAAACATAAGTGAGGTACATGCTATGCACATGACACTTAACAAAACACAACATAACACAACATATCTCTATAGGAACATCAAGATCATATGGCTCTTCAGGAATATCTTGAGTAGAGGAAGATGGGGAAGGCACATTTATTGGAGTCGCTACCTCATCATGATCTTGCCTGCTTCGTCTGTGATATACCTGAGAGTATTGTTGAATTGGAGGAGCATGACCAGATGGCCCCTCCTGGATTATACTATCTTCAAAAATGACAGGTGGCACTCTCTCACTTTGCTGTGGTAGCACTCCCTCACTGATTTGTGATAGTGGCACTCCCTCACTCTCACATAATTGCTCCCCCTTATTGGGAACACTACAGAATATTGAGTAGACTCATGAAAGGTGACATCCCTAGACACAAACATGCGACGAAGACTTGGACAATAACACTTGTACCCCTTACTGGTATTGGAGTACCCAAGAAAGAGAATCCTGATAGACCACGGTGACAATTTGTCAGCCTTAGGATCAAAATTATAAACAAAGGAGGTGTAACCAAACACTCTAAGAGGAACAAGAAAGGGTTGATCATGCAGGCGTAAAATAGAGAACGGAGTACACCCTTGGAGAACAGAATAGGACTTTTCCTAGGAACATTGGATTGAAACATAATCGTCCTAGCAATATCAACAAGGTGATGACTTTTCCTCTCAGCCACCCCATTTTGTTGGGATGTATTGAGGGCAAGACGTACGATGTATCATTCCAACATGACTACAAAAATCAGCCATAGCACGTTGAACATATTCCAAGGCATTATCAGATTAGAGAATTTAATATTGCAATCAAATTGGACTTTTATTTCTTGATGAAAATGTTTGACAATGGATAACACAGACTCTCGACTCTTCAACAAATAAATCCATGTCATGCGAGAAAAGTCATCTACAAAAGAAATAAAATACCACAAAACCATTATAAGTGCTTGCTTTTACAGGACCCTAAACATCACTGTGAACAAGATCGAAGGGACGAACAACCCTTTTATTGACACGAGTAGGGTAAGACATCCTATGATGCTTCCCCAACTGACAAGACTGACACTCTATAGTAGACACAACACACAAGTGATAAATCTGGTTCTAACTTCCGCAAACTCTCTAGAGAAGGGTGACCATATCTGTAGTGCCACAGTAAGGGAGAACCGCTCAAAAGGATAGCGGGGGCTAGTGCAACATGTACTTGACGAGGCAGACTTACACCATGAAAGAGGTAGAGATCTCCTTTCCTAGGCCCTCCACCAATCGTCCTCATACTCTTGAGATCCTGTAATACAAAACAAGAAGGACCAAACGTCACTGTACATTTCACAGTATCAATCAATTTTGCAACAGAAAGTAAATTGAATGAAAATTCAGGCACATAATGTACAGATTTGAGGTCAATCTTAGGAGTCAAAAGAAACGGAACCACTTACTAATACTTTAGTTTCTGCACCGAACCATCAGCTAATGTCACCGACTGATGTGGAATAATTAAGTCATAGGAGTGAAGCAATTTCCTCATACCAGTTATATGTTGCGAAGCTCCAGAATCTACCACCCAGGAAGGAGAAGAACCGAAAGGCATGAAGGAAGAAGCTGAATTACCAAAGGTGGAAGCTAGGTGAGCTGAAGACAGAGAGGCTCCCATGTTCAGATGTTTGAGTGGCCCGAATAAATGAGTCATATTCTTCACTGGTGATAGTAATTCCAGAAGCAATAGCAGTAGTAGGAGGAGGCTCAAACAACTCAATGCTACCAGAAAAGTGAGTTGTCCCAACAGGAGGCGCAAAGGGTCTTCCATGTTTCTTCAACATCTCTCAATAGTACGTCCTGGATGACCACAATAAGCACACTTTGGCCTAGTGTATCCTCCACGTCCAACACCTGTACGTCCTCCTCTAACTGCAGCAACAATGGATGCCTGAGACTCACCTAAGGAAGGAGATGCAGACGAGTGAACTTGCTCAAAATTTGATTGCTGAATTCTGGAATAGGCTTCCTCTAAACTTGGGAGTTTATCAGCTACTACAATCACACTTTGTGCTGAACAGAAAGACAGATTCAGCCAAGAAAGAAACTTTGTTGTAACTAGATCATCCCTATCCTTGACTTGTTCTTGCATAGTCACGAAATGATAAAACTCAACTCTTGGACAATAGTCTGTATTGTTCCAAAATATTCATCCAAAGACCTATCTCCATGTCATTATGTAAAAAGGCGATCATACATCATATACTGTCGCAAAGCATTCTTCTCCTGATAATAATGCTTCTTTACAACATCCTAGATGTCCTTCGCTGTGGAGTAGAACATGAACCTAGCGGCAATACTAGGCTCCATACTCCCCCATAACTAGGTTCTTACCAGACTGTTGTGACGCTTCCATTCAACATACCCTTTGTCAATCTCGGCAGGAGGATCAGAATCGACATGCTTTGATTTATCTCTGGACTCCAGAACTGTGTGGACAAAATTCATCCACAGAAGATAGCTCTTCCCATTCAGCTTGATGGAGGGAATAGGTGACGCCTCGTTGCAGACAACGGAAATCTTCTCCTCCATACTTCAGCTGTGATGTAGGGATCTTCGAACTGTTGGTGATAAAGCGGAGTACACGTCTCCAATAACAAACGAGGTGACAGATTGATACATGTCACGACGAAGAGAGGAGTGGCGGAGAGATACACTTCACTTCACGAGAAACAAGATGTGTTTCTGACGCATCCACAACCTCCAAACGAATACTTCTTAATCACACATGGAGGAGATGTGATCAGGAAGTCTCTACGTAGACGTGGACCCTTCGATCTGGAGTTTCAGAACTCCGTCTTAGTCTTTGAAGATGCTCGCGCTACCGGCCAGAAAGAACGCCCAAGGCTGCCGATACTGTTCACACGCCGTTACTGTTTACGCCGCCGTTACTGTTCACCGCTATGATACCATGTGAAGAATTAGGTTGTTGCACTATGCAGTGTTGGTTAGGGCAGCAATGTGCTGTCCCTCTTTTATTAATAACTGAGAAGGGAAAATTACAGAGAGGTCCAACAGTAAAGGTAAATGACATAAAGAAATATAAGAAACTTAAAACAACTATATTAACACTTTGAGATGTCCATGATTTGAGTACAATATACCTTTACATGGACTCTGCTTAAGATATCAAGGAATCCAAATGACGACCTCCATATGACTAGTATGTGGTTTGTCCATGATTTGACTAACCAGACTAGTAGCAAATAATATATCTGGATGAGTTACAGTAAGATGATTATGTTTTCCGACCAGTCTTCTATACCTTCTTGACCTTCAAGTAGCCCCCTGATCCTTATACAACTTAACTTTGGGATCCATTGGAGTATCTGCAAGTTTCGCTCCAAGCATGCTCGTTTCTTCAAGTAGATCAAGAATGTATTTTCTTTTTGAGATAATAACACAAGAGGATCTAGCCACTTCAATATCTTGAAAATATTTTAGGAGACGCTAGACCTAAATCTTTAGTTTGAAATCTACTTTGAAGAAACTGTTTGAGTTGTAGAATGCCCTGTTTATTATCTCTAGTGGTGACAATATCGTCAACATACACAATGAGGAGAACACTGCTTGAGGACCCTCACTGATAGAATACAAAATGATCAAAATCAGATCATAGAAGACCGAACTCTAGGAGTGCATGACCGAACTTGTCGAGCCATGCCTGTGGTGACTATTTGCGCCATGGTGCAGGACTTCAACTTCGTATCGACTTCGCCAAGTGTGGAAGTTGAAGTTTGTGGAAACTTCGAGGAAGTTTAGACGCCAACTTCGACAAACTTCTATGCCGATTTTTGAAGAAAATGATGTGAATTCGAAGGAAACTTCGATTGAAAACTTCGAATTATGTTATACCTTTATCTTATAATTGTTAATTTAACAAAAATACATGATTCATGAGTGTCTAGCTCTAAGCAGGTTGATAATATGATGTGCTGCTTGCAATGGTCAAACATGCAATACACATACAAATACAGTTCAGGTTCATATGTATTATATACAAATATACAACCAAATAGGAGCTACAAGACCCTCTCTAGGAAAGTGTGGCAGCAACAAACATAGAAGTTGATATTAGAAGTTGTGAAGAGGGTTGGAGGCGACACTTATGCATTATATGGCCGTTAGTGCACTAGTTAGGATTAGTGTTCTGGTTTGTCTCAATTTCGCACCAACTTCACCGATTTCGAGGAAACTTCGACAACTTAGGAGAAGTTGAGACAAAAATACATACAAAAAAACCAACTTCGACGAAATCAGGGAAACTTCGCCCCGAAGTTTAGACGAAGCCGAAGTATTGGGGATTCGACATCGCCTAGGCTTGAAGTTCAAAGTTTTGGCGAAACTTCGCCCAACTTTGCCGAAGTTTAGTTCCATGATTACGCCCATAGAGTGATTTATGAAGCCAACAAACAAGATGAGACCCCCCCCCCCCCCCCAAGTAATGAACCCATGATGTTGCTCCATATAAATTTCCTTTGTCAAGTCACCATGGAGAAAAACGTTTCTAATATCAAGTTGATGCAAAGGCCAAGAGAAATGAGCAACTAGTAAGTGGAACAGATGAATTATAGCCACTAGGGAGAAAGTCTCATGGTAGTCTTCTTCATATACTTGAGTATATTCCTTGGCTACTAGCCAAGCCTTGAGGCGGTCAACGACACCCCCGGGCCCTACTTTCACAAAGAAAACCCATATGCAACCAACAATAGCCTTGTCTTTTGGAGTAGAGACAAGACTCCATGTGTGATTTTGTCGTAGAACATTCATCTCAATACCATAGCAAGTCGCCAGCCTGGGTGACCCGTAGCAACAGATACATAAGTGTAAACAATGATATCAGATATGGATGAGATAGATACTTTGTATGAGGGAGACAAACAATCATATGAAATAAAGTTGGAAATAGGATGAAGAGTACACGATCATTTTTCATTCTGGAGTGCAATAGGCAGATCAAGAGAATTTTTGCTGCTGAAAGTATCTCCACACTGAATGGTGATTGGAGGGTTGCTATATATGTTGTTTGATACTTGTTCTAGACTGTTTGCCTTTACACGATGTGTGTAGACATGAGTAATGGGGGGCTTTTCCCCTCGAGAAGTGTTAAGAGTACACGTGAGGAGGTAATTCTCCTTGAACAAGAGGTTCGGACGACGAGATCTTAATGAACACGGGAAGCGGGAGATCTTCCTCAAGTTCCCCAACAGATTGAGAATCTCCAAAAAGTGGAGTTTCTTCAAAGAAAGTGACATTAGCATAAACTATGAATTTGTGTTCAACAAGGTCATAACATCTGTATCCCTTTTGAGTCGTGGAGTAACCAAGAAGCACACATTTGGAAGCCTTTGGGCTAAGTTTATCACGATCAGCCCCAACATTGTGAACAAAACAAACAGATCCAAATGTTTTTGGAGAAACAATATAAATGGGATGGTTTGGACAAAAGAGTTGAAAGTATATGCGATTGTTTAAGGTGGAAGATGGCATGCATTTAATGAGATATGTGGCAGTAAGGACAACATCGCCCCAGAATTCCTTTTGGACTTTCATATGCAAAAGAAGGGTACAGACTGTTTCAGTAATATGAAGGTTCATCCGTTTGGCCACCCTGTGTTGTTGAGGTGTGTGGACAAGAGGATTGGTGAATAATACCTTTTGAAGACAGGAAATGATTGAGAGCTGACTAAATTGGCATTATCCGTTTGAAGAATACAAATTTTCTGAGAAAATTGGGTTTCAATTCCTTTGTAAAAACTTTGTATTCTTGATAAAATTTCCAAACGATCTTTCATCAGATACATCCAAGTGACTGGAAAAGTCATTAATGAAGGAAACAAATTACTTATGACCAAGTTTTGGAGGAACCAGACATGGTCCCCAAACATCGGAATGAATAATCTTAAACTTTGACTTTGCACTCATCTGATCCCTAGACTTAAAGGTGGATCGATGATGCTTTCCTAACTGATATGACTCACATTCTAATTTACCAAGACTAGATAGCCGAGGATGAAGGACCCTAAGTTTGTCCCGAGATGTGGCCAAGCCGACTATGAATATATTGAGGAGTTGCTAGACACGCTTTGGAAGTCGGACCTAGATAGTAGGGACCTGCAAATTTATACCCACCACCAATCACTTTCAACGTCCAGAGGTCCTGTATAACACAATCATCAAGGTTAAATATAATTGAGGCTTGAAGAGAACGAGTTAACTTGCTTATGGAAATTAAGTTAGAAGGGAAATTGTGGAACAAACAAGGCTGATGCTAGTGTGGCGGTAGGAGAGGGTTTGATGGTTCCTGTGCTCTGTATAGACACTTTAGAGCCATCAATGGTGGTAGAGGTGATCTGCTGGTGGATAGGTTAGATATAAGGTTGCTTGTACCTGGAATGTGATATGTTGCTCCACAGTCAAGAATCCAAGAAGACGAACCTGCATAAGAAGCTTGAGATATGCATGCAGTAGAATCACCATGACGTTGAACGAAGGAAGCCATTGCTGCGACAGATGATGAGGCTTGTTGGGATGCTTTTTTACTGACAAACATATTGTATTAATCACCAGTCACTTGAATTTGGTGGGTGGTATCTCCCAGAGTTGTAATATTTATAGATTAGGTTCTTGGAGTTGGAGGATATCCATGAATCTCATAGCAGGTTTCTTTATAGTGCCCCATCTTTCCACAATGGGTGCATTCTGTGCGACATTGTCCTCCAAGAGATCCACCTCTACGACCTCCTCATCCTCCTCGTCCTCATCCACGGCTAGCGAAACCAATATTAGTATGACCATTTGTGGTAGAAATCATAGCGGATTTGTTAGAAGAAGTGTGTGGAACTGGATCTTTGCAGGCAGAGGAGATCCGCTGATATGCTTCAATCAATTTAGGAAGTTCAGATTCAGTAAGAATTTGACTACGTACTCCTTCCTACTCACATCGGAGACCAGCTAGGAATTTGACTACTACCATCTGATCTCTCTATTTTCGGAGTTCTTTGAGATCCAGTCAGCTGAAGTAAAGAATGAAGATCGTCGGTGATGCAAGTTACTTCTCCAAAGTATTGAGTTAGAGACTGTAATCCTGCTGAAAATTATACTTCTCCATAGTCATCTCATACATATGTGAGATATTTGATTCGTACATAAGGTTAAGATGATCCCAGACATCCTTGCATTTCTGAAAGTGGCTGGTGAGGTCGGCGACATGCGCCTCTATGGAGTTTCACAAAATAGATATGAGATTCACATCATTTTGCTCCCATTGTTCTAAAGTGTCATCTTTAGCAGGACCTTCTTTGAGGTGTTTATACTTTCGTTGTCTTTTATTCTAAATCTTTGACTGTGCGGCTCTATTGAGTGAAATTCTTTTCATTGCGCTTTCGAGTGGTAGAGACCTAATCGGGAACAAGGAGAGGAGCTACTACTTCTCTCTTCTCAGGCATGATGAGACTGCTGACACGACATGTAGAAATATTACACGACGTGTAGAGTGGTAGAGACGAGGAACAAAGCGCAAACCAACCTTCTGTCAATATGGCATGTTGGATGTCAACACGACGAGTAACTTGAGGACTTGCGGACCGGATGAAAAGCCTGCACTGCCTGATGAAGTCACACGACATATCGAGTGAGGAACACTGTGTTTTGTGCTGCCAGGGCAGATTTAGGGAAAAACGTTAGAGACGTTTCACCTTAGCTTCAAGGATGACTTCCTCTTCTAGAAATAAGCCTCTTGGATATAGATCCTGAGGAGAAAGGGAGAAGATTATCTAGATGATAAAGATGATGATCCGGACGATGAAGCTGATGATTCGGATGATGGAGATGACTTCCACCATTGTAAAGACGATGATCCAAATGATTTGGGTGATGGAGATGACTTCCTCCACTGTAGGAAGACAGACGCGACAATGGAGATGACTTCAACCGCGGAGAAGAAGTAAAGGCGGCGACGGTGAAGATGAATTCCATCACGAAGAAGAAGAGAAGAAGACGGACTGGACAGTGGAGATAACACCGTTGATAATGGAGTCGCTGATTGGCTTTCTCTTTGGGGTATTAGGGCACCGCCTGCTCTAATACCAGGTTGACAGGGAGATTATGAGGCAAAGCAACTTAATTTTGTATTAACAGGGCACACCTATATATATGGACTTGGGCGGTGGCCAATAACCCAATTATACAGTGTGGGACTAATCCCATATATACAAAGGAATAGAATAAAATAATAATGAGTAACAAATACTCTTATTATTCTGACAGTAAATAAACTACTGGAGTGGCTCTATGAATGCTTAGATATACATGTCAATGGCGCATGGCTTGTAGCTCAACAAGCAGTTAAAGACTGATTAATGAAAGGTGCAGTCTGGAAAGTGTGTTTCACGATTTTCAACTAGAACCCTAATTCTGGTATTATGGAACGAAATTTAAAAAAAAATGTTAGGGAAAAAAAGAAAACTTTCTGTTCAATCAACATAGTGGCGAAGCTGCAAACTAATTCATTTGCTTGTGATGCTCTTGGAATCTTGTTGTGTTCCAGATACAAACATAACCTTTATGTAGGTTTTGAAGTAATTTTTATAATGAAAAAAAACCAAATGACTCGGTAATCAGACTGAAGATTCAATTGGGCAAATTCAATGTTGTGTCTTTTCTTTTGGGAGTCAAAAGTTACTTGTGCTTTTTGAAAGGCATTATTACATCATTGCTCATCTAGTTGGGTGATTGATTGAGGGAGGGTTCATCAGTCACAAATGTCAGGATCTATTCAGGGATGGCTAACTTTACATGATCTCTCTAGAAGATGGTCTCCTCTTTCATCTGGTAAGTATTAACATATATCCGTTGTTGCAGCACACTCCCCTACTGCCTTTGTCAATAGCATCACTCACTTTACGGTTCACTGTTTGATCGTTCTTTCTCAGTATCAAGGTTCACTGAAATAGACTCCTTTGCTTTGCCTGGTGCTGCTTGTTTCCTCCTTGGTTTGGCTCAACGGCACTCTTTCCGACACTAAATCACTATATAAATTGACTTTTCTTCCCCTCTTCTCAGCATGTTGGTCTCCTCAACTCTTGGCATGCTTGATGCCCTAGTCACTACAGCATGTAATAGAGTCGGGTACGTAGTGCTTCCACAGTCATGCACAATGATGTGTGCCTGTGGTAATATATCTCCTTGTTCCAGGACGCTTGCACTTGCTATTTTTGTCAAGATGTAACCATGATCTTCATATAGGATTGGGCACTTCCCTAAAAAAGGATTTCCAGGAATACAAGGGGCCTCCCAACTGGCTGACCTTCAGGTTTTCTGTTTACTTGAAGGCATTACTCAGTATTGGCCCCAGTGGTTTTCCCAATTGGACTAGAGTTGTCTTGAACCCTGTGGTCTGGCTCATACACTTGTCAACTCTTATTTACTGTAGAAGTTGTAAATAGGTACACGTTTTACTGGCTGCTTCCTTATGGTCTTCATTTAGGATGCCTTTTAGCTCTTCACTTGAACTAGCTTCTTTCGCCCAAAGACTCTTACATCACATAAGGGTTATCTAGGCCAAAGTTTTAACTTCAAATCTTAATAATCTATTATGCCTTCAAAAAGTAGAATATACTTCTATAATATAACTCATCACATATTTTTCAGAAAATAATGCTCTTTTTAATGAAAAGGGCATCTCAATTTCCAAGTCCGGTGAAATCCACAATAAATATGCTAAGCTAAAAGTGATACTGAATCAAATGTAAACCAAATTTACTTTGTCATTATATCCTCTATAAAACATATTACATATTATCGTCACACTAGTTAGTGTACTACGGGGATACTTCTCTTCTCATAGGCATTGTAGCTCAGGCATAAAGAAAGTCCCAATCATAAGCAATATCTATCTGTTTCTTCTAAGTTAACCACATAAATTTGTTTCAGGGTTATCATTCTTTGCAATCTTATCGAGTAGCGCATGCATTGTGGAATCAGGGGCGCCAAGTCTTGGCCTTGGCCTTGCAAAGCCGCATAAGTGAGGTTGCATTTATACCTATAGTTTGCAAAAAATGTCAATATAGTTTTGTTCTCTTTCATACTAATACATTTATTTCTTCAACTGAAGGTTTTTGCCGTTGATATACATCCAGGTGTGTTCCTACTAAGAATGAATCCTTTCATTTCAAGACTTGATCTTTTAGTAGAGTATATCTAAAAAAAGTCTTATATTCGTTGCAATATCTCTAGTAAATGCTAAGAATCAACATTTTTGATGCCACCCCTAGAAATATATCATGACAAGCAGAATGCAGGAATTAGCTATTCTGATATTGATTTGATTGCGTAAATTATGGGGACTTATATGCTTCTTTGGGTGTCCAATCTGATTTTCATTTAACTAGCATTCTTCTTGATGGAGTATTTTTAGCACAAAATAATATCTTAATTGTGTGCCATTACTTTGGAAGGACCGCTGAGGGTCTTTAACTTTGTGTGACGTAATATTTTTGTGTTTGATAGATAATGTGATAAAAATCTGGTTTGATAGGGCTGTGTAGTAAACTAATGAGTTGAGACATTACAACATCCACGCTTCCAAGCTTGGTCACCGTCCATAAGGATGGAGGAAGAGAACCGTGACAAGGCCTTCATATGTAGCACCTGACCTTTTTGTTCAGTTCCACGAGCAGATATGAGGAGTTCTTGCTACAGCAGCAGATCTTTTTGATAAGCAATTAGGGTTGGTCATGCTACTATAGAAGGCTAAGAAGCCAAATTTAGGAACTTTACAAGGTTGGCTGTCAAGATCGAACTAAGTACTCTGTCTTGGAGAATGGAAAAATTGAAGTTTCCTTCTCCTGCATGGAGTTGGTGATGAGTACATACTCATTATGAAATTCGATTGCCTTTTTGGAACAATTTCATCTCTATTTCACATCTTTTTACCCTAATATGAATCATAATGCACAAAACCACTTAGTTGATTCAATAATCAAGGTTTTAACAAAATATCTTTTATTTAATGCAGGAAAATCAAGCAACTCCATGCATACGGTCTCAAGACCGTTTGGATCCCTGCGGTCTCAAGACCGTTTGGGTCCACGCGGTCCCAAGACCGATTGGTGGAATACACGAAGAACAAATGACGAAACCGGTTGCCAAAGAAAGCCAATGATTTACCAATCATATCATAATATATTCCAAGACCGTTTGGTCCCATGCGGTCTCAAAACCGTTTGGTCACATGCGGTCCCAAGACCATTTGGTCCCATGCGGTCCCAAGACCGTTTGGTCCCATGCGGTCCCAAAACTGTTCGACACAAACGCAATGATCGATTGAAGAACTGAAGCCGCACGCCCATGCCAAGGCCAGGACCGATTGAAGCAAACCGTTTGGTGCCCAAACGGTCTCCAAACCGTTTGGTGCCCAAATGGTCTCAAGACCGTTGGCGCCCAAACGGTCTCCAAACCGTTTGGCGCCCAAACGGTCTCCAAACCGTTTGGAGAAGATATTTCCAGCAACTTACCCAAACCGTTTGGGATCAGATCTGAGCCTATAAATAGAACCCCAAGGTCCCCATTTGGAGGCATCGGATCCGGACGCCGATAGGCTGCCAGAACACCACCCCGATCAAGTTCCACTCCATCTATTGCTGGTGTTGCATCCAAGGAGGCAAAGAAGAGAAAGAAGACGGAGCAAGGAACGCATCTTCTTCACCGGGCTGCGTCCACCCTCTACACCGAGCTCATGGCGGATCTCTCTTTCTCTCCTATCCTTCTTGTATCTCGCATCATGAGCGAGTAGTCCTCTTTCGCTGGGGTGCGGGGACTAGCCCCGCTGCCCATGCAAATCATGTTCTTTTGTTAAACTTTCCAAGGCAATGTATATAACTCTTCATTTTGTCGTTTATCGTTAAGCTCGTAGGTTGGTTATGTGCTTGTTTTCATCTTTGTGCTCCCTATGTTGCGAGAACTTCAATGCATGGGTATGAACATCGTTTGACAAGTTAGACTCCTTGACGAGAACTTCCGATGGGATTCTTTGAGGTCGTAAGTGTATGATCCGCGAGGGGACGAGCCATCTAGCCTTCGGTGACGCTTCTGTGCGCCTAACGCCCGTATGGGGGGTTCACAACCTTAGTTGGATGTTATATCTTCTTGTTAATCGTCGATGTTTACTCGTACTATAATCGCTTACGTGCTTATCGATTGACGCGGTTGACTCCTTGACGAGAACTTTCGATGGGATTCCTTGAGGTCGTAAGTGTATGATCCGCGAGGGGACGAGCCATCTAGCCTTCGGTGACGCTTCTGTGCGCCTAACGCCCGTATGGGGGGTTCACAGCCTTAGTTGGATGTTGTATCTTCTGAGCCGTAAGACATGTGATCCGGATAGTGACGAGACATCTGATGCCTATGGTGATGCTTACGCGAACCTGACGCCCGTATGGGGGGTTCTGCAACAGCTTTACTTGAAGTGTTATATCTTGCCTGGATTGTTTGCTAAGGAGTATGTTTGTGTGTGTAGCGGTGGTCAAACCCGGTACCATCCCATCGATTCCATATCTTTGATCCGAACCTATCTTTAATTCAGCTTTTACTTTCCTACAATTAGTTTAAACAAACCCAAATCAATCTATTGTTTTAAATATTAATTTTACTTGAGCTAGATCTAACTGACAAGGATTCTTAAAAACGTTGTCCTTTGGGTTCGATCCTCAACTATACTGCGATAAGACCCGTCCGCTTGCGGGTGGTATTGTTGCACTTGGTTTTGGTAAAAGCTCGGGGATGTAAACTCCGAGTGAATTTGTTAGTGCATTCAAACGCCACGTCAAATTCTGGCGCCGTTGCCGGGGACAACGAAATCAGTCAGTCGAATCTAGTTCTTTTAAGACTAATCTAGGATTTTCTTTTTCTTTTTGAAACTATCGCTTATCTACTTGATCTTTATTCTACTTTGTGGATCTCATTTTCAAATCCTCCTAATTTTCAGGTGCCCTCCAACGCTTAGTGCATGCACCGATCAGACAGTCCCGGACTCACAGCGAGCTTCGATCCTGAAATAGATAGAACCTTCTATCGTCAGATCAGGGAAAATCAGGCAAGGATGGCGCAAGAAGAAGAAGTAGCCCGAAGAGTGGCTCAAGCCATTAATGCGCAGAGAGAGAGACTCATGCAAGAAGCTAGAGCTGCGGTTCAACAGGAGATCTTAGCAGCACAGGCAGCAACGCAAGCAGCGGAACTTCAGAAAGATCTTAGAGAGTTCTCTATCCCAAAGGCTGCAAATGTCTATCATCCGGTGCAACCTCCTCCCATCGAAGCTGCCAACTTTGAGATTAGAGCACATTGGATAACTTTGCTTCAAAACAACCCCTTCTATGGCAAACAAGCTGAAGACAGCCAAAGTCATCTTCTGAGATTCATCGACTTGTGTGCCATGACAAAGCAAAATGGGGTCTCCGATGATGCCATTCGACTCCGTCTGTTCAAGTACTCTCTTGCTGATAGAGCCATTAGTTGGTACAATTCACTACAGAGTGAAGTACCCATCACCACCTGGGAGCAGCTCCAAAACGCTTTTCTGGAAAAGTTCTACCCCCATCTCTTACATATGAAATCAGGGGACGAATCACAAATTTCACTCAAGTCCCAGGAGAAACCTTTGCCGAAGCTTGAGATAGGTACAAGGAGCTCCTACGCAAATGCCCACACCGTGGAATTCCTAAGAACCAGCTGATAGAGATATTCTACAGGGGTGTGGAGGATGACGTAAAGATGTTCCTTGACTCCTCGTCTGGAGGGAACTTCATGCGGCAAAGTTACGACAGCGCATGGAGAGTAGTCACCCTAGGAGCTGAAAATCAAGCCAATTGGGGCAGATCTGTTGGTAAAGGAGTCTTAAAGGTAGCCATGGCTGAAGCTATCCCAGAATACATGTCTATAGCTGAAACTTTGAAGGTCTTAGTTGCAAAGCAAGATCACATAGAATCATCCCTTGCTGCGATTGGAAGAGGACATTCTCCCACTAGGCAACCAGAGCAGGTCAAGTCGACTTCTTTGTTTTGTGAAACATGCAAGGGAACTGATCATTCCACACTGTCATGCAATGTTCTCTACGATGTTGTTTTAAGCAATGCCTGTGGACAAGGAGAAAATTGCCAGATGAAAAATCTTAATGCTATTTACACCGTCTCTGGGCAGAACTATTACAATCCAAATCAAAATAGGAATCACCCAGGCATCCAATACGGAAACCCTTCAGGAGCTATGAACTCACATCAATTTGGTCCGAACAATCAACCGAGGGGCCCATCTGGTTACCAGTTTAACCAACAACAGAACTTTAGGAATCAAGGAAACTTCAAAGGGAATTTTCAGAACAGAAACTACAATAATTATCAGAACAACTCTCAGTATCAGAACCTGAATCAACAACAAGGTCAGGCAGGATCCATCCCTTCTGATGACAAGCTAATGAGCTATCTACCATTGAAAAATTGTTGCAAACACAACAAACGATGATAGCCAACCAACAAGCCCAACAGAAAGCTATTGAAACTCAACTAGCTCAACTTGCTGCTAGTATTAAGCCACCAGCTGGAGTCTTTGCCGGACAACCTGAGAACAATCCGAATCATCTTGAGCAGCTGAAGGTTGTCACCACAAGATCAGGGAAAAGTTATTCGGATCCCCCAATGAACACGATTGTGGTTATCCCTGACGAGAGTGAACCTGTGACAGTCCAAAACTTGACAACACCGAAATTGCAACCAGAGGAAAACGATACTGATAAGGGAAGTTTTGAAAAGGTTGCTGATGAAGAAGCTGAGACACCAGAGCAGGATATTCCTGTATATAAGCCTCGTGTTCCTTTCCCATCCCGTCTGAGGCAAACTAAGCTTGATACTAGATTCATCAAATTTAAAGAGGCTATGAAGAAACTCCATGTTGATATACCATTCTTAGATGCTCTTAATGAGATACCATCCTGGACCAAGTATCTAAAGTCGCTTCTCACCAAGAAGTACATCACTGAAGAGTATGAAACTGTAAAACTGGCTACAACCACATCAGATATCATACTAAGCAAGATGCCAAAGAAATAAAAAGATCCAGGATCCTTCGGAATCTCATGTCACATTGGTGACTCATCATGCAAGAAAGGATTGGCAGATCTTGGCGCAAGTATTTCTATTATGCCGTTCAGTCTATGCAAGAGATTAGGATTCGCAGAATTGCTTCCAACTGCTATGACCATTCAACTTGCGGAGAATTCGATAAAAAGACCGTTACGAATTCTCAAAGACATCCCGGTCAAGGTAGGCAAGGACACATATGTTCCATGTGATTTTGTCATCATGGACATAAAAGAAGATACCAGATACCCTCTTATCTTCGGTCGTCCGTTCCTCGCCACTGCTAGAGCCCTTATTGATGTTGAAGCAGGAACCTTACTGCTCAGGTTGGGTAAAGAAACTCTGGAGTTCAAAGTTTTTGAAAGCATGAGAAGACCAAGTATACAGGAAGAAGTATATCTGATTGATTGTGTTGAGCAATTGTCACAACTGACTAAAGAGTATGATGAATCATACAACCCCTTGGAATTGGCTCTATCTGACTTATTTAATGACGAACCTATTGACCAACGAGCAAAGGATTGCAATGAATTCCCCAACTCTACTAAAGAGAATGCTGAAGCTACTTACGAAGAACTAAAGACTACCGGAACTACAGAAGAAACTAGCGATAAACCGGAACCTCCTGAAATGAAGCCCCTTCCTGAAGGGCTGAAGTATATGTTTTTAGACGATCTCAAAGCTTGTCCAGTGATCATAAACTCTGACTTAACAACCAAACAAGAAGAGAAACTTCTGGAAGAATTAAGGGAAAGGAAGAAAGCCATAGGCTATAAGATGAGCGACCTCACAGGGGTCAGTCAAGCCTTGTGCATGCACATGATCCCCATGATGGAAAACCATAAGCCAACCCATCGAGCATCAACGGAAGTTGAACCCGAATATGAAGGAAGTGGTCCGTCGCGAGATCATCAAACTTATTACAGCCGGAATAATATACCCGATATCGGACTCACCATGGGTAAGCGCAGTTCATGTGGTACCCAAGAAAGGAGGGACAACCGTTATAAGAAACGAAAACAATGAGCTCATCCCCACTCGAACAGTCACTGGGTGGAAGATGTGTATTGATTATAGAAAATTAAACAAGGCCACTCGAAAGGATCATTTTCCTATGCCCTTCCTCGATCAAGTTTTAGAAAGATTGGCCCATCAAGAATATTTCTGTTACCTGGACGGTTACTCTGGGTTCTATCAGATTCCCATACATCCAGATGATCAAGAAAAAATGACTTTCACCTGTCCCTTCGGGACATATGCTTTTAAAAGGATGCCGTTTGGTCTGTGTAATGCCCCCACAACTTTTCAACGTTGCATGACTGCCATTTTTGCGGGGCTTACTGAAACTGTTATGGAGGTCTTCATGGATGATTTTTCTGTATATGGGGACTCCTTTGATTCCTGTCTTAAGCATCTCTCCATGGTCCTCAAACGTTGTGAAGAAGCACATCTGGTGCTAAATTGGGAGAAATGCCACTTTATGGTAAAGGAAGGCATTGTCTTGGGCCACAGGGTTAGCAACAGAGGAATTGAAGTTGATAAAGCCAAGATAGAAGTCATATCTAAATTGGCTATTCCCACAAATGTGAAGGAAGTTCGCGCTTTCCTTGGTCACGCTGGATTCTATAGAAGGTTTATACGAGATTTTTCTAAGATAACAAAGCCGATGACCAATCTACTTTTAAAAGATGCTGATTTTAATTTCAATGAAGAATGTGTCAAAAGTTTTGATACGCTAAAGAAAGCCCTTACCACTACCCCCATCATTAGAGCTCCCGAGTGGGACCACCCCTTTGAAATTATGTGTGATGCCAGTGATTATGCGGTGGGTGCCGTCTTAGGGCAGTACATAGAGAAAAAACATTATGTGATCTATTATGCGTCGAAAACCCGCGACGAAGCTTAAAGGAATTACGCTACTACTGAGAAGGAACTTCTGGCAGTCATCTATGCCTTCGATAAATTTAGATCTTACCTTATTGGTTCGAAGGTCATCGTTTACACAGACCATGCTGCTATCCGTTATCTTATGGCAAAGAAGGATGCTAAGCTAAGGCTGATCAGATGGATACTCCTTCTACAAGAATTTGACCTAGAGATAAGAGATAAAAAAGGGACGGAGAATGTCGTAGCAGATCACCTCAGTCGCATCCACACTCTGGATGCTGAAGGGATTCCGATAAGTGACTCCCTACCAGATGACCAGCTTATGGGGGTCTTGGAGGTTGTACCATGGTATTCCGACTTTGTAAACTACCTAGCTGCTGGAGTCATTCATCCCCAATACACCGGGAATGCTCTGAAGAAGTTTATGCATGATGTGAAGCAATACTGTTGGGATGAACCATATCTTTTTAAACTTTGCGCCGATGGTTTGTATAGACGTTGTGTCGCCAAAGAAGAAACCCAATCTATTTTGGAACAATGCCACTCAGGACCTGTAGGCGGGCATATGAGCTCAAAGAAGACTACTTTAAAAGTTTTGCAATGCGGGTTCTTCTGGCCGACTTTATCCAAAGATTCCTACAATTTTGTCCTATCCTGTGATAAATGTCAAAGATCTGGCAATATAACCAAAAGAGACGAGATGCAACTGAATCTATGGCAAGAAGTCGAGGTATTCGACGTCTTGGGAGTGGACTATATGGGGCCATTCCCATCTTCTAATGGATTCTCATACATCCTAGTGGCGTTAGACTACGTCTCCAACTGGGTTGAAGCTATACCAACCGTCACTAGTGATTCAAAACCAGTCATCAAATTATTCAAAGATATCATTTTCCCACGGTTTGGAGTGCCGCGAACCGTGATATCTGACGGAGGCTCCCACTTCATTGAACGAAGCTTTGAAGCTCTTCTAAGAAAATATGGTGTCTCGCACAAGGTGGCTTCACCTTACCATCCACAAACCAGTGGACAGGTAGAGGTCTCTAACCGACAACTAAAGGCTATCCTTGAGAAAACCGTTGGACGTAATCGAAAAGATTGGTCGACAAAAATCAACGACGCCTTATGGGCCTATCGTACTGCTTATAAAACTCCCCTTGGGACTGCTCCTTTTCGATTGATATATGGAAAAGCTTGTCACCTGCCAGTCGAATTAGAACATAAGGCATGGTGGGCAATTAAACAATTGAACTTCAATATGAAAGAAGCTGGGCAAGCCATGATTCTGCAACTCAACGAGCTGGATGAACTAAGAATGACAGCCTATGAAAATGCACGAATCTACAAGGAACATACAAAACTTTGGCATGATGGACATCTGAAACGAAAGGACATACAAGTAGGAGACCAAGTGCTGGTTTTTAACTCAAGATTAAGGATATTCCCAGGAAAACTTCGCTCACGCTGGTCCGAACCGTACATTGTCAAAAGCATCTCTCCTCATGGCACCTTCTCTTTATGGAGTGCAGAGTCAGGGAATTCATAACCAATGGCCACCGCCTGAAGAGATATTTCACCACAACAGACATAGGCACCAAATCAGTGCTAGAACTCACCGATCCAAAGGATCCCACATGAAGACAAAGGACTTTGTCGAGCCAGCGACATAAAACAAAGGCGCTTGTCGGGAGGCAACCCGATCAATAAATCTGTTTACTTCTCCTTTTCAAATTTTGTTTCTTACCTTGTAGTTAAATTTTCCTTAAATAAAATTTGCCTTATAAGATAGTTTTCCTTACAGAACACGAGATCGGAGTGGCGCTGACCAGAACGAAATCATTCTCAGCAGTCATACCTGGTGTTACCTTTCCCCTCCATCTTGAATTTAGGGTTTGCTCGAGGACGAGCAAATCTCTAAGTTCGGGGTGGAGGGTGGGTGGTACGTATTCCACTTCCACATATACACCCTCTTTTCATTCTCAATCTGTCTCTATCATAAAATTTTCAAAATTTTTGAACAGATATTTGATTAATTTTTGACACTTTTTGATAATATGTAACTAAATTTTTTTGCTATGCATCTTCAATCATAACATCCTCCTTATTCGAAGCGAATCCTCAAAAGGACTGACTTTTGAAACTTGCCTTTTGCCTGAAACCATCATGTGAAACTTATAATTCCTAACATCATAATACTTTTTACAAAATGATAAGTATCTGTCAAACTGATAGGGATCAAACACGTCGTGCTTCCTAACTGACTAGTGGAACAATGGCTCAGAATCCCCACCGGATCCACATCAAGTCATTATTTGAGCAGAGTATGACAAAGAGAATAACCCGGTTTTGAATTGTAAATCAAGTTGCATTTTGATCTGAACTCTCTTCTACACTTCTTCTATCATCTTCATATCCCTCCATCCATCAATACCACCAAAATAGCCAAATTTGTGCTAAACCCTAAGTTCGGGGTGGCACGCCACTTCCCCCGTATCCACTTCTTCTATACCCTTCCAATAAATAGGGGCGTACCACCAAAAATGCAATCTCGAGTCGAATAGAGGAGAGATCTGCAATAAAAGATGCCAAAGTGCACACAAAAAAGAAATGCAATCTCGAGTCGAATAGAGGAGAGATCTGCAATAAAAGATGCCATAGTGCACACAAAAAAAAATGCAATAAATGAAATTGCAAAACAAATAAAAATCTCGAGTCGAATAGAGGACAGATTTACTTCTTCTTTGCTTACCACCTTTCACTCCTTTTTCTTCCTTAGGGCACAATACATGCCCCACCATCCTGAACTACACCAGTGTCAGATCGGATGCATACTTGTTGATTCTGCGGGTATCTCTGAACTCCTACAAAACTCTTCGACATGCTTGGTGTTGGAAAAAGTGGGGAGGAAGCGTTGTTGGAAACAAACTCAGGAACGAAGCTATGGAAAGACGTGTTTAGTGGTCCCAGGTAGTTAAGGTACTCATTCATACTGAGCAGAAAGAAAACATTTGTGATGTGAAGATGAAGAAATCACACAGATCGAAAGTATTTCATTAGGCAACAGTTTCAAACTTTATGTTACTCGAGGACGAGCAACGATTCAAGTTCGGGGTGTTTTGATGAGTGCATATTCATCATGAAATTCAATTGCCTTTTTGGAACAATTTCATCTCTATTTCACATCTTTTTACCCTAATATGAATCATAATGCACAAAACCACTTAGTTGATTCAATAATCAAGGTTTTAACAAAATATCTTTCATTTAATGCAGGAAAATCAAGCAACTCCATGCATACGGTCTCAAGACCGTTTGGATCCCTGCGGTCTCAAGACCGTTTGGGTCCACGCGGTCCCAACACCGATTGGTGGAATACACGAAGAACAAATGACGAAACCGGTTGTCAAAGAAAGCCATGCGGTCCCAAGACCGTTTGGTCCCATGCGGTCCCAAGACCGTTTGGTCCCATGCGGTCCTAAGACCGTTTGGTCCCATGCGGTCCCAAGACCGTTTGGTCCCATGCGGTCTCAAGACCGTTTGGTCTCATGCGGTCCCAAGACCGTTTGGTCCCATGCGGTCCCAAGATCGTTTGGTCCCATGCGGTCCCAAGACCGTTCGACACAAACGCAAGGATCGATTGAAGAACTAAAGCCGCACGCCCATGCCAAGGCCAGGACCGATCGAAGCAAACCGTTTGGTGCCCAAACGGTCTCCAAACCGTTTGGTGCCCAAACGGTCTCAAGACCGTTTGGCGCCCAAACGGTCTCCAAACCGTTTGGCGCCGAAACGGTCTCCAAACCGTTTGGAGAAGATATTTCCAACAACTTACCCAAATCGTTTGGGATCAGATCTGAGCCTATAAATAGAACCCTAGGGTCCCCATTTGGAGGCATCGGATCCGGACGCTGATAGGCTGCCAGAGCACCACCCCGATCAAGTTCCATTCCATCTACTGCTGGTGTTGCATCCAAGGAGGCAAAGAAGAGAAAGAAGACGGAGCAATGAGCGCATCTTCTTCACCGGGCTGCGTCCACCCTCTACACCGAGCTCATGGCGGATCTCTCTTTCTCTCCTATCCTTCTTGTATCTCGCATCATGAGCGAGTAGTCCTCTTTCGCTGGGGTGCGGGGACTAGCCCCACTGCCCATGCAAATCATGTTCTTTTGTTAAACTTTCCAACGCAATGTATATAACTCTTCATTTTGTCGTTTATTGTTAAGCTCGTAGGTTGGTTATGTGCTTGTTTTCATCTTTGTGCTCCCTATGTTGCGAGAACTTCAATGCATGGGTATGAACATTGTTTGGCAAGTTGGACTCCTTGATGAGAACTTCCGATGGGATTCTTTGAGGTCGTAAGTGTATGATCCGCGAGGGGACGAGCCATCTAGCCTTCGGTGACGCTTCTGTGCGCCTAACGCCCGTATGGGGGGTTCACAGCCTTAGTTGGATGTTGTATCTTCTTGTTAATCGTCGATGTTTACTCGTACTATAATCGCTTACGTGCTTATCGATTGACGCGGTTGACTCCTTGACGAGAACTTCCGATGGGATTCCTTGAGGTCGTAAGTGTACGAGCCATCTAGCCTTCGGTGACGCTTCTGTGCGCCTAACGCCCGTATGGGGGGTTCACAACCTTAGTTGGATGTTGTATCTTCTGAGCCGTAAAACATGTGATCCGGTTGGTGACGAGACATCTGATGCCTATGGTGATGCTTACGCGAACCTGACGTCCGTATGGGGGGTTCTGCAACAGCTCTACTTGAAGTGTTATTTCTTGTCTGGATTGTTTGCTAAGGAGTATGTTTGTGTGTAGCGGTGGTCAAACCCGGTACCATTCCATCGATTCCATATCTTTGATCCGAACCTATCTTTAATTCAACTTTTACTTTCCTACAATTAGTTTAAACAACCCAAATCAATCTATTGTTTTAAATATTAGTTTTACTTGAGCTAGATCTAACTGACAAGGATTCTTAAAAACGTTGTCCTTTGGGTTCGATCCTCAACTATACTGCGATAAGACCCGTCCGCTTGCGGGTGGTATTGTTGCACTTGGTTTTGGTAAAAGCTCGGGGATATAAACTCCGAGTGAATTTGTTAGTGCATTCAAACGCCACGTCAGTTGGGTATTCTTCTGGAAAAGTTGGAGCTAACATGTGCACTACTATAAATGTTTGTGATGATCAAGGCATTACATAGACTACAGAACTAGTAATACTTCAAGGCTATGGGTATTGTTGGTGGTAATGTGTAAAAGAAGACACGCTGTTGGGAGATGGATTGAATAAAATGGAGGATAACAAAAACAATACTTAGAGGTCATGATTCTCAATATTGGTAGAGAGATGATGGAAGGGTGGCAAATGGATAGGAGACACCATTGCAGTTTTCTGACAGAAATAGTGAACGAAAACACAAAGTTAATTGGAGGGTATGAGAAATAAGGAGATGGAAATTCACTGGGCTAAGGATGTCCTGTTGGCTGAGCTGAAGGCCACCAATGAAGCGACTCACGTTTGAACCCTAGAAAACTTACTTGATTCATCCCCCAATGCACATCTCGAGGGTCTCGTGGTATTTGAGATATGGCCTCAATACCCCCCAAATAAAAATAAATAAATAAATAAAAATAAAAATAAAAGTAGTGTTTAAAAAAATATAGTTTGGAAGGGAACCAATTGGCCAATGAAGAAAATAATAATTAAGGAGGTGGACTAAAAAGTATATGGTAACAGAGGAGGACAATTAGAATAAGATTCGTCAAAAAAACTAATAGTAGATGTAATATAAGAATATTAATATGCATGCTGATGAAGTAGCCACTGGGTTACCAGCTGATTGTTCTATACGTATTATTGAAATTCCTTAGAGAGATGATGTGGACCGACTTTTTCGGGCACTAGTATACCCAAACTAGTTGAGCTAGGGTCAAACTCTAAAATGTATAGGATAGTGTTAATATGTGTGTATGGGGACCTACTTGTAAATGTGATAAAAGTCAGGGACCTATGTGTAAAATCTCATATATGTAAATATAGAAGCACCCCAACTGTGAGAATAGGTTGAGGGATTCTCCCATCTTTTTGCATTCACATGGTATCAGAGCTACAGGGAAAACCGCAGAAGAGCTGTCAATCGCTCCAAAGAAACCATAGTAAGTTGTCGTCATCACCATCTTGAGGTCTGCAAGCATCGGGGAACAACAATAACTCACCAAGTTTTCAATTCGTTGCTACACTACTGTACTGTAGCACGACAACTATTGTGGTGGCTGCTGTTCCCTCTTTCATTGGACTTAGGTTCTGTCCTTTTGGGAAGTCCTTCCTCTTGGTCCTAGATGCCCTACAGTGCTTGTGGCTAGCTGCTACGTCCCTGTTTCTTCTCCAAATCAACATTGCATCCGGCTGCTGTCAACAACCTCCTATTGCAGCATGAAGTTTGGCTTCCAACAAAGGGCTTAAGGGCTGTTTTCCTCCCTCAAATCTGGTCAAAGAGGGGCGTCCCTGTACCTACTACCTTGCCCTAGAAGGTCACAGGCATAGGTAAACCGAGGAGGGAGCTTTGGTCATTCTCCCAAGCTACTGTAGCCGCGGATCACTGTAGCACAGTTACTATAAAGTTTGTGAAAGTTTGTTTTTAAGGCTAAAAAGTCTGGTTTCAAGATTCATAGTTTTCACAAAGTATACAAATATCTGATTTCAAGATCTTTACTGTCCTTTAGTGAAGAAAAAGTCTGATTTCTTGAAGAGAAAAGTTCGATTTCTTGAAGAAGTCTGAATTTTTGCTAGAGTCTGGTTTGCTGCCCCCTAGTCTGCTTTTTGCCTATTTGATTAATCAGTTGGGTGCTTTTTTGATCAACATGGCTGATAAAGAGTTCGTGGTTCACCAATCCACTACGACAATCCAAGAAGAGTTTTATGGATTCCATGCAAAGTCCACCAATATGGCTGTTGTTGATGATACTCTAGAGCAAACTGCATATCAGATTTCTTTGTCTAGAGAAGAACATGCTCAATTGATGCTTCTTCGAGCTTCAAAGCAGGCAACATCCAGTCTCCATTTCACAAAGGTCCGATTTGTCAGCATGCATTTCACAAGCATCCAAGGCATCTACGTCCAAGTCAGACTGCGTCCTTGATTATGGTGCAACTGATCACATCGTCGAGGTACCAGAGACGTTCACCACCTACACTCATAAGCCCAACCTACCTGGTGTCACCCTTACAGACGACTTTGTTGCCTCTGTTAAGGGAACATGAACAATGTCACCAACTGAACATATATCCCTACCATCTACGTTGTTCATTCCCCATTTCCTTTTAATTTGTTATCAATTAGCAAATTAACTCGTTCTCTTTAAGCCTCTGTTACTTTCTTATAATCTCCTCTCCGTCGCCACATAGCAGTCCCAGACATCCCTCTAGCTCCATGCTCCCTACCTCCACCTTCCTTCTTTTCCTAGTTGCACTATTGATAGGTCGTCAAGACCTTCTCCCTCGTGCTTTGGTCTCTTACTGGTGCTATAACCAAAAGCAAAGCCTTGGAGCGCTGCCTCCGCATGCCTCCACTTCCTCACCCCAACTGATTCTGTCGCCATTTATTGAACACTTCTTGTCTTATACAGGACTTGAAGACGGAGAAGAAGATTGGCGAAGGATATGAACTGGCTGGATTATACTACTTGCAGCAACTTTCTACAACATGTGTCACTGCATCTCCTTTAGTGGTGCATACTCGTCTTGGTCTTGCGTCTGCAGAAAAGCTCAAGGTTTTGGTTCCAGGTTTGTCCAACCTGGAGAGTTTGCAATGTGAATCATGTCTCTAAAATACTAAACGACTTCTCTTATTAAATTAATAAAACAAGTACATGACTCTCTTTTATAAGATAAGAGATTAAGACATAAAGTAGAGACATGCAATATGGGAAAAAGAAAAGGGGCAAATAGACAAGAGAAATCTAAAGCCATAACACAATAAGTAAAATAACATAGTAAATTATATATTAATACTCCCCCTCAAGCTGGAGCATAGATATCAATCATGCCCAGCTTGTCCATCACAGTAGTGAATTTGGTCTTTGGTAGAATTTTGGTGAAGATATCTGCAACTTGTTCTGAAGTATGTGTGTATACGGTGTAGAAATCTGACCAGATAAGACAACTTCCCGTACAAAGTGACAGTCAACCTCAATGTGCTTCGTGCGTTGATGGAAAGTAGGATTGCTGGCAATAAAGATGGCTGCTTTGTTGTCACAGTGCATGGGGATAGATGTAGAAGCAGAGATACCAATTTTTTTCAGAAGACTACGTACCTAGAAGGGTTCACTAGTAGTAATTGCCATCGCTCTATACTCCACTTCAACACTAAAACGAGCAACGACTGTTTGCTTCTTGCAACGCCAGATAACTAGGTTAGCGCCGAAAAATATGCACTATCCAGAAGTAGATCTGCGATCTATCTTGCTTCCAACATAGTAAGAATCAGAATAACCAACAAGATTACAATGCCCATGTTTCTTCTAAAGAAGGCCTTCTAGGAGAGTTTTTCAGATATTTTTGAATATGGTAGACCCTCCCAGTGACACTATCTGGGCTTATCTAGATACCTGCTAACCAATCCAACAACAGATGTGACATCAGCTTTAGTGATAGTGAGATATATAAGTTTCCCGACCATGCAGTGATACTGATGATGATCAGGGTAAGCAGGAGAATTCTCATCATCCCAATTAGTGTTTGGATCCAAGGGAGTACTAGCAGGCTTGGCTCCAAACCTATTTCAGATAGAAGATCCTATAACATATTTACGCTCAAGCATAGACCCGAAGATGATCGAGAAACTTCAATGCCAAGAAAATATCTTAATGTGCCTAAATCTTTGGTGACAATGTTTTTCCAAGTAGCTTTTAGTGGCTTGGATTCTTGCAGGGTCACTATCAGATAATATGATGTCATCAACTTAGACAATCAAGATAACAAGATCGGAAGTAGCTTGCTTTACAAATACAAAATGATCAGACTGAGAGTGACAAACTAGAACTTGTGCAGAATGGAGCTTAGCTTATCAGACCAGGCACAAGGACTTTGCTTCAGGCCATAAATGGCTTTGTGCAGGCGACAAACTTTAGATGACTCCCTCCTGAAGCACAAATCCGGGAGGCTGCTCCATGTATACCTCCTCATGCAGGTCCCCATATAGAAAAGCATTGTTAGAGTGTCTATTTACTTAGTGTTTTAGTCTTTTACTTAAGTTCTGTTTAGTCTATTTGTAACATGGGCCCAATAGTCTATTGGCCCATTAGGGTTTGTCTAAGTGTCTGTATGCTTCCCCTTCTCCTATTTATAGGAAAGGGTGGTTGCCTCCTTTCTATCAAGCAATAAGAAAACACTCTACACGTTTGGGGTTTCCCCCACTTATATCGTTTTTTTTAATGGTATCCGAGCAGCCACTCCTGTGTTGCCCCTAACCCAGAGAGAGAGAGAGAGCACAAAGGTGAGTGCCTCCCCTTACGGGCGGCGGCGGCCGCCGCTAGGCGCACTGATGGCTGCCCGCAGGGATTTCCCATTCCTGCCTCTTGTTGGAGCTGTCTCCATTTTCATCATCAACAACAAAAATCATCCCATGAAGTTGCTGGATCCAGATCTACAAGGGCCCCATGCCTCCGTCAGCCTTGCTTGCTAATGAAGCCGCCGCTATCTTATTCACCGCTATCATCACAGATCTACACCGCCATTACCGATTCCACCACCAATGTACTCCATACATCTACGCCTATTGAGATCTACTCCTAAATCAAGAAAAAGATCTCCGATTTCTGCCGATATTGGGGGTACATCGTCCCTAATATTGCTATGGTGGAGATCCGAAAGGATTTCCCCCTCTTTTGTTGCTATCTCTGGGGTTTTCTTGCTATTGATCGCCGGCGATACGACATGTCTTTTTTTGGACACGACATATCACCTGTACCTGGACACGGTGTGCCATTCGACACGGCGTGTCGCCTGCTTCTGTCTCGACTCCCGAGATTCTGTCAACTGACACAGCGTGCCCTTTCAACGACACAACGTGTTGCCGCCTGCTGCTGGCGCTGACTACTGCTATTGTGCTGCCAGACACGGCGTGTCTCTTCATTGACACGATGTGTCGTCTGCTATTGCTGCTTCCTATCAATTGACACACCGTGTCCGCTGCTTACTGTTGCTACATCTTGGCCTGCTACAATGATTCTATCATATGGAAAAGGTATCTATACATGATGTGTCCCATCTTTCTCTTACCAACAACAATTATCTTCCCGTTTTCAACATTTTATAATTTTATTTACACCCCCAGTCTTCCAACCCTACATAACTTTTTGCCTACCTCCTCAATACATATTGATCCTATCGAGTAACATTCTGGTGGTGTACCTCCTCTTTCTACCGAGTTCCATTCCGGTAGTCTTCCTTTTATCCTACCCTCAAATTATTTGTTGATCTAATCTACGTTTTGGGTCAGAAAAAGATCCATTTATTTTTCTATTTGGATCTATGTAATCGGGTCATTTTGCACCTTGACTCGCATTAACGATACCTCCACATTTTTTCCTACACAACCCTACCTCTACCATTGTTTTTGACTCTCCACACCGACCACTCTCTTGACTCTTTTCGTGGTTGGTGTGAGGGGGAGAATAGAGGATGAAGAGTAGAGGGAAGAGATGAGATGGAGGAGAGATGAAGGAAGAAATGAAGAATTTAGTTATGCTGCTATGTGCATCTTCAATGCCATTTTTACTGTTGCTATGTGGATCCTTGTGCTACTGTTGGTGTTCCTTTTCTGTCTATGTGGATCCGTCTATTGTTATGTGGATTGCTCATGATTGTGTTGCTGCTATATGGAGCTTTCTGTTGCTATTATTGCTTATTCATCATCTACCTCAACTGCTACTATGAAGTTACATATTGGGACGTCATTGTTGCTACTTGTGCTATGATTAGCACATTTTACTTATTGCTTTGTGCTTTTGCACTATCTGCTGTCCGTGCTATGTTTTGCACGTTGACTTTCTACTGTGGACCAACACCCTCTGGACTCTATGGACCAACACTCTCTAGACTCTGTGGACCAACACTCTCTGGACTTTGACGCCTGCTACTGTGATGGATACTTTAGGAAGAGGGAAGATGATGAAGACTTTTTGTTGCTAACTTTACATGGAGCTTCATCTACATTATATATTGGAGTTATTTATTTTCTTGCTGCTTTGTACACTGGTCTTTTATCCCCCTGCGTCGTCAAATTTTGCTTCTGTGTCCTAGCACTCCTTGGCTTGTCCGTGCTTTATTTGCACGTTGACTACTGCGGCTTCTTGTAACCTAGCACTCTCTAGGACCTGTGATCCAACACTCTCTGACTACCACGACGACGACTATGATGAAGATCTTGGTGCCTATCCGCTATTCTTTTTGTTGCTCCGGATGCCATTATGATGATCAAGAAGCCTCTATGCGTGCCGAAATATCTACTGCTTTGGAGTATCTACTTTAGGGGGAGTCTTTGAGTTTTTGAGTGCTTGAGTGACTGATTGTAACATTGAGGGGGAGAAATTCTTGTATGGGCTTGGTTACTTTTTTATTATGTTTAGTCTGTTTGTCTGTCTATCTTTCTACAAGCTGACTTGGGATTCTCACAAGCTCCAACTTGAGGGGGAGTGTTAGAGTGTCTATTTACTTAGTGTTTTAGTCTTTTACTTAAGTTCTGTTTAGTCTATTTGTAACATGGGCCCAATAGTCTATTGGCCCAGTAGGGTTTGTCTAAGTGTCTGTATGCTTCCCCCTTCTCCTATTTATAGGAAAGGGTGGCCGCCTCCTTTCTATCAAGCAATAAGAAAATACTCTACACGTTTGGGGTTTCCCCCACCCATGTCGTTATTTCACAAGCATTTTTGACATCAAGCTGAAATAAAGTCCACTCAGAGTCGACTGCCACCGAAATAAGTACACGAATTGAGTTCAGGCGAGCAACATGAGAGAAAGTCTCAAAGTAATCCATGCCGTATGTGTTAGTGTAGCCTTTGGTGACAAGACGAGCTTTGAGGCGTTCAATAGTCCCATCAGGATGATATTTGATCGTAAAAATCCATTGGCAGCCAATAGGGGAACAATTAACAGGTGCATCAACTAACTCCCAATTTTTTCGTTCAGTGAGAGCCTGCATTTCAGATTCCATGGCTTGACGCCATGCGGGATGCTGAAGAGCCTGGGAAGCATTTTTAGGAATGGAAACAACTGAAAGAGCGGAAGTGAAATTTGCAATATTAGATCCCAAGTGAGCATTAGTGCAGAAATTCCCAATGGAATGTTGAGTGCAAGTCTGAGTGCCTTTGCATAAACTTATAGGAATATCCAAGTCAGAAAAACCCTGAGTTGAACGTGGGGGTGGATCTGCCAATGAGGATGGAGGACTTGGAGGGGCCATGGAGGGAGTTGGAACCTTCGGTCTTCATTGATAAGCTTTCAGTGGGGGAGCAGTATTTGTATCCAATAAAGTGGCATCGTCAATCAATGGTAAAGGTGTATCTGCAAGTAAATCAGATCTCAAGGCAGAGCCAGCCGAGGAATAGAACAACATATGTTCAAAAAAGACTACATCAACTGAAACCATCCACTTTTTTGTAATCAGATCATAACAGTTGTACCCTTTTTGTGTCCTAGAGTACCCAAAGAAAACACACTTGATAGCATGTGGATCCAATTTGGATAAGCCAGGGCACAAATTTTTGACAAAGCAGATACCGCCGAAAATCCGAGGAGGTACAGTAAAAAGAGGAGCATCAGGAAACAAAATATGATATGGCACTTGATTGCCTACAGAAGAAGGCATGCGGTTAATGAGATAGCATGCGGTGGAAATAACTTTCGACTAAAAGTATTGAGGGACATGGTAGTGGAACAAGAGAGAGAGGGCAACTTCAAGAAGATGCCTATTCTTGCGTTCGACGACCCCATTCTACTGAGGTGTGTAAGCACACGAGGTTTGGTGAATGGTACCCAATTTTCAACAAAAAATACTAACTGATGTTTGCATAAACTCATGGGCATTGTCAGTGCGAAATACTTTTATAGTTTTATCAAATTGGGTTTTTATCTCCGCAAAAAAAAGATGTGATAGTATTGAGAATATTAGACATGTCTTTTAACAGAAATATCCAGGTTGTTCTAGAGAAATCATCAATAAAACTCATGAAGTATCGAAAACCATAAATCCTAGAAATAGAATATGGGCCCCAAATGTCATCATGCACTATATCAAACGACTGTTTTGAGCCAATACAAGGTTTCTTAATAAAAGTAGATCTAATATGTTTGCCTAACTGGCAAGTTTCACACTGAAAGACAGAATCAGATATATCAGGTAGTGGGTGCTTCAACTTAGCCGACGACAGATGCCCCAACCGATAGTGCCATTCGATGCCAGTCACAGAGTAGTCAGGAATGCAACATTCTTCGGTGTGTCCAGATAATATAAGTCGTCTGGTTCCTCATGGCCCGAACCAATCTTCATCCTCGTGCGCAGATCCTGAAAGATAACACTATCAGGGTCAAACGTTATGGAGCACTGTAAGCTCTTAACAGTTCTACTTACAGATAACAAGTTTATTGGGAATTTAGGGACATATAATGCTGAAAGTAGTGAAAAGTGACTAGAAGTACATATATTCCCAAATCTGGAGACTAGTGTTTGCGAACCATCGACAAGAGTAACAGGTCGAATAACAGACGTTTTATGCAATTTAGAAAATAAAGTAGGATTTCCAGTAATATGGGAGGTCGCACCGGAGTCGATCACCCATGTATTTTTACTAGACTGTGTCAGGGGAGCAGAACTGCCATCAGGAGAAGTCTCAGCAGAGGAAGCCAATCAGGCTTGGAGTAGCTTTTCAAATATCAGATCGGATCCAGTCAGCAGATGGTGGGGCAGATGAAGATGCAGTAGCGTCGGGCTAGTCGGATGTAACTTGATTTGCCCAAGCAAGTTTTCCATGTTTGATCCAACAACAGTCTTCGTTATGATTTGTTCTTTTGCAAAAGTTGCAGTAGCACTGTTCAATAGTGTCAGAACCAGAGGAGTATGAACCACGACCAGGGCCTGTGCTAGAGCGTCCGAAACCGCGCCCTCGACCCTGGCCACGACCACGACCACAAAACGAATCACCAGACCTAATAACAAGGGTTGCCCCGTCAGCAGAATAATGAAGAACTTGAGAAACAGATGTTAGGCGCTGCACACATTTCTGAACATCTCACAAGGTAGGCAGAGGGTCACGAGAGAGGATCTGATCAATAACGCTCGCAAAGGATGATGGTAAACCAACGAGGAACTAAATAAACTGCAACTCATTGCGCTGTCGTTGGATTTCTTTAATATCAGATGAGAGTGGATGGTATACCTCGAATTCATCCCAGAGAGCGCAACACTGATTGTAGTAATCCTCCACAAAGTCTGTATGAGTGAACTCCTTTTTGGCTAAGTGTTTGAAAATTTCAAACACTTTCTTCGGATTTTGCTGATGAGAGTACATGTGGAAAGTTGATCCCACATGTCCTTAGCGATCCGCAGTCGTAGGAGAGATCGACTGATTTTAGGTTCAACACTGTTGACCATCCAGGTCATAACACCAAAATCTTCTTTAGACCATAGATCATAGGACTGCTTTGTCTTTTCATCAGCAATCGCAGCAGGAGCATCGGGGCCTGTGGTAAAAAGATGGGAGTAGCGTCTTTGAGCCTTGACATAAAGCTCGAAAGAAGCTGCCCAGAGGTGATAGTTGGAGCCATCCAACTTGACAGTAGTGACACACATATTCTGGAGCGGATCGGTGGACGCCATGAGTCACGTAGTATGCAAATCGCCAAAGCAGGCAGGAACACCATGCACGAGGTAGACGCAGCAGTCAACATAAAAAGGCAACAGCAAAAACCTAACTCTTAGGTAAAGCTAGTAAGACCCGCACGGGGGCAAAAGATAGCAGTAGGAGATCTGACACATCAAGTCTCAGAAACCTATGTAGGGGCTGCAGAAGATACATAAAAACCTACACTAGCATGGAGGAAGAATTACACCATGAGGCGAAGGCAGGCAGAGAGCAAGAACGAATTAACCCGTCAACGTGCTATAACTGGAAAATTACCAAAGACATTCAGAGAGTAGCGGAGAAGAGGAGGGATGAGGGTGGCTAACCAGATGGAGAAATGGTTGGTGTAGTGAGAGACGGGAGGGAGGGGATTAGAGGAGGTGGCGGCGGCTGTTTGGAGGTGGGGAGGTGGCGGCGGCCTGTTGGAGGGTGGTGGCGACCTTCCATAGTTCTATTGATATTTCTTACACTAACTCATCCAGGTTATTCTAGGAATTCTTCTTAGTTTATTTTCGTAGAATTATAACATGGGGGAATAGGCATTGATTACTTGAGTAAAAAATCTTCCTCAATAATGAAGTCAACAGTTACATTATCTCACCTGCCTGTGTGATCTCGAGAGAAGCATGTTTTCTGTTTATGATAATTTCCACACCACGTTTTTAGCTATACCTCTGTACGATTTTCAGGTGTCTCAAATCTCGACACCTCTCACCTGTCCACTTAGTTTCGTGCGAAGAAGTTATGTTTGTTATTTGGACTTGGGACCAGTTAAACTCGTAAACAGTGTCGAGTTTAGTGTTTCTGAATTTACTATGCCCACAAGTATAGCCACAGTTTTAACACGAGAATTAAATGAAATATTTATTTAAATTCCATGGATTTTTTTAAGCACCATATGAGATCAAATTGAACTATTTTCTTTTTCAGTTTGGTTTTGGTTGAGTTTGAATGCAAGTCCAGTTTGATTTGGGTCTAGAGTTTGCTAGCCTGAAACTTTCGGGTTGGTTAGTTCAATTTGAACCACGAAGCTTTGCACTCACCTAGAGGAAAGGAGATGGGTAGGGCGGAAAAGATACATAAAAGCTGCCCTATACCTATAATACCTCAACCTGGAATGCGAGCTCTTAGCAGAATCTGAAAAATTCTAGATAGTATAGATTCTCTAGTTCCAGAAATTAATAAGATAGAATCATGGAAATTGCATCACTAAGCAGATCTTTAAACCACCATGGTGGGATGAAGGAAGGATATGACTATGAGGCAGTTCAGGTTTTGCATTAAGCATCATAATATAGCTGCAAGCATGACATAGAGTGAAGTAATATGATTCTGCAGCATGTTGTCAAGCTGTGCGCTGCAGGGGAAATTCGTCTCTCCTCTCAGGCAAAGAGATCGCGGAACAAGGTATGGGTCACTGAGGATATTTTGGAAATGCAATATCTGGGATGCATGCAAGTAAAGAACCCGGATTAGTTGGGTCCACACATGCTTTTTTTAGAAGACGTGAGCGGCCTCCACCATTCATGGAGCTTGCTTGAGAGGTGTTCTCTACCCAAAATGACTTTCTCGGATTTTTACTTGCATATATCTAGATTAGTAGGTGTAGTGTATTTAAGAACAGAACCCTTATTGTTTGTTGCAGTTGTATTTTGACAGTTTTATAATTTTTTGTCTTAGTAGGACTGATATTTAATTAAGGCTTATGTTTACTTCTTGTTTTCTGTGGTAGTACTACCAGTTCCCTTTTCTTGCATGGATCTTAATTCTTGATAAATTTTTTAGCTTTCATTATTGTTTACATGATAATTCATGAAGATTTCAAACACATGTCCGTAAAAGAGCACCACTCATCTCTCTAGCTAGATATCATTAAAGGTTCATCTCTGTTTCTTTCATCCTTCATTTTCCTCGATGCTTGCATTTGCAATTGGCATTCTTTCTTTTCATGCCCTGTTTCTGTCATTTCTGTTCCCCTCATCTTTGTTGCTTCCTTTTGGTGCACTCCCTCATTCTCATTTTCGATGCTTAAATGTAGCTGCTAAAATTGGAGAGGGCATATTACTGGACCATGGTACAGGTGTTGTTATTGGAGAAACTGCTATAATTGGAAACAAGGTTTCTCTGATGCAGGTAATCTTAGTTACAACTGTTATTTTAGCTACATTATAATTTTGTTTTGCTTTTATATGAGTAGGACGACAGATTTTGGTCAGAAATACAAAATATGTTGGGCTTGGCCATTGCAGAAACAAGAAACATGTACAAGATTCGTGGATGAGCCATATATGTAATGTCTGAACGTTGACCGATGAAAGATTAGGTCATGTCCATACATAAGAGTCAACTAAGTAATAATATATACAAATTGTGAGTTTGTGACACGCTTATCACCCCAATATGGAATGAGGATAAGAACGATTTATGAATGTCAAATTCGAGCAACTAAAGAATATCTTGAACAACACTTTGTTACCAAGGATCTAGGGAAACTTAGACATTTTCTAGGGATCGAGGTTTCCCGCTCCTCTTTTGACATCTATCTCTCACAATGCATATATGTCTTTGACATCTCAAAAAAAACATGCATGCTTGGTACTAAGCCCAGAAGTACACCTTTGGATCCCAATACAAATTGGGACCCTATCCTGATTAACCACCAATATAGAAGGTTGGTTGGTAAGTTGATTTATCTCATTGTCACTCGAGCTGACATTACTTCTAGTGTAGGACTTGTCAGTAGGAATCTGGATAAACCTCGACAATGTCACTGGGATGTTGTCTGTCACATTCTTAAATATCTGAAGAATTCTTCATGGAAAGGATTACTATACTGGCGGCGTGGATACTGTAATCTCAGTGGTTTCTCTGATTCATACTATGCTGGTAGTAGAAGTGATAGAAAGTCCACCTATGGCTGTTGTACTTTTGTTGGAGGAAATATGGTCACATGGCGCTGTAAGAAACAGACAATTGTTACTCGCTCTAGTGCTGAAGTGAGTATAGAGCCATGGCTCGTGCTGCATGGGAATTGATGTGGGTTTTGACGTGTTCCACAACCTATTCCTATGTTGTGCGACAACAAAGCCTCCTTTATTGCTAGCAATCTGACCTTTCATGAGCGCACCAAACACATAGAGGTGGATTATCACTTTGTCCAGGAATCTGTTATGTTAGATATTCCACTCCTTGTCTGGGCAGAAGATCAAATCATTGATATCTTCACAAAGCTGCTTCTGAAATCTAGATTTGCTACTTTGGTGGACAAGCTGGCATGCAAGATATCTATGCTCCAGCTTGAGGGGGAGTATTGATATATATGCTTTATGCTATAGACTTGTCTTTGTTTTCTACCTTTCCTTTTATCCCATATCTCTTGTTTCTATCTTTCACCTACTCTCTTATCCTATAAAAGAGAGTTTTTTTATTTTTTTTTAACACATCAAATCAATATTGCCTTACAGTATCATCATTACTGAACTTCTTATAAATTATCTTATAAATGGTCTCAAACCCCGAATTTAAGTCCATAGGATTGTAGGTATCAATTTCCTGATCAAAACATATATTAATTTTGCTATATTTGGATAGTCCTAGCAATTTCTAAGGGTTTTGAAAGATCTACATCATTCGGATTAATCTTGGCCATTGCTTAGGTGGTTTTGAGCTTTAGGATTGAGACACGTGACATCTAGCATCTAACGCGCCCTCCTTCTTTGGGTGGCTCTCTTCCTTAGGCCTGCCCATGTTGGGCTGGGCTGCAGCTGGATCAAGGAAGAAACGTTTGATTTCGATGTCATTTTAGTGGGCACAGAAACAAAAATTTATAGAAATTTTGACGGACGGGTTCATGGTGTTTTCACAGCAAGATGAACAAATTATTTATGAAATTTTACTAGATCGATCTACTACTGTAGATCTACATATATATGCAGTAATATTTCCTATTGGATATGGGGGGATCTCCATATCTGTGCCATGAAGGAAGATGAACAATTTTGATGGGGATTTTAATGTCACTTATATTGGCGAAATGAATGGAATACGTCATTATAGTTTGCACTTTGCAAGCACAACATATAGACTAAAAGGCAAAAAATTATGTAAACATAATCAGGTCTAGAACGATAGGACATATAGGTAGGACGAAAGGACGTGAGTGAGTATGGAGGAGACAATTATAGTTTATGTACCTAGTTGAAGGCTTGAAGCTTGAGAGACATGATGGTTGTTGTTCTCCTTGTTGCTACACATGGGTTAAATAATTGTATCAACACATTGGCTCCGGGTTATTTTTGTATTATATAAGTATCAATGTGTGTTAGTGTGTTATCTATACGCCTACTAGTAATAAAATGCATACTCTTGGATATACTCAGGTATTGTTCTTGGTTGTGTGCTTTTGTAGCTAGAGCCTTGAGGAAGCAACAATGTAGTTAGAGATGTGATTGTTAATGGTATACAAACAAATTATCTCGGTGCTCATGCTATTTTTGTGCACTATCATTACAAATCATGTGACCTCAAAAATGAAGCGGGCCATCATAGCCATAGAAACAACTCCAAACCCATTTTTGAATATTTTTCTTCTTAGTGTTTATAAAAGCAGATGAAATAGGATAGAGAGGTAGAATTAGATTAGGAAAACAAGAAACATAACTTAGAATGCCCCTAAAGAGGCCAATGAGTCACATAGTGAAAGCAGCAAACATGGTACCCCATTTCTCCAAACATAACCTTTGTTTCTATTGTGTTTCTCTAAAATTGGGACACAATGGGGCTTTTTCATCGACAAATGCCCAATTTTGTCGAACCATAAAAAATGTATCGAAACACCATTAAACTTTCTTGAAACCCCTAGCAAGTCTGACATACTTGCCATTCATGTGCCTAATAGTCATCAATACCGAATTTTGAGCGAAATTTCGACAATATAGTCCAAATTATGAAGGTTGGGATCTTTGGTTGACCATGATCCATCCCTTCTCCTCCGTTGCTTTGTTCCTGTTGTAAAAAGGGGTGCTCCTAGCATCGGAGACTGGTGAGCTCCAATCCTCAGATTGACTGTTGTCTTGTTATTGAGGCTGCCACGAGCCTCATGAGGTTGCTGGAAGTTGCAGCAGTTCGGCTGGCACATTGCCGGGCCATAGAGCAACATGCTGCCCGTTACCTTGCTGCGTGTAGTCGAGGCAGAGGAGAAGTGTACCCACCCCCTGGTACCCTGAAAGCCTATAGAGGCTGCCCCAAGTCTGCCTAGACTTCTTGAGATCGAGTGCATCAAGCCAATGTGAAAAATTCACTAATGCAATCTTGAAGGTTTCTTGACAAACGATGGGGGGCAGCCATGGGGGTCTCAATTTCTTTATGGGCATCGTCAGGGAGTTATGGGTAATGCAAAACAAGGTGAAGGGGGCCAACAAATCAGGGTTTTCAGTCTATTCCTCACAGTAGGTAGACAGGTCTTCAATTTTAATTTGACTAAGAGGTGTTTGACAAGAAAACATTGCTATGAAAACTCATGCCAACATATTCTTCCCAAATGTGATAAAATACCTTCTTTCCAAGTATAAACCTTCTCATTTGATTATTCATAACTACCACATTGATATTCCAAATGTAATGAAACATTGACCAGTGTTTCATTATCATATAACCTCACCTTTGACATTAATCGAGGCCGAAAAGGAAAAGTTTGATGGTCTAAATAATTCTCCCAACAAGGTACATAATAAAGACCACAATTATTATAAAGATCACCTATCCATCAAAAGATTTCTGTAATCATAATTTATTTTCAAAATACATCCTTGTCTAACGATATTCAATTGGTCACTAAAACACAAAAGTCTCTCTCATATACAAATACATGATTTGAATCCACAGTATTTCCATTCTACTTGGCTTCTCTCAAACACGTTTCTAAATATCTCAAAATGCCACCACTACTCATTATACCTAGATTTATTCACTTAAAAGTTTTTTCTCTATACCTAAAAGCACCATGTTGAGTAATAATACATTGTGTATGGAATTTGTGAGGGTGGGTGGGAGTCCTTCATGTGGGATGTAAGGAAAGTGGGCTATTTCTTGAGGAATTTGATGAAACATTTTAATGAGGACATGCAGGAATTATGTTTTGAAAATTTGCAAGTATAATTCATACACATAAATACACTCAAGGAATGAGGTATCCGATTTCGATGCCGTTTCAACAGCATGGAAACTGAATTTTTTTGAATTTCGACAAAAAATTTGATAGATGTGACCGTGCCCGTTTCGACGCCAAAATGAGCGAATTAATTTATAAAATTTACAGGCGTGATCTCTACACCTAAATGCATCGTTTTATGCAATAAAATTTGATATGGATATAGATGGGGGGGTCCTTGATGTGGGAGATAAGTGAACTTTACTGTTTCTTGGAAAAATTTCAAAACTGGGCAAAAAATTTCGCTGATTTCAACATTGCACTACAGCCACATGATTTCGTAGCAGATGGCGTCGAAATCGAAATTTCAAGCGAAATTTTTCCGATTTCGTGGATACTTCATTCCTTGAATACACTTATGCATCCAACGGAGTCATATACTAAATATTAAAGGGGGATCCTTCATCTATTATCTTGAGTAAAGAGAATATCATGTCTAAAGGAAGCAAAGTGCAAATATCACTATTATTAGATATTTACAGTTTGCTAGATACAAGTCAATATGTGCATTAGTTAATTAGATGCTAGTTAGATTTAACAAAAGAGAAATTCCAAGCTGCATGGTGGATGTCATGACTGACCTCTCCTTCTTGGCGGTTGTTGCCGAACATGAGCCACTTGCATAGAATTGAATGTCCGATTTTGATGTCGTGTCCGATGACCCAGAAACAGATTTTTTTTCGAAATTTTGGCTGAAAATTTGATATTTACGGCCCTAACGATTTCGACGACCAAAAAAACGAATTAAATCATATAAAATTTACCAAGACGATCTAAACGCCAAGATCTACTCAAATATGCAATAATTCATATTGGTCTCTGTGAAACACAAAGCAAGTGTGGGAAGCGTAGGGTTGCACAATGTGTGCACCCTCATATATATAACATTGAAACAATTACAGAGAGGTCCACAAGTAATATGGAAATAACAAAACAATTAACAGAATATATAAAAACAGGTATTGTAACACTCCCCCTCAAGTTGGAGCATAGATATCAATCATGCCCAACTTGTCCATCAAAATGCAGAATTGCTTCTTCGCCAGCAGCTTGGTGAAGATGTCAGCAACTTGGTCTTCAGAACGAGTGAAGGGAGTACAGATCTTGCCAGTCAGAATAGATTCCCGAATAAAATGACAGTCTACTTCAATATGTTTAGTGCGCTCATGATAGACTGGATTATTTGCAATGAAGATAGCAACTTTATTATCACAGTGCATAGGTATAGCAGAAGAAGAAGAGTCAACTCCAAACTCTTTTAACAGAGAGCGCACCCACAGCAGTTCACAGGCAGTATGGGCCATGGCCCTATATTCAGCTTCAGCACTTGACCTGGCCACAACATTTTGTTTTTTACTCCTCCAGGTAACAAGATTTCCTCCAACATATGTACAATACCCAGAAGTGGATTTTCTGTCAACTCTGCTACCTGCATAGTCAGAATCAGAGTACCCCGTAAGAGAACAGTGTCCATGCTTCCTGTAGTGAAGTCCCTTGCCAGGAGACTGTTTCAAATATCGTAGAATCTGACAAAGAGCATCCCAGTGACACTGTCTGGGCTTATCAAGATATCTGCTAAGAAGACCCACTGCAGTAGAAATGTCAGCTCTGGTGACAGTCAAATAAATAAGTTTACCAATCAGCCTCCTGTACTTTTTATGATCAACAAACAGAGGAGAAGAATCATCATCCCAATTTACATTGGGATCTAGAGGAATATCAGCAGGTCTCGCCCCCAGCATACCAGTCTCCTGCAGTATGTCTAGGACATATTTTCTCTGAGACAACACAAGAGCATTAGAATTTCTAGAAACTTCTATGCCCAGAAAGTATCTAAGTTTGCCCAAATCTTTAGTAGCAAAATGTTTGCCCAGATGAAATTTAGTAGCCTGAATACCAAGAGAATCACTGCCAGATATGATAATATCATCAACATAGACAATCAGAATAATAATACCAGCTGAAGTCTTCTTGGTAAAAACAGAATGATCCACCTGAGACCATAGAAACCCAAAATCAATCATAATTTTGCTCAATTTATCAAACCAAGCCCGGGGACTCTGCTTAAGCCCATAAATAGACTTCTTTAATCTGCAAACTTTGTGAGACTCCTCCTGAGCAACAAACCCAGGAGGATGCTCCATATAGACCTCTTCTTGTAAATCACCATACAAGAAGGCATTTTTGACATCAAGTTGTAACAAAGGCCAGTCAAGATTAACAGCAACAGACAGAAGAATTCTAACAGAATTAAGGCGAGCAACAGGAGAGAATGTCTCAAAATAGTCAATACCTTACGTCTGGGTGTAGCCTTTAGCAACTAAGCGTGCCTTGAGCCTCTCAACAGTGCCATCAGGTTGATATTTCACAGCATACACCCATCTGCAACCGACCGGTTTGCACTGAGGAGGTGGATCCACCAACTCCCAAGTATCTCGTTCAGCAAGAGCTGACATCTCCTCCTTCATAGCAGACACCCAACCAGTACTCTGTAGAGCATCCTGGATATTCTTTGGTACAGCCACAGCAGATAATGCATATACAAAATTGCTAGAATGGACATTCAGATGGTCAGTAGAAACAAACTGAGCAATACTGTGTGATGTGCAGGAACGAGTACCCTTTCTAAGAGCAATGGGTAAATGAAGATCAGAAGGTACCTCAGGTGTAGCAGAACCTTCTAGAGGTGAAGATTGGTTTTCATGGGGGGTTTCTTGTGTAGAAGGCACTCTGTTCCTGCGTTGATAAACAATAAGAGGAGGCTTATCAGCCTCAGTAGTGACTTTGTCAGTAGTGTCAGGCACACATTTAGAAATAACAGGTAGAGGTGAGGCAATAAGATCAGACTGTAAACTGTCACCACGAGCCGAATAGTAAGGAGTATCTTCAAAGAAATCCACATCACTGCTAGTAAACCATTTTCTTGCAGTAGGACTGTAGCACCGATATCCCTTCTGGGTACGAGAATATCCCAAAAACATGCACTTCTCAGCACGAGGAGACAATTTATCAGAAGTAGGTCCAACTAACCGTACAAAACAGGTACATCCAAAAATCCTAGGAGGCACAGTAAATAGCTGAATATCGGGTTGAAGCACCTGAATAGGTGTTTTGTTTCCAATCACAGATGATGGCATTCGATTTATCAAAAAACAAGCAGTCAATATAGCCTCAGGCCAAAACGAGCGAGGAACATGTGCATGCATCATAATAGTTCTAGCAACCTCTAACACATGTCTATTTTTACGCTCAGCCACATCATTTTGTTGTGGTGTATAAGCACAGGAGGTCTGATGTATTGTACCCACAGATTTACAAAAAACATCCACATCTTTTTTAACAAATTCCAGTGCATTATCAAGACGAAAAATTTTGACAGGCATACCATATTGAGTTTTTATTTCAGCAAAGAAGAACTTGATAACAGACAAGACTTCAGACCTACTTTTCATCATAAACAACCAAGTAGTCCGTGAAAAGTCATCAATAAACAGAATAAAATACTTATGACCAGATAAACTAGACACATGACAAGGTCCCCATACATCAGAATGCACTATATCAAATATATTTTTACTGCTAATTTGACTGCGTCTAGGATAAACAGATCGAGTCTGTTTTCCAAGTTGACATGACTCGCACTGAAAACGACAAATGCCAAGATCAGACACTAAATATCGAAGCTTTTCAGATGAGGGATGGCCCAGCCGGTAGTGCCACTGTAATGCAGAAACTGAGGTAGATAATGCAGAAGTCACAGATACTTTAGCAGCTTTAGGCAACTGATCCAGATAGAAGAGTCCATCAACACCTTCATACCCCCCACCAATCTTCATCCTCGTGCGAAGGTCCTGAAAAACACAAGAACCAGGAATAAAAGTCAAACTACACTGTAAGCTCCGCAATATCTTGCTAACAGACAACAGATTCAAAGGAAAGCGCGGCACATATAAGGCAGATTTCAGCAGAAAGTCAGAAGCAATATCCCCTACTCCAAACACTGCAGACTTGGAACCATCAGCCAACATGACAGAAGAGGGTCTAGCAGGTTTAAATAATGTATCATGTTAACAATTACTTGTGGACCTCCTGGAAGCGTAGGGTTGCACAATGTGTGCACCCTCATATATATAACATTGAAACAATTACAGAGAGGTCCACAAGTAATATGGAAATAACAAAACAATTAACAGAATATATAAAAACAGGTATTGTAACAGTCTCCCACATTTGTAAGTGAAGGAAGCTGAACAATTTCGATAGAATTTCGATGGCAAAATGAAGCAATTAAGTTATGAAATTCTGCAAACACAATTTCTAGACATAAACACACTAGATTATGTAACAAATTTATATGTTTAGAGGTTAGGGTGGGATCCATATCTTAATGAGTGAGTGCACAAATGAACAGAAATATCAAGTCTGGTAGACAGTTAGACTGTTAAAACCTTCAAGTTACAACTTAGAATTAAAAAGTTATAGTTACAAGTTACAAACTTACGAACTACAACTTGTATCAAGTCCAGTGTTAGCATTTAACTAGGTTACATGCATGGAAAAAAGCCCGCCTTGAGGCTCTCGAGGCTTACGCCTCGAGGCGAGGCTATCCCATTTGCGCCTTGAGGCTTACGCCTCGATACTGAGTTGTACGGGCGCTCGCCTAGGCGGCCCAGGCGTTCACCTAGGGTCCCAATCCCAGGCGTCCAGCCTAGTTAGGCCTCTGGGCGGCACCTAGGCACACCTAGGCTGCTGCTGGTTTTTTTTAATATTTTTAATTAAGTTATTTACTGATTTGTGTTTATTTATGTACTGATTTTGTTATTATTTAATCATCTACTTATTTAACTTTATTTATCAACTGATTTAACTTTATTTATCAACTGATCTGTATTTATTCATCTACTATTTGTATTTATTTATGTACTGATTCAGGAATAAATTAATCATCTACTTATTTATATTAGTTTATCAACTGATTTGTACTTATTCATCTACTTATTTGTATTTTTTGTCTGCTGTTTTTATTTAGTTTTCTACTCATTTGAATTTATTGTTGTACATCTTTTGAAATTACATAATCTTCTACTGATGTATCTTTATTTATCAACAGATTTGTATTTACTTATCCACTTAACATTATTTATTCATCTACTTATTTGTATTTATTTATCTACTTTTTTTATTTTGTTATCTACTGATTTGTGTTTATTTATGTACTGATTCTGATATTATTTAATCATCTACTCATTTAACTTTATTTATCAACTGATTTGTATTCATTGTATTTATTCATCTACTATTTGTATTTATTTATGTACTGATTTAGGAATGAATTAATCATCTACTGATTTATATTAATTTATCAACTGGTTTGTATTTATTCATCTACTTATTTGTATTTATTCATCTACCAAATTTATCCATCTACTGTTTTTTATTTAGTTATCTACTCATTTGAATTTATTTGTGTACTGCTTTTGAAATTATATAATCATCTAGTGATGTAACTTTATTTATCAACTGATTTGTATTTATTTATCCACTTAATTGTATTTATTCATATAGTTATTTGTATTTATTTATCTACGGTTTTTTATTTAGTTAGCTATTGATTTGTGTTTATTTATGTACTGATTCTGATATTATTTAATCATCTACTCATTTTACTTTAATTATCGTAAATTTTACATGTATCCATTAAATTAATATATACAGGAAAATGCCTGGAAACACCTGGGCCTCCGCCTGGGCGTCCCCTGGCCGCCTATACAACCATGCCTCGATGTCCTGGACTAAGGCTTACGCCTCACAATGTCTGAGGCTCGCCTCAAAGCACTGAGGCTTTGATGCTTAGCTGAGGCGCAAGCCTCGATTCCGGATGATAATGTATCATGTTAACCATCAAATTTTCTACTAATAAGATTCCTACAAATACTTTATCTAGAAAATAATATTCAGAGTTGTTGTAGTTCATTATAAATATTTATTTCTGAAATTTATAATTATCATTCTCTGAGTGACATCTTTGAATCTGCATTACAAAATCTATCTTGTTTGCTACCTTTTTATTTACTATGTCGGTGATTTTTACCTCATTGTTAACTAATTTTGGATCCTTGTTCCTACTAATTTCAAATTCTATCTCCTTTACTTTTTCATTGTTAATTACATATTCTAATCTAATAGTATAATTAATTGATATCTTATTATTTCTACGCATATTCTTTTGAATCATACTGGTCTTTAATTCCTTTATGTCCTTATTAAGTTTCATAAATATTTTCTATTTTATTTTAGTTTTGTTTGCCACTTTATATATACATATCTATGCTACACATGCATATTCATAAAATATACCTAGACATATATCATTATATATATGAATATGTATATATATTGATAATTTTATTTATTAAGACTGCCTCATGCATTTTTTTGAGGCCTACGCCTCTAACGCCTCGAGGCTTATGCCTCGCCTCACTAAGACAAAAATGCTTCGTTACGCCTCACACTTTTTATAACCTTGGTTACATGGGACATTTATACATATATCCAAGAAAGAACGTAGTTATTTCTGGAGTATGTTTCAATGTCTCTATAGAAGAGTGTAGAAATTGATGAAGGTAATGTACAGATGGTCTAGGGATAGGGTAAACAAACCTTAGAATTAAGAAAAATAGCCTTTAGAAGCAAGAGATAAAAAATTGTCAAAATACCCAAGATGTAGTATTAACAGTCATTTCTCGAAATTTAAGTTGCTTTTTCTGTACTATTTTGTGAAATTACGGCCCAAGCTGGGCTTTTGGTGCGAAATTTCACCCTGTTTTGTGAAATTTCGCACCTAGGGTCGAAATTACGTACCATTCCCTGCATTTGTGCGTTTCACATGTCCGATCGTAAGTTTCGATGTCCGATTGCTAAAAAAAAAGAAATTTCGAGCGAAATTTCGTAATTTCGATCGAAGTTTTGTTCCATGGCCGCTTGATATGAGTGACACGTTCTCTGCACATGTAATTTTGATAAACTTAGGCATATGTCGTCATATGCCTCAAACATATTATGACAACTCCACCAGAGCTTTCTCTCAGCTCTTCTTCAAAGTCACTATGTGACATTGACACTTGACTTCACTATTGTGAAGGAAGTTGGGAAACATCTCTAATGGAACACCATGTTTCTTTATCTTCATTTAGTACCATATAATCTTGATATGAGTAGTGAATTCCCCTAAGCCTCATTCACATAAGTGGGATACATACAAAAGGCATGGTTACCATGTTAAACATATGCATGTTGTTGGAGTGGGATAATATAAGAAGCATAGTTACCATGTTGACGATGTGCTTGTTGTGGGATATGTAGCAAATGCCATATATTACTAAATATAAGATTAACAAATTACAGGTCTATACTTTTTCACAACAAAGTGTTTGTGTCTATGTTTCTCTGCCTTCATTTAGTAACTAAATGATCTTGATATGGGCAGTGAATTCCCCTATGCCTCATTCACATTAGCGGGATACATACAGAAGGCATAGTTACCATGTTAACCATATGCATGTTGTGGGAAACTGGGAATGGGAGAATATAATAAGAAGCATAGTTACCATGTTGACAATGTGCCTGTTGTGGGATGTGTAACAAGTGTCATATATAACTAAATATAAGATTAAGCAAATTACAAATCTATACTTTTTCACAACAGTGTTTGTCTATGTTGCTAACTAATACGTTGTCTTCCTCTGTATGCTATATAATATTAGTAACAAGAATACATGTATAGTTGTTAGCTTACTACTAAACAAGATTGCAAAGAACTATATTATACTTGTATATTATGGAGTATTTATGTAATTATTGTCATTATAATGCAGATAAGAGATAGTGTAGTATATCTATAATTGTATACCATTAGGAAGAAATGTAAAGAAGTCGATTGCACCATCTTTGCCATTTAAAGGTTTTTTATAGGAAAAATTATAACGTTATTAAGATAGATGATGGGGCCTAGGCCCTAGGTGAGAGAAAACAGTAGAAAATACAAAACATGCCTTGGATTAGGCTTATTTGAGCTCCAATTGTTGAACTCTGCTTTGCTCTCTCCTTTTTAACCTCTCAAATTAGTGAATTATAATAACAAACTGACACGCAAAAATTGGTATATTGTGCTACTGTATCGGTAGATTTTGAAGTTTGGCAGTTCGAAATCTAGCGGTATTTGGCAAAATCTGCTGGTATACCCATTGATATGCCAAAAATGCAAACCTATTGATACGATAACACGATTTCATATCCGTCAAAATTTCAAGCAAAATTTTGCTAATCTCAGAAAAATCTCATTCGTTGTCTCCAATATTGAGCATATCCTTTTTTTTTGGGGGGGGGGTCCAAAAACCACAGATTTTGTCTGATGTTATTTCTTGGGCAACTCAGACAACTCCTGCATGCATCTGAGATTTGTTTTTGCTGCTTTTGTCTGCCATTTGCTATACTGAGTGAACACAAAATCTGATGAAGTTGATATCTTTGGTTATCTTTTTTTTTGTTTGAAGGATTTTTTTTATCTACTCTATTTCACTTGAATCCAGCATTTCTAGATCGAACTATATTTTTGTCAAACTACGTTACATTGACGATATCCACCCTTCTCAAACTCAACTTTGCTGAAATTGACCGTCTTTTTGGCATTCTAATACTGGCTATAAATATGCAACAATATGTTCCCATGCTTAGAATCAGATAATGCACTCTTCCTAATTTAACTAGAAAAATATAATCCAATTTCCTTTCCAAAATTTGACGGATATTAGAATCAATGTTCTGAAAATAGGCCTATGTGACTACTTGTGTGGTTCAGTCCACTGATCACACTTAGTGGTCCAGTATGCAACATAAGTGGTTGCATATGCATCCCTGTGCGAGGCATTTGTGGCCACTTTTTGATTGTAAGTTATACATACATTGTTTTCAATATTAATTTGTTTTCATTATTATTTTTACTACTTATTCACACACTACTCAACCACATGGGCATATGCATATGTATGCATAATGTATATCTATATGTAACACACACGCACGCCCGCACACACACACACCCGCACCCGCACACACACATTCACGTGCACACTTTCACACACTTATATATATCATCCATAATAAGTTAATAACACATTTTGATATACATACATATAATTCAGGCAAACATCTTAACCCCATAGTCACATATTTTATGTATATGGATTTTGATTTATATGTACATGCATTTATGATATGTACAGATATTTCCATGCACACATTTCGAAAAATATGCTTGTGTGTAGTTATACATTTACATTTCAATAAACACAATACAATGCACATGCAAGTTTCAAATATGTACACGTATGGTACATGTATAAATATATCAATATATGGTACATCTAAATTTATCTGGATACATATTGTTAGAGAATCCATATTAGTCTATTAGTTAATAGGATAATTGGTTTAGTGGGCCTTTATATTCCAGCCCGTCTAGTTTACTTGGGTCCTAACTAATAGGGCGTCTCTCCTCTCCTATATAAAGGAGAGGTCGTCGGTCTTTGTAATCATAACAATTACATTAGTTTAATTCTTATATTTCACATGGTATCAGAGCATAGCTCGATCTAGGGCATCTCTCTCCTTCTGCCACCGCTTCTCCCTTTCTCCTTCTTTCTCTTTGCCGACAACGCTCCTCTTTCTTTCTCCCCGTACCGCCGGCGCCGCCGAGAGGCAGCGGCAGGGCCGCCGTCCGGTTGTAGCCATCCGCCGATCTTGAGTGAGGCACCAGGCTTGCAGGGTTATCTCCTTCTACGTTGGGTCTTCAGTAGATCTCCAACACTGCCGTAGACTCCACCACAAGTTGTTTGGGGTCCTCGGGTGATTCGACGACCGTCTAAAATCTAAATCGGAGGACTCATCACCCGACGGTTGTACTCCTAGTCACATCTCCTCCATGTGTGACTAGGAAAATCGGTTGGAGGTTGTGAATGCGTCAGTAACGCATTTATCCTTTCCTTTTTGGTTGTGACGTGTATCTCTCCGTCACCCCATCTATCTCTGTGACGTGTATCTCTCTGTCACCTCAGCTTTCTCTATGACGTGTATCAATCCGTCACTATGTTCCCGTCTGCAATGGAGGACACCAAGATTCCCTACGGCGAGGCGTCTCCTATCCCCTCCATCAAACTCAACGGGAAAAACTATCTACTATGGATGAACACAGTTCACACTGTCTTAGAATCTCGCGATAAGGCGAGACATGTTGACTCGGGTCCCCTGGACACTACTGATAAAGGATACACTGAATGGAAGCGTCATGACAGTTTTGTGAAGACTTGGTTATGGAATAGTATGGAGCCTGCAATTGCGGCTAGATTTATGTTCTATACTACAACTAAAGAGATATGGGACGCAGTGAAGCAACACTATTCCCAGGAGAAGAATGCTCTTCGACTATTCATGATATATGATCGTCTATTTGCTGAGAGGCAGGGTGATAGGTCCCTTGAGGAATACTTTGGAGCTATTCAGGCTCTTGCTCAGGAGCTGAGCTATTACCATCCTGTGACAGCTGCTGCACAAATCCAAGATAGAGACGACTTGATCACCGCTGAATTTCTATCCGGGCTTAATTCCATTTGCAGTTCTGCCCGGAGCGTCATTCTGGCTTCTGATAAATTGCCAAGTTTTGTAGAAGCATATTCGAGAATTCAACAATATATTTTTGAGTATGTTAATCCTGTGTCTACTATATCCTCATGGGAGTCTCATGCATCCGTAGCTGCTGCGGTGAGAGTAGTACGACAGAGGACGAGGGACACGTCCGAAGTGTACCTTCTGTGACAAACCAGGACATACAGTGGAAAAGTGTTGGAAGAAACATGGGAGACCTGCTGCACCTCCTGTGGGGGCAGCACGTTGTGCCACTTCTACAGATTCCTCTCCGTCTTCAGCTGTGGGCACCAATTCTGGGACCGGCATCACCCTTACTCAGGAGGAGTATGATCGGTTCATTCAGGCTACACAACACATGAGTGTGGGATCTTCGTCATCAGCAAACCTGGCATCTACTGCGGGTAATCAAGCTACATCTCTCATAACTTATGGCTCTACTACATCTTGGGTAGTTGACTCTGGCGCGTCACAACATATGACCGGTATGAAGAGATTGCTCCAATCTATTGACTCATATTCCTCACCAATCTGTCACACTGGCAGATGGTTCAGTGAGGAGAGTGCTAGCTAGTGGATCTGTCTCTCTAACACCCAAGATTGATCTGAAATCTGTACACTTTGTGCCTGAGTTTCCTTTTAATCTTCTTTCTGTTGCAAAGTTGGTTGACACTGTAAATGTACAATAACATTTGGGCCTTCTTGTTTTGTTTTACAGGATCTCAAGAGTATGAGGACGATTGGTGGGGGGCCTAGGAAAGGTGATCTCTACCTTTTCCACGGTGACAGACTGCCTCGCCCAGTATCTGCTCCAGCTCCATCCATTCTGTTGAGTGGTTCCCCCTTACTTTGGCATTGCAGATATGGACATCCGTCGTTAGAAAGCCTGCGGAAGTTGGAACCTGAGTTGTCCCAAGTGTCATCTTTAGAGTGTCAGTCATGTCAGTTGGGAAAACATCATAGGTTTTCTTATCCCAGTCGTGTCAATAAGCGGGCATCTTGTCCTTTTGAGTTAGTCCACAATGATGTATGGGGTCCTGTTAAAGACCAGAGTTATAATGGTTTTCGTTATTTTATTTCCTTTGTGGATGTTTTTCCCGCATGACATGGGTCTACCTTCTCAAAAGCCGAGAGTCTGTGCTAAAATATACATTATTGTACACTGTATGATTAAAATATTTTTTATGATTATATATATATATATATAATATTAATGTGGTATATATAAAATATTTAGAAAAACCAAAATTGCATACTCCTGCATATACTTCTTTATGTGAATACAACACCCTCTTCGGCACAACACATGCCACTTTTTAGAACCATGATCACAATGGAATATATGGACCTAGTTCGATCCAATCAGATACTTTTCAAATTTGGATATTTTGGACTGAGAATAGATACATTTAAGGTGTAAACAATTGAGCTATGTATTTGTAAGGTATTATTGTATAGATCTATGTAAATTAAATATTTATGATTTTCTTTTTTTTTCTAATAAAATCAATATCTCTACTTTATATGTATATTGGATACAACAATAAATCTGATCAGAATCCACTGGATGTTTTTCTTTTGTAAAATTAAATATGAATGAAGATCTAATTGTTGGATTTAGAACGTCCATTTATAACTGTTTACTCTACCTAAAGATGCACGAGTTCCTCCAAGACTGGTGCAATAATGTTCGGACTGCCATGCTATTGAGGAGTCTTAAGTTTACTTCCTACTAGAGGTGAATTGTGATCAAGATTTTCTTGTGATTAGATTTTTGAAGGGTTGGATTTGCCATACAGAAAGGACTGGCGGCGCAGCTTGCTGCCCGTCTGCCTTCCCTCACGATGTAAATCATTTTTCTACTGTTTATAGATAACTGTTTGTGATTTCTTTTCTTGTTTGTGTCATCGTTATATTGTGCTGCCCCTTCATTTACCTATCCCCCATGCGTCGGACCTCCACGCGGTTATGGGGGTCCTAGGGGGAGTTCTTCTCCCCTTTGGGCTTCTCAGATGTGTGAGTTTGTGTTATGCATACTTGTCAGATTGATATTTGTAGCAATATTTTATGTTTTTCTCCGTAAATTACACCGTTTTCTTAGGCATCCAAGTTTTACCAAATTTCATGTCTAAACACATGAGGAAGCGCCTTGAAGTTTCTATGAACTTCCAGTTCCATGCTTGATGGAGTTGACTTGATGCCGATATATTGTACCGTGCTTGAAAGTGTTAGTAATGCCTTTCTGAAATTCCTTGTGCTGAATAAAGAAAGCGTTTATGTGCTTCTAGTTTGGTGTTGTATTTGTTTCTTTATCTGACCTGGGATCATGACTGTTCCTTAATACCAGTTTGGGGAAACATCAGATTTGAAGTTATATAGACAAGTATTTTCTTATTTGCTCTCCATTGTTGTATCTTTGCAGTCATCTTATAGATACATTATCCTTCATCAGCACTTTTCACTATTTGCTAGGTTCCACATATTTACTGGCACGTTGTTAATTATATAGGCTGTCACATTAGGTGGAACAGGTAAGGATGTTGGAGACCGCCACCCTAAGATTGGCCAAGGTGCTCTTATTGGTGCTGGTGCAACAATCCTTGGTAATATTAGGGTCGGTGAAGGTGCTATGATAGCTTCTGGATCACTGGTTTTAAAAGACATTCCTTCACACAGGTTAGTATTGTGTTAGCTTACTTGTTACTCGCTAGATATATCTCATGCTTTGCAAAAAATTAAACTGTTTTTCATCTTTTAAAGTAACTCACACAACCATATATGTCTAATACAACCAATCAGCCTGTAAACTATCCTCCATTGCTTAGCTGCATCATCTGATGCAATAATTTGTAAGTCTTGCATTTAGGCTTTTTGCATTGACATGGGCCTGTTTGAACTCTACCCTTATTCTTCCTCGGAAGTACTGTATATGCAGATGTACCAGTGAAGGCTCCTGTTGTGGAAAGATTCCAAGCCCACTTATCAGTACATTCATCACCAGATGGTGGCATGAAGTGACATAGTTTTATATACAATTGTTTAAGTGACTCTAGAAGCGTGCAAGTTTGCATTGCACATGAAGGAGTGGATGCTAATACAGACTTACTGAAACAGATACACCTACAAGAGACACTCTTTGCTGCCCAACTATTTATTCTAGACTATTTTTTTCTAGTAGTTGTCCATAACTACCTTTTGTAATTTGACCATGGATCACAGACATCCCAAGGTATTTGCGTAGATCATTAGTCATTTTCATCCCTGAACTTGAGCAAATATTTTGCTTTTATAGCATTAGGAAGAGGCAAAGAGAAGTAGATCATTGTCTTCTCTACTGATATATTTTGCCCAGAGGCTTTCTCAAAAAATATTAAAACACTCTATAATGGTGTCTATCTGTCTCACATTTGCTCTTGCAAATAAAGTTATATCTTCAGCGAATGCGACGTGATATATTAGAGGTCATTGTTTGAGATTTTTTTAAGGCTTTCCACTTGCCTTCCTCAACTAAATTTTCAATTGACTAGCTAACTCGTTCAAGACAAAAAACAAATAGATAAGGAGACCAAGGATCTCTGTCTCAGGCCACGATCTGCCTCAAAAGCACTGAGTTTCTTGCCATTAACAAATAGATAGGAGACAAAGGATCTCCCTTGTTTTAGGCCACGATTTGCCTCAAAAGCACTGAGTTTCTTGCCATGCCGTAGAATATTAATCTTGCCACCTGTGACAGAATTCAAGATATAGTTAGAGATTGCTGGGAGAATACCTACTTGGTTGAATTAATCAAGGATAAATGACCAAGACATCCTATCATATGCTTTAGCAAGATCTGTCTTTATAGCCATAAAGGGAGCTGATCCAGGTCTACGCATGTTATGGATCAATTTTTGTACGAGCATGGCATCATCAACAATTTGTCTACCCGAAATTAAACTGCTTTGAGATCTCGAGATCCAATTATTCAAGTATGGTTTCAGCCTGTCAACTATAGTCTTGGAAATCAGTTTGGGAGAAGTGTTATTTAGATATTGGCCGAGGATGACTACAAGAAGTAGGGTTACTTTGTTTAGGGAAAAGAGTAATGATTGCAGTACCTAAATCACGGTGTAATGAAAACTCTAGTAAAGTAGAATGAACCGTGTTCATGGTGGAACTTTTGACTATATTCCAGTGTGATTTCATAAATTCAGAGTTGACACTATCTGCTCCCCCTGCCTTATAGTTGCCCATACTTCGTAATGAATGTAGGACTTCTTAGTCTGTCGCATGTAGGACTTCTTAGTCTGTCGCTATATTCTGTAGAATTTGCTGTTGAGGTGTAGTTACATGACTGAAAGTAGCAGGTATCCCATCAATTTCTGGTTGAAGATTAGTAGTCGTGTTCTGAATTGTTCTTAAAATGATTTAGACCATCTTGCTTAGAGTTTCTGGGTCTGTTACCGGTTCTCCATTACTGTCTTGAGAGATGTTATTGTATTTCGATGTTTATGACTTTTACAATAAGCATGGAAAAAAGGAGTGTTATTACCATTTGGTAACCAGTTAATAAAATTGAATCTCTGTCTTATCACCATTTTGAATATCACGGTTCCACGTAACTTTAGTCTTGAATAGATAATTGAATCTGTCTTGTTGTTGAGGATAATAAAATCAAATTGTGGTCAGAGATCAATCTTGCTAAATGTGATACAATGCAGTTGGAGAAGCTGTGGATTCAATCAGTATTTGCTAGATAGCAGTCAAGTCGCTCATGTCATGCAACATCCCACATTTTTATGTAAAAGGAAAACCTACAAAACCTAGGTCATGTCAGTTGGCTTACAGTGAAGTTTCTTGAAAAAATTGCAGAATCATTATAGTTTGATAAACTACTGCCTCCATTTTTTTATAGGATTAAGCATATAATCAGTGAATTAAAAATCGGTCAGGCGGGCCGCTTAAGCGGCCGCTTAGGCGGGAATGACCCTCATCCGCCTAATTTAGGGGTTAGGCGCCCGCTTCATTTTTTTGAACAAAATCGGCCGCTTTTTTCCCGCCTCACCCGCTTTTTTCCCGCTTTTTGCCCGCTTTTTTCCCGCTTTTTCCCGCTTTTGTTTAAAAATCTTAATGTAAGCATCTAACATTAATTAATTACATAGTCCAAGTAGTGTTGACTATAATATATGAAACTTGTATACATTAAATGTTCTATGATATAGCTAATCCTAATTTAGAATGCATACTTTGTGTGTAAGCTGTAATAATTGGGTACTGCTGTAATGCATCGAAGTAAATATCCTATTGCTCTATTATACTAGTAATGCATGATTAGTTTTACTGATTTCCTTGCTGCTTTCAGTGATTAATGATTGGTACTACTGGTTAGTATTACTTTAGTGATTACTTTAATTCAACAATTCGTAGTTTGTTATTTACAATTACTGATCTGCTTGCTGATTTTAGTGATTAGAGATACTGATTAATAGTAAGTATTGATGAATATTTAGTTAATTACTGATTTGCTGATTAGATATGTATAGAAGTTCCTTATAAATATATTTTTTATATACACATACATGTAATTTTGTATAAAATATATAAAATTTAGACACCCGCTTTTTCAAAAATCGCCCGCTTAATCGCCCGCCTGCCGCTTGAGCGGCTACAAGGTCCCGTCCGCACGCCTCCCGCTTCCCGTTTTTTAATACATTGCATATAATTGAAATCCCATTCCATGATCTACTCTGTCTACCTATCATAATATGCGTCCACAATAGTTTCTTTAGGTTTGAATTCGGGTGAGCATGAACAATAGTGAGATTAAAGACTGAATTAAAAATAGTGAATATATTGACGATGGCTCTCAATTATAGATATTTGACAACTTTGTTCACCACAATAGCCAGATTCCTTCGGAAAACCCACAAGCTTCAACTCTATGCGATCGATTGAAGCCAAGTCTGTTAATAGTATTAGATGCTGGGACACCTGAGATTTGTGGCTCTTGTAATGCAAGAATCTTGGGACGATGTAGAATAACCATATTTTTAAAGCCTTTGATTGTAGTCTCATTACCAATGCCTCGTACTTTCCAACATATACCCAATATAAGAAACACAATAGGATTTGTACTAGATAGATCATCATCTCGATCTTCTGCATCTTCGAAGCATTGTTCTTCTGGAAGTTTCCATGCTTTGCTCCACGTATGGTAAGGATGCAAGTTCATTTTCTGGTTACTGTTTCTCACTTCCTTGCCAATTTTACTTGATGTTGATGGTGCAAATTGCTGTTCAGTATAACCAGGGGGGAAGGGGAGTTCATTTAATCTTATACACAGTCACAAATTTGGAATTCGGGTTTCATTTCGCGAGGTTGACAAATTCGTCATTCAGGAATTATGCTGAAAATTCGGATAGAATTGAAAAAGATTCGGTAAAAGTTAGGTCTATGTTATATTTGTATAAATATATACAAATATCACATATATATACACAAGATAATTACATTGATACATAATTTTATAGATGCACACAATGATTTGCTCGTTTATTCTCTATTCCAAATGCTAAATCATATAACATTTTCTTATTCAATAAATAAACAATCTGTAAAGTTGCGGAACAAATTGTGAAATTTGCGGATAATTTGTAAAAATTCATGCATAATTCATGGAATTCGGGAATAGTACATGCTTCTTGCGAAATTCAGATGTAGCAATAGCTGCATTATTATTTCATGAATTATATACGAGTAATTTAAAAATTCAGAGAATTTTGTGACTATGCTTCTACAAGAACATTACTTGTGTTTTGAGATAATGTTCATTTTGCTTTTGATAGTACCCTGCTTATTTGTTTCGTTAAAAATTTCCTTGCCTTGTAATGTATTTCCTACTTGGACCCGAAGAATGCCTTCCCTTGTTTTTTGCTGCCATTAGAATCATGGCAGTGTTTCCTTTTTGTTGGTTTACTGTTAGCACGGAGCATCCTTGAAGCTTGTATCTTTTAGTTGGATGTATGATCTATGTTTATCCCAAACACAGCCCTATGTTTAATCACAACCCTAATACCTTTAGTAGTTGTTTAGTTTGACTTATTAGTTTAAACCTTTTTAAGGGGTGGAGTCGTGTAACCTATAGACTCTAGGCTGTTAGTTCAACTTTAAGAATGTTTTAGCGTAATAATGAATACATTAAGTAACTCCTTAGCAACTTCCCCAAATAATTTTGGATTGGATACAACTAACTGAATAATCTAGATGAATGAACTCTGCTGAGTTCACCCTGTTACTATTAATTGAGTAATTAAAGTTTGCAAATTAATTTCCACTTATCTAAAATGGTGATCATAATAATGTGACTTAGTAGTTAGGTTTGAAAAGTATTAAAGGATTCAACTTGTTTCGTCTTTGCCCCAATTTGCAATAAAAGTAGTGATAAAAAATCTAGTCTAGAAAGTAGGTTAAACGCTTTAAGTGTGTCAAAGTTTATGTACGTGCAACCTTGTCCCATGCAAGTGCAACCATAATAAACTGAAGTGCAATGGAATTAAGTATGTAATAATTTTAATGTGTGATTAATGTATGCACTAGAATTTTGGAGAATTAATTTAATAAGTTACATAGAATATATTATAATGCTCAAATGTGGACAATGAGACTTGTTTGGTATTTAAACCCTAAACCTTGCACCTTAACCATAATTTGCCTTGTTAAAATTTGTCATAAATCCAACCTAAGAATTAGCCCTAATTCTAAAAAAAAAAACAAAATATTTCTTCATGATATACCCTTGAAGTACCCACAGACTGAATCTTAAAATAGGAGGAAAAAAAGAAATGATAATGACGATGAAACTAACATCACAAAGTATGTTACCCCAAAAAGTGTGATAATGTTGAGAGAACCCTAGGTTTTGGTATAGCTCTTTTAGGTTACTTCTAGTGAGAGAAAACTAGTGGAGAGAAGATGCTTGGATTGACATAGTTACATCTTGGTCAATGGGTGGCTTTTTGCACTAGGTTTTATGTGCTTGGATTTCGGAGACGAAAGTCTCTTTTAAGGGGTGGAGTGTTATAACATACCAAAACCTAAGTAACCTTCCTATACTTTTTCTTTTAGATTGAGTTCTAATCCTTTTATCCCTGACTTAGATTAGATGCTTATAGACATAGTGTTTGGACTAAATGTCCTTTCCTAGGTGGCCTTGGAATAACTGTTGCACTTATACTTTTAGTAAGAGGTCAAGATGCAAATTTATAATCTAAAACATTTTAATTCTAAATAAGGACTTTAGAACCTTCCTAGTTTTAGATGAGTAGAAAAGTGAATACAAAATATGACTCTTCATCCTAAAAGAAATAATAATTATATTAATTATATAGTGAAACTGAGAATGGTTTATTGAGTGGGTAAAACAATGTACAATACAATCTCTTATATAATAGAAGAGAATAGAGACTAAAGAAGAGGTGAGCAATATGGGACTAAGCTACAGAAGTGAAAAGCATAAGTGAGGCACATGCTATACACATGACACTCAACAAAACATAACATAACACAACATATCTCTATACTCCCCCTCAAGTTGGAGCGTAGATGTCGAACATTCCCAGCTTGTCAACTAGAGTCTGAAAACGAGCTTTGGGAAGTATCTTCGTGAAGATGTCCGCAACTTGCTTGTCAGTGCTGAGATATGGAGTGCAAATCCGGCTAGAAAGAACTGCTTCTCGAACAAAGTGACAATCGACCTCAATATGTTTCGTCCTCTCATGAAAAGTGGGGTTGCTCGCAATAAAAATGGAGGCCTTATTGTCACAAAATATCGATATAGGACTGGAATATGATATATCAAACCCCTGAAGGAGACTCTGAACCCACAGAAGTTCGCATGCAGTATGAGCCATCGCTCGACATTCCACCTCTGCACTGGATCTGGCGACAACAGTCTGCTTTTTGCTTCGCCAGGTGACAAGGTTTCCGCCAACAAATGTACAATATCCTGATGTTGATTTACGATCATAACGACTTCCTGCATAGTTAGAGTCCGAGAAGCCAGATGGGTTGCAGTGACCATGCTTCTTATACATTAAGCCTTTCCCTGGAGAACTTTTAAGATATCACAGAATATGACATATAGCATCCCAATGACATTGCCAGGGTTTATCAAGATACCGACTGATGAATCTGACAACAGCAGTAAGGTCAGCTTGTGTGACAGTCAAATAGATAAGCTTGCCTACCAACCTCCTGAACTGGTGATGATTAACATAGGGAGGAGAGTTTGCATCATCGTCAAGTGGAGTGTTAGCTGGTTTGCAGCCTAACATGCCAGTTTCCTGCAAGAGATCAAGTACATATTTTCTCTGAGAGAGACAGTCTTGCAAATGATATGGAGACTTCAATGCCTAAGAAATACCGAAGCTTTTCGAGATCTTTAGTGACAAAGTGTTTCTCTAAGTAGGTTTTAGTTTCTTGTATACCCACAGTTTCACTGCTAGATAAGATAATATCATCCACATAAACAATAAGAATGACAAGTCCAACCACTGTCTTGCGAATAAAGACTGAATGATCAAAATGAGAACGACGAAATCCAAAGGTGACTAATATCTGGTTGAGCTTGTCAAACCAAGCTCGCAGGCTTTGTTTGAGACCATAGATAGCCATGTTCAGCTTACATACTTTGAAGGCAGACTCCCCCTGAGCAGCAAACCCATGTGGTTGCTCCATGTAGACTTCTTGTAGATCTCCATAAAGAAATGCGTTTTTAACATCTAGCTGAAAGAGAGACCGGTCTTAATTAACGACAACAGAACTCAAAATTCGAACAGAGTTTAGTCGTGCAACAGGAGAGGTCTCAAAATAATCGACACTGTAGGACTGTGTGTAGCCCTTTGCAACAAGACGGGCTTTCAGACGTTCAATAGTCCCATCAGGTTGATATTTAATAGTAAAGATCCAACGACAACCCACTGTAGGGCAAGAAGAAGGGCGATCCACAAGCTCCCATGTCTTGCGATCACATAGTGCCTGCATTTCCTGGTCCATTGCCTTCTTCCATGCAGGAATAGTAAGAGCCTCTGTAGCATTTTTAGGAATGGTGACAATAGAAATTGCAGAAGTAAAACAGGCAAAGTTGTTATGCAGATTGTCAGAACTACAGTAATGACTAATAGGATGTTTTATACAGGAGCGAGCACCTTTCCGCAAACCGATAGGAAGGTGCAAGTCAGAGGTTACCTCAGTGTTTGTTTGATCATCCGCAGACGCAGGAATTGGTTGGGGAAGGACCATGGAAGGAGTGCTTGTCTTCGACCGGCATTTGTATACTTACAGTGGACGCTCGTCAGGCTTGTTAGAAATAGACAAATCTTCAACAATATTTGGTAGAGGTGTTGGTGCCAACACATCGTGACATAGGCTTGCTCCATCCTAAGAAAAATAGGGCTTATGCTAAAAAAAGATCACATCCGCACTGACAAACTACTGTCTGAGTATCAAATCAAAGCAGTGATAACCTTTTTGAGTTCTCGAATAACCCAAAAAAATGCATTTAGTAGACCGAGGGTCAAGTTTCAACATTCCTGGGCGTAGATTTTTAACAAAGCAGGTACACCCAAAAAATGCGAGGTGGAACAGAGAAAAGAGGTGCATCAAGAAACAAAATCGACTAAGGTATCCGATTTTGTAAAACAGAAGAGGGCATGCGATTTATAAGAAAACATGCCGTAGTGACTGCCTCAGGCCAAAAACGGTGATGAACTTTATAATGGATAAGAAGCGTGCGAGCAACCTCTAATAAGTGGCGAGTTTTGCGTTCAACAACACTGTTTTTCTGTGGAGTATACAGGCAAGTGGTTTAGTGGATGGAGCCATGATCAGAACAAAACGAAGTGACAAATTTCTGCATAAATTCTAGGGCATTATCAGTATGGAGAATTTTGATAGTTTTATTGAATTGGGTCTGTATTTCAGAAAAGAAAATGCGGATATTGTCCAAAATAGTACTCCGATCTTTGAACAAAAATAGCCAGGTAGCGCGGGAATAATCATCAATAAATGTCAAAAAATATTTAACACCCGTTTGACTCGGGACAGAGAATGGACCCCAGATGTCCGTACGAGCAATATCAAAAATATCTTTAGACCCAAGTTCTTTCTTAGTAGGAAAGACATACCTCGTTTGTTTTCCCAAAACACAAGTTTCACAAGAGAAATTGTTTTCAGCTAATGCAGGAAATAAAAGCTTCAATTTAGCAGCAGACGGATGACCCAACCGGAAGTGCCACTGAAGTCCTGAGACAGATGTAGACAAGAGAGCTGAAGCTGCAGTCGGTCCATCCAAGCAAGGAATTTAATGACCGATACTGATGCCGTTTTGACAGCTTGGATATAGATATTAACTGGTATACCAACGAAAATATCGACAGATGCAATCCTGGCCATATCGACGCCAAAACGAACGAATTAAATCATGAAATTTTACAGGCACACTCTCAACACCTAAATGCAACGTTTTATGCAACAAAAATTCTATATTGGGTATGTTGGGGGGGGTCAATCGTGTGCGAGGTAAGGAATCTGTCCTCTTTTTTTGGAGACTTCGATAAAGGATTTCGATGACAAAATGCAAGAATTAAGATCTCAAATTTTACTAGCACAATCCATAAACTCATGTTTAGACACTTATGCAATAATATTCAATTTACAACAAACATATAACAACATAGTAAATTACTAACTCACATCAGTTGTATGTTGAATGGCGCACTGGTTCTCTATACATTATGTTGTTCATATGGGCTACATATTGCTCCCATGTCATGTAATTTCTGTAAGACTTGTTGTAGGAAACAACATGCTCCTCATACACTTCCGGATTGGCAAAATGTATCATCCCAAACTTTGGAAAATGTTCTTCCAAATCTTTGAGATATTTTTCCTTGGTTGCTGATATCAATGGAGGTTGAGTAGAAGCAGGAGGAGGTGCCCATGCTTGAGGAGCTTGATGTTGAGGAGCTTGAAGTTGAGTAGAAGCAGGAGGAGGTGCCCATGCTCGAGGAGCTTGAGGTTGAAGTAAAGGAGGTTGTAATGGTACACCGGGAATAGGATAAACTGTAGTATGCCCACCACTCCATGTTTGACCTCCATCACCATAGTATGCTTCGGTGTTCACCTGAAAGCATCCATAAGGGCTACGGACAGAGTATGCTTCGTGATATCCCAAGCCTAATTCTAATCTTGGTGGCGGTTCAACTTGATATCCAGAATACCCATGTTGGGACTGAGATGGGTATGGAAGTGTCTGCCCAAATAACATATCTCCAAATGAATGCTGAGATTGAGAGTCAGATATGCTCATGGTATCCAATGAATTAGCAAGATCAGAATAATAATAACTTTGGCTCTGGTATTGTGGTTGTGGTGGAGGTGCACCGCTGTAATCTTTCCCAGTTCGAGTTTTTCTCCTTTGAAATGTTTTATCAGCCATGATATATTCCTATTCTGGTGGAGGTGCAGCCCTAGTAACATGACTAACATAAGGCCGGTCATCATTTTGAGGATCAACAACTAGAGGATATTCTGGAGAGCGTTGGCTACGATTGTCACCATCATTGCCACCATCATCAGACTTAGATTTGGAACCAGATGTAGAAGAAGAAGAATCTGAGCTACCTAATTGTTCTTCCACTTCTCTATTGATTTCCATATCAATATTAACATGTGCAGCTTCAGGATCAAGTCTTTCTGGCGGGGTATCAATAATAATATCATCACCATTATTTGCATCAAATTGCTCTTCTATATATGGATCTGGACGTCCATCTAAATTATCAAGAACAGGACGACCTATCTCATCCATCCATTCCTTTAAAGGATTTTCTGAATCATCCTCCAGTCCTCTACGTCTTTCTGTGTTAAAAGTATATGCGGTGTCAATGGGATCATGGACAACAACAAAATCCACTTCCTTGTAGTTGGCATCTCGTATTGCTCTAGCCCTCAGCCGCATGTTGTAGTGAATGTAGACAAGATCCCACAACCTGTTTGCACCAAGCCTATTCCTTCTCTTTGAGTGTATCAAATTGAAAGTGCTCCAATTTCTTTCACAACCCCCTGCAGAAGTTGTTTGAGCTAGGATGTGAATAGCCACTTTTCTTAAATGGGGGGCACCTGTTCCATTCCAAACCCACCACTCACAAGGATCATCTGCCTCGTGGTCAGCAACCGCATTTGGATGGCCAAAGCATCCATTGCTTTCACGAAATTGGCGCAACTGCAAAATAATATATACGATATTGAGATGATGAAATCAAAGGAAAGATTAATGAGAAATTAAGAATGTAAGTTATATAGTTATGTACCTCTTCCAGTACTAGCAATCGCTCTTCTGGAGAGGTAATGAACCTATTAGTGACATCTCTCACTGCATTCATTAGAGTTGCATTCAAGCCCAATGTTTGTGAGTATTGGAACATCGGATTCAAATAGTAAGCTGTCACAAATTTAAATAAGGAAATAAGAATGACATTTTATTTGTTGACTATGAGTTAGACCAATTAACTTAGAAGTTAGAATATAATTGAGATATATACCTGCTTTATGCAATGGATGCAAAAACATATTTATCCAATGGTTCTCATAAATTCTTATGTATTGCTCATTGGACCTTGGAGCTGCTTCTTTGATATTGTCCACCATTGAGGTCATTGCATCATATAGGAAAGGCATTGTTGCAGTTTTGTCACCATCTACCAACCTCAATACTTTGACAATGGGTTCCATTATTCGCAACACTCTAGTAACCTTATCCCAAAAAGGTTGGCTGGCAATCAACTCCTCAATTCTTCTGCCAACTTGGGTGTTGTGCTCCTTCATGGAGGTCCACTCCACTCTATTGAATAGCCTCCTAAGTCCATCCTTTTTGAACTTTAACGATTGTAAGGCAAGGAAATTTGTTGCAAATCTAGTTGCCCCTGTTCTAATTAGATCACCACCACAATACTCAGGTCGCCTCATTGCATTTAGCAGAAAAGAATGGTTGTAGATGAATCCCGTGATCAACCTACCATCAATGACAACATATTTGATGAAATCAATTAAGCCTATGTCCTTAAGAATGAGATCTATGCAGTGGACATCGCATGGTGTCCAATAGACCGGATATTTCTTCATTAAACTCTCACCGGCCTTCTTGAAGGAAGAAGCATTATCAATAACTGTCTGCACCGCATTCTCCACACCAACCTGATTCATGTATGTCTTCATTAGTCTCTTTATGTATCTGTGGTTCCTGACCTCACATGAAGCATCAACAGAGTCTAGGAAAACTGTGGATCTATGACAATGTACAAGAAAGTTGATAATTTGTCTTCTATTTCCACTAGTCCACCCATCACACATAAGTGTGACGCCATATTCAGACCACATATGTTTTTGGTCTGAAATCCATGCTTGTAGATCCTTCTTCTCTAGTGGAAGATACTTGTTCATTAATTCATATGAACTGGGGGCCTTGATGCTCCTACCAGACTCCCCTATCACATCTACCATATGCTGCAGATAGGGTTCAGTTGCAACATGTGCATGTATACCATGAGCAAAGAAGAACTTGCCCACTGTCTTGCCAACCTTATCTTTTGCACCAGTTAACATTGCTTTGAGGCTTTTTTGCCTAGCCTCTGGCTTCCTAACCCCTGGCTCATCAACATTCCTCAATCTCACACTAGCAGAACGGAAAAGTGTATCAATGCCTCCTTTCTTCATTTTACCATGACCAACTCGGTCTTCATCGTCATCTAGGTCAACAATAGGAATGCGTGCAGTCCTACTGCCTCCACCTGCACCAGATGGCCCATACCTCCTTGTAACCCGAGCTGCCTCCTCCCTTTCCCACTCACTTCTATGAGATTCTCTGATATCACGTCTATACATACGACGTGAATAGGTTGTATCACATTTAGGGGGATATCCAATATCATCATCAGATTCAACAGAAGAACCTGTAGGCCTAACATCAAACAATGTATCTGTGTAACCCTGTCAACCTCCTTTTGTTTTTTTTTGTTTCTTTGCACCCGTAAGTTTCTTGAAGTCATCCCTAACACTTTGGGGACACCTTTGGCACATTGCCACATTTTTGTCACCACCAGTAATGTGATGTTTAAATCTAGTAATCCCCCTCCACCAATTGTCTTCTTACAATAATTGCAAATTATCTTTCCACTGTTCCCATCAACATGCATGCAATGATTCAATGCAAAATCCACATCCTTAGCTCCAACATTACCGGCCCCAACACCCTCACTGTCGCTTGAAGACATCTTCTCAAAAGTCAAAAGTCAACACTGCAAAAAGACAAAGACAAAAAAAATTAGGTGTATGAAATCAAAACCATTAAGTTGCAAGAAATTAATCTATTTGATGTATAATAGAATCAAACACAATCCTTTAAGTGTATAAATGTTAAATGTATTTATAGAATCAAACACAATTTTTTTAAGTTTTTTTACCAAGAAAAAGGGTTAAATAAAAAATAAAAGTCTGAAATTATTAAAAATAAAATAAAATTTGATATTTATCTAGTGTTAAGGCAAGTGATGTGTTACAAATTACTCGTTCCATCTTGTATAACACTAACACATATTTCTGTAGATAAAAAAGTATTTTTTTATTTTCAGAATTTTTAATAAATGAAAATCCGAAAAAAATATTTTAACTATATTTTTGTTTGTATTTGTTCATATTAGTATTTGGTACAACTTCTTCTACTTAACCCAAGTTAGATACCTATTATTAATAGTACTTATTGTATTGTTACAAATTTAATATTGATTAGTGAAATTATATGATAATATTAATTAGTGAAATTATATGATAATATTAATTAATAGTAGTAAATCTAGTGATACATTAATAGATCTACATAATATAGTCATAAATCTATTGTTAAATAGCATTAATCCTAAATTGTTTGGAGTAGATCTAGGATTTGGGTGCATTTAGAGAATTTTCGAGAACTTGTATGGTGAAAATAGAAGGAAATAGAGAGGGGAGGGGTTGGAAATGATGAGAAATGAAAGAAATTAAGAAAACATACCTTGATTAGGGCTGATTTGAGCTCCAAGGAAAGAAATCGCCCCAAATCTCTAAGTTTCTCCACTCAAATAGCAGCTGGAACAACAAGTTTGCAAAAAACGGTAAGTCGGGGCGGCATATCGCCGGTATCGCCCTTAAGGCCTTTTTGCACTCGGCACCCCCGATATTCGCCGATATCAGGTGGTTTTACCGGTAAGTCCACTGGTTTATCGATATTTGCAATCCCAGCGACAGACTTGTTCAAATCGATGACCGATGGTGTCGATATCGGTATACCAGTCGTTATACCGACGGTACTGTCGATATCTCATCCAATGCATCCAAGTAGTATAGTCCATCTGGTCCTTCATGGCCCGAACTAATCCTCGTCTTCGTGCGGAGATCCTTCAAAACACAACTAGTGGGATCAAACTTAATAGAGCACCGAAGTTGTTTAATAGTTTTACTGATGTTACAATATATTCCTGTTTTATATATTCTGTTAATTGTTTTGTTATTTCCATATTATATGTGGACCTCTCTGTAATTGTTTCAATGTTATATATATGAGGGTGCACACATTGTGCAACCCTACGCTTCCCAAACCTGCTTTGTGTTTCACATGGTACCAGAGCAGTAGATCCAGTCGGCCGTCACCCTCCCTTCCCCCTCCCCCTCCCCCCCCCCCCCCCCCCCCCCCCCGCCGCCGCCGGGCGGGCAGCCGGCAGGCCTCCAGCCGCCGCGCGCCCTCTCCGCCGCCGGGGCCGGTGCGCCTCCGCGGCTCTAGCCGCCGGTACGTTGGCTCTGTGAAGTCCTACAACAATCCAGTGGCTTGAAGACGTAGACCGTTTGTTTCGGTCTCTTGCCTGCCTGCCCGTGTAGGCCGTTGTGCCACCGGGTTCTGTTCTGCGCTTCGGCGTAGACCGTATGTGAGAGGTCTTCTCCGTGTTCTTTGTGCCTGCTGTGCCTGTCTGACGGCGTAGACTGTCTCCTGCCTGATCGTGCCTGTTCCTGCTGTGCCTACTGCTCTCATGACTTCTTTGCATGATGACTTCCGCCGTCAGGTTACTACTGTGAAGCTTGATGGGCGCAACTATCCACACTGGGTCTGCTCCATGACGATCTATGCCAGATCCCAGGACAAGTACTCACATCTTATCCGTGCGGGTCCGGAAGCACCCGCCGAGGACGCTGATGCTAAAGATGTGAAGGCGTATGACGACTGGGTTCGTGATGACTCCACCCTGATGACCTGGATTCTCAACAGCAACATTGAGAAGATCAGTGTCACACTTCTTCACCTGCCTACGGCGAAGCAGATGTGGGATCAGCTCGCCGGTACTTACTCGCATAGTCAGAATCCCAAGAAGGTGTTTGACATCACCAAGCAGTTGGGACGTCTACAGTTCACGGGGACAGATATTGCGGATTACTTCTCTGATTTCACTGGATTATGGGGTGAACTGGAATCCTATCACCCTCTCTCCACGGACCTTGCTACTATGCAGCGTCAGCGCCAGGAGCTTCGGTTGGTTCAGTTTCTCTGTGGATTGCCCGAGTCATATGCTGGCGTTGTGGACCAGATCCTAGCTAGTGACCCTCTACCGTCACTACAGAGTGCCTACAAACGCCTTCAGCGTTTGCCTTCGTCTTCCTCTTCTCTGACTACTGATGTTGGAGACTCTTCGGCCCTTGCCGCAGCTTCTGATCGTGGCCGTGGTCGTTTTACTGAGAGCCGTCCTTCCCTGGGTGGAGGACGAGGACGGGCTGCTCCTGGTCGTGGAGCCTCTTCTACTGCCCCTACTGCTGGTGCGCGTCCTCAGTCAGGACAACGCCTTTGTACCTTCTGTGGCCGGTCCAACCATATTGAAGAAAAATGCTGGGAGAAATATGGTAAGCCGGCGTGGGCCAATGCAGCTGCGGACTCCACTCCTACTGCTTCAGAGGGAACGACTCAGTCTACTGACTCTGCCTCCTCGGGTGCGACTGCTGACTACATCCGTGCTGAGGTGGAGCGTCTTCTTCTTGAGCGAGCTGGTGCGTCGTCTCAAGCTTCAACTAGTGGAGCTCATGCCGCCACTTATTCTGGTTATGATACTGCCTTCCTGAGCTCTTCCTCTACTCCTGGTAATACTAAGTGGGTCATAGACTCCGGTGCCTCTTCGCATATTTATGGAAATAGATCACTGTTTCACAAATTATTTAAACCTGCTAGACCCTCTTCTGTCATGTTGGCTGATGGTTCCAAGTCTGCAGTGTTTGGAGTAGGGGATATTGCTTCTGACTTTCTGCTGAAATCTGCCTTATATGTGCCGCGCTTTCCTTTGAATCTGTTGTCTGTTAGCAAGATATTGCGGAGCTTACAGTGTAGTTTGACTTTTATTCCTGGTTCTTGTGTTTTTCAGGACCTTCGCACGAGGATGAAGATTGGTGGGGGGTATGAAGGTGCTGATGGACTCTTCTATCTGGATCAGTTGCCTAAAGCTGCTAAAGTATCTGTGACTTCTGCATTATCTACCTCAGTTTCTGCATTACAGTGGCACTACCGGCTGGGCCATCCCTCATCTGAAAAGCTTCGATATTTAGTGTCTGATCTTGGCATTTGTCGTTTTCAGTGCGAGTCATGTCAACTTGGAAAACAGACTCGATCTGTTTATCCTAGACGCAGTCAAATTAGCAGTAAAAATATATTTGATATAGTGCATTCTGATGTATGGGGACCTTGTCATGTGTCTAGTTTATCTGGTCATAAGTATTTTATTCTGTTTATTGATGACTTTTCACGGACTACTTGGTTGTTTATGATGAAAAGTAGGTCTGAAGTCTTGTCTGTTATCAAGTTCTTCTTTGCCGAAATAAAAACTCAATATGGTATGCCTGTCAAAATTTTTCGTCTTGATAATGCACTGGAATTTGTTAAAAAAGATGTGGATGTTTTTTGTAAATCTGTGGGTACAATACATCAGACCTCCTGTGCTTATACACCACAACAAAATGGTGTGGCTGAGCGTAAAAATAGACATGTGTTAGAGGTTGCTAGAACTATTATGATGCATGCACATGTTCCTCGCTCGTTTTGGCCTGAGGCTATATTGACTGCTTGTTTTTTGATAAATCGAATGCCATCATCTGTGATTGGAAACAAAATACCTATTCAGGTGCTTCAACCCGATATTCAGCTATTTACTGTGCCTCCTAGGATTTTTGGATGTACCTGTTTTGTACGGTTAGTTGGACCTACTTCTGATAAATTGTCTCCTCGTGCTGAGAAGTGCATGTTTTTGGGATATTCTCGTACCCAGAAGGGATATCGGTGCTACAGTCCTACTGCAAGAAAATGGTTTACTAGCAGTGATGTGGTTTTATTTGAAGATACTCCTTACTATTCGGCTCGTGGTGACAGTTTACAGTCTGATCTTATTGCCTCACCTCTACCTGTTATTTCTGAATGTGTGCCTGACACTACTGACAAAGTCACTACTGAGGCTGATAAGCCTCCTCTTATTGTTTATCAACGCAGGAACAGAGTGCCTTCTACACAAGAAACCCCCCATGAAAACCAATCTTCACCTCTAGAAGGTTCTGCTACACCTGAGGTACCTTCTGATCTTCATTTACCCATTGCTCTTAGAAAGGGTACTCGTTCCTGCACATCACACAGTATTGCTCAATTTGTTTCTATTGACCATCTGAATGTTCATTCTAGCAATTTTGTATATGCCTTATCTGCTGTTGCTGTTCCAAAGAATATCCAGGACGCTCTACAGAGTACTGGTTGGTTGTTTGCTATGAAGGAGGAGATGTCAGCTCTTGCTGAACGAGATACTTGGGAGTTGGTGGATCCTCCTCCTCAGTGTAAACCTGTAGGTTGCAGATGGGTGTATGTTGTGAAATATCAACCTGATGGCACTGTTGAAAGGCTCAAGGCACGCTTAGTTGCTAAAGGCTACACCCAGACGTATGGTATTGACTATTTTGAGACATTCTCTTCTGTTGCTCGCCTTAATTCTGTTAGAATTCTTCTGTCTGTTGTTGTTAATCTTGACTGGCCTTTGTTGCAACTAGATGTGAAAAATGCCTTCTTGTATGGTGATTTACAAGAAGAGGTCTATATGGAGCAACCTCCTGGGTTTGTTGCTCAGGGGGAGTCTCACAAAGTTTGCAGATTAAAGAAGTCTATTTATGGGCTTAAGCAGAGTCCCCGGGCTTGGTTTGATAAATTGAGCAAAATTATGATTGATTTTGGGTTTCTGCGATCTCAGGTGGATCATTCTGTTTTTACCAGGAAGACTTCAGCTGGTATAATTATTCTGATTGTCTATGTTGATGATATTATCATATCTGGCAGTGATTCTCTTGGTATTCAGGCTACTAAATCTCATATGGGCAAACATTTTGCTACTAAAGATTTGGGCAAACTTAGATATTTTCTGGGCATAGAAGTTTCTAGAAATTCTAATGCTCTTGTGTTGTCTCAGAGAAAATATGTCCTAGACATACTGCAGGAGACTGGTATGCTGGGGGCGAGACCTGCTGATATTCCTCTAGATCCTAATGCAAATTGGGATGATGATTCTTCTCCTCTGTTTGCTGATCATAAAAAGTACAGGAGGCTGATTGGTAAACTCATTTATTTGACTGTCACCAGAGCTGACATTTCTACTGCAGTGGGTCTTCTTAGCAGATACCTTGATAAACCCAGACAGTGTCACTGGGATGCTCTTTGTCAGATTCTACGATATTTGAAGAAGTCTCCTGGCAAGGGACTTCACTACAGGAAGCATGGACACTGTTCTCTTACAGGGTATTCTGATTCTGATTATGCAGGTAGCAGAGCTGACAGAAAATCTACTTCTGGGTATTGTACATATGTTGGAGGAAATCTTGTTACCTGGAGGAGTAAAAAACAAAATGTTGTGGCCAGGTCCAGTGCTGAAGCTGAATATAGGGCCATGGCCCATACTGCCTGTGAATTGTTGTGGGTGCGCTCTCTGTTAAAAGAGTTCGGGGTTGACTCTTCTTCTACTATACCTATGCACTGTGATAATAAAGCTGCTATCTTCATTGCGAATAATCTAGTTTATCATGAGCGCACTAAACATATTGAAGTAGATTGTCATTTTATTCGGGAATCTATTCTGACTGGCAAGATCTGCACTCCTTTCACTCGTTCTGAAGACCAAGTTGCTGACATCTTCACCAAGCTGCTGGCGAAGAAGCAATTCTGCATTCTGATGGACAAGTTGGGCATGATTGATATCTATGCTCCAACTTGAGGGGGAGTGTTACAATATATTCCTGTTTTATATATTCTATTAATTGTTTTGTTATTTCCATATTATATGTGGACCTCTCTGTAATTGTTTCAATGTTATATATATGAGGGTGCACACATTGTGCAACCCTACACTTCCCAAACCTGCTTTGTGTTTCACAACTGACAGATAATAAATTAACAGGAAATTGTGGTATGTATAAGACAGTGAAGATTCAGCTTGCGAGATAGAGGAACTGTGCCAACGCCATGAACAGGCGTTTTCGAGCCATTAGCAACCGTGACCGATGGAATATTCGAGGCTTTAGACATAGCAGAAAATAAGTGGATGTCGCCTGCCATGTGGACAGACACACCAGAATCAATGCACCACTTATGGTTACCAGGAGACGCAAACATTGCAGAAGAACCAGCAACAGATGTCAAAGGCAGTTGAGTCATGCGCTCCTGGAAGAACTTCTCAAATTCAGAGCGAAGCCATTCAGTGGTCGGAGGAGCAGCTGGTGGATCGGATGCAACTTCAGTAGTAGATTCAGTAGAGGCCTGGTTTGCCCAGGCTGGCTTGCCGTGCTTGAATAAACACCTATCTTCAGTGTGATTCTCACGACCACACCAGTTGCATTAGTGAGGTCCAGTGGCTTGACTTCGTCTCAGAGTAGGAGAAGAGCCTCTTCCGCCGGAAAGGGGTGAACGTCCTCCACGATCACGTCCACAATCGCGACCACGTCCAGAATCAGCAGTGCGAGCAACCAAAGCAGGATGCTGAATAGTAGTAGAGGATAAAGATGGTAGCCGTTGAACTCTCTTGAGAACGTCACGAAGAGTAGGCAGATGGTCACTTGACAGAATTTGATCAACCACGCCCAAAAAAAAAGCAGGTAGGGCAGCCAGGAATTGAACTAGTTGGAGTTCATTGCGCTGCTTCTGAGCCCCTTTGATGTCGGCAGTCAGCGGAATGTAGATTTCATGCTCATTCCAGAGAGCAAAACATTGGTTGTAGAAATCCTCAATAGACACATCTGAAGAGTACTTCTTGGCCAGGTTTTTGAAAATTTCAAAAACCCGTTTAGGATTTTGTTGATGCGAGTAGACATGAGACAGCTGGTCCTACATTGCTTTGGCATCATGAAGACACAATAGAGACTGACTAATGGGCGGCTCGGTGCTATTGAGAAGCCAGGACATAACACCAGAGTCGTCTTTAGACCATAAAGCATATGCCTATTTGGTCTTTTCGTCAGCAGTAGCAGCAGGGGCAGCAGGATGATCCGTGATAAGATGGGAGTATCGACCTTGAGCCTTCACATAGAGCACAAATGACGCCGACCACAGATGGTAGTTCGAACCATCGAGCTTGACGGTGGTAACATAGAGAGAGCGAGGAGACTCAACTAAAGCCATACTGAGCAGAAGCAGGCAGTAACGAGGTGGTGGCGTAGCAGCAACATACAGTAATAATTAACCCACTATGGGGAAGTAGCAGCTGTAGGGATCTGACACGTCAGATTAGAGGAACCCGTGTCGGGCAGATAGATGGATAAAGGAACCTATTAATATCCCATCATGAGGCGCATGCAGAGAAAGAACCAGAGAGTTAGGAGACTCTCAACGTGGGATAGCTATGGCTGTCCGGAAGAAAGTACGGGCAAAAAGGAGAAGAGGGGTGGTGGTGGTTGTGGGGGAAGCAGATGGAGGAGAGGAGCAGCCTGAGGGCGGTAGGTAGAGGAGTGGAGAGGGGAGGCGGAGGTGGATAAGAGGAGGGGCGGCGACAACAGGTGGGGGAAGGGTGGCGGAAGCAGGGGAGAAGGGGGGGGACCACGGGTGGTGGAGAAGGGAGGGGAGGGGTGGGCGGCGGGTGGAGAAGGGAGGGAGGGGCTGCGGGCAGGGGAGGTGGAAGCGGCGGCCGGCGGCGGCGCGGGGGAAGGGGAGGGGGGTGGTGGTGGGGGAGGAGGGGGGTTTAAGGTCTCAGGGCATAGGGGCAGGGTGGGAAGAAAAAAGTTGGGAGGACCGAACCTGCTCTTGATACCATATAGAGAAACTGAGAATGGTTTATTGAGTTAGTAAAACAGTGTACAATACAGTCTCTTATATAATATAAGTGAATAGAGACTAAAGCAGAGGTGAGTAATATGAGACTAAACTACAGAAGTGAAAAGCATAAGTGAGGCATATGCTATGCACATGACACTCAACAAAACATAACAAAACACAACATATCTCTACCTATTATATGCTTGGGGCGCAAGTTGTGAAATAAATGATTAGGGGTCACCATAAATGGAAGATAAAAGAATTCAGATGTTCCCCTTTGCTAGTTGTCCCCTTTGTTAGTTGTCCTTACACTGCCCTCCACTTAAGGGGTGCCTAGGCACCTAAGCAGAAGCCTATGCGTTTCTAGGTGTTTTGAATTCTATCATCATCATCAACTAAGCCTCAATCCCAACCATGTTGGGGTTGGCTACATGGATCCTTCTTTTCTAATCAGCTCTGTTATGGGTCATATTCAAATCAAGTTGTAGAGATTCAATATCTTTCTTTATAAGCTCTTCTTAAGTTGATTTAGGTCTGCTTCTTTTTTTAATTGTGCTTGACTCAATAGCATTGCTCCGCATAGACACATTAGTTGGTCTATGTTGCACATGTCCATACCATTAATACTTGTCATCCCCATCCTGATATAGTAATTTCTTAGACTATCTTTTCTTTTCTTGCCACACATCCATCTTAGAATACGTATTTTGGCCACATTCATCTTCTTGAGATCTTGTTTCTTCACTGCCCAACATTCACTCCCATGTACTGTGTCTTATAAAACTTACTTTTTAATCTGAGAGGAGATTCTGGTCACATAATACTTCAGTTGCACTCCCCCATTTCAATCATCCTACAATGATCCTATGACAAACATCATGTTGAACATCTCCGTCTATTTTATTAATAGTTACCGAGTAACAAAATTATCACATTTTACATCCACTCTGTCCAACTTGGCCCCACCATTCACAATTCTAGATTAGCTGAAATAACAATGCATATATTGACTTTTGCTCCTACTAATCATCAATTCATTTGATTCCAACACATTTCTCCAAAGTTTTATCATTCAATCCATTGTTAGTTTCATCAATCAACATGATATCATCATCATGTTTCTAAATTAATATGGTATATAATTGATTCAACTTACATATGTACAAATGGTGATATCTAAATATATACTACTAACCGTACGAATTTTGACTTTCACTAAGCTCAATCAATCTAAGTTAACCTACACACACCTAGCATGATATAAATTAGACATAACTGGCCCAAATTTGACCTAAATTAGACCTAAGTTGCTTACCCTGATTCTATATGAGTCAAACCTAATTAGGCTTAACATGATCCAAGCAGACCTAACTTTTTCTAGTTTACCCTAATTATACCTAATTTAGCAAAATTAGACCTAAAATGCCAAAGAAGAACTGGGCGCCTTGATAACTATGCTTAGGGTCGAGTCCAGATAAGAAATTATATAAACTTCCTCTCTCCACATCCTGACATTAGCTTTGGGACATTAAGTAACAAATGGATCATAGCAATTCATTTTCTGCTACTCAGACATCAAGCTTGCACACAATCAGCAATTATAGACTCCCTTTGTTGAAGATTCAGTATCTGATGGTGGACTTCAAACCCCTCGCATATTGTTGCTTTGCAAGTATGTTTGTGCGAGGAAACTATAATTTGAGTAGCAGAATAGGCGGACACAAGATTCAGGTCCGTGGAATAAAAGAGTTAGAGCATAAGCGTATGGACCCTGCTCTACCAGAGACTAGAGGGCACTTGTGGTGTTGTATTACTGAAGGCCAGACTTATCTAAATGTTAATGGGAACCATGCTAAAATTCAGTTATGTTGTGGGACCAAATACTACACATGTACCTAAATACTTATACATGTCTAGCTAACAACTCAACAAATCCGTCTTTTACTTCACAGTTTATGGGTAAATTTTTGGATTATGCCAATAGATAAATAACTAATATTGTTTTCTTGTTTTAAGCATGGCTGTGGGAAATCCAGCTGAGGTGATTGGACGAATAGAGGAAGAGGATCCATCTTTGACTATGAGACATGGTCTGTATCTGAATAATAACCTAGCAGAGTATCTGTCGCCATTCTGTCATTTTTCACGCCCTGACTGTTTTTTGAAACATGCAGATGCTACAAGGAAGTTCTTTGAAGATCTCGCCAAAAGGAAGGGCTGTCATAGTGGTCAGTGCTTCCAGTCACTTTTTTTTAATATGTTAAATTCAATTAGACTACAACAATGTCCTGTGGTTATTGGAATCTGACAGTTGCCATGAGCCTTGCTGGAGGATGTTAATTAAATCCATTTTATAAGCTTTAACAAAAAGAATTAGCTTCTAATATCCTGTTATCTTTATGATCAGTGTCTTGTGTGAGTCCAAAATACTAGGTCCTTTTTCGCAACTGTAACCCCCCACCCAAAAGAAGAAGGAAAGTCCTTGTAGCGGGGCCAGCTGTGATAGCGCTCAATGGCCTTTGCTTGTATTTTACCTTTTTACATGTTCCCTTTTCCACTCTCGTTCTTCTAGTGAATATGTTTTTATGCTTTGAAAGCTTTTGGTAAAGCCATGTCATGACCACTCATTTACTTGTACTTTTCATGTGTCTGCGAGTAGGCTTTGATTCTAGGAAGACTTGATGACGTCAGGAGGAGCGACCTGTGACGACTCTGCTTCTATCTTCTACATGCTTTTCATTTTCGTGATGTTGCTGGAGCGCATGACCTGGACTTACCATTGCTGCTGTTAATCTAGGTTTATCAGTATTGAAGAGTTAGACGAAGTCATGGCACACACATTGTTCTATTTAATATAAGCCAACATGAGAAACACTGTAAATTGCTACCAACTCTGTTAAGCTTGTAAAAGTAGTTTAGTTTAATTATATAGTCCAGTTCATGCTATTGCTTAAATCCATACCGGTGGTTGTGCGTGAAGGCATATCTTTCAAAAGGATATCCTTCTGGCTAAACTAAATCTTCTCCACTTCTATCGGAATTGAGTGAAGGTGGTACCATAGTGAGTAGGTGGTTAATTTCTTAGGAATTCAAAGTTTATTTTTTTCAGTTGTTGTAGTTTGTTTTTTTTTACAGTTGTTGTAGTAACATTGTTTGTGTATGAAAATGGCAGTGACGAGGCATATCTTTCGTTCCTATATGATGATTATGAGCCACGACGGTCTCTAATTTTCTTATGCTTCGTCAAGGTTTTGCCTGTAGGATCTAAATTGTATTGGCACCGTGTTGTTTCTTATAGTGGAGGACTGTAGTGAGTACAAAGTAGAGTCATCCGTGCTGTCGCAGTGGCCATCAATGTAAAAAACAGCTTAAAGACTCGAGTGATACTGTATGCAGTGTGTAGTTTAAATGCAATACATGCTCGGATGAGCAAAAATCCTTGTTATTACTAAGTGAAGAGTTAATTTGGTTATTTATATATCCATTTCTGAAGTAAACTAGTTCTAAACTAGCTAAATTAATAGGCTATACATAAGCAACATTGAGATATCATTTAACCGTGTTACAATTTTGCAAATTTTGACCCGTTTTCACTAACTCATACGGTTCATCGAAGGCCTCATTGGTTGGACGCAAAACAAATTCATCGCGAATAGATGTCAAAAATCAGTCCATGTATATCTGGTTAATGATAAATCAAATTTCCGAAATGCAACACACCTGAACCTCTAGCTCCAACAGAATGTCTGGCAGTAACTATTACGCCAAAACTGAGTAGGCTGTGTGGTTTTGTCCCTAAATAGCATGGTGATAACATTCCGTTTATCTGTTTGCTTCCGTCTGTCACGTTATAACAGCTGGTGACCAAATATAAGCAAACAAAATCGTTACCTTTAGCTGCATCAAACCAAAGTGTTACTTGTAACTAAATTCCGTACATTAAATCTTCGGATTATCAATATTGCAATTCTCACTTTTAACTGTACTCGTACCGAGCAAGGTCTAATGAATTATCTAAAAACGAAGCTTTACAGGGAAAGCATGTCAGTACATATTGTCTTTGTTTAAGGGTTTGTTTATCTCCTTTTTAATGAAATATACCGTTTCAAGTCTTTTCAGTAATTGGACGCGGATGTAGTAAAAATCCCCATCCTACAATTGTTTATAAGATAAGCCGAGGGAACAAAAATTTCTTTGGAATTTCCTAGTCTGGTGTATGGTGGATGTAATAAAGCTGGATTTGGCTGCATGTTTGCAGATTTCCCTCGCCCTAACCACTTCTCCCGTCCTGTCGCACTGCCAACATTACATCCTCTAGTTGTATTTTCTCTAATAATGCGTACCCACGGTACCTTAACTTCCTGTACTGTTCCTATTAGTCCCCTCTCCTCTAACCACACAGTACATCGAACCGGACCTGGAGAATCGTGTTTCTTTCCCACTTCATCTCCCATCCAATTACATCCCGTACTAATTCCCTAAACCTTCTCGTACTTTAAACCAAATACGACCTTAATGCTGAACGTCATACTTATAACTACAAGACTCTAACTTTATACAGGAATTTCTACTGCCCGCCTACTTTTCTACTTCACCCTTTCATAACTTCCTTCAACTTGGAACACCATTTTGGAAGTCCATATTGCTATATTTTGATGTCGAAGGTCGGTTTGATCAAATATTATCCAAGGAAGATAAATATGGCTTCATGATCAACTGTTGTTTCCACCGTACGCTTTCTTTTCTCGGCTAATGTTCTCCCTTCCCGTCCCTGTCTCCCCACACATGATCATCATCCTCGTTGCAAATGAGGAAGCTTCTCTTTGCTCTAGCTTTGAGTTATTTGACCCTAGTTTTTTCGGGTACATCAAGTCTCACATATGGTACGCCTGCTTCCATTACTTGGTGCACCACCTCTTAGATATTGGCGCACTAGCTTTGATATATAAATGCACAAGTTCTTGTGGACAGAGGCACTAGCTCTGATGGATAAATCCATGAAAGTTGACGCAACAGCATGTGCAAGTTTGTGTAATAATTTGTGTGAGTTGGTGCAATGGTATGTCTAACTAAGTTCAATTGTACCTGAAATATATGTGCAAGCAGGCGCAACCAGCAATAAGAGCTAATGCACTTGTTTGTTAAATCTGGCACAACTTACAATTGAATCTAGTGTAGTTACTAGATCTTTTGTGTGTGTTGATTTATTGTGATTTAATAGGAAGAAACCACATCTCTAGTTAAGAGATGTACAATTGTCATTTTTGAGGAAAGTGCAAAAAAAAAGGAATACCATAATATGCAGAATAGGTTTTGGTAGGTAGCTAGCTTTAATGGGCTCTTCTAGATTGGATTAATACCCCAACATTGATATTTTCTAAATCCTATGCAAAAAATGTTTATCAAGAGTAGTGGAAGATTGATAATCATTTCCAAACATGTGCCTAGATTTTAGGGCCTTCTACAGGAATATGGTCATCAATCCCCATCTTAATTGTATATGGTAGTAAAGTATTTTTGTAGGAAAGGGAGAAATAACAAATCCTACATGCACGACTTGCACAAAAACTAGAGAGACCAAGTGAAATCATTTCAAAGAATGTCCCAAAAACCTAATTTTCCTAAATCATATCATGTATGCACTTGTAACTCCTGTAGTCTAAACAACCTTTGGCAATCTCTTAAGTACTCACAATTTTTAGAATCGATATTGAACATTAGAAGCTACACTTGGGTATTTCATTTACCGAGCATGCTATTGAACAAGCTCTTCAAGTATACAAAAAATGACATAAAGTGCACCTCATTAGCTAATATGCATCTAGCAACACGATCTAGGACTTCATACTTTTATACCTATTTAGTTTGAACATGTGCATACAATATATGATCATTGTTTGCACTGAGTTTAAATGTCAAATCACTATCTTTCTAAATAGGAGCAATCTCTTACACTTATGGTTTTACCTTCTTTAATTGTTAGATGCACTCATTTCATCATTTGGTGTGTGGACTTTCACGATTAGGTGCATCAACACTCAATGAACTGTTCGAGGACTCTCATCGCTTAGTGAACCATCTTTTGATGTAAATGCACCAAAGTTTATGGACACACACACACACACACAAACACACACACACACACACACACACACACACACACATATATATATATATATATATATATATATATATATATATATATATATATATATGCACTAGTGATGACATTTCATGCACCCAAATATGGAATATACTACTCTTATAGATGAGATTTGGTGCAAAAATACTACAATTCAGTACAAGAGTTGGAAAATTTGGTGAACCTAATGATGAATGCTGGTATTAAATACCTTTTTTAATGTAGGTTCATTACCTCAACCACTTTCCATTAACAACACTATACATAAGAAATTCTCACCAATTTTGGCAGAACATCATCATGATGATAGAGGCCAGACAAACCATCATGTAACACATGTACAAATGGAGGAAGTAAAATGAGACTATGTGAAAATCCTTCTAACAACCTATTTTTGGGTTAAAATTAACCCTAGTTTAGTTCACATGATTATCTTCTGATCTCTCTTTACTATAACGATTCAAAACTCCAAATCATGTGTAATTAAACTTGAGAAAGGGATCATAGCAAAGAAGCCCTAATTTTGAGGATATGATGTTTAGAAACCTTAATTTGCATGCTTCTTATATTGATAATGACATTCATGACAACAAAGTACAAAATCGTAAATCAATTTGATTGATTGATCTTGATAATGTATAACTAATGGAATTTGAATTAAGTTTGTATGAAAAGTAATAAGAATTGAACATGATAGTTGCGTTTTAATCTTCTCAAGAATATAAAATAATATGATTTGAAAATTTAATGTAAGTATACTTAATTAAGAATCTCATTAGAGTTTGTGGATCATAATATGATGCTTTGAAGGTCAACTTTTGACTTTTTAGGGTTTGTTAGGGAGTTGACTAACCTTTGGGGTTGCTCTAAGCACAACGATGCTGACTGCAATAGCATGTTCAACATGTTGGGAAGTAAAGTTCATAAGGTGGACTGACTTGTGGGTATTGACCTAAATTTTGTGAATATTAGACCCGACATTGACCTTTCGACCTCAACAATCTCACAATTCAGATCGAATATCTAGAATCTCCGTTGACTATTAGTGAGAATTGGAAATAAACAAAAAAAAATGAAAAATAGAAGTTATACATATACCCAACTTGAATCTCTTTGACCCAAAAACACCCGTTGCACCACTCTTCATCACTTTCACCCTCTCCCATGAATATTACCCCATAGTAAGGATTTGTGGTAAATTTGTGCTTTTTTAGAGTGTATCAAGCTAAAATTAACCCAAGAACAAATAAGAGTCTAACTTAAAAGTAATATCTCGATTATTCATGTTGACCTAACAATTATACAATGCCGTATTCTAATGACAACTTTAGAATTCGATTCATATATATCTAGCACTTGTACAAAAATCATTTTAGGTTGATAGATACACTCAAATTGATCATATTTACAAAAATAAGATTGGTGAACTTCAAGTCATACAACCTAAAGTTCAAATAATTGAAGAATAGTTGGAGTCCTTTTATAACTTCATTGTGAATCATTTGTAATGACATCATGACTGATTATTGGTTTTAGACATGTAACTGAAGTAGCTAGAATGAATTAATACTGCACCTAACATTAATTAAAAATCTACAAATCAAGGAGTTCCATTGATCAAGTTTGTCCTAGAAAAACTCAGTTGGCAACATTGTTTGGATTTCCAAATAATTGCCATCGGCATAGTTTGTACTGACAGACATCTCGGTCGACGAACAAAGGCTTAAAGCAATGTATCCTTCAGTTGATTCTTGGAAAAAAATCTTGACGTACCAATATGTTTCTTATATGCTAGTTTCATCATCCAAGTTTTGATACAATAATCTAGACCAATGACACTACAAATGTAGATTTTTGAAAAGTGTAACATAGATATTAGAGGGAGATAGAAAGTTAAAATTGATCTATTTGTTATGCCCAATATCTCCCAATAACCACCAAAATCATCTTAATTGATTCGATAGGATAGGTGGCACCCTCAAATATATATAGGGCCCGTCAAATTTCAAGCAGAGGTTGCATTTCATGCACCTATGCTATAATTGAGAGGTTTTTCTATTAGAGCCACTCATCACTTCTTGATCTTGATCATTTATCTAAACCATTAAAGTGAATTAGGAATCTTGTGTGGACTTACCCACCCATAGATAAGGATATTCTTCCTTTACTTGGTGAAGCAAGGTAAAGCAAAAGGTGGAAGACGCTTGGCTAAGGGTGGGTAAGTCCTTTGTTGAGGTTGTTGGATCCCTTTCTCAAGAAGATGGAAGCCATCTATCCTCAATATGAAATGTAAGGTCACATGGTGTAATATCTTACAATTGTAATGTAAGGTGGTTCACAAGGTTAGTTAACCTAGAGATTATGTCTATAGGTAGTGGTTCTATGCCCTTTAGAGATGGAACCACTACAAATATTTTCCTAAAATTGTGCTTGTTAAAAATACCTCTCCATTGATTTTAATATTACTATATATTTGTATTGAGATATACTGCGAAGGTATAATGAATTTGGTTTATTTTTTATAGTTTAAATTACCCCCTTATTGAGTCCATGGCTCCAAGAAGTGGTATTAGAGAAATATCTTCTTCGAGCTACGACTCCTATAAGTAGAGAAGATGTGTGACAACATCCTTGGGTCTCTCAACCTTGAGGGAGGCTTATCCATGCAACAACTGATCTTTGATGACACCAACTTTCACTGTTGAATGAGAAGAATGTAATTCTACATTCAAGGCCTAATATTACGCCTATGGAAGACTGTGGCTCTCCCCTACAAGGATCTAAAGGCGAATTGGCTACATGGAGTGAAGCAATAATGAAAAAGGTGCAACTTAATGCTAAATACGTTAGCATCATCTACTCCTCCCTCTTTTCCATTGACTTAAACCATATCTCCACTTGCAAGAAAGTAGAAGACATTAGGAGAGATCTCTCCATCACCTACGAAAGAAAGAAGAATGTTAAAGATACAAAGATCAACATGCTCACACAACAACTTGAGCTCTTATGCATGAAGAAGAACAAATTCATTGCAGAGATGTACTCATGGCTCAATGCCCTCACCAACGACCTTGATTCTTTTAGAAAGCAAGTGACCCAAAAGATGTGTAAGAAACCGTTTTCTTTAACAAGCATTTATCGGAAGCATATATTACATGAATTTTCAAGGGTATGTTACAAAAATGATAATATTTGCATAAAAATAGAGTTTCAATTAACCACAACATGATACAAATGCAATTTTTTTTCTCAAGTTAAACTTAAAATTTAAATCTACACTAACCTAGTACATGATCCTCACACTAAATGGAAAACTAAAACTAAATTCCATGAGATAGTTGACACCCTTCTAAGGTAACCTCCTAGATCTTCCTCGAGATGTATGCTCCTTGTGTAAGATTCCTTATTATTTTATCTTGCAGACATCGCATTCCCAACCATGCATAAAATAAAAAAACCACACTAGTGTGAGAATCATTGATTCTTGTTATACAAAAATAGTAATACTTAGAAATGAGAAAGGCCTAGGAAAATAATGACACAAAAGTTATATGTTTACAAATTATTATATGAAGGTTGATTATATTATCCCCTAATTTTAACTTTGCACCAACTATGCTCATTGGCCATATAGGTTCAACTTATGCTCCATTTGAGCTCATGATTGCACCTAAGTGGCACTATGATCCATTTGAGCTCATTATTTGCACCTAAGCACCACACGATCCATTTGAGCTGATATAACACAAAGGGTATTAAAAATGAAGAGGGTAAGATAACGTTTTACATGAATCTTGATAACTTAAAAATTAGTTACTTAAATTGAATTTCACATGACTATGATATGTATTCTTGAAAATAACACTTTTTTTGGGAGAAGTCAGGAGGTTTCTATTCATCGCGCCCCCTCATGCAAGCAAAATCAACTGAGGACATACAATTAACGTTATTATTGGCTAAAGAAAATTTCGTAGTATTACTACCATTACATAATTCAGAATTAATAATGTTCTCTAGTTCATTAGGAGCATTTTTATGGGTTAATAAATGGATCCCGGTTTTTTGGTGGCATTTTTCCAAGGCGTCTGCTGCATTATTTCCTTCTCTCTTTGTGTGAGACACCCTCCAATAAGTCATCATTTTTTCCTTAATCCTCCTGCTTAATTTTGGGACTGTCCTTAGGATCTTTACTCAACGCCTCACAAGCTAGGAAGGAGTCAGTCTCTATCTTGACCTTCTCAATATCTATATCACAAGTCATGTTCACTGCCATCTCAATAGCTCAGATCTTGGCCATGAGGATGCTTCCAGCCTTGGTCCTCTTGCTCCATCCACCCCTCTATTTGCCCTCATTGTCTTGGAAAATCACTGCTATATAGGTCTTACCTTTCTTAAAGGAGGCATCTACGTTGAACTTGAGGAAGTCAATTCGTGGTGGGGACCAAGTAACCTCCTTTTGGACATCCTTCATGACTCTCACATTATTCTAGGCCTCTGATGCCAGCTGAGCTTCAGCTTTGATTCTTCGAACTTGGCAATTGGTACTCACAAACACATTTTTAAATATCTCTTTGTTTCCGCAAGACCAGATATAATGGCAGTCGATAAGCATAGTGTCACCATGTGCTCCTTGTGTCTTGAGCTGAAGAGCCAACCACTTCCATACCTCACTCTCTCCAAAGAAGCTGTCCCATAGACCCTGATTCAGTAGGCCCTGCCACACCATTTTTACCTTCTCGCAATCACACAGAGCATGTAAAATAGTTTCTTCCTAATTTCCACATCTAGAGCAAGTACTATCATTCGCCATGTGAAGGACCATCCTGCATCTATTAGTTAACATAGCATTTTGTCCTACCAGCCACAAAAACATCCTCACTCTGGATGGGACTTTTGCTTTCCAAATAAGCTCCCATTTGCCTTCAATCTTGATGTCTTATGAGCTCAAATACATTATAGGCACTTTGTGTAGCGAAGTTCCCTTCCTCGCTGTGTGTCCAATCCTTTAGATCCTTCTCATCAGTATTGCTGGGGGTTTGTATCTGTTGAATTTTTGCTATGTCCTCTTCAGAGATCCATAGGTTTAATTGTGGGCTCTGATCTCTAAAACCCGAGATAAACACATAAGCCTCGAATTAAACTTAGCGGAAGCGATTCGATTAGCAGCGGAATACCAAAAATAAGCGGAGATTCAAAAACTTTTTGAGATAAGACATCAAAACCATAAAACTTCCTTCATAAAAGGAGATAAACTGTTTACATCTCTGTCAAATTACTTCTTGAGTAATTGTACACATCATGATTTCAAAATCTCAAGAATCAAGACAAAATCTCAGACCAACAACTCCAAGACATGAGAGTACAGAGGACACATAGGACTGACTCTAACTACACCACATAGCAAGCTGAATCTCCACCTGAGATTTACTGCTGTTCCTAGTGCTGCTGCTGCTGGGACTGGTCACCTGTAGACCGGTTCCTCCATCTTCGACGACCACCTAAAAAGTTGAAATCTACGGGGTGAGACAATTTTAAATAATTGTCCCAACGGGAGTTATAACTTAAGCAGTAAAAGCTTTCAAAGTATTCAACAACAGTTTTGGTAATAAGCAAGAGTTCAATATCTATGAAGTATGAAGAACATATACACTATATAATGTAACATAAATCAAGTAACTCGTAGTTAACTCTAACAGATATACTACGTTGTTAATTATGTTTTTCAAACATTATTATGCCCTACGGAGATGAGGTATACCACTCATACTCCAACCGATCACTGTTAAGTTGCCTCAGTATCATACTAGGTCATTGAAAGAGTCCAATTCTCATGACCTTCACCTTCCTCAGTCAGTAAGAGGATCTCTTGCAGGACATCCTGTGTCTCTGCTATTATAGCTCACCAGGGTAATCTGGTCCTTCTCTATTTTAGAGTTACAATGGCGTTCTGTACTCTCTTCGTCATCAGGAGATTTCGTGTTTACCTTCCACTGATACAGTATTTGGGTTTTCTTCGTCATCAGGAGATTTTGTGTTTACCTTCCACTGATGCGATATGGATTTGTAGTGGAGGATTAACGTATTATAAATCTACATCAACACCTACACTAGGATGTAAGGTTCTACACATCCATATACCCCACATACTCAAAAGTATGTGATCCAGGAGTTCCCTTAGGAAAACCTGTTTTACCATCATTTGATCTCTGACAATGATGGATCTATGATCAGGGCTCTAAGTAGTATGATTACACTTGATTAGTTAGGTACATTCAGTATTCTTTTAACATCACACATTGTTCTCGAACAATAACATTATCATAGCAGCTATGAAGGGAAAATACTAAATGTAACAAGCCTAACTCGCATCAATTATCATTTCTCAATACTCTCATCACAAGTCATCTCTAAAGCATGACCTTAATGGTATATATATGGCTCTCACAGCCCATTAAACTCATTCGATGCCACTAGCAAGACATCAGGATATTTCACTTATTCATAAAGCTAAAACATGCTTTCAATGAATATAGTATCATAATCCATACCTGGATATGCTCATCATCTCATGACATCCTGCATGGTTAAATCAACTGATAACAACAAACAATTCAATTCAAGAATTATGCTTTCACTCTTGCCATAAGAGCTAAGTTCCCTGATCCTCATCAATTAGGGTTTACTTATCACATTTCATGTCATCACCCTAAAATTAGGGTTTACTATTCACTCCATGGTGAATAGAACTCATTACATCATCATGTATGAGAAACATTATCATTAAAGTCCTCATATAAGGTTATGATTCATCAATTATCATAATTAGGGTTTCCATGATCTCACATAGGTGGATCATACCCTATTTATGCACATTCATGTGTATTGAAGGTATTTTACTTGAGTTTCCACCATAAAAGGGTACTTTCTCTCTCATACAATACTTTCTCTCTCCTCTTACTAGTATATGGTTATTACACCACTCTAGAACAGGTTGGGTTAAGTCCCCATTGACTAACATAAGCCAAAACATCACTATCATGTGATTAGGGTTTGATTAGAACAAGGTATACTTCATTTGAGCCTTTTAAGGGTATTTTGGTAAATTAACCATTGATTCCCATCATGGGTCAATTCATTAGTCTCTTAGTCCCTTAATGACCTAGGTTACCATTAGGGTCTATATTAAATCACCAATGAACCAATTACATCATCAATTGATTAAGTACAAACCACCTTGAAAACCTTCAAACGGTTTCAACCTTCAACCACCAAACGGTCTTGAGACCGTTTGGTGTCAAACGGTCTTGAGACCGTTTGCCCTCAAATGGTCTTGAGACCGTTTTACCTCAAATGGTCTGGAGACCATTTGGGTGCGTTGACCGTTTTGACTTTCAAACCGTTTGAAGCTCATATGGTTTGAAACTGTTTGATCAAAGTATCTTGAGATCAATTGGTCCAAAACGGTCTTGAGGTCGTTTGAGCTCAAACGGTCTTGAGACCGTTTGACCCCAAATGGTCTTGAGACTGTTTGACCTCAAACGGTCTTGAGACCATTTGGATCCAAACGGTCTTGAGACCGTTTGGTCCAAATGGGCTCAAACCGTTTGGACCTCCAAAGTGGTTCAAAAGCTACATGTACTTAGGGTTATCTGTGTTGAAGCCTTCAATTGGCCAAAGCCATGATAACCACTTACAAATTGAGTCAATTAGGTTTAGGCTTAATCAATTGGACGTCAAATTGACCCTCAATTGAAAGCCAAAAAGGGTGAAATCATTCTCAATTAGGGTTTCAAATCGGATAGTCATCAATGTTCAACCATGTGAATCAATTCAGGGTTGAACCTATCAATTGACCTTCAATTGGGCTCAAACTTGGCCCAAACGGTCTTGAGGTCGTTTGGACATCATCCAAACGGTCTTGAGACCGTTTTTCCAAAGTTTGGCCAAAAACCAAGTCGGTTGAGTTAGGGTTGAACTTGAATTAGGTCTAAAATCAGCCTTTTTATCAATTCATCAACTTATTGCAATTGGACCCTCAAACCATTAAATTATCTCAACGCTAGACCTCCAAACGGTCTTGGGTTGTGCCCAAACGGTCTTGAGACCGTTTAGAGGAACCCCCATACGGTCTTGAGACCGTTTGGGTCCTTCAACCCAAAACTCATCAAGATCTATACTTAAAAATAGCAATTTTCAACCCGATTAGGGTTAGGATTTTGAAGTACCTTCAACTCTCAACAGGTTAAGAATTAAACTTTGATTATTTGCAGGAATGAAATTCAATATATTATCAACAGGACCTCATACAATCGTCCCTTGGTCAACCCTATCTAACGGTCTTGAGACCGTTTGACCTCAAACGGTCTTGAGACCGTTTCAATCCAAACGGTCTTGCAAGATCGTTTGAGAGAAAACGGTTTTGAAACCATTTGACCTCAAACGGTTTGCAACCATTTGGACCAACATAGGAATCCATGCCCATCATCTTCAACCTCTGTCAAGGTCGGTCTTTCCACCGTTTTTCTTGCAAAAGTGCAAGGAAGAAGGGAGGTAGAAGAAGAACTAAAGGCTAAATTGCAAGAACAAAGTATGCATATAAAGCAAAGAGTTTAGAATTATAAAACCCGCCTTAGAACGTTGTTCCTAGAGCTCCAAGATTCCAAGATTCACGTCTCTAATGGCGTCTTTGAGCTCCACATGTTCGGCCAAGGTGTATTCTCCAAGGAAAGTTGAAAAGAAACGGCTAGAAAGATAAAGCTAGGTGAGCTAGCCATGAATTCAACCTTGAAAACGAGTTTCCTCCATGAATTCAAGAAAAAGGGGTGATCCAAACTTACCTAGGACCCTTGATCGTCCTTCTCTACTCAAGATCTTTCCTTAGCCGTTTTGAGAAAGAAGGGAAATGAAGAAGTGAAGAGAAAACGTTGGTTTGGTTTGCAAGAAAGATGCTTATATAGTTTAGGCTGTTTTCCACCTCAAGGACCTCTAAAACTTGAAATTCTCATCCAAGTCCCTCCTTGCTCAAGGGAACGTCCAAACTCATCTAAAATTATGCAAAGCTCATGAAAGCTCAAGATCTAAGGGTGAAGGAAGCCAACTTCTAACTAGGGTACATACATGAAAGATCTCCATTCCCCTATTAGGTGATTTTTACCACAAAGATCACTCTTGAAACTAATTACTTCATTGATGTATCTCTTTCACCATTTCTATTCTAAATGATGACAAGAGTTATAAAAGATGTTCTAGAAGGTGAAATTTACAAGTTACACCCCTCAATTTGGGTAAATCACACTTTACTCCAAATTAGGGTTTTTAAGCACAAGGATCATTCCACAAGCTGCATCTTGATGCCCAAGCTTGGGAAATCCATCTTACCTCATCATATTCACTTATATGATGTCTTATTATCATAAGAACATCTTATCTTGTGAACATTGCAAGTTAACCCCTTTAACTGGGTAATTTGCACATAGGTCCCTGCATAACAAAACAATGCTACAACTTTGTTTAAAAAGGAGCAAAATTGAAAGTATATGTTCCTAAGGAACTTAATTACATGCCAGGGAGTATTCACAAGTATATAATTACACATTTAGGTAAAACTTCTAGGGTTAGGTTATAACCCAGGTCACGGATGTTACAAATTATCCACCCCTTACAAGGATTTCGTCCTCGAAATCGATAAAACGCATTAAGAGAACAGAGCAGGGTATTTCCTTCTCATCTCATCCTCTAGTTCCCAAGTGGCTTCTTCAACACCACGGTGGTTCCAGAGGACTTTTACCAGGCTTATATCTTTCTTCTTTAGCTTTTTAATTCTGTTATCAAGAATGGACACTGGTCCCTCCTCATAAGTTATATCTTCATTCAGTTCTACTTCCACTGGTTGTAGAACTGACTCGGTTTCGGGGTGACATTTCCTCAGCATGGAAATGTGAAAAACAGGATGTAACTTCTGCAACTCTTGAGGTAACTCTAGTCTATAGGCTACCTTTCCAACTCGCTCAACGATTGGATAAGGTCCCATAAATCTAGGAGCTAACTTCCCTTTTCTTCCAAAATGAAGGACTCCTTTCCAAGGTGAGACCTTGAGGTATACTCTGTCTCCAACCTGGAACTCAAGGGGTCTACGACGTTTATCAGCATACGCCTTCTGCCTATCCTGTGCAGTCTTAAGTTGTTGTTGTATAACTTTAATTTTCTCTGTAGTTTGCTGCACAAGATCAGGACCTAACAACTGGTGCTCACCAGTTTCATACCAACATAAGGGTGATCTACAACGTCTACCATACTAAGCTTCATAGGGTGCCATATCAATACTATGTTGATAGCTATTGTTATAGGCAAACTCTATCAAACTTAGGTGTAGATCCCAACTTCCAAGAAACTGGAGAACACATGCTCTCAATAGGTCTTCCAAGGTCTGTATAGTCCTTTCAGACTGTCCATCAGTCTATGGGTGAAAGGCTGTACTAAACCTTATCTTGGTGCCTAAATCTCTGTGTAACTTCTCCCAAAAGCGACTTGTAAACTGGGGACCTCTGTCAGAGACTATTGTGACAGGAACTCCGTGCAACCGCACTGTCTCTTGCACATACAACTGTGATAACCTTTCAGCTGAATAGGTTGTTTTGACAGGTAAGAAATGCGCTGTCTTTGTCAACCTATCAACAATTACCCAAATGGAATCATGACCTTTGCTTGTCCTAGGTAGGCCAACAACAAAGTCCATGGTCACATGGTCCCACTTCCACTGTGGTATGGGTAAAGGTTGCATTGTTCCTGCAGGTTTTTGGTGTTCAGCCTTAACCTGCTGACACACAGGACACCTTAGAACAAACTCTGCTACATCCTTCTTCATCCCGGACCACCAATACATATCTTTCAAGTTTCGATACATCTTGGTGCTCCTTGGATGCATAACATACATCGAAGAATGGTCTTCCTCCAAAACTAGCTTCCTCAGGTTATCCACATCTGGCACTATCATCCTCCCATGATAGCATGCCACCTGGTCATCTGAATCATGAAAACCTTCTTGCTTTTCTTCACCAAACTCAGATCTAATCTGCTGGACTGCAGCATCTACTAACTGTGCCTCCTTTATCTGCTCTCTTAGGGTAGGTTTTATGTGCATCTCAGCCAACAAACCGGCTAACAATGACACTCTCAACTACACATTGTTTGCCTTAAAGAGATAAGCATATCTCTCCTAGAACATACTAAGGAACTTAGTTGTGCTCTATCCATGGTTGATGTTGATGATTTCCTACTCAAGGCATCTGCAACCACATTGGCCTTGCCCGGATGGTAATCAATTGTACAGTCGTAGTCCTTGATTAACTCCATCCAGCGACGTTGCCTCATGTTAAGCTCATGCTGAGAGAAGATATACTTAAGATTCTTGTGGTCTGTGAAAATCTGGAAGGTTTCTCCATAGAGATAATGTCTCCAGATCTTCAAGGCATGAACCACAACAGCTAATTCTAAATCATGTGTTGGATAATTCTCCTCGTATTTCTTAAGCTGTCGGGAAGCGAAAGAAATCACTTGCTTATCCTGCATCAACACACACCCAAGTCCATTCTTGGAGGCATCACAGAAGACTACATATCCTTTTCCTTGCTTAGGTAGCACAAGCACAGGTGCACTTGTCGACCTCTCCTTCAACAGCTGAAAAGACTGTTGACACTTATCACTCTAAGAAAAAGGAACATCTTTCCGGGTTAACTTGGTCAAAGGTAAGGCTATAGAACTGAAGTTCTTAATAAACCTTTGATAGTAGCCAGCTAATCCCAAGAAACTTCTAATCTCCGTCGGCATCTTCAGTTGTTCCCACTGTAGAACATATTCTACCTTTATAGGGTCAACACGAATTCCCAAGGCAGATATCACATGTCCAAGAAAAGACACTTCGGGTAACCAGAACTCACACTTGCTAAACTTAGCGTATAGCTTAAGTTCTCTTAGCAAGGTTAAAGCTTGGCGAAGATGCTGCTCATGCTGCTGAGCATCCTTACTATAAATCAGAATGTCATCTATGAAGACGTCAACACACTGATCAAGGAAGGGTCGAAAGACTCTATTCATGAGTTCCATGAATGCAGCTGGTGCATTGGTTAGACCAAACGACATAACCGTGAACTCATAGTGACCATATCTTGTCCTAAAGGCAGACTTGGATATGTCATTGTCCTTAATGCGGAGTTGATGATATCCAGACCTTAAGTCTATCTTTGAGAAGACTGTTGCACCACGCAACTGGTCAAAAAGATCATCAATCCTCGACAAAGGGTACTTATTCTTTATAGTTACTTTATTGAGTTGTCTGTAGTCAATGCACAACCACATTGATCCATCCTTCTTTTTAACAAACAAGACTGGAGCACCCCAAGGTGAAGTACTCGGTCGGATAAAACCCTTCTCAAGTAACTCTTGAAGCTGTTTCTTAAGTTCTGCCATCTCGGCAGGCGCCATCCTATACGGAGTTTGGGCTATGGGTTTCGTATCTGGGACCAAATTGATCTCAAAATCAATCTCCCGAGGTGGTGGTATACTAGGAAGTTCTTCAGGAAACACATCCTCGAATTCCCTGACTATAGGAACTTCAAAAGGATTGAGACTCTCCTTGGTAACATCTACCACATGGGTCAAGAATGCATAACATCCTTGCCTCATCAGCTTATCAGCAACCATAGATGATACAATACAGGTGGGCAGAATCTTTCTTTCTCCTTGAAAGATCCATGTGTTGCTTTCATCAGCAAACACTGCCAACTTGGATTCACAATCCAAGACAACTCGATACCTTTCCAAGGTATCCATCCCTAGGATTACATCAAATCCTTGCATATCAAGTGGTATAAGGTCCACTTGAATGCGATGCGTAGAAAAGAAGAGGATGCAGGGAGAGCATACCTCCTGCAGAACGGCAGACCCACTCAACGGAGTCTCCAACAACAAACTATCTGCCCTATGACTAACTATCATATTGCAGTTGCGAATCACTCTTCGAGTGATGAAAGAGTGCGTAGCACCCGGGTCAATCAGAACAGATACTACACAAGATTTAGACATATCAGAATATAAAAGTTCCATCTGACCTGTCACCACTTGTGGATTGACTACTGCCTCTGGTGGGTTCATAGCATAGAACCTCACTGTCGCCTGCGGCTGAGTTGGTGCTGATGAGCCAGCTTGAGACGCTTATCCGCGTCCTCTAGCTGCTCCTTGAGATTGCCTTCTCTGTGATTCCTGTTGACTTTGTCTCGGAGGCTGTGTCACACTGACATGCCTCGATCTGCAGTCTCTCATCAAATGTCCCACTTTACCACAATTGTAACAACTTCTCTCCTGCTGTTGTTGTCTTGGTGGTCCGGTGACTGAAATCGATGCAGAGATGTGAGTCCCTTGAGGTGGTTGACCCCGTCCTCTACCTCTACTTGGAGACCATTGAGTTTGAGAACTCAATCTGGGTGGTGGAGGGTTAGGTTCAGAGAATCTAAGTTTCTTGGAATCCTTAGATGAAGAACCCTAGAATTGTGGATATCTTTTCTGAGTTTTCCTCTTCTCAACCACAGATCTCTCTATCCTTCGGACTGACTCAACAAAGGTAGAGAATCTCTCTCGGTTTTCTAAGGCAGACACAGGGGTAGACATATCTGCATTCAAACCCTTCTCAAACCTTCTGATTCTTTCTTCTTCTGTGGCAGCCATGTGCGGACAGAACCGCAGCAACTCCATGAACTTAGCTTCATACTCGCTAATGTTCATCATGCCCTGCCTCAGTCTCTCAAACTGAGAGATCTTCTTGTCCAGGAAGGTCTTCGGGAAATATCTATGAACAAATTCCCGGCAAAAATCTTCCCATGAGATCTCTATTCCAGGCCTCTTCTGCTCTTCCATATTCCACCAGTGACCAACACTTCCCTTGAGAAGATAGACTGCATGTCTAACCTTCTCAGCTTCCGGGATATTGAGAATCCTGAAAGCCTTCTCTAGCTCTGTCAACCACAGATCAGCATCTGCGGGGTCAGCAGTCCCAAAGTACTCGGTAGCCCCGACACGACGAAGTCGCTCAAAGGTCTTACTGATACCTTGTCCCTCAGACTGGACAGGTGCCCTAGAGCATCATGTCAGTTATATGTGTCATGGCAATCATAAAATGCCCGAACATTGTCTAAACAGCAGGGTTACCCATGTCAGCTGAGTCAAACTGGGGTGGCTCAGGTTCAGGTTGTTCTATTTCTGGAACCCTTGCACCGCCTTGAGGTGCATTAGCACTACTCTCTGCCATGTACTCATCATGTGGATTTGCCATCCTTATGTATCTTCTTCTCCTGAGGAGCAGAAGATTCTATTAGATAAGGAAGGAACACTAAGGATAGACTTGACATCCTAAGTCCTATGCCTCTGTAGACTCAGCGAACCTAGAGCTCTGATACCACTTAATTGTGGGCTCTGATATCTAAAACCCGAGATAAACACATAATCCTCGAATTAAACTTAGCGGAAGCGATACGATTAGCAGCGGAATACCAAAAATCAGCAGAGATTTAAAAACTTTTTGAGATAAGACATCAAAACCATAAAACTTCCTTCATAAAAGGAGATAAACTGTTTACATCTCTATCAAATTACTTCTTGAGTAATTATACACATCATGATTTCAAAATCTCAAGAATCAAGACAAAATCTCAGACCAACGAATCCAAGACCTGAGAGTACAGAGGACACATAGGACTGACTCTAACTACACCACATAGCAAGTTGAATCTCCACCTGAGATTTACTGCTGTTCCTGGTGCTGCTGCTGCTGGGACTGGTCACCTGTAGACTGGTTCCTCCGTCTTCGACGACCACCTAAAAAGTTGAAATCTACGGGGTGAGAAATATTTAAATAATTGTCCCAACGGGAGTTATAACTTAAGTAGTAAAAGCTTTCAAAGTATTCAACAACAGTTTTGGTAATAAGCAAGAGTTCAATATCTATGAAGTATGAAGAACATATACACTATATAATGTAACATAAATCAAGTAACTTGTAGTTAACTCTAACAGATATACTACATTGTTGATTATGTTTTTCAAACATTATTATACCCTGCGGAGATGAGGTATACCAGTCATACTCCAACCGATCACTGTTAAGTTGCCTCAGTATCATACTAGGTCATTGAAAGAGCCAGATTCTCATGACCTTCACCTTCCTCAGTCAGTAAGAGGATCTCTTACAGGACATCCTGTGTCTCTGCTATTATAGCTCACCAGGATAATCTGGTCCTTCGCTATTTTAGAGTTACAGTGGCGTTCTGTACTCTCTTCATCATCAGGAGATTTCATGTTTACCTTCCACTGATACGGTATTTGGGTTTTCGTCGTCATCAGGAGATTTTGTGTTTACCTTCCACTGATGTGATATGGATTTGTAGTGGAGGATTGACATATTATACATCTACATCAACACCTATACTAGGATGTAAGGTTCTACACATCCATATACCCCACATACTCAAAAGTATGTGATCCAGGAGTTCCCTTAGGAAAACTTGTTTTACCATCATTTGATCTCTGACAATGATGGATCTATGATCAGGGCTCTAAGTAGTATGATTACACTTGATTAGTGAGGTACATTCAGTATTCTTTTAACATCACACATTGTTCTCGAACAATAACATTAGCATAGCATCTATGAAGGGAGAATACTAAATGTAACAAGCCTAACTCACATCAATTATCATTTCTCAATACTCTCATCACAAGTCATCTCTAAAGCATGACCTTGATGGTATATATATGGCTCTCACAGCCCATTAAACTCATTCGATGCCACTAGCAAGACATCAGGATATTTCACTTATTCATAAAGCTAAAACATGCTTTCAATGAATATAGTATCATAATCCATACCTGGATATGCTCATCATCTCATGACATCCTGCATGGTTAAATCAACTGATAACAACAAACAATTCAATTCAAGAATTATGCTTTCACTCTTGCCATAAGATCTAAGTTCCCTGATCCTCATCAATTAGGGTTTACTTATCACATTTCATGTCATCACCCTAAAATTAGGGTTTACTATTCACTCCATGGTGAATAGAACTCATTACATCATCATGTATGAGAAACATTATCATTAAAGTCCTCAGATAAGGTTATGATTCATCAATTATCATAATTAGGGTTTCCATGATCTCACATAGGTGGATCATACCCTATTTATGCACATTCATGTGTATTGAAGGTATTTTACTTGAGTTTCCACCATAAAAGGGTACTTTCTCTCTCCTACAAGACTTTCTCTCTCCTATTACTAGTATATGGTGATTACACCACTCTAGAACAGGTTGGGTTAAGTCCCCATTGACTAACATAAGCCAAAACATCACTATCATGTGATTAGGGTTTGATTAGAACAAGGTATACTTCATTTGAGCCTTTCAAGGGTATTTTGGTAAATTACCCATTGATTCCCATCATGGGTCAATCCATTAGTCACTTAGTCAATTAATGACCTAGGTTACCATTAGGGTCTAGATTAAATCACCAATGAACCAATTACATCATCAATTGATTAAGTACAAACCACCTTGAAAACCTTCAAACGGTTTCAACCTTCAACCACCAAACGGTCTTGAGACCGTTTGGTGTCAAATGGTCTTGAGACCGTTTGGGTGCGTTGACCGTTTTGACTTTCAAACCGTTTGAAGCTCATACGGTTTGAAACCGTTTGATCAAAGTATCTTGAGATCAATTGGTCCAAAACGGTCTTGAGGTCGTTTGAGCTCAAACGGTCTTGAGACCGTTTGACCCCAAACGGTCTTGAGACCGTTTGACCTCAAACGGTCTTGTGACCGTTTGTATCCAAACGGTCTTGAGACGGTTTGGTCCAAATGGGCTCAAACCGTTTGGACCTCCAAAGTGGTTCAAAAGCTACATGTACTTAGGGTTATCTGTGTTGAAGCCTTCAATTGGCCAAAGCCATGATAACCACTTACAAATTGAGTCAATTAGGTTTAGGCTTAATCAATTGTACGTCAAATTGACCCTTAATTGAAAGCCAAAAAGGGTGAAATCATTCTCAATTAGGGTTTCAAATCGGATAGTCATCAATGTTCAACCATGTGAATCAATTCAGGGTTGAACCTATCAATTGACCTTCAATTGGGCTCAAACTTGGCCCAAACGGTCTTGAGGTCGTTTGGACATCATCCAAACGGTCTTGAGACCGTTTGTCCAAAGTTTGGCCAAAAACCAAGTCGGTTGAGTTAGGGTTGAACTTGAATTAGGTCTAAAATCAGCCTTTTTCTCAATTCATCAACTTATTGGAATTGGACCCTCAAACCATTAGATTATCTCAACCCTAGACCTCCAAACGGTCTTGGGTTGTGCCCAAATGGTCTTGAAACCATTTAGAGGAACCCCCATACAGTCTTGAGACCGTTTGGGTCCTTCAACCCAAAACTCATCAAGATCTATACTTAAAAATAGCAATTTTCAACCCGATTAGGGTTAGGATGTTAAAGTACCTTCAACTCTCAATAGGTTAAGAATTAAACTTTGATTCTTTGCAGGAATGAAATTCAATATATTATCAATAGGACCTCATACGGTCGTCCCTTGGTCAACCCTATCAAATGGTCTTGAGACCGTTTCAATCCAAATGGTCTGGCAAGATCGTTTGAGAGCAAACGGTTTTGAAACAGTTTGACCTCAAACGGTTTGCAACCGTTTGGACAAACATAGGAATCCACGCCCATCATCTTCAACCTCTGTCAAGGTCGGTCATTCCACCATTTTTCTTGCAAAAGTGCAAGGAAGAAGGGAGGTAGAAGAAGAACTAACTGCTAAATTGCAAGAACAAAGTATGCATATAAAGCAAAGAGTTTAGAATTATAAAACCCGCCTTAGAACGTTGTTCCTAGAGCTCCAAGCTTCCAAGCTTCACGTCTCTAATGGCGTCTTTGAGCTCCACAGGTTCGGCCAAGGTGTATTCTCCAAGGAAAGTTGAAAAGAAACGGCTAGAAAGATAAAGCTAGGTGAGCTAGCCATGAACACAACCTTGAAAACGAGTTTCCTCCATGAATTCAAGCAAAAGGGGTGATCCAAACTTACCTAGGACCCTTGATCATACTTCTCTGCTCTAGAGCTTGCCTTAGCTATTTTGAGAAAGAAGGGAAATGAAGAAGTGAAGAGAAAATGTTGGTTTGGTTTGCAAGAAAGATGCTTATATAGTTTAGGCTGTTTTCCACCTCAAGGACCTCTAAAACTTGAAATTCTCATCCAAGTCCCTCCTTGCTCAAGGGCACGTACAAACTCATATAAACTTATGCAAAGCTCATGAAAGCTCAAGATCTAAGGGTGAAGGAAGCCAACTTCTAACTAGGGTACATACATGAAAGATCTCCATTCCCCTATTAGGTGATTTTTACCACAAAGATCACTCTTGAAACTAATTACTTCACTGATGTATCTCTTTCACCATTTCTATTCTAAATGATGAAAAGAGTTATAAAGATGTTCTAGAAGGTGAAATTTACAAGTTACACCCCTCAATTTGGGTAAATCGCACTTTACTCCAAATTAGGGTTTTTAAGCACAATGATCATTCCACAAGCTGCATCTTGATGCCCAAGCTTGGGAAATCCATCTTACCTCATCATATTCACTTATATGATGTCTTATTATCATAAGAACATCTTATCTTGTGAACATTGCAAGTTAACCCCTTTAACTGGGTAATTTGCACATAGGTCCCTGCATAACAAAACAATGCTAAAACTTTGTTTAAAAAGGAGCAAAATTGAAAGTATATGTTCCTGAGGAACTTAATTACATGCCAGGGAGTATTCACAAGTATATAATTACACATTTAGGTAAAACTTCTAGGGTTAGGTTATAACCCAGGTCAGGGATGTTACATTAATAACTCCTCATCCAACTTATTATTTAAGTCGACGAGACTAGATACTCTAAGGTCTTTGAGTTCATCGGGAATGAGTTTTTTGGTTCTCCCTGATAACTTGTTGGTTGGATCCCACCATTTATCCTCCCATACATTTATGGACTCTCCATTGATAGGAATCCTGAAAGAGTTATCCTCAATGAGTCTCTGCACTTGAAGACTTCCCGACCTAGTCTAGAAACATTAGGGATCATGTGGTTCTTCATCTGGAGTAATATGAGGTTCATGCTTTTACACCATGGGGAGTTTCTACCAGTAGTATTGATGTGGTTTTTGAATGCACTAACAAATTCACTCGGAGCTGAAGTCCCCGAGCTTTTACCAAAATCAAGTGCAACAATACCACCCGCAAGCGGACGGGTCTTATCGCAGTATAGTTGAGGATCGAACCCAAAGGACAACGTTTTTAAGAATCCTTGTCAGTTAGATCTAGCTCAAGTAAAACTAATATTTAGTACAATAGTTTGATTTGGGTTGTTTAAACTAAACGCAAGAAAGTAAAAGCTGAATTGAAAGATGGGTTTGGATCAATAATATGAAATCGCTGGGATGGTACCGGGTTTGACCACCACTACACACACAAACATACTCCTTTGCAAACAATCCAGGCACGATATAACACTCCAAGTAGAGCTGCTGCAGAACCCCCCATACGGGCGTCAGGTCCGCGTAAGCATCACCATAGGCATCAGATGTCTCGTCACCATCCAGATCACATGTCTTATGGATCTGAAGATACAACATCCAACTAAGGTTGTGAACCCCCCATACGGGCGTCAGGCACACAGAAGCGTCACCGAAGGCTAGATGGCTCGTCCCCTCGTGGATCATACACTTATGACCTCAAGGAATCCCATCAGAAGTTCTCATCAAGGAGTCAACCGCGTCAACTGATAAGCACGTAAGTGATTATAGTACGTGTAAACATCGACGATTAACAAGAAGATACAAAATCCAACTAAGGCTGTGAACCCCCCATACGGGCGTCAGGCACACAGAAGCGTCACCGAAGGCTAGATGGCTCGTCCCCTCACGGATCACACACTTACGACCTCAAGGAATCCTATCGGAAGTTCTCGTCAAGGAGTCTAACTTGCTAAACGACGTTCATACCCATGCATTGAAGTTCTCGCAACATAGGGAGCACAAAGACGAAAACAAGCACATAACCAACCTACGAACTTAACGAAAAATGACAAAATGAAGAGTTATATACATTGCCATGGAAAGTTTAACAAAAGAACATGGTTTGCATGGGCAGCGGGGATAGTCCCCGCACCCCAGTGGAAGTGGAGTACTCACTCATGATGCGAGATACAAGAAGGATGAGAGAGAAAGAGAGATCCACCATGAGCTCGGTGCAGAGAGTGGTCGCAGCCCGGTGAAGAAGATGCGCTCCTTGCTCCGTCTTCCTTCTCTTCTCGGCCTCCTTGGATGCAACAATAGTAGTAGATAGAGCGGAACTTGATCGGGGTGGTGCTCTGGTAGCCTGTCGGCGTCCAGATCCGATGCCTTCAAATGGGGACCCAGGGGGTTCTATTTATAGGTTCAGATCTGATCCCAAACGGTTTGGAGACCGTTTGGGTTTGGGCACCAAACGGTTTGCTTCGATTGGTCCTGGCCTTGGCGTGGTCGTGCGGCTTTAGTTCTTCAATCGATCCTTGCGCTTGCGTCGAATGGTTTTGGGACCGCACTGGACCAAATGGTCTTGAGACCGCATGGGACCAAACGGTCTTGGGACCGTATGGGACCAAACGGTCTTGCGACCGCATGGGACCAAACGGTCTTGAGACCGCATGGGACCAAACAGTCTTGGGACCGCATGGGACCAAACGGTCTTGGGACCGCATGGGACCAAACGGTCTTGGGACCGTATGGGACCAAACGGTATTGAGACCGCATGGGACCAAACGGTCTTGGGACCGCATGGGACCAAACGGTCTTGGGATCGTATGGGACCAAACAGTCTTGAGACCATATTGGACCAAACAGTCTTGGCACCGCATGGGACCAAACGGTCTTGAGACCGCATGGGACCAAACGGTCTTGGGACCGCGTGGGACCAAACGGTCTTGAGACCACCGCATGGCTTTCTTTGGCAACCAGTTTGGTCATTTGTTCTTTGTGTATTCTGTCAAACAGTCTTGGGACCGTGTGGACCCAAACGGTCTTGAGACCGCAAGGATCCAAACGGTCTTGAGACTGCATGCATGGAGTTGCTTGGTTTTCCTACATTAAATGAAAGATATTTAGTTAAAATCTTGATTATTGAATCAACTAAGTAGTTTTGTGCATTATGATTCATATTAGGGTGAAAATATGTGGAATAGAGATGGAATTGTTCCAAAATGGCAATTGAATTTCATGATGAGTATGTACTCATCAAAATACCCCGAACTTAAATCGTTGCTCGTCCTCGAGTAACATAAAGTTTGAAACTATTGCCTAATGAAATACTTCCGATCCGTGTGATTTCTTCATCTTCACATCACAAATGTTTTCTTTCTGCTCAGTATGAATGAGTACCTTAACTTCCTGGGACCACTAAACACGTCTTTCCATAGATTCGTTCCTGAGTTTGTTTCCCAACAACGCTTCCTCCCCACTTTTTCCAACACCAAGCATGTCGAAGAGTTTTGTAGGAGTTCTGAGATACCTGTAGAATCAACAAGTATGCATCCGATTTGACACTGGTGTAGTTCAGGATGGTGGGGCATGGAAAAAGGAGTGAAAGGTGGTATGGAAAGAAGAAGTAAATCTCTCCTCTATTCGACTCGAGATTTTTTATTTGTTTTTCAATTTCATTTATTGCATATTTTTGTGTGCACTATGGCATCTTTTATTGTAGATCTCTCCTCCATTCGACTCGAGATTGCATTTCTTTTTGTGTGCACTTTGGCATCTTTTATTACAGATCTCTCCTCTATTCGACTCGAGATTGTATTTTTGGTGGTACACCCCTATTTATTGGAAGGGGTATGGAAGAAGTGGATATGGGGGAAGTGGCGTGCCACCCCGAACTTAGGGTTTGGCACAAGTTTGGCTATTTTGGTGGTTTTGATGGATGGAGGGATACAAAGATGATAGAAGAAGTGTAGAAGAGAGTTCAGATCAAAATGCAACTTGATTTACAATTCAAAACCGGGTTGTTCTCTTTCTTCTACTCTGCTCAAATAATGACTTGATGCGGATCCGGTGGGGATTCTGAGCCATTGTTCCACTAGTCAGTTAGGAAGCAGGACGTGTTTGATCCTTATCAGTTTGACAGATACTTACTATTTTGTAAAAAGTATTATGATGTTAGGAATCATAAGCTTCACAGGATGGTTTTAGGCAAAAGGCAAGTTTCAAAAGTCAGTCCTCTTGAGGATTCACTTCGAATAAGGAGGATATTATGATCAAAAATGCATAGCAAGATAGTTAGTTACATTTTTATCGACAAGAGTCAAAATTTCATCAGGTATCTATTCAAAAATTTGAAAAATTTTATGATAAAGACAACTTATATGAAAGAGGGTGTTTATGGAAGTGAAGTACGTACCACCCACCCTCCACCCCGAACTTAGAGATTTGCTCGTCCTCGAGCAAACCCTAAATTCAAGATGGAGGGAAAAAGAAACGCCAAGTATGACTACAAAGAATGATTTTGTTCTGGTAGCACCACTCTGATCTCATATTCTGTAAGGAAAACTATCTAATAAGGCAAATTTTATTCAAGGAAAATTTAACTATAAGGTAAAAAACAAAATTTTGAAAAGAGAAGTAAAACGGATTTATTGATCGGGTTGCCTCCCGACAAGCACCTTTGTTTTATGTCGTTGGCTCGACAGAGTCCTTTAGCTTCAAGGTGGGTCTTTTAGATTTGCCAGTTCTATCATTGTGTCAGTGCCAATGTCAATCGAGGTAAAATATCTCTTCAAGCGGTGGCCGTTTGTTATAAATTCCCATGTCGCTTCACTCCATAGAGAGAAAACACCGTGTGGCGAGATGTTTTTGATGATGAAGGGTCCGGACCAGCGGGAACAGAGTTTTCCTGGGAATAGCTGTAATCTTGAGTTGAAAACCAGAACTTGATCTCCCACTTGTATGTCTTTTCTTTTCAGATGTCCATCATGCCAGAGTTTTGTACGTTCTTTGTAGATTCGTGCATTCTCATAAGCTATCATTCTAAGTTCATCCAACTCGTTGAGTTGCAGAATCCTGGCTTGCCCTGCTTCTTTCATATCAAAATTCAATTGTTTAATTGCCCACCATGCCTTATGTTCTAATTTGACTGGAAGGTGACAAGCTTTTCCATATATCAATCGAAAAGGAGTAGGCCCAAGGGGAGTTTTATAAGTTGTACGATAAGCCCATAAGGCGTCGTTGATTTTTATCGACCAATCTTTTTGATTACGTCCAATGGTTTTCTCAAGGATAGCCTTTAGTTGTCGGTTAGAGACCTCTACCTGTCCACTAGTTTGTGGATGGTAAGGTGAAGCCACCTTGTGCGAGACACCATATTTTCTTAGAAGAGCTTCAAAGCTTCGTTCAATGAAGTGGGAGCCTCCGTCAGATATCACGGTTTGCGGTACTCGAAACCGTGGGAAGATGATATCTTTGAATAATTTGATGACTGATTTTGAATCACTAGTGACGGTTGGTATAGCTTCAACCCATTTGGAGATGTAGTCTACCGCCACTAGGATGCATGATAATCCATTAGATGATGGGAATGGCCCCATATAGTCCACTCACCAGACGTCGAATACCTCGACTTCTTACCATAGATTCAGTGGCATCTCGTCTCTTTTGGTTATATTGCCAGATCTTTGACATCTATCACAGGATAGGACAGAATCGTAAGAGTCCTTGGATAAAGTTGGCCAGAAAAATCCACATTGCAAAACCTTTAAGGCAGTCTTTTTGGAGCTCATATGTCCACCCACAGGTCTCGAGTGGCATTGTTCCAGAATAGATTGAGCTTCTTCTTCGGCGATACAACGTCTATATAGACCATCAACGCAAAGTTTAAAAATATATTTTTCATCCCAATGGTAATGCTTCACATCATGCATAAACTTCTTCAGAGTGTTCCCGGTGTACTGGGTATGGATGACTCCCGCAACAAGGTAGTTTAAAAAGTCAGAATACCATGGCACTACTTCCGAGACACTCATAAGATGATCATCCGGTAGGGAGTCATTTATCGGGATCCCTTCAGCATCCAGAGTGTGGATGCGACTGAGGTGATCTGCAACAACATTTTTCGTCCCCTTTTTATCTCTTATTTCCAGGTCAAATTCTTGTAGAAGGAGTATCCATCTGATCAGCCTTGGCTTAGCATCCTTCTTTGCCATAAGGTAACAGATAGCAACATGGTCTGTGTAAACGATTACCTTCAAACCAGTAAGGTAGGATCTAAATTTATCGAAGGCATAGATGACTTCCAAAAGTTCCTTTTCAGTAGTAGCATAATTCCTTTGAGCTTCGTCGAGGGTTTTCAACGCATAATAGATCACATAATGTTTCTTCTCTATGCATTGTCCTAATACGGCACCCACTGCGTAATCATTGGCATCACACATAATTTCAAAGGGGTGGTCCCAATTAGGAGCTCTAATGATGGGGGTAGTTGTAAGGGCTTTCTTCAGCGTTTCAAAACTTTTGACAAATTCTTCATTGAAATTAAAATCAACATCTTTTAAAAGTAGATTGGTCATCGGCTTTGTTATCTTGGAAAAATCACGTATAAACCTTCTATAGAATCCAGCGTGACCAAGGAAAGTGCGAACTTCTTTTACATTTGTGGGAATTGCCAATTTAGATATGACTTCTATCTTGGCTTTATCAACTTCAATGCCTCTGTTGCTAACCCTGTGGCCCAAGACAATGCCTTCCTTTACCATAAAGTGGAATTTCTCCCAATTTAGCACCATATGTTCTTCTTCACAACGTTTGAGGACCATGGAGAGATGCTTAAGACAGGAATCAAAGGAGTCCCCATATACAAAAAAATCATCCATGAAGACCTCCATAACAGTTTCAGTAAGCCCTGCAAAAATGGCAGTCATGCAACGTTGAAAAGTTGTGGGGGCATTACACAGACCAAATGGCATCCTTTTAAAAGCATATGTCCCGAAGGGACAAGTGAAAGTCATTTTTTCTTGATCATCTGGATGTATGGGAATCTGATAGAATCCAGAGTAACCGTCCAGGTAACAAAAATATTCTTGATGGGCCAATCTTTCTAAAACTTGATCGAGGAAGGGCATAGGAAAATGATCCTTTCGAGTGGCCTTGTTTAATTTTCTATAATCAATACACATCCGCCACCCAGTGACTGTTTGAGTGGGGATGAGCTCATTGTTTTCATTTCTTATAACGGTAGTCCCTCCTTTGTTGGGTACCACATGAACTGGGCTCACCCATGGTGAGTCCGATATCAGGTATATTATTCTAGCTGTAAGAAGTTTGATGATCTCGCGACGGACCACTTCCTTCATATTTGGGTTTAACTTTCGTTGATGCTCGATGGTTGGCTTATGATCTTCCATCATGGGGATCTTGTGCATACACAAGGTTTGACTGACCCCTGTGAGATCGCTCATCTTATAGCCTATGGCTTTCTTTCTTTCCCTTAATTCCTCTAGTAGTTTCTCTTCTTGTTCTGTTGTTAAATCAGAGTTTATAATCACTGGACAAGCTTTGAGATTGCCTAAAAACATGTACTTCAATCCTTCAGGTTGGGGCTTCATTTCAGGAGGTTCTGGTTTTTCACTTATTTCTTCTGTAGTTCTGGTAGTCTTTAATTCTTTGTAAGTGGCTCCAGCATTTTCTTTAGCAGAGTTGGGGGATTCAATGCAATCCTTAACTTGTTGGTCAATAGGTTCGTCATTAAACAGGTTAGATAGAGCAATCTCCAAAGGATCGCATGACTCATGGTATTCTTGAGTCAATTGTGACATTTGTTCAACACAATCAATCAGATAGACTTCCTCCTGTATACTTGGCCTTCTCATACTTTCGAAAACCTTGAACTCCAGAGTCTCTTTGCCTAACCTGAGAAGTAAGGTACCTGCTTCCACATCAATAAGGGCTTTCGCAGTGGCGAGGAACGGACGTCTGAAGATAAGAGGATATCTGGTGTCTTCTTTTATATACATAATGACAAAATCACATGGAACATAAGCGTCTTTGCCCACCTTGACAGGGATATCTTCGAGGATTCCTAGCGGTCTCTTGATAGAATTTTCTGCAAGTTGAATAGTCATAGCAGTTGGAAGCAATTCTGCAAACCCTAACCTCTTGCACAGACTGAATGGCATAATAGAAATACTAGCCCCAAGGTCTTCCAGTCCTTTCTTACATGATGAGTCACCAATGTGACATGAGATTCCAAAGGATCCTGGGTCTTTCTGTTTCTTTGGCATTTTGCTCAGTATAATATCTGATGTGGTCGTAGCCAGTTTTACGCTTTCATATTCTTCAGTTATATACTTCTTGGTGAGAAGTGACTTTAGATACTTAGTCCAGGCTGGTATCTCATTAAGAGCATCTAAGAATGGTATATCAACATGGAGTTTCTTCACAGCCTCCTTAAATTTGATGAATCTAGTATCAAGCTTGGTTTGCCTCAGACGGGATGGGAAAGGAACACGAGGCTTATATACAGGAATATCTGGCTCTGGTGTCTCTACTTCTTCATCGACAACTTTTTCAGAACTTCCCTTATCAGTCTTGCCTTCCTTCGGTTGCGATTCTGGTGTTGTCAAGTTTTGGACTGTCATATGTTCACTCTCGTCAGGGATCACCACAATTGTCTTCGCTGGGGGATCCGAATAATCTTTCCCTGATCTAGTGGTGACAACCTTCAGCTGCTCAAGATGTTTTGGATTGTTCTCAGGTTGTCCGACAAAGACTCCAGCTTGTGGCTTAATACTAGCAGCAAGTTGAGCTAGTTGAGTTTCAATAGCCTTTTGTTGGGCTTGTTGGTTGGCTATCATCGTTTATTGTGTTTGCAACAACTTTTCAATGGTAGATAGTTTGTCATCAGAAGGGATGGACCCTGCCTGACTTTGTTGTCGGTTCAAGTTTTGATACTGAGAGTTGTTCTGATAATTATTGTAATTCCTGTTCTGAAAGTTTCCTTTGAAGTTTCCTTGATTTCCAAAGTTCTGTTGTTGGTTAAACTGGTACCCAGATGGGCCCTTCGGTTGATTGTTCAGACCAAATTGATGTGAGTTCATAGCTCCTGAAGGGTTTCCGTATTGGAAGCCTGGGTGATTCCTATTTTGATTTGGATTGTAATAGTTCTGCCCAGGGATGGTGTTAATAGCATTAAGATTTTCCATCTGGAAATTATCTCCTTGTCCACATGCATTACTTAGAACAACATCGTAGAGAACATTGCATGACAGTGTGGAATGATCAGTGCCTTTGCATGCTTCACAAAACAAAGAAGTGGACTTGACTTGTTCTGGTTGCCTAGTAGGAGAATGTCCTCTTCCAATTGCAGCAAGGGAGATTCTATGTGATCTTGCTTTGCAACTAAGACCTTCAAAGTTTCAGCTATTGATTTGTATTCTGGGATAGCTTCAGCCATGGCTACCTTTAAGACTCCTTTACCAATAGATCTGCCCCAATTGGCTTGATTTTCCGCTCCCAGGGTGACGACTCTCCATGCGCTGTCGTAACTTTGCCGCATGAAGTTCCCTCCAGATGAGGAGTCAAGGAACATCTTTACGTCATCCTCCACACCCCTGTAGAATATCTCTATCAGCTGGTTCTTAGGAATTCCATGGTGTGGGCATTTGCATAGGAGCTCCTTGTACCTATCCCAAGCTTCGACAAGGGTTTCTCTTGGGACTTGAGTGAAATTTGTGATTCGTCCCCTGATTTCATATGTAAGAGATGGGGGGTAGAACTTTTCCAGAAAAGCGTTTTGGAGCTGCTCCCAGGTGGTGATGGGTACTTCACTCTGTAGTGAATTGTACCAACTAATGGCTCTATCAGCAAGAGAGTACTTGAAAAGACGGGGTCGAATGGCATCATCGGAGACTCCATTTTGCTTCGTCATAGCACAAAGGTCGATGAGAAGATGACCTTGGCTGTCTTCATCTTGTTTTCCGTACAAGGGGTTGTTTTGAAGCAATGTTATCCAATGTGCTCTAATCTCGAAGTTGGCAGCCTCGATGGGAGGAGGCTGCACTGGGTGATAAACATTCGCAGCTTTTGGGATGGAGAACTCCCTAAGATCTTTCTGTAGTTTGGCTGCCTGTGCTGCTGCTTGTGCTGCTAAGATCTCCTATTGAACTGCAGCTCTGGCTTCTTGCATGAGCCTCTCTCTTTGTGCATTGATGGCTTGAGCCACTCTTCAAGCTACTTCTTCTTCTTGCGCCATCCTAGCTTGATTCTCTCAGATCTTATGATGGAAGGTTCTATCAATCTCGGGATCAAAGCTTGCGGTGAGTCCGGGACTATCTGAACGGTGCATGCACTATACGTTGAAGAGCACCTGAAAATTGGAAAGATTTGAAAGTGAGATCCACAAAGTAAAATCAAATTGAAGTAGATAAGCAATAGTTTCAAAAGAAAAGTAAAATCCTAGATTAGTCTTAAAAGAACAAGATTAGACTGACTAATTCCGTTGTCCCCGGCAACGACGCCAGAATTTGATGTGGTTTTTGAATGCACTAACAAATTCACTCGGAGCTGAAATCCCCGAGCTTTTACCAAAACCAAGTGCAACAATACCACCCGCAAGTGGATGGGTCTTATCACAGTATAGTTGAGGATCGAACCCAAAGGACAATGTTTTTAAGAATCCTTGTCAGTTAGATCTAGCTCAAGTAAAACTAATATTTAGTACAATAGTTTGATTTGGGTTGTTTAAACTAAATGCAGGAAAGTAAAAGCTGAATTAAAAGATGGGTTTGGATCAATAATATGGAATCGCTGGGATGGTACCGGGTTTGACCACCGCTACACACACAAACATACTCCTTTACAAACAATCCAGACACGATATAACACTCCAAGTAGAGCTGTTGCAGAACCCCCCATACGAGCGTCAGGTCCGCGTAAGCATCACCATAGGCATCAATGTCTCGTCACCATCTGGATCACATGTCTTACGGCTCTGAAGATACAACATCCAACTAAGGTTGTGAACCCCCCATATGGGTGTCAGGCGCACAGAAGCGTCACCGAAGGCTAGATGGCTCATCCCCTCGCGGATCATACAGTTACGACCTCAAGGAATCCCATCGGAAGTTCTCGTCAAGGAGTCAACCACGTCAACCGATAAGCACGTAAGCGATTATAGTACGTGTAAACATCGACGATTAACAAGAAGATACAAAATCCAACTAAGGCTGTGAACCCCCCATACGGGTGTCAAGTGCACAGAAGCGTCACCGAAGGCTAGATGGCTCGTCCCCTCGCGGATCACACACTTACGACCTCAAGGAATCCTATCGGAAGTTCTCGTCAAGGAGTCTAACTTGCTAAACGACGTTCATACCCATGCATTGAAGTTCTCGCAACATAGGGAGCACAAAGATGAAAACAAGCACATAACCAACCTACGAGTTTAACGACAAACGACAAAATGAAGAGTTATATACATTGCCATGGAAAGTTTAACAAAAGAACATGGTTTGCATGGGCAGCGGGGCTAGTCCCCGCACCCCAACGGAAGTGGACTACTCGCTCATGATGCGAGATACAAGAAGGATGAGAGAGAAAGAGAGATCCTCCATGAGCTCGGTGCAGAGAGTGGTCGCAGCCCGGTGAAGAAGATGTGCTCCTTGCTCCGTCTTCCTTCTCTTCTCGGCCTCCTTGGATGCAACAATAGCAGTAGATAGAGCGAAACTTGATCGGGGTGGTGCTCTGGCAGCCTGTCGACGTCCGGATCTGATGCCTTCAAATGGGGACCCTGGGGGTCTATTTATAGGTTCAGATCTGATCCCAAACGGTTTGGAGACTGTTTGGGTGCCAAACGGTTTGCTTCGATCGGTCCTGGCCTTGGCGTGGTCGTGCGGCTTTAGTTCTTCAATCGATCCTTGCGCTTGCGTCGAACGGTCTTGGGACCACACAGGACCAAACGGTCTTGAGACCGCATGGGACCAAACGGTCTTGGGACCGTATGGGACCAAACGGTCTTGAGACCGCATGGGACCAAACGGTCTTGAGACCGCATGGGACCAAACAGTCTTGGGACCGCATGGGACCAAACGGTCTTGGGACCGTATGGGACCAAACGGTCTTGCGACCTCATGGGACCAAACGGTCTTGGGACCGCATGGGACCGCATGGGACCAAACGGTCTTGGTATCGTATGGGACCAAACGGTCTTGAGACCTAATTGGACCAAACGGTCTTGGGACCGCATGGGACCAAACGGTCTTGAGACCGCATGGGACCAAACAGTCTTGGGACCGCGTGGGACCAAACGGTCTTGAGACCACATGGCTTTCTTTGGCAATCGGTTTCGTCATTTGTTATTCGTGTATTCCGTCAAACGGTCTTGGGACCGCGATGACCCAAACGGTCTTGAGACTGCAAGGATCCAAACGGTTTTGAGACCGTATGGATGGAGTTGCTTGATTTTCCTACATTAAATGAAAGATATTTAGTTAAAATCTTGATTATTGAATCAACTAAGTAGTTTTGTGCATTATGATTCATATTAGGGTGAAAAGATGTGGAATAGAGATGGAATTGTTCCAAAAAGGCAATTGAATTTCATGATGAGTATGTACTCATCAAGTATCCTCCCATTGATGTTTGCTTATAAGAGAAAGATTCCATTCCCTCATTTCTTTAATTCCCAGTCCTCCCTCCTTTTTACTTGCCATCATATTATTCCAAGCCACCAAAGACATAGGGTGACTTTTATGTCCACCACCCCAAATAAATGAGCATATACTACTGTCTATTCTATCACAAATCTTCATGGGTATAACTGAGGTTTGCATGATATAACCAGGGATGACACTGAGACTGGACTTGGCCATTACCACTCTCCCTGCTAACGATAAACATCTAGCAGACCACACATTGATGTTGCTGTTGATTCTGTCCAAAATCCCACCATATGTATCATGTCTCACTCTGCCATGGATGAGTGGGACGCCGAGGTACTTCCCCATATCTGACACTTCCGAGAAGCCACTGATACAACATAATCACTTCCTAGTTCTTTTAGGTACACTTTTGGAGAAGTATATGCTTGACTTGGCGATGGAGACCGACTATCCCGAGACCTCCCAAAACTCCACAAAGAATTGGAGTACAGTCTTCATCTGAGCCTCCGTCGCACTGGCGAACAATATCATGTCGTCAGCAAAACACAAATGGGATATAAGAGGCCCGTTGGCAGTGAGCTTGCTTGGAGTCCACCTTTTGTTGAACACCTTATCTTTAATGAGCTGGCTAAGAAGTTCCAGACAAAGAACGAAGAGGTACGGAGACAAATGGTCTCCTTGTATGAGAGCTCTTGTCACTTTAAACCTTCTCGTAGCTTTACCTTGCCAAATGACAGAATCCTGTCCTCCCATGATATAATTCACGATGTATGAGATAAGGTTTCCAGGTATACCAATCTTCTTCAAGGTATCCTCCATGAATGGCCATGTCATTTTGTCATAGGCCTTCAAAAGATCCACCTTGATGGCCATAGATTTAGGTCCTCCCTTTCTTTGCATATTATTCAAGATTTCTTGAACTATCACAATGTTATCGAAGATTCTTCTACACAAGACGAAGGCGCTATGGGCTGGTGAAACCCACTTCTGTAGGTGTACTTTAATTCACTCTACAATCACTTTAGAGGCCAACTTGAGAACCGAATTGTTAACTGAAATTGGATGGAATTGTGCACAACTATCTGTTTTAGGCACTTTTAGAATCAAGACAATATTTACGTCACACATTTGGTCAGCAAGTTGTTCTCCTTGAAGAGCACTCTTGATGGTCTTTAAGGTGGAGTGTTTCACTGTATGCCAGTTTGACATCATGAAAGACCCATCTACACCATATGGACCACAAGCTTTGTTGGGATTCATCACTTGTAGGATCTTGTAAATCTCGTCAAGTGTCAGGGTGCGACTAAGTTCAGATTTTTGTGCTTCCGTCAACTGTATGAACCAACCCGTGAAAGCTACTACCTTCTCATGTTCTTTGATATGAGGCTCAGTAAAATTGGTTTTGAAGTGATTAACAATGAGCTTCTGAATTTCCTCCTCACCCTCGGCCTACTCGCCATTCTGTTTCTTTAGGACAGTAACAATGTTGGAGCACCATCTTTGCTTAACATAAGCATTGTAAAATTTTGTGTTCAAGTCATCGTCGCGTGCCCATTGCAGGTGACTCTTCTTCTTCCAATCCTCCTCTTCCTCCTTTAGGATGGTTTTATATTGGTCTTGGAAGTTGATGCATAGCTCTTCACTGATAACATTGTGTTGTTCCTCCATTTGTGTTTGTAAAATGTAGATGTTCCTTAGGAGACTCGACTTCTTTCTCACTGCTCTAGAGGTGTGTTCTTCAGCCCACTGGTTGATATCAACATGTGCTTTATCTAGAGCAACATGGAAATCTTCCTGGCTATCCCATATACTCCTCATCCTGTTATGAAAATGGTCATTGATCGACCATGATCTTTTAATCAAAAACCGTTGGGAAGGTTTGCTTCTAGTAGTGTCACGGATCAAAAGGGGACAATGGTTCGACCAGACCCGTGGAAGGTGTTCCACCATGAACCGTGGGTACTTAATGATAAATTCAGTGTTGGCCACCGCTCGATCGATTCTTGTGTACAAGGAGCCATGTTTGTAGGTAAAATTCATTCCTGAGAACCCAAAATCAGACATGTTAACTTCAAAAAGGGTGTTAGAGAAAAGTTTCGCCTCTTTGAAGTCAAAACTCTTACAACCTTTCCTTTCACATGGATTCGTGGTAGCATTGAAATCCCCTAAGGCTAGCCAAGGTTTGTGGAACCTCTTCCCCATCTCTATGAGATGCTTCCATAGTAATTTTCTCACCTGAACATGAGGGTTGGCATAGATGAAAGTGATGTATGTGCTATCATTCACGAGACATGTCACAAACTGTCTATACTAGTGGTGATCCTGATGTTGAAATCCACCTCTTTCCAACAGATCCAGATGCCTCCAGAAAAACCCCTCGCCCCCACTCTATGAGACTTGTCAAAACCCAATCTACGAATGGTGTTGAGGGCGTCATCGCCACTAATTCTTGGTTCCAGAATAGCCACTAGTTTAGGCTTTTTCTGCAAAAGCATATCTTTAAGGACTCGACATGTATCTTTGTTGCCGATTCCTCTAGTGTTCCAACAGAGTGTATTAATCATTAAAACAAATGATGAGAAGGGTGGGCTATGGACGACGCCTAATGGCTACCTTCCGGTGGTGCCTGGTTTTCTTTCTCTACTTCTTCCTCTTCGGTTCCTCCTAAGGTTGTCTCCATGCCTTGGTGTAATCTTGGATTTTTTCTTCTCTTCTCATATGGTGGCTTGATTATTGCATTTTTTAGTTTGGGTGTGCTTCCTTTGATCTTCCTCCCTTTTGGAGGTGGAGACTCAGTGTTGCTGTTTGCACTAGATAAAGGAACTAGGTCAGGGCCTTTATCTTCAAATTGATTCTTTCTTGTGTTAGGTGGTTCTTCTCCTTCTTCAAGTGAGGTGTCATTTGACTGATCCTTTAACTCCTCATCCAACACGATCATCCCACAACCAGCCTCTGTCATGATTTCAGTCATGTTTGCAGTTTCCTCCATATTGATGATCTCCTCTACTACCTCATCTACTTCCGAGTTAACTGTAGTGTGATTGTTTCGATCATTCTCTCTCTACCCATTAGCATCCTTGATTTCCTTCAAGACCTTCCTTTTGTCATCGCTACTTTCAACTCATTTCTTTTTCCACACCTTTTCACCCTTCCCATCTTCTGTGGTTTGCTGTTTTTCTTTTCCTTTATCCGCATCTTATGGAGTCTGTGTGGTGTCTTCCCCTTGTGCATCCATCTCCTTCTCGGTATCATCTAACTCCACCAGAGATGCGAATTTATTTTCCGGATTGGTTTTATCAGTATTGTTAGCATTTTGTTTGGAAGCATGTGTGTTGCGTTCCTTGTGGGATGTCGCTTTTCTTCTTTGGGTGTGCCATTTGCTTGCGGTGGCCTCATTGTCTTTATTAGCAATAGGTTGGGTGCCTTTCTTGCTTGTATGACTTTCATTGTTCTGCCCAACACAAACACATCTTTCCTGGGAGTGACCCAACTTTCCATAAACATTACATGTTTCTGGGAAAGCTTCGTATTCCACCTGGTAAATGTTATCATTGATGGCTATCGTGTGAATGAAAGGTTTCTTTGTGTCCACCTCCATAGTGAGTTTGGCAAATTTCCTTCTGGTTCTTGCCATGGTATGCATGTCCACTTTCACAAGGCTGCCTATAGTCAAACATTGTTGGAACATAAATGTGCAGCGAAAGGTCGAGTATTCTAACCCAAGTGACCAGGTAATTAGGAAGATCTATCGATGTTATAAATGATGGATACCATTGCCAAACTGCCAGGCAACATCCAAAAAGCTTCCAAGGACCTCCAGTAAGAGCCATGTCAAAATCATGTTCATAAGAGAACTGTATCACATAGTGCCCCAGATCAACTTCAAACATATTGAACCTCACTAATGGTTTCCACATCAGTTTTAGTCTATCACACATCGTCATGTAGCCCACATATGTTCCGATGAGATAAGACACCACCGTATACATCCCCATACGTGCCAAGTTCTCTTCCGCATTCGGGTTGATTATCAGCGAGGGCCTAGAGTCACCCAGGTTCAACTTGACATCCGACACTGACATTTTTCTTTCATATAGGGTTTTAAGGAATGTCTCTTTGTGCTTTCCTTGATGAACACCTTCTGTGTTTAAGTCTAGATCCACCCCGTTTGAAGAAGATGATCCTGCTTCTTCAGCTCCCACCTTTTGATTTCCCCATGCCTTAGCTAAGGACATTCCATTGTCAAGTAGCGGTGGAAAGTGCTTCGCCGATGCCTATTTCTCCATGGTTGCCTCCGATGTTGCATTGCTGCTTAATCCAGTTGTATCACCCTTCATTCCTACAAATTGGAACTCTATCCCGACTTCTGGGATGCCAACCCTAACTCCCTTATAACAAATTGAAAATAACACTTGAAGGCATAAGAATGATCAAATATCTTTTAACAAACATTCTGTAGATATCATTCAAACTAGAGTACTTAACTATGCATATAATTTTCTTGAGCATAATGATGCAATAAACCATAAGGCAATTGAAAGAGAAATTTAATAATCAAAGTGCATCGACCTAATCATCAAGTATTGTAGATTTTTTTTCTTATTTTCATCAAAAAATAAATTCCCTTTATCAACCAAAACCAACATATCAATGCTTGGTATGGTTACCTAGATTGAGTAAAAGTGGATTCATGATTAGGGCATTTTAGGGTCAAGTGTTCACTTAATGGGGATTATAATTGAGTATTAATAGGAGGTTTTGTTGTTTAATCATCACAAACTTTAGTTCAATATCAACATGGGACACATTATTAAGGCTCAAGAGAAAACATTAAAAAGTGAATACATGCAGTGAAAATGGTATAAAATGATTCCTTGCATTTTTTTACCTTTCCATTGAGTATTTACTTTAATTTTTAGGACATTGTATGAAATACTTATGGTTTTCAGGAAGTTTAGGCAATCACAAATAAAAAAACAATTTAGACAAATTTTAAAAACCAAAAGAAAACCCATCCAAATGAGGTCTCCACATGGAAGTGGTAGTGTAGGGGTTGGACACCCTACCATGACCAACGCCAACATGCACACAACACTAGAGAGAGGGAAAACATGAAAAAGTTATACCCATATCAAGCATTATAAAATTAATAAAATAAGGGGGTAAAGTAGTAAAAATGGTCAATCAATCTACCCAAAAATGTGATAAGTAACAACTGATTCAAGTAAATTTCATGGATTAAAACATGATCAAAGGATTTTATTAGCATTTAAAATGGCCCCTATCGAGATGCCACCTTGTTGTGTTGTCAGCAATCCAAGCTACAAGCACTGGGTCAAGCAGAGGCAGAAGAAAGCTACTCTACCATGGCAAGCAAGGTGTTGCAGATGGTTAGAACCACAAAGAACCTTGAATACATCAAACTAAGGTAGGAAGAGGGTGATAGATAAAACATAGGGTGATGATGAAAATTTGGAAGAGTATCTATCATTAAAAATTGACGAGATAAACACCAGGTTCATTAAATAAGTGTGAAGAATAAGGCAAGCAACTTCAAACTGGGAATCAAAGAAGAAAGTTTCGATGAGGAAAATAGAGACAAAATAAGCACTAGGGAGATCCCTTGGAGGCATGGGAAGGTTTTTTTCAGGGGAAAAATGGGTGTCTAGGGCACCCCGACAATCATCACTGTGAGGGCTAAGTGGGTAGTATTGAAATATAAGCTCAAGCTACAAAGGATGCCTTTTTTGTTGGTAAAAAAGGAGGTTAATTATAAGCTAAAATAGATATCAATTTGTTTGAAGGAGGTTCAGGATACTAGGGTGAAGCTGCCATTGTTGGAGAAGAGAAATGGGTCCATGATGATGTCACGAGGGGGTTTGAATTGTACTTGGTGGTGGAGAAGGATATATGGGACAAATAGGAAGCTAGAGACTAGAGGATCTTGTATTACTCCATGATATAGAGACCTTTGTGATATAGGATATGAGGGAGATTCCCTTAGATCTAGATCCAACCGCTCAAAATGAGCCCGTTTCCAGCCAACACAAGGTTACATGACGTGACATTAAACTTTGGTCAAATCCTGATTAAAATAAAAATTTCTATATTCAGTTACAAAATTATCCAATATTTCTATATTCTCTACTGAATTAATTAGGGGGTCTTGAATTACCCAAAAAGTAGCCAAAATTGGTAGGTTACCTTAATGGACTATGATGAATACAAAAATATTGTTCATATTTAAGTTTGATAGTCAAAACCATATAGGTTTTATATTTAAGATAAATCCACATTTTATTATCTAGTATTATCCCAAAACAACTAGAGAATCATCACTTATTATCAATATTAGAACCTTATAAAATTTCTAGGCCAAAATATGCATACTAAACCATATGAGGTGAGGCTCAACACAAGAGATGAAGAAGACAAAGAAGTGCCTTTCAAGAATAAGAAGGAGACCACATTCAAATCCCAAGTGGAAGCTCTAGTTCAAGCAAAATCTCAGTCCTCTTTGTCAAGTGATGGCTATTTTCTTTAGTGTAGGAGGGGCTCACTACTCCAAAGGAAATCCATGTAAGGGCAAGTACTCTTCTACCTCTCCTTTTATTCTTTACTCTAATCCTGAAGACCAACACAAATGGACCAAAATCTTTTGGTGTTATTCCATGCTAATGTCTGCAGAGCTTGGTCTTGCTTTGATCACTCTAATTTCTTCAAAGTATTGGTGGCACCACATAGATAATCAAGTCCAGGATGGAGTCACCGATAGAAGGGAAGAGTCGGTAGGTGCACATGTAAAGGTGGATTGAACGACACCTCCCATGGTCCAACTACAAGCTTTTTTAAACTGCAACAACTTAAATATACACTATTGGAACTGAAATTACTATGGATGAACCCGATCTGATCTTTAGTGGATCCTCATTAAGGGAATTAGATTTTTATTCATTGAATTACCAGATTCCTAAGAGCCCAGCTCCTCCTCCTCTCATAGAATCTATGAATGTGGCCAAAAGGGGCATTTAGAAAATAAATGTCCTAAATTGCTTATGCACCACCAAAAGAGCATCCATAAGAATAGGACTGATAGACAAAAGGAGGGGGAGTAGAAGAAAAGAAACAAGAAGGAGAAGAAGAATAATGAAACAACCCATCATGATGTCCTCCTCCACTAGTGCTTTTATATAAAGTAAATAAATGGTGTAGAATTTGAAAACAATGTCTATCTTAATCAAGTAAATGATCTTAAGGATGAAGCTAGACTTTATCTTGATGATCTAACAACCCTTAGGACTAAAAACTATGGAATACTTTCTACAATAAATGATCTTAAACCTAATTTTTTTAACCAATAGTGAACTTGCTAGTTATACTCTTGAAAAGGATTCTTATCTAACAAAACCCATTTTTTTAGTGGCCAATCTATTACATGATAGAGATGATCTAAATGATTTGTATATTGCTATTTCCACTCTTCCCCAAGATAATCATTTGCTTACATACTATTTACAAAAGTTTCCAAAGGATAAGAAGACCCCAAATGAAATCCTTGACCATTCTACCCAACAAATTGGTGAAAATGGTATTAGACATGAGAGTATCCCAAGGAACAAGAAAGGCATGTGACCTACTGGCTTTCATGAAGAATCCTCAAGATCTAAGGCTTAAATTGTTTTCACTTTATGTAAGGAAACTGATCCTTATACCTCTTATTGTCCTTATTAGAATATGTTAACCATGATCAATATGGTTTGGGTTCCCAAGCTAACCCCATACCCAAAAGTTTAAATGAGAAATGACATTTCTTATTCTGTAGGTACATGACAAATGGGTTGTAGATAGAGGGTTCTCCAGATGCATGACCAGAGACAAGATCCACTTCAAATCACTCAAGAAGAAGAAAGGTGGGTTGGTAACAACAAGAAGGGTAAGTTGATAGGTGAGGTAGATGTGGGTGATTCACTATGCATCAATAATGTACTTATTGTGGATGTCTTACATCATAACTTAAATACTACATGTCAATTATGTGACAATATATATCTTTTCTTGTTTTCTTCACATGAATGCTTGTTGTTAGATTTCCTCACTTACAATGTCATACATAGGAAAATTATAAATACAATTTTTATACTATTATGCTTAGAATTTAAAAGTCGATCTTTAGTAAAAGTTTTATAGTTGATATAAATGATGTATCACTTTGGGACCTTAGACCTAGTTCTTGGTTATGTATGACTAGAGAGCCAATCATGTGATGATTGTAATGGAATATATGTAAATACAATTTGATTATTAATAAAAGGCAAGCTTCCAATTTATTATGTTTAATTCAGTTATGAGATAATGATGTAACATTATAAATGTTTAGAGAAATAGATTACTCAATGACATATGTATTCAAGGTATTGACCTTGTTGATGAGGTCATACATATGTTAAGAGTATATATATAGATATTCTCATTATGTACCTGATCGATAATTATTGTGGAAGGTTGATAGACAAAAATAACACATAAGATTAGAGCGTGAGTTGGTTGATGACTAAATCTCATTAGTCATGACATGACAATATTAAACCAAGAACATAGATACATGTTAGTGAATAGTGAATCAGATAGACCTACTGTGAACTGACACATGGAAGCCATATTTATGGAGTCATAGTCAACTTTCACATTGATGGTGGTGGTTGTGGTTCTTAGGTCTGAAATTACTTCATTCAGCACATGTTGTTGGGTACATTTTGACATCATCAAATGTAGTCCAGAAACATGGGTTGTTATAAGGATGATGATTAGGTGGCTTTGACACATGGGGATTGATTGTGAGTGATAGATATGAGATTTGTCCCTCCTACTGGAGTATGATGTCCTAGGCCTCTTGATAAGCTAGACTGAGAAAAGCACGACCATGCGCATGTGAGTCAATATGTGATATTGAGATTACATATATCTCAGACAGTCTGCTCTTGGTTCAAGAAATAAGATTGAATAATAATGAGGGTGACTGCTCTATGCCGCTAGTTCAATCTGGACATCAGTGACAAATGAACTATACAAATACTATAACACCATACACAGATTGTAGGTTGAAGTTGTTCTCCAACTTTCGATTTACTTGGGTGGCATTGATGTACGACTAGGCACTAATCCTTGCTTGTGATGCCATAAATTGTTATGAACATTCACTTCCAACGTGATGTGAGACCTATAGGGTCACACACATAGGTCTCGACCTAGAAGAGGAGTTCAGATCTCAAACAACATTTAAATTAAGTGGTAAAGTGTTTAGGCATTTGATTCATGCAACAAATAGGCTGACATCACTACAAATGCCCATCTCAAGTGTTGAGACGACTATCTGGAAGTGCCAAATGGCCATCTCAAGAGTTGATACGGGCTCCTGGGAGTCAGGCCTGTTGTGAGTTGAATTTGGCTAAGGAACGAACTGATCCAACCAAACCGACTAGACTCGGTTCACCAGATAGATGTCTGGGTGAATGAGACGGTCGTCTTGCATGGGCGATATGGTCTAGTTGATTTGGGGAATGTTTTACATGTTTCCCTATTTGTTTTTCTTGTGCAATACTTGTTGTACAAGAAAATCAATGTCTAACATTGATGGGAATTGATTTGCCAAATTTGTGTAAAATTGAGAAACTGCAAAACGACCATCTCGCGTGTGAGATGATCATCTGATTTTGCCAAACGGCCATTTTTGATGTCGTAGGTTATAAAATTTCCAAAATTGTTGTGAAAATTCAAGTTTGTCCCACACATTAATCCCGTCTTGGATAGCAAATGGGAACCTCGACTCTGGCCTCTACTATAAATAGAGGGGTATTGGAGGCTTCTAAAAACACAACACAGACAAGACAACTATTGTCTTCTATGGTTTTAGTAACCACAAGAGCCCAGGAAAGTCCTACCCAACACTAGAAGGATAGCTACAAGAGAGAACAACTGAGAGTTGTTGTGGGACAGCAAGTCGGTGACTAGTACACTGACAGAAAGGGATGAATCCTTCCTGATCGTTCTAGCAGGATGGCATGAATTTTCGATGGTCTGTGTGGACTACCATAGAGGCATGAAGCTATTATTTGCTGCTCAGAGGACAATGTCAACCAACAGTCCGTGACAAGAGGAGCTACTGAAGAAGATGATGTTTGTGGTTGCAATATGTGGTGCAGACCAGGAGACACAAAAGTCAGACGTGTCCCAGTGTAACTAGGATTCAGAGTTGTACATTTACAATGATGAGGATTGTCGCTGGACTTTCTCCAGGACTAGGTATATCCCATAAACCATCCTTCCTCCATTATAGTTATTAATGTGATCTATTGATTATAGGAATAGTAATAAAATTTTAAATTCTGCTACCTACTCTGTGTCATATTTCTCTACAGTGGTATCAGAGCCAACATCAATTTACTATCTTACAAGATAATCAATATGATCAAATTTTGGTTTTGTCGTTCTATTATTACATGCAATTTGGATAATATCTTATCAAATCCAAACACCACGATATATATATATATCTATATATATATATGCAATTTACACACATCGCCCTATCAACGGTTTTTATGGTGGTTATGTAGCATGATTATGGCCAATAACCCCTATATGTTCATGGTTGTATGTGGTTGGTTTATCCATTTATCTTGGTCTGTGTACCAAGCCTCTATCTTATCTTCCCAATGTAAAGTTAATTCTTTCCTACCTTTTCTCCCCTCCAATGTAACTTGAGGTTTCCCCATTATCATGTAAAAAAATAGGATAGTTTACTTTCCTCTTGATGAAGATGAAGGCGTCCTGAAGACAACTCGACCAACTAAAGGACCTTGTAGGACATGATGGAAAAACTAGACCGATCACCTGGTGGATCTGACCGATTTGCTGGAGGAGCCAACCGATGGTGGATAGAAGGACCAGATGACTAGTGAGATGACCTACCAACCAACTAGGAGGCGAGCCCATTGGTTCAAGGGTTGAACCGATCAACCCAAATTGGCAAAACACGAATCTTCATCAACAATAGATTTCTACATGTGATTTAGACCTAGATGACCGTAATTCCTTATGGATCCAAGGGATTACATTAGGCTGGCCATAGTCATCGCTTTCATTTATTGCATGTTTTCTTTGTGGGATATAGCATGTATATGATACATACTATATATGTGGTGTTTGGATGAAGTATATGTATATACTTATAAATACAAACTCCTTCAATTAAAATATGAAGTCTTAGATGCTTTCCATAAGTGACACACATGAAAATCTTGATTGACCAAGTGTAGGTTATGCTAAAGCATGGTGCACTATCCATATTGTCAAAGTGTGATGATAGATATGTAGGTTCTGCTAAAGTAGGGTGTTGTTCTATCATGTAGGCTTTTTGGGTCAGGCTTAACTAGTGATTCTTAGAGAGTCTAAGACTAGAATCATGCAGGTTATTATGGAAAGGGGTTGTGCATATCATCTATCCAAGAGTTGCATATGATGTAATTGTCATGACTGCCTACCTTAATAACTGACCATGGACGCTGGTGTAGGCTGGGTAATGGTTGAATTATTTTGGATCTTGTCCCACTAGAATATTGTATGTTGTAATATTACAAATTGATATTGAGGGCTATCAATTTGAATAAAATAGTGGGAGAAATAATAATTAAAGACCTAATTAATATCATCAAAATTTTGAAATCAAATTGAATAAAAAAATAGTTTTTGAGAAATGTAAATTTTCTCTTGTAGAATTAATGACGAACAAATCTGATTTGTGATTGATCCTGAAGAAGGACAAACTTGATGAGAGAAATTTCCATGACTAGTTTTGGACTTTGAGAAAGATTCTAAATGAAGAGTTCAAGCTCTACATCCTTGAAAAACTAGTACCTGAAGTACCTCCTCATGATGCACCTAGGGCACAAGTGGATGCTTACTGGAAGCATGCCAATGATGCCTTGGACACAAAGTACCTTATTCTTAGCTACATGAACTATGAGTTGCATGAGTAATGTGATGACATGAGCGTTCTTGAGATGGTAGAACATCTTAATGAAAGTGAAACTCGATCTTACAAAGAAAGAAAGGGACAATAGTTTAAAGGTGTTGCTTGAGTCAAAACTGACAGAGAGAACCTCAGTAGAAGAACATGTACTCAATATGATTGGACATGTGTATCATCTTGAAGAACTGAGATTCACTTTGAGCCAAGAGTTGGCCACTGATATGATTCTAAAGACTATGCCTGAATCATATAGTCATTTTATTGCATGTTACCATGTGAGTAATTTCGCTGGACAAATGCATGAATTGCTTTCCATGTTGATTCATGTTGATAAAAGTGAAGAAGGATAAGCCCGTGACGGTGATCAATGGGGCTAAGTGCAAGGATGAAAGGAAGGCCAAGTAGAGTTATGTGATCGACCCCAAATCCAAGTCTTCAACACTCAAGATAAGGAGAAAGAAAAGTACAAGAGGAACTCATCCTTTGTACTTGAAGGCTTTCAGGAAGAAGAAGATGGGGATGGTGATCTCCACTTTAGGTTTATAAGTTATTGAGATAAATCATCTACTTCATCATCTTAGGTATTAGATAATGGGTATGGATCTCACATATGTTCTCATATGCAGGATCTAAAAGGAAGTAGGCCTTTGGGAAAAGGCGAGGTGAAAACTGTGAGTTGCTAATGGCGTAAGAGTTGTGGCCATCACAGTTGGAACCTATAATATATCTCTACCCATGAGGCTTGTAATAGAGTTAAAGAGCTTCTATTCTATACCTGCTATAAATAGAAACATCATTTATGTATCTTGTTTGGACAAGGATATGCATTTGAATTCCATATCAGAAGTGGTCGATGCTCTATTTTAAAAGATGGGATCTTTTATGGCAGCACCCCTATGTCTTATGGTCTTTACTTGTTAGAACTAAAGGCAGATGTATATAACGTTAATACCAAAAGAATAAAACTCAACAACTCAAACAAAACATACCTTTGGCACTACCGTCTAGGGAACATAAATGAGAATCACATATCTAGACTCCACAAATATGGTTATCTAGACTCTCTTGATTTTGAATCAATTGAGACATGTGAGTCTTGTTTGTTGGGAAATATGGCTAAGACCCCTTTCACTGGTAACAATGAGAGAGCTAGTGATCTATTAAGACTCATACATAGTGATATGTGTGGACCTTTTAGACAACCACTATAGGTGGGTATTAGTACTTCATTACCTTCACTAATGACTTCAGTAGGTATGGATATGTTTATTTAATGAAACATAAGTAAGAAGCTCTTGAAAAGTTCAGGGAATTTATGAATGAAGTACATAACCAACTTGGTAAAAGTATTAAGGAACTTCATTCTGATCGAGGTGGAGAATACTTAAACTAAGAGTTTGAGGACCTTCTTAGAGCCCATGGGATTGTATCCCAGTGGGCTTCACCTGGAAAACCTCAACATAATGGTGTATAAGAAATAAGGAATCACAAATTACTAGATATGGTGCAATCAATGATGAGTTTAGTCGAGCTTCTAATAACCTTCTGGGGGCATGCTCTACAAACCACCACATTTATACTAAACTGAGCACCATCTAAGTCAGTTCAAAAGACACTATATGAGATATGGACTGGGAAGCATACCAAAATGTCTTTTATGAGGATTTGAGGTTGGCAGAGCTTATGTCAAGAAAATGTTTCTTGAGAAGATTGGACTGAGATATGAAAAATGTTATTTTGTTGGATATCCCAAGGAGACCATGGGATACTACTCGTGTAATCCATTTGACAACAAAGTGTTTGTTGTGATAAATGTTGTATTCCTTGAAATGGATTCTATTTCTAAAGGAGTCAGTGGGAGACAAGTAGAACTCGAAGAGGTTCGAGACCAACAAGAAAACATTAAACCATTAGATGAACAAGAGGAACCTAAAGATTCACAAAGTGTTGTGGAATCTCAAGTTCCTAAAGTAACACAAGAACCTCTTAGATCTAATAGGACCCTTGAGCCTAAAAGATTCAAATATCTTGTAACTGAGGAAGGCAATGAATTGGTCATAAATGATGAGCCAGTAACCTATAAAGATGCTATAGAGTGACCAGATTATGAGAAATGGCTTGAGGCCATGAGATCTGAGATGGAATCTATGTATGCCAACAAAGTATGGACTTTGGTGGATCCACTTAAAAGGGTAAAACCCATAGGGTGCAAGTGGGTCTCCAAGAAGAAGAAGACATGGATGGAAAAGTACAAACCTATAAGGACAAATTGGTTGCAAAGGGTTTCAAACAAGTTCAAGGTGTTGACTATGATGAAATCTTTTCTCTTGTGGCCATGGTTAAGTCCATCAGGATCATGCTTGCTATTGCTGCTTATCATGACTATGAAATTTGGAAAATGGATGTTAAAACCGCATTCCTTAACAAGAATCTTGTTGAGGATGTGTACATGACACAACCTGAGGGGTTTATAGATCCAAAATTTTCAAATAAAGTCTGTATGCTACAAAGATCAATCTATGAATTGAAGCAATCATCTCAAAGCTAGAATCTTTATTTTGATAAAACAATCAAAAGGTTTGTCTTTGTTCAAAATGAAGATGACCTTGTGTGTACAAGAAGGTTAGTGGGATGATAGTGGCATTCCTCATATTGTATGTAGACGACATACTATGGATGGGAAATGACATCCCTACTTTAGAAAAGGTAAAGGCAAGGCTTGGAAATACATTCTCTATGAAAGACTTGGGAGAAGCATCCTACATCTTGGGGATAAAGATCTATAGAGATAGATCTAGAAGACTTCTCAGACCAAGTCAGAGCACATACATTGACAAAGTGTTGAAGTGATTCAACATGGAGAACTCAAAGAGAGGAAAGCTACCTGCGTGCCATGGTGCCCCTATCTCTAGAGATCAATGTCCTAGTTCTTGTGAAGAAAGGGAACACATGAGTGAGATTCCATATGCCTCAACAATTGGATCAATCATGTATATAATGTTGTGTACCTATCTAGACGTCTGGTATGCCTTGAGCATGACGAGTAGATATCACTAAAATTTAGGTGATGCACACTGGATAGCGACGAAGAACATCCTTAAGTACTTGAAAGGACTAAGCATCAGTTCTTGGTCTATGGTGGAGAGGGAGGGTTGGTGGTAAAGGATTACATCGATGCAAGCTTCCAGACTGATCAAGATGATTATAAGTCACAATCAGGATTTGTGTTCTGCCTCAATAATGGAGTTGTGAGTTGGAAGAGTTCCAAGCAAGAAACAGTGCCAATTGTACAAGAGAGGCCGAGGATATTACTGCATCAAGTGCAACAAAAGAGGCTGTATGGATTAAGAAATTCATCATAGAACTTGGGGTCGTTCCAAGCATCATCGATGCAATCGATCTATATTGTGACAACAATGGAGCTATTACACAAGATAAGGAAACCAGATCACACCAGCGCTCAAAACATATAAAAAGTCATTCCATCTCATATGAGAGATCATTCAACATGGAGATGTAAAGATTTGTGAAGTACCAACTGAAAGCAATGTTGTTGGTCCCTTTACGAAAGAACTTTCACAACAAAAGCATGATGGCATGTAAGGTCACTCGGAATTGGATTCGCGGGTGATTGGCTCTAAGTCCAGTGAGAGTCTGTTGGTTATGTATACCTAGAGAGCCAATCATGTGATGAATGTAATGCATATCATGTAAAAATAGTTTGATTATTAATAAAAGGCAAGATTCCAATTTATTATGTTTAATTCCATTATGAGATAATGATGTAACATTATAAATGTCTAGAGAAATATATTACTCAATGAAGTATGTATTCAAGTTACTAACCTTGTGGATGAGATCATACAGATGTTAAGCTTATATATAAATATTCTCATTATGTCCCTGATCAGTTGTTATTATGGAAGGTTGATAGACAACAATAACACAGTATTAGAGTGTGAGTTGGTTGATGACTAAATCTCATTAGTCATGATATGACAATATGAAACCTAACACACATATACATGTTAGTGAACAATGTATTAGATTAACCCATAGTGAGACTGACACATCGAAGTCATCTTCATGGAAGCCATAGTCATCTCTCACAGTGATGGTGGTGGTTGTGGTTCTTAGACCTAAAAACATTGCACTCAACACATATTGTTTGGTACACTTTGACATCATCAAACACAGTCCTAAAACATGGTTGTTATAATGGTGATGATCGGGTGGCTTTGACACATGGGAATTGACAATGAGTGATAGATATGGGATTTGTACCTCCTATTGGAGTATGATGTCCTAGCCCTCTTGATAAGTGAGACTGAGAAAAACATGTCCATGTGCATGTGAGTCAATATGAGATATTGAACTTACATATATCTCAGACAATCTACTCTTAGTTCAATAAATAAGATTAAATAATAATGAGGGTGACTGCTCCATGTCTCTAGTTCAATCTGGACATTAGAGATAAAGGAACTATACAAACACTATAATACCATACATAGATTGTAGTTTTAAGGTGTTATCCAACTTTCCATTCAGTTGGGTAGCATTGATGTGAGACTAGGCACCACTCCTTACTTGTGATGTCATAAGTTGTTATGGACATTCACTACCAATGTGATATGGGACCTATAGGGTCACACACATAGGTCTTGAACTAGAAGAGGAGTTCAGATCTTGAATGACATTTGACTTAAGTGCCAAAGTGTTTAGGAATTTTATTCACACAATGAATAGGCTAACAACACTACCAAACACCCATCTCAAATGTTGAGACGTCCGTCTAGAAGTGCCAAACGGACGTCTCAAGAGTTGAGACGGGCGTATGGGAGTCATGCCTATTGTTAGTTGAATTTGGATAAGGAACAAATCGATCCAACCAAAGTGGCTTGACTCGAGTCACCAGACAACTGTATGGGTGACTGGGATAGTCGTACCACATGGGCAAGATGGTCTAATTTGGTCGGGGAAGGTTCTAGATGTTTTCCTATTCATTTTGCTTGTGCAATACTAATGTCTAATATTGATGAGAATTAATTTTCCAAATTTGTGTACAAATGTGAAACTAAAAATGACCATCTCTTAGTGTGAGACGACCGTATGGGTTTGCCAAATGGCCATTTTTGCTTCTGTGGGTTACAAAGTTTCTAGAATTGTTCTAAAAATTTGAGTTTTTCTGGTCCCTTCCAATCTTGCACATTAATCCCGCACTGGATAACAACTAGGAACCTTGACCTTGGCCTCTACTATAAATAGAGGGGTACTGGGGGCTTCTCAGAACACAATACAGACAACTAAGAATCAGTTCCTTTGACAACTGTTGTCCTCTCTTGTTGTGGTAACCATGAGAGCCCAGGCAAATCCTACCTGACAAGGGATGGATAACCACGGGAGAGAACAACTAAGAGTTATTATTGTGGGAGAGAAAGTCAGTGACTAGTACACTGACGTAGAGGGATGACTCCTTGATCATTCTAGTAGGATGAAAGGAGTTCTAAGCGATCTGTGTGTACTACCATAGAGGTGGGAAGCCATTGTATACTACTCGGAGGACAACATCAACCGACAGTCCATGGCAAGAGGAGCTACTAAAGAAGATGATGTTCGTGGCTACAGTCTGTGGTGTAGACCAGGATACACAACAATCAGATGAGTCCTAGTACAACTAGGATTCAAAGTTGCACATCTACAATGACAAGGATTGTCGCTGGACTTGCTTCAGGACTAGGTATATCCCATAAACCATCCTTCCTACATTATAGTTATTGATGCAATCTACTGATTATGGGAACATGGTAAATAAAATTTTAAATTCCACTGCCTGCTCTGTGCCATATTTCCCTACATGTCATGTGAATGAATCAAATTAAAAATTTGTGCAAAAAGGACTTAGTCAAAGGACTTACCAAGTTGGGTTTTAAAAATCATTAAAAATGCCAACCATGTACCCAATGATATAAAACTAAACCCTCTTTCCCATCTAAGTGTGTTCTTAGTACTAAGAGTTCTCTTGACCTTATTCATACTAATATATATGGACCAATGCACATATAATCACTTATGAAAAGTAATAATTATTGTTTATTGTTAATTTTACTCACATTTTACATGTACTTTCGTTTTAGTAGAAAAACTTGAAAAGCTTACGATTTTTACATATTATTTCTAGTGTGTGTAAAATGAAGTTTCTTGCCGAGTTCTATCTATTCGTAATGACCATGTAGGAGTGTTTGAAAATTATAGTTTTGAACCTTTTTGTGACGAATCTGTATATGTGCACAACTTTTCTACACTTACACACCTAAAAAAATTGGGTTTTTTGAGACAAAGTATACATCATTGCAAGAGATGCCAAGGACCATGCTTTTGGAGAATGATGACTTTGGACTGAGGCTATAGATACTTCTTTCTTTGTGCAAAATTAGGTTTTGAGACATCCTTTCTTGAGGAAAACTCCCTATGAGTTATGAATTGGTAGAGTTCCTTTTATATAGTTTTTTCACACATTTTTGGCCACCCTTGTTATGTTCTCAATATGAAAGATTCTCTTGATAATTTTGATGCTAAATATTGTGATGCTATCTTTCTTGTCTATACTTATTCTAATAGAGATTTATATGTTTCAACAAGGACCTCTATTTTTTGGTCAAGAACAAGAACCTCTATGAAGTGGAAGAATTTATAAAATTTGAAATTTATTGAGACCAATCCTTCCTTCTCTGACAATGTTGTGTGTGATGATATGCTAGGTGAAATTATTCCTAAATTGAAAGAAACTAGTTATAAAAAACAATGAAAAAGAAAGTGACGAGACTCAACATGAGAAAGAGGCTAGCTCCCAAGATAAAGAAAGAATGATCCCACCCCCATTTTACAAAGATCATCAAAAAGAGCTCATTATAGGTGATCCTTTCGAGAATGTGAAAATGGGCTACTTACAAAAAGAACAAGGGAATACCGCCTTTCGATCAAAATTGGAGCCAAAGAATGTTAGAGAGGATCTTGGGGATGATGGAACTTGGGGATGATGGTTGGATCCTAGCCATGCAAGATTATCTAGAGAAACTGGAATAGACCATGATGCATACTCTAGTGCCAAATCCAAAAGATAGAAAGAGATGCCACACCAAATGAGTTTACTGCAAAAATATAGATGAACAAAGCAAGATGGTAAGTCACAAATCAATGGTAGTATAACAAGGTTACAATCAAGAATAAGGTATAGAATTTGATTAAACTTATGCTCATGTAGCTAGATTAGAATCTATTTACAAGTTACTTGCATTTTCAAGTTATAAATATTTCCTTCTACACCAAATGGATGTTAAGAGTGCATATGATACATACTATAAGTATGTGGTGATTGGATATGTATATGTATTTAATAAAAATCCCTCAATAAATATTAAGCCTTAGATGCTTTTAATAAGAAACACACATGAAACGCTTGATCGAATAAGCATAGGTTACACCAAAACATGGTGCGCCATCTATCTCATGAAAGTGTGATGATAGATATGTGGGTTTGCCAAAGTAGGGTGCATATTCTATCGTGTTGGATTTTGGGTCAGGCTTAACTAGGTGGCCTTAATGAGATTAATTTCCTAGAAGCATACAAATGGAATGTGACAAAGAGTTGTGTACACCATCTATCCAAGAATTGCATTTAGATACAATTTGCAAAAGTTGCCTACCTAAATAGTCAAGTTGAGGACGTTCTGCCAAAGCCGACTCATGATTTGATTAAATATGGATCTTAGCTCACTAGAAGGTTGTACGCTGTAATATTCCAAATTGGTAGTGAAGACTATCTATTTGAAAAAAATAGTGGGAGCGATAGTTAGTTATAGGTCTAGTTAATATTGTCAATGTTATCAAATCAAATTAAAAAGTGTTTTGAAATAGTGCAGATTTTACTTTTGTAGAAACTAAAGGAAACACAAAAATATTTCCATTGCGATCAGCCCTTGAGAAGGAAAATTTGAACGGGAACAACTTCCATGTCTGGTTCAGGACGTTGAGAATCATTTTCACTCAAGAGTGCAAGCTCTCTGTCTTGGAGACACCAGATCCAGATGAACCCTCTCCCACCATGCCTAAGGCTGATATGGATAATTACAAGAAGAATTTTGAAGATGGCATGGATGTAAAGTGATTGATGATGTGCTGAATGAACTATGAGTTGAAGACAAAATGAGAACATGGATGTTATCAAGATGGTAATACATCTTAAGGACATGTACCAAGATCAAGAAAGATAAGAGAAATATGATGTCTCAAAGGCATTGTTCAAGTGCAACATGGCAAAAGGAGATCCAGTAGGTCCCCATACACTCAAGTTGATTGGGTATGTGAAGAACCTTGCTAGAGTGGGATTTCCCTTAGGCCAAGAGTTGAACACATGTGTGATTCTAAAATCACTGTTGAAATAAACAATCAATTCACCATGTGCTATAACACGAACAATTTGACAAGGCGTGGTCAGCATTACTTGGCATGTTGAGGATAACTAAAGTATAGATGAAGAAGAAAAAACCAAAATGTGTGATGATGATTGAAAGAGGCAAAGGGAAGTCCAAGGTCAAAGGAAAAGCTAATAAGAGTTCTAAACCTAGCTAGAAACCAAAGTCTTCTGCAATGAAAGCTAAGAGAGGAGTGAATAAGGAAGGAAAGTGCCACCACTGTCACCAGTCTGGACTCTAGAAAATTAATTTCCCTCTTTATTTATGGAAGAAATTGTGAAGAAGGTGATAGAGATATCCACTTTAGTAACCAAGAAGAAGTAAGCTATAACTATGAAGAGCAAGAGTTTCTGACACCACAGTCAGAATATTGTCATTCATGTAATTGGCATGTAATAGAATTAAAGAATTGCTAATATGTACTCACCATTAAAACATCATGTATCTTGTATGGAAAATATATTATAAATAATTTATGTTTTATTATAAAAGATAAGATCTTATTTGGCAATGTTCCTTTGTCTCATAGTCTATGCTTGATAGTTCTAAAGACAAATATGTATAATACATGTACGGAATGACTTGATGACTCAAAACAATGAATAACTATAACATTGCCATCTAAAGTACATAAGTGAGAAATGAATTTATGGAATGCATAAATATGGTCATCTAGACTCTTTTGGTTTTTGAACCAATAGAGACATGTGAGTCTTATTTATTAGGCCATGAGATCTAAGATGGAATCCATGTACACCAACAAGGTATTGACCATAGAGGATCCAGCTGAAGGGGTAAGACCCACATGGTGCAATTGAGTCTTCAAGAAGAAGACCAACATGGATGGTAATACACAGACCTATAATGGCAGATTGGTTGCAAAGAGTTTCAACCAAGTTCAAGATGTTGAACATGATTAAATATCTTACCAATTACCATGGTTAAATCCATCAGGATCATGTTTTTCATTGCATCTTAGTATGACTATGAGATTTGGTGAATGGATGTTAAAACCACATTCCTTAACATGATTATTGTAGAGGATGTGTGTGTGACATATCCTGAAGGTTTTATAAATCTAATCGTTGCAAAGAAAGCATGTAAGCTACAAAGGACAATCTATGGATTGAAGCAAGCATCTCATGAGATGGAATCTTTGATTTGACAATATAGTCAAAGAGTTTGATTATATTCAAAATGAAGATGGAATCTGTGATACAAGAATTTTATGGGAGCTTATTTATGTTCCACATAATTATGGAGAATGACATCCTTATCCTACAAATCTTAAATAACTATCTGGGAAATACCTCCTCTAAAAGGGCTTAGGAAATGCATCCTACACATTAGGAATCAAGGTCTATATTGATAGATCTAGAAAGCTTCTTGACCTAAGTAAGAGGACATACATTGGAAAAATGCTAAAAGGGTTCAACATACATGACTCAATGAGAGAAAATTTGTCTATGGTTCATGGAATTAGTCTCTCTGGAGCCTAGTGTCCCAGATCCTGTGAAGAACACGAACGCACGAATAAGATGCCATATGCATTCACAATCAGATATATCATGCATGCAATGCTTTTTACTCATCTTGTAGTCTCATATATATTAGACATGACGAGAAAACATATGTTAGTTCCTAGTGAAAGCCACCAGACTTCCATAAAGAAAATCCTTGTGTACTTGAGAATCACTAAGGATCAATTCATGATTTATGGTAATAAGGAAGAGTTGGGTGTAAAGGGTTACACCGATGCTAGCTTCCAAAATGATTAAGAAGATTAACAATCACAACCTAAGTTTGTGTTTGACCTTAAAATAGAACTATAAGTTGGAAAGGTTCCAAGAAAGAGACAGTTGTTATTATACAATAGAAGCTGAGTACCTTGCTATTTTGAACATATCAAAGGATATATTATATGGATCAAGAAGTTCATTTAGATGAACTTATGGGAGGTTATAAAGCATTGATGACACAATTGAGATATTGTGACAACAATGTATCTACTGGATAGAAAAAGTAACACAGATGTCATAGTATAGAATTTCCATCTCATATGAGAGATCGTACAAGAGATGTGAATACTTGAAAATAACCAACTAGAAGAAAATGTTCCTAACCCACTACAAAATCACTTGTGCAGTAGAAACATGATGGACACATTAAGATCACTTGGAGTAAGATTCATGTGTGATTGCCTCTAAGTGCAAGTGGGAGTTTGTCATTATGTATGCCCATAGAGCCAATCATACGAAGATTGTAATGGGGAATTAGATTCTTGGTTTGATAATGATGAAGGTAATTCCATTTATTATGTTTGTCTCAACCATGAGATGATGAACATACATAGTAGACATCTAAAGAATGATGTTACTCGATGACATATGTTTAGGTTGAGGACCTAAACAATGAGATCATACATATGATAAGAGTACATACATTCTTGTAATGTTGCCAATCAGACATTACTGTGGAAGAAAAATAGACAATAGTAATACATAAGACTAGAGTGTGTATTGACCAATGATAGAGTCTCATTAGTCATGGTATGGGATATCAAGTCAAACACATAAGTATATGTTAGAGAACAATTTGTCAAACAGACCTACCTTAAGAGTGACACATGTATACTGTGGATGGTAGTCATAATTAGCTCTCATTGTGATAGTGGTGATTGTGGTTCTTAGACCTAAAGTCACTACACTCATCACATGTCGTTTGATGTATTTTAAAACCATTCATCATGACCTTAAATAAGGTTTGCCATAAAGGATATGCTCGGGTACATTGTGACACATGTGGATTGATTGTGAGTGACATAGATGGAATTTATCTCTCCTACAGGAGATTGATATCCTGGACACTTGATAAGTGAGTCTAACAAATGTATGACCATACTCATGTGACTCAATATGTAATATGTGAGCTCACATGCATCTCATACAATCTTCTCTAGTTCAAGGAACATGGATTGAATGTTAAGAGGATGACAATTCCATGCCTCGAGTTCAATCTAGATATTAGAGACAAAGGAACTATACAATCACTATAACACTGATCATAGATTGTAGGTTAAAGTAGCTCTCCAACTTTCCAATTGTTGCTAGATATCTCTCATTTCTTGAGATATCATAAATTGGTTATGGACATTCACTGTCAATGCAACTTGGTACCTATAGGGTCACACACACAGGATGCACCTGGAATTGGAGTTTACTCATGAATAAGGTTTAACTTGATTACTAAAGTGTTCAAGTATTCAATTTAAGCAACATTGGCTAAAAATTGACAGATAGAGAATGTGAGTCGACCATTGAACTGCAAGGTCAATTTAAACAAAATTGGTTGAACTAGAGCTTGAATTAACCAGTTCAAAATTGAATCGACTGGTTCAGAATGTCAGTCGACTAGTTTAGATTGTGAAGTGACTGGTCAAGTGATCAGTAAGACTAGATTAAGGATTGATGTTGAAATCATGTTGTGCATTAATTATCATATTGAAAGCCAATATATTTGCAAATAGGAAATATAGTGAACCAACCAATTTAATTTTTGAATCGTGCAATTCACATGTGAACTGACCCGTTAAGAATTGAACCGACTGATTTGTCACAGTAGCCAAAAATTCTTGAAAATATGTCTCTTCAACTCCTAGTTGATCTGGAAACCCTAACCCTAGACTTCCTATAAATAGAGGGATATTCTAGGCTTTTAGAAGACACAATTCATGTTGAAAAATGTTGTCCTCTCACAGTTGTGGTAACATGAGAGCCTGAAGTAAGTCTTACCCGTAAAAGGGAGAGACAACTAGGGAGAACAAGTCAGCACTACCTAGGAGGGCAACAACCTTTCATTGAAGGGACAAATCTTTCATGTTGGCTCTGGTAACGCAACATGGAGTTCCCAGTGGTTTACATGGACTACATAGAGGCGTGCAGGTCGTTGCCACCATGCTAGGAGGGCAACAACCACCATCGTTCGTGCTCCTGCACCAAGAGCCGTTTCCAACAGTTGTAAGAGTGCATCTTACATGGGCTTCCTTAGGGACCGATTCACTCTACGTAGATTGAATGAACGCAGAAAGCCTTCCACTGGCAGGCACTCACATTTTTCACAGGATTTCTTATTACTCGTGTTAGCATTCTCACTTTTGATATCGCTAGGTGTTGTCACCAAAAAACCTTCCCCGATTGACAGAACGTCCCACTACTGACACGTCAAAAAAGTTTGACGGTCTCGTCCTTCGGTGAATCACTTGAGCCTGATACATTTTCGGTGAAATGGATCTTGACCAGTGAGCTATTACACTTTCTTCAAAGGATGGCTGCTTCCAAGCCCACCTCCTGGTTGTCATCACTCGATCACTTCCTTTTCCACTAAGTGATTGCTTAGGGACCTTAGCGTACAAGTCACTTTTTGACTCCTCATTCGGAGAGGAAGAAAATGGAAACAAGAAGGGAAGGACGAGTTTAGTGAACACACATTTTGCTTTTTTTTTTCTCGAATGAAAGATGGGGAGACAAAAGTGGAAAGAAGGTCATCTAAGTGTACATCACCCAGTAAGAGTAGTTGATGGACTTGATCTAGGACCATGTATACCTCTTGCTACCTTCTTTCCTAGATGCATTTTTCTTGATGTGATCTTTTGGTAAGGAACAGGGACATAAATTTTGTTTTTGTTGCTTTCTCTTCTGTCCCTATTTCCCAACATATATTTACAAGGTTCACAATCTATATTCCTAATTGGTTCTTCTTGATTTACACAACATACCATTGGCCCGTAAGGTATACAGTAGTCCTCATACATTAGAGCCTGGTGAGGAGGGTGGAAGTGGACAGGTTATGAAAGTTTTGTTGAAGTCTACATGTAGATAGGTATTTTTGAAGGAGATGTCACACAAGTACTTGGGATATGCATTATAGGAGTGGAGATAGGAGGCGTGCCTCTTCTATATTTGGTGACTTTTCCTTTGACATGAAGCAAACTGGTACATTCTTAGTTGTCTTTATGTTATCACTGTTCTCTAGGGGCATTATGAACTTGGTGCATTTGAGATTTTTTGGAAGAAGATTTGCTATTGCATCTATAGTAAAATTGATTAATGCACTTGAAGAAGTATTCTCTTCTACTTTAATGTGCATTTTCATCCATCCAAGTGCTTGAAAATCAAAGGATTGGTTTCCCACTAGTGGGTTTTAGCATTCTTGCTTCAACATCTATTAAGGCTCATAGCAGTTGCGAGGAATGGCCAACCAAAAATAAGAGGGTAGAAAGAATCTTCCTTGATGTCCATCACTCCAAAATCACATGGAACATAGAACTCCCCAATGTTGACTGGTATATCTTCTATGATGCTAACTAGCTTGGTAATGGAGGAATTTACAACCTGGATGATCATCCTAGTGGAAAGTGTGTTGGTGAGACTGTGTTTCCCGCATAAGCAAAAAGGTATCATAGAAATGCTAGCTCCTAGATACACTAGACCTATTTGTTCAGTAGAATCACTTAGAAAGCATGAGCTTTTAAAATACTATGGATATTTACATTTGCAAGATATCTTATTCAAAATGATATCAAATGATGTTCTTAAGAATTTTTACTATTTTGAACTCATCGATTATGTATATATGAGCAGAAAGAGCTAAAAGAATTTAGACCAATGAGGCATTTTGGCCATCGCATCTAGTAGTGGAACATTGGCATACAACTTCTTCATGGTTTCTATAAATTTATTAAACTTGGAATCTAGTCAGGTCTGGTTCAACTGACCTTAGGATGTGTCTTGTATACAGGAACATCTGACTATGATGACTCAGTCATGGATTTTCCTAGATGAGTTGTTCACATGCCTGGAGTGATAGCTACATCATCCTTGTCATTATGGCTTGATATAACAATGGAAGGGTTTACCCTCTATGGCAAGATAAAGGCAGAGCAAATAGCCACATTCTTAAGTTGTTCCATGTACTTCAAATTGGGCTCTGGTTGTCCTGCTAAAACTCATGTAGGAAGGCATAGCAATGCCAACAACTGGGGCAAGTGTGATTTGATAGCCTTTTGGTAGGCTTGTTGATTTGAAACCATCATTTGTTAACTAAAAATTATAGTCCGTGAAGATTTGAGGGTATTCTCTATGGCAGAGAACTTGCCATTAGCAATGGAAAAAATTGTTGGTTGTGGAATGTGTGCCACTTGGCTTGGATTTTGAAAACGTTGCCCTTGATTATATCCATGATTTTGGAAATTCTTTCTATAGTTTCTTTGGTACCTAGATTTTTGTTGTTGATTGAACTGGAACCCATGAGCACCACGTCCTTGATAGTTCAACTGAGAGGGCCACAACTATGACTCAATATGTGAGATGGGTGTTGTTGACCATGACATTGTAGAGTGGTTGGCAATTTAGAGTAGAATTATTGATGTCCTTGTATTCTTCACCGTAGAAGATGTTGATTTAACTTGATAAAATATATGTTGTTGCTTCCCCATCCTTTTAAAGGTGTTGAAGGAGGATTCTAGACCTTCCCGCATCAATGCCAACTTCTTTAAGGACTCGTCTATGGATTTAAGTTCATTATTGTCCTATGCTTTTGCCACCTTGAGAACACCACCATGTCCTCTTCTCAAATGTGACTAATTTTAAGAACCTCTTTTGACAACTTCCAATGTGCTATCAAAGTTTAGACACATGAAATTTCCTCTAGATGAGGATCCCAGAAACTACTTGGTGATGAATGTCATCATCAAGAGCCCGGTAGAAGGTATCTATAAACTTAATTGTGGGATGTCGTGATGCAGGCATAGGCATAGAAGTTCTTTGAATCTCTCCCAAGCCTCTACAAGGGTATCGCCTGAAGCCACAAGGAATCGTGTAATATGGCCCGAGTTTGACATGTAAGAGGTGAAGGGTAATGCTTTTCAAAGAACTTGGTTTGAATCCCTTCCCAAGTCATGATTTTATCACCCTCTATAACATTATACCAACTTATTTCTTAGTCAGTCAAAGAATATTTGAATAGCTAGAGTTTAATAACATCTTATGACACTCTGGTCATTTTGTGCAAGGCAGACAAGTCCACAAACCACTGCAAATGGTCTTGACAAACCTTATCATTTTTTTTAATCAAAGAAAGCACTACTTACCATCATGTGACCCACTGTGAGCAACTCTCAAGCTGTGGATTGGTGATAGATGGAGGGACTCTCAGGTGATGTATATCTGTAGACTTAGGTAAAGAGAAGTTCCCAAATTGCTTTTCTCATTCAGATTTAAGATCATAAGACTCTCTAGCTTTGTTCTCATTTGCTATGGCAGATCTCATTTCTTGCATTAGAGCCTCTCTTTGGGTTTTAATATCCAATTTAACCCTTTGAGTGATCTCTTCCTCATACATCCTATTTGTGTAACCTCAGTTCAGGAAATAGAAGGTCTTGACAATCTCCATATCAAAATAAAAGGGTATGGAACCAATGCTTGTGGAGTGTCACATGTGCCACTAGTACCTAAAAAGATATTATACTAGTTAAATGGAGGAAGGGAAATCCAACCAGGTATGAATGAATTTTAATAAAAAATATAATAATCCTTAATGTTCAAAATAAATTAGTTTGTGCCTATCCCTGCAAATTGCACCAGAATATTTTGTGAGTTTTTATCACATAAGAAATTCCCTAAGACAATTCACTCCTAGGTATCAATCCTTTTTCAAAATGCATTATTGCTCACCAGCAGACAAATAAGTCAATCACAATATAGTTAGAAGGGTTGAAACCAAAGGACAACTTGGTTAAGAAATTTATTACAGATCAGTTGTTGAGAACAATATTTAGAACTGATTATTGAGAGGTGATTATTGACTAATGTTGGATTTTTGATTGCAATGTAAAGGAAATGAATGAAAAGTGGATTGAAATAATCAATAGAGGATATTGTGGCATTTGGATCTCACCCCCATCACCTGCATAAGTATCCTAATTTTTACAACACAACAAACATGGATAACTAGACTAGGATCATGTGAATATATCTCCTTTTAGAATTAGAATTGACACAAGGATCAAACTCCATGTGGGCTTGAGGTCATGTTACCCATGGATCATTGCCCAATAATTTTGTCCTTTTGTGATCCCATTGGGGGTTCGACACATTTATTTGAGGATCTAATAGTAAATTTTAGGATTTCTACATTTAGGATTATATATAACTTACGAATGAGTTGATTTGTTCAAAGAGTAAGAAACAAACAAATCAAGAACAATATAATTATCTTAATTACTAAGTTTGCTAAAAATTAGAGAAAAGTATGGGCAATGGGGATACTCCCCATCCCCCAATGATGAAGTCTGATCTCTCAATATCCATAGATAAAGCATGGATACAAATGGGAGAGAAGAGAGAATATTAGTGAATATAGTCAAGAAATACTCAGTGGCCTCTTATTGCAAATCACCACTCCAGTAGTAGAAAGTATAGCAAACTCCATGAAGAGGATGGTGTTCCCCTCTCTTCTCTATCTCTTGCACCAAAAACTAGGTTGAAACTGAATGTAGACAAACCCCAAGATGTTAAGTCAAGTTTTCTTCTTTATACAAATGGATGCATACCCCCAATCTAATTTGGTTGGGCCAGTGGCTATCTTTTTTTATAATGTTTGTTGCACTAGTCACTTGACTAGAGAAACTAGTCTGACGATTGACCTTTAAGTGGCATGTCTACTGGAATTTGAGTCAATCGATTGGGGGATGCATAAAACTCTAATTGTTATTCATTATAGGGACCAATTGGGACCAAATTCCAAGAAGTTGACTAGTGAAGTGAGTTGGACGACTGGCTCCTATCATGGGCATTGTGCTACATGTGAGTTAGTCGACTACCAAGGTCCTTCAGGTGAATGGAGAGCCTCCAAAGAACAATGACAACTACTAAATTGGGAAGCAATTGAGAGTGAATTCCAATTGTCTTATTGGTAGACCCAAATGATCAACCTGTGAGTTGTCAAGTCTTCTATTAGTTATTGACCATTGAAGGATTGACTTCTAGCTGGTCGACTAGAAAGGTGAGTCAGTCGATGGGAATTTGATCTAAAGAACCATTGGCTACTAGTTTGTATCTAGGATTTCAATCACCTTACTAGTGATACCACTCAGTCGATTAGCTTGTGCTTAGGATACACTCTTGTCTGGTTGGGCCAATCGCCTGAATGGCCTAGCTGTAAGATGATGAATGACCTATGTTTTCCTTCCAATTTCTTCATAAATCAAGACACAACATTATGACTGGATCATTTTGCGCTTTAGAGTTGGTGGGTTCTTTTCCCTACATAAGAATTAGAATTTGATAAAAATACTAACAATTTATGAATAAAAAGAATAATAAAACAAAGAAAATTAGCAAGAATTTACTATTTTACTACTTTATACGTGCAAGGAGAACTGGATGAATAAAAACAAGTCATCCAACCTTCTTATGTCTTTATTCTTAAGATCAAAAATAGTTTGCTTCTTCCTAAATTATATAATCTTAGGAGTATTGGATTTTTTTTCTAAAAAATAATGATGTTTTTAATGCATTGAATGCCCCATCTCTTTGACCTAGATAACCTCTTCAACGAACTTTCTCTTGAACTACCTAAATTTTTAGAACCACTCTTGATTGGGTACTTTCTTATTTTGCCATTTCTTAGTAAATGCAAAATATATTTCCATATTGCACATATCGAGTTTATACTGACACATACCTCTTTATAGTTTCCTCTTTCTGGGTGTTGTTTCTAACCCAACCAGACATAGTTGTACTAGAGGAAGATGGCTAATGTAGAACATGTACCAGGAAGTAGAGCTTCAAGGATAACTTCAGAAGAAAAGGTTGTCATTTGCAATTGGTCCTTTCTATAAGTGTAGATTGCAAGAAGCATTTTGTAAGAGCACCCTTTATGGTGAGGAACAATGAATGAAATACATAAATTTAATGTAATATTTTTGATAGTTCCACTATTATATGTTAATGTTGCTTGTATATCATTCTTTTGAGAAATGAAAAGTACACCTAATTCCTCATACTTGTTGTTGTGTCAGGATTGGATGGGTTCATTCCTCAATTAACTAAGAACTAGACATTCTCTTGGATCCCTCTCCTTACAGTTAGGAATTTGGCACAAAAAATATTGAAGGCTATATATTCAAGCTCGATCATTGATAGTGCCACAATACTTTTCTTCTTCGAGAACCAAGACACTAAGCACAGTCCTAGATGAAGTAAGTGACACTTGTGACCTTCATATGATCAATTAAGAACCCTTCACAATCCACATCACTATAAGTGTTCTTAGTGGTCATATATGACTTTAAACCAAACTTTGAGGTCTTGAATAGGTATCTCAAAATCCTATAGATTTCTACAGATGAGACTTTCTATGTTACGATTGAAATATAACACACATGCCAACACTAAACATTATGTTGGGTCTAGATGTGGTAATATATAAGATACTACCAATCGTACCTCTACATATCTTCATATTGATCTATTCTCCTTCTTCAATTTTATCAAGCTTTGAAGTGTTATACATGGGTGTATCAACAGACTTGAAATTATCCATCCCAAATAGTCTGGTTACCTCTCTAGTATACTTGCTTTCATTGATGAAGTTCTGATTTTTAGTTTGCTTTCTTTGTAATCCTAGGAAAAATATGAGAATCCCCATTACAATCATCTTAAATTCAACTAAAATTTAGACAAAGATCAAGATTAGTAGCATTGTGCATTATATAATAAACATATAATTGGATAAAAAGAATTTTTCTATAAGTTCTTAAAAATATGGTAGAATCCAATTTTCCCATGTGATAGCTATTATCAAGAAAGAATATGAAAAACATGCAATCAGAAACATGAGTGATGGTTATGGCCATATGAATGCAATAATTGGAGTAATAAAGAATTGCTACCACCTAAGGTCCACATCACATGTAGCAACCTACACAATGCGGTCGATCAGTTGGAACCTCCAGTGGATCGGTTGGACTCCCGGTTGATCGATTGACTTTTATTAGTTGGTAGACTAGCTCTAGCTCATACAGTTGATTGGACTGCTCCAGTTAATTGCTTGGGCCTCCGGTCAATCAGTTGGCTCTTCCTGTCAGCTGGCCTCCTTAGTCCTCTAGTCAATCAACTTGACTCCTCAGTCGTTTGACTCGCTTGATGTAGAACATCTACTCTTTCCAAAACCAAAAATTAAAACTATCCAGTTCCATATTACATTGTAAAAGAAAAACCTTAAGTTACATTTGAGGGGAGATAGGAAGGATGCCATTAATTTACCTCTGGAAAGGAGGGGAGAGGCTCAGTATGCAAACCAAATGATAGAAAGAAACCAAACAACCATGCACCCACATCCATAGGGGTTTTGGCCATAAGCAAACATACATGAACCATCAAAATACCTTTAGAGTAATGCGTATAGATTGTATATATTTCACACACACATACACACACAGATATATATATGTATATATATATATATATATATATATATATATATATATATATATATATATGGATCATATGTGCACTAGTACATTTTAAACATCCAATATCATTTTTTCTAACATCGATTACAAAGAAAAATTGACACCATGCTACCAATGACATGGTTTTTAAGTAAAACCATCACCATGGGTCAAGTCCCACCCACTTAGAAAAGACATGTGTACCACTTTTACTATAACATCAATCTCATTTAAGTGAAACCAACATCATAGATAATGCATGAAATACAATTTTTTAGGAAAAAATGTTTGCCTCCAAAATTTTTACATTTAGTGTCAGTTTGTCTTAGAACCAATGACACAAAGTTCGCGCCATGTCCCCATGGAAAAAATTATCCCCTCCCCCAATTGCTTTTGAGTCATTGGTTACAAGGAAGAATAGACAACACAGTCCCCTTGCCATAACATCAGTCTCGTTTAAGTTCCACCAATTTAGAAAAGACATGTGTACCACTTTTACTATAACATCAATCTTGTTTGAGTGAAACAAACGTCTTAGATAACCTATAAAATACAAATTTTCAGGAAAAAATGTTTGCCCTGCTACTAAGACAAACCAACGCTACACCATGTTTGAGTGAAACAAACATCTTAGAACCAATGACACAGAGTTCACGCCATGTCCCTGTGGAAAAAAATATCCCCTCCAAATTGCTTTTGTGTCATTGGTTACAAGGAAGAACTGAAAACACAGTCCCCTTGCTAAGGCCCACTTTTTCTTGTTTGTAGAAGGGTCTCTATCATCGATTTTAGATATGGAACTGACATCTAAGTACATTCGCGTCTTGTGCCCGCAAAAATATTTTCCCCTCAAATTGCTTCTGCGCCGTCGGTTCCTTTGCCAAACTGACGACTAAGTTACCTTGCTAAGGCTGACTTTTTTTGTTTGGGGATCTTTGTCATTAGTGTACCTATAGCAACCAACATCGAAGTGCTTAGTCATTGATATCAGCTAAGGAAACCGATGACTAAGTCTCCTGACAAAGGCCAACTTTTTTTGGGATTAGGTTTTCATCGTCAGTTTTAGCCTTTAGAAACTGATGACTAATTCACCAACACAGTCGTGCTAGTATGCACGAACTTTTTTATCAACACCAGTTTATGTGTTGATTTGATTTTATTAACTGACTATTACATTCTTAGGTGTCAGTTTCTACTAACAGCTGATGACTAAGTTCACTTAATAGCACCCACAAAATGTTTCTTTCCCTTAATCTTCTATTTCATCACAGTCTTCCACCTAGATTTGGCAATTTTCTCTTCCACCCTACTGTTGTTGCCCTGCTCTAGCTGTTGTCTTGCCACCTCTACCCTACTGCTACTTCGACCGTGCTACGCCACCTCGCTGATGACTGTAGACATCTTGCTTCGGCCTACTCTAGTAGCTGCTACTCCAGCTGTCGCTGCTCCATCCTGCTCCATTTTCTGCCACACCAGCTTCACCTCCAGCTGCCACCGCAGCCTCACCTCCACCTCCACCTCTAGCCTACTCTAGCTGTGACCACCTCCACCTCCACCTCCACCTCCACCTCCGGCCGCTGCCACTATAGCCCGCTCCACCATTGCGGTGAGTGGCTAATTAGAATTATCTTAAACCCTTAGTGGCCCACTTTGCTAATTAATTGCTTAAATCTTATTCTGTTACTTGCCTATTAGTGCAAATTGAATAGTTAACGATGATTCATTCTTTAAGGGTTTTTATTCTTGTTAATGGTGATTTACTAGTTATCTTAATTAATTAATATTGCTTTCTTTATCTCTTATTAGTTATTGATTTAACTTAGTTGAATAATTTCTCTTCAAGATTGTGTAGTTGATTAATATTGATTAAATAGGATTAATGATGCATGAATGAACTAACCCAAATGAAAGAATGAATTAAATTAAATTAAGTTACATAAAACCTAGGATATGAATGATGAAAATATGATCATAGATATAGGAATGACAACATATACATATTTTTTGGCTTAGAAACCCATCCAAGATTTACTCATTAGGAGTAAATCTTAGATAGTCCTCAATTTGGGACTGGTCTTGAACACTTAATCTTACTTAGGATGTAAGTGTATAATGTATATTTTGTTTTCAAGATGTTTGGTTAGCATTTCCCCATTTGTTCTCTAAGTACATATGTTGGTGGATATTTTCCCATCTACATTGGTGTACTTGGAGAATTGAGGGGAAATACTACCGCAATTTCTTGAAAACTAAATACACATTATACACTTACTAGTGAGATTAGGTGTTCAAGAATGGGATAGGTGGTACACACATTCATTAATGAACAATAAACCCTAATATGTAAACAATAAACCCTAATATGTATACCAAATGCCCTAATCTATAAACCCTTATCCCTAAATCCAAAATAATAAGCCCTAATCTATCTATAAATCCTAAACCTAATCTATAAACCCTAAACCCTAATTTTTGTTTTCTCTTTGATCATAGAATGGATAGATCATGGATGTGCATTCCAAATTGCTACACCCTGGAGTTTATTACTGGTCTTGATCAGATTATAAGATTTTTGGAGGAACATAGGAAACAACCTGGAGATAGGTTCTATTGTCCATGTAGACATTGCAGTAAAAACTTGAAAGTCAACACTGGTGATGAAATTGAAAGTTATGTCATGTGCAACGAGACTGTACATGGCTATATGTATTGACATGGAGAAATTCCAACCATGAGACCACTAGATGTCCATAGAAGTACTTGTGTTGAAGAAGAAATTGTCGTCAATAATGTAGTTATAAACGAACCAATTCTAATAGACATGGTTGATGTGATTCTAGATAGTTGTGGGGTAGAGCACTCCAATCCATCTTCCTTATTTAGGAACATTATGCATGATGCTAAGAGACTGTTATACATAGGTTGTACTAAGTTTATGAAGCTGAACACTATTTTGAGATTGTATAATCTGAAGGCTAACAATAAATGGAGTGACAAAAGCTTCACATCATTATTGTCTTTTTTGAAAGAAATTCTTCCTAAAGGCAATGAGCTTTCAATCTCAACATACAAATTAAAGAAAATGTTATGCCCAATGGAAATTAAGTCTAAGAAGATACATGCATACCCGATTGACTGTGTGTTATTTCAAAAGTACTATGTTGATTTCAAAGATTGTTCAAAATGTGGGGCGTCAAGGTATAAAATGACAACTTTGGGGAAGTCCAAAACTAGATCTCCTGCCAAGATGATGTGGTATCTACCTATAATACTATAGTTTCAATGCTTGTTTGCCAATCTGATGGACGTAGACAATTTAAGGTGGCATATAGTGTTTAAGAAAAATAATGATGGGATCCTACAACACGTGTATAATTTCCCAAAGTGGAAGAAGATTGATTTATTGTACCATGAATTTGGTGAAGAATTCATGAATCTATGACTTGGGCTTTGTACCGATGGGATGAATCCATACGACACATTAAGAAGCCAACATAGAACTTGTATATTATGATTGTTATATATAATATTCCTCCTTGGTTGTGTATGAAAAACAAGTATGTTATGATGTCACTGTTGATATTGGGCCCTAAACAACCTTTAAATGATATATATGCTTATCTTAAACCTCTGATTGATTACTTAAACAAATCCCAGAGAGAAGGTGTGATGACCTATGATGCTTCACGTACATGGACATTTCATTTGCATTCTATGTTGTTTGCACTATTAATGACTTTTCAACATATGGGACTTTGTATGGATACAGTGTAAAAGTATCCAAAGCATTATCTATATGTGAACATAACAAAATATGAAGAGACAAGAAAGAGAGTCAAGCTAAAGACTATAAATTAGCACTTCTTGGGAGGAAACCCAAGGATCAATTAGATTTGTTTAACTTTCAAGTCCTTTTCTTATGTTATTAATCTCTTTATAATCTTAAATTCTAGCCTTAGCTTTAGCTTGCTCAGATTTGACGTAACCAAAATTTACAACTTCTATTTATTTTCAATCATAGGTTTTGGCAACTTCTACTTTGTTTTGTAATTTTTAGTACATAGAATAAATTTCAAAGATAACACTGATTCAATAAGACTAAATCATGGTAGCAAGACTGTATATCTTGGTCATCGAAGGTTTCTTCCAAAAGTTCATCCATACTGAAGGTTGGGCAAAGCACTCAATGTATCAAATGAGGAACGAAGTGCCCCTAAACCTATATTAGGGGAGTTTTTTATGAAAGAGTAAAAGACTTGGTTAATAAATTCTATAAGAGATCACAATGTACCATTCCCACATAGAGTGATAAATCTTTATTCAAGAAGAGGTCAATATTCTAGGATCTTCCTTATTGGAGTTCTTTGGCAGTTAGGCATTGTATCAATGTCATGCATGTTGAGAAAAATGTTTGTGATAGCACATTGGTACTCTGTATAAAATACTAGGCAAGACTAAAGATGGCATCAAATCCAGAATAGACCTACATGAAATGGGAATAAGGAAAACATTAAAAAAAGTAGTTAGGAGTGATCGAAAAACAATTTACCTCATACTTGTTACACATTGTATAGAAAGGAGAAGAAAACTTTTTGAGAGTTCTTTCTTAATGTTAAGGTACCATAAGGATACTCTTCCAATATCTGTAGACTGGTATCAGTGAAAGATCTAAAGCTGATAGGTCTTAAATCTCATGATTATCACACTCTAATGTAACACATATTGCCTGTGGCACTTCGATCTATACTGTTAAAGCATGTAAGGTTTGCAATCACCAGACTTTGTTTCTTCTTCAACACTCTATGCAACAAAGTTATTGATCCTCAAAATATTGATAAGTTTCAAAGAGAAGTGTTTGTTACCCTATGCCATCTTGAGATGTATTTTCCTCCTTCATTCATTGATATCATGGTACATCTTGTTGTCCATTTGACTAGGGAAGTGAAAATGTTGGGACCAATTTTCTTACATTGGATGTATTCTTTTGAATGGTATATGAGTGTTTTTAAATGTGATGTTCGAAACTATTATTGGCTTGAAGGGAGTATTATTAAGGGTTATGTGGTGAAGGAGGCTATGGACTTTCATAATGACCTTTTGATTTGTCATGAAGCTCCTGTAAATGATAAGAAACAAAGGACTATTTCAAAAAAGGGACTTTAGGAGCATGAATGAAAATATTTAGTCAGGAGTTGTGGGAACAAGCTCACTTGTATATTTTATACTACATCGATGAATTGAGTGTTTATATCATTGAACATACCAACTTCATCAAGACAAAATATCCTCGAGCCAATTCAACGTGGCTTGCTAGAGAGCATAACAAGACATTTATTAGGTGGTTTGAAGATAAAGTCTTACACCAAATATCTCAAACACCAAATAATGTTGCTTAAAATATCAAATTCCTAACCTTTAAACCAAAAATGAATGTTATGTCTTATGAAGTGTTTGACATAAATGAGTTTTCATATTACACAAAGTGTTAAGATGATAAGAACGTCATCCAAAACAGTGGGGTCACCCTTCAAGCATCTTCATAGTGCCAAGGATAAGAGTCCATGTGAAGCTAAAATTTCATATTACGGTGTCATTGAAGACATATGGGATTTTGACTATGTAGATTTTAGAGTTTCAGACTTTAAGTGTAATTGGGTTGATAACACTAAAGGATTTGTTGTGGATGAATTGGATTTCACATTAGTGAATTTTGAAAAGATTGGCGAGATGGGTGAACCAATCATAATGGCATAATATGAGAAGCAAGTATTTTATGTTGATGATCCTACAAATGAAAAATGGTTAGTTGTTCTTCATGGTAAAAGGCAATTCATTGAAGATCCTTTAGATGAAGAAGAGTACTATGACGAGTATGATGACTTCAATCCATTCTCAGTTGGATTGCTAACACCAAATATTGAAGTTGATGATGAACTATATGTGCGTGGAGATTGGGAATGTTAATTGATGAAGGATTTCAATATTAGAGGCGTGATTTTATTTTTTAAATGTTAGACTAAATGTGCATTTTACAATCTAATATTTCATTGTTTGACTAACTTTTATGTGACATTTTTTTAGATGGTGTCTGACCATGAGTATGATGACAATGATGATGAAAACTGTGAGGATGAGCTACATCCCAATGTGCACATTGACACTAGTGTAAGTTGTATTGTTTTATTACAGAGATGTGCATGTTACGATATGTATGTCTTGTTGTATTATTGTATCACATTTATAACTTATATATTTTTATGAACTATATGTGTTTCTTTGTCAATTTTAGGTTGAGTATGTATGCTCTGAGGATCTTGTTCAGCTTGATGAGCAACATCATTAGTGTGAAAAAATAAGGGGCATCACCATGATGAACAAGTGAATACAACAACGGGGTAACAGACCAAAGTTGGTCATTGAGTTTGACGATGCAAGAAATATTTTTGGAAAGAACCATAGCTCTTTTGTGGAATATGTAGAGGTTGTTACTCGTAGCCATTGTAGTGTACTCGTATAATCTTATCATAAAATTGATAAAAGAAAGAAAGACTTCATATGGAAATAACTATGTGTGAGATATTATGATTTGTAATTCTGTTTTTCAAGCTATCTATAATTCTATTTTTAAGAATATTCCAAAGTAAATGAACTTTTGTAGAGCATATATGACTTGAATGAAAAATTGCATCGTAAAAAGGTGATGCAACACTGTGGGAGGGTACTTAAGAATTATAGGACAACCCTGACCAGACTATACATACGGGACACTGATAAGAGGAGGAAGTCAACCACTAAGCAATGGAGCTATCTTGACCCGGAGATGTGGGAGGTGTTTGTTGCTATGAAAAAACCCGATGAATTCAAGGTATTAAGCCTCATTCCCCAGTTTTTGAATACATTCTTATGAATTTATTATTTTACCTTGACCTTAACTATTATGTTTTACTAACAAATTACTATTGATGATTGTTACTAACCAGGATGTAAGTGATGCTCAAATAGAAATGTGTGCAAAGAATGTGCACAACCACACAACGGATTTGGGTGGCTATGCAAATCTTCATCAAAAGCTACCACATGGGTATTCTTCTCAACAACCTACTACTGAGACTGCTGAGTCCTCTACTACTCCTGGACCTGCACCTCGCCATGATGTGTGGATAGCTGGGAGGAAAACCAAATTTAGAGAAATAACCAACCCGACAACTACTGAGGTGGCTGCAAAATGGTAAAATTCAACTCTCAAAGCAATTAGTATTGATATTTGTTATGTTTTACGTACCAATTACTCATGATGATGATTAGAAGGAGATCCATGAGCAAAGAAAATAAGGCAAGTTCATCCCTGAGGGCACAATGGATGAATTGATAGTTTCTCTAGGTAAAACATAGCATCTTGAGTGTGTTAGGGCTACAAATGTTGGTGTTGGTATAAGAGTGTTCTTTGGGCCGTTAGAGCATAAGAGTAAATCTATCTAGAAATGGGGATTTTCAAAAGAGGAGGTACAAGAGTTGATTTGTAAAGGAAATTTAGGAAGCAGTGGGCCAATATCAAGCTTCTCAAACAACTCCTCATACAGTACCTAAGCCACCCACTCTTCATACGAGGTGGACCCCTCTACGACGGAGGTGGTTGGGAGTAATCATGTGGACTCACCACCTAGCACGTTTGTTATAAGTATTTTTATGACATAGTAATCTTTCAGAATGATTTGTATTATATATATATAATACTCTATACAAATTTCTAGAGGTTGAGGCCATGTCGTATTAAATAATGAGAATGTGTCGTTGCACTGTGCAAGGCTTACCGACGCCTTGAAGGTGACATGATTCATTGTGCACTATTGTCCTCTAATGCATTTCATATGATGTCGAGGCTTTTCTACGCCCCTTGGAAGCATGCTGCACTACAGTATGAGCAACCAAGCAAGAGACAATAGGTGATGTAGAAGATGGTGTGGTCGTGTAGCCCAAAGCTAGAGTTGTCTATACCCATGTATGGTAAATTTACATTGTGTTTGTATCTTTATATACATGACACCATAGATATAAGATTATATATGTGCAGGATATACTACCTAAGAAGCCCCTTATAGTTTGTCCTCCACCTCCACCTCCTCCTCAATCACCTGGTTGGATTACAGAAGACCTATTCGACTCATTAGGTCCTCAGTGCAGGGGTATGGCAGTATGAATAGGCGAACATGAAGAAGGATCACCTATGATGGTCCATCTTAAGGAGGATGTTGTAGGTCAACCTCATGATACTAGTATATTTCTGCAAGATATTTTGGAGCTGTTTGGTTATGTTTAGTTGAATACATCTGTGATAGAACTTTGGATATGGTGAGATGTTATATAGATATATACCTCATTTCATATAATGTTGATCTATTTTTTATATATTAATGCATACATGTTATATGTTTGGCAACCACTTACATAGGGTCTGTACAAAGTTTTCATTGCCCCATGTGGAATTTCTTGTTCCATCCCCATGTAGTTAAAGACCCTGCATCTGTTACCCAATACTGCTCTACCACATTTAAGTATTATAGTAAAAATAAAAAGAGCGTGATGTTAGCTCCATACAATGTTGGGTAAGTTTACTTACTCTCCTTATAATTTTAATTTAAGAATTACATTTCATTGTTGATTTTGAGTTTTATTTTTTTTGCCTTCTTTTCACTCAGAAATAACCATTGGGTGTTATTGTTTATTGTCCCCGAGATGCTAGTTGTGTATTATCTAGATCTTAAGGGTGATGAAGTAGATAGAGGGGGACACAAATTCAAATCAACATTATTCACGTGACTAAATTTTTTATTTATATCTTTTAACATATGTATCTTACATGATTATTTACTAATGCATTCAACGTAATACAGTAAGATATAGGGATATAAAATAATTCAAAAAAATTGGAGAAAAGGTGGACAAGAAAAAGAAAGTGATAGTTTGATAGAATGTTGAGGTAGTTTTCTGACTTTAGTGCACATATATGCCAACTATGCTTACTTTTATTTATTGACATTTTGTATTTAGAAATTTACAATGTTCTATACAAGACAATGGTCAAGCATGTAAATAATTTGTGATGCGGTATATGGACATGATTGTCATCTCTACGGCACTAGACATCGACGCGATACAAAATGTAATATATATATATATATATATGTAGTCTTGATCATCATAAGTATATAGTCTCACTAGATAATATGAAAATATCAAACATATTAACTATATACATCATTCTCTTTGTAGGCATTAAAACAAAATACTTCGATACGCTAGAAATGCTAGAAGACATGTAAATGCCATATACGACAGTCCAACTAGATGAGATATGAGAAAAATGGGAAAATGCATTCAAAAAGGATGTCAACTTTGAATTTGACTGGGATTAAAGAATGAATTTTTTAAAGTTTGATGTCATTTTTTCTATACACATGTGGTTCTTATGAGTTCTTGCAACTATAAATTTGATATGAGTAAGTTACTAGTGCATATGTGAATCATGATCTATATACGTGTGTGAATGTGAAGATGAATGAATGAAATGTGTTTATACATGTCATGAGAATGGAATTGGTGTATATGTAAATGAAGTATCATGTGTGTGAATGAATGTGAAGATGAATAGAATTATCTTTGCACATGTAATGAATGGTATTAGAGAATGGATATAATTATGTGCATATTATGATTGTTATTGCAGGTTTGGTGGCCCATTTTAAGTTGAACTCACATAATGTTGTTAACCTATAGTTTAGAAATCTAGTTCTAAACTGTAGATTCTGCATCCTACTGACCAACCAGATAGTACATTTTTAGGCCTACTATCTTAAAAAAAATATAGTCATTAGTTGTTATAACAATCGACACTATAGGACTGCGTCATTGGTTTTAACAATATAACCAACATTAAAGGACAAAACTAAAATGGTCATGCTGGACAAAATGGTCATGCTGGATAGCACACCATGTGGGACAACATGACTGTGCTAGACAATAGGACCGTGCTGGGTAGCACACCATAGTCTTTGGTTTACTTGACTCAACCATCACTATACATTTGAATAATTGGTTTTATGCGTTGAAATTGACAAATTAAATGCTAAATTGGTTTTGATTTTTTGATAACCGATGACACATGGTCCTTTACCAGTTACAAATGTGATCTGGTATGGCTTTCTCAATGTCAATTTTTTCTACTAAGAGACGGATAAGACTCCTAAATGTGTCAGTTTCTTTTATCATCACAACCAAGGTTGGATCTCCATCGTATGTTTTGCCGTCCCCAAATAGTCGATGTCTTAGACATGTGACTGCAGTGTTTCCAACTTATAGGGTTGTTTTAACCAATGATACATATAGTTTTTATACTAGTGGTGGTATTTAACTGAATATGCACATTAATCATTTTGATATTGACATCATATGCAATAAAATAATATGATCATATTGATTTAGATCCCTGATATACCATTAGTTGATGTGGCTCTGATACCACTATTGGGAAATAGGGACGATAGAGAAGGCAAAAAAAACAAAAATTATGTTCATGTTCCTTTCCTGGAGATCACGTCAATAATGATGTACCTAGGAAAGAAAGTAGCAAGAGGTATACATTGTCCTAGAGCAAGTCCATTGAATACTCTTACCTGGTGATGCACACTCTTTGGAAGATGCACATAGACAACTCTCAACAACGGCCTCCTGGTGCAACACCACGAATAAAAGTGGTTGTTGTCCTCCTAGCATGGCGGCAACAACCTCCATGCCTCTATATAGTCCAAGTGGACCACCGGGAACTCCACATTGTGCTACCAGAGTCAATGCGAAGGAGTTTTCCTTCAATGTCAACATGATAGGATAACTTTTTCTCCCTAGCTATCTCTCCATTGTACGGGAAAGACTTTCTTTGGGCTCTCACATTACCACAATTGTGAGAGAACAATGTTTGTCAGTGTTAGTTGTGTCTTCTAAAAGCTTTGACTACCCTCTATTTATAGGAGGGCCAGGGTCAGGGTTTCTAGATCAACTTAGAGTCGAAGAGATGAATTTTTACAAATTTTTGTCTGCTGCAAATCAAAAATCAGTTGATTCACTTCTGAACTGGTCAGTTCACATGTGAATCAGTCATTTCAACACTTGAATCGGTCGGTTCACTATATTTCCTATTTGCAAACATTTTGTCTTTCAGTATGACGATTAATACCCAATATGACATCAACATCAATCCTTGATCCCGTCTTACTAATATATCAATCGATCAATTCACAATTTGAATCGGTCGAATCACATTCTGAACTAGTCGGTTCACTTCAATATTGGTCGATTTAGATTCTAGTTCAGCCAATGTACAACCAATGTTGTTTAAATTGACCTAACACTTGAGACAGTCGACTCACATTCTTAGTCAGTCAATTTTCAGCTAATGTTGTTTAAATTGAATACCTAAACACCTTAGTAATGAAGTTAAACCTTATTTGTGAGTAAACTCCTATTCTAAGTGCATCCTATGCGTGTGACCCTATGGGTCCCATGTTACATTGGTAGTGAATGTCCATAACCAGTTTATGATATCACAAACAATGAGCGATATCTAGCAACACATCACTGTTATCCAAGTAATTGGGAAGTTGGAGAACAACTTCAACCTATGATCCACGATTAGTGTTACAATGATCATATAGTTCCTTTATCTCTGATATCCAGATTGAACTTGAGGCATGGAATCATCATTCTCTTAACATTCAATCCATGTTCCTTGAACTAGAGTAGACCGTATGAGATGCATGTGAGCTCAAATATGACATATTGAGGCACACGAGTATGGCCATATGTTTCTCAGTCTCACTTATCAAGTGTCTAAGATATCAATCTCTTGTAGGAGGGAGAAATCCCATCTATCACTCACAATCAATCCCCGTGTGTCACAACATACTCAAGCATCACCTTTATGACAACCCTTATTCAAGCTCATGTTGGATGATGTCAAAATACAATAAATGACATGTGATGAGTGTAGTGACTTCATGCCTAAGAACCACAATCACTACTGTCACTATGAGATATGATTCTGACTACCATTCCATGGTCTCCATGTATCACTCTTAAGGTGGGTATGTTCCATACACCGTTCTCTAGAATGTACCTATGTGTTTGACTTGATCCCATATCATGAATAATGAGACTCCATCATTAGTCAACACACACTCTAGTCTTATGTATTACTATTTTTCTTCCACAGTAATATCCAACTAGGGACATAACATGAATGTCTGTAATCTTATTGTACATATGATCTCATTGTTCATGTCCTCAACTCAATGACATATGTATTCAAGTAACATCATTATTTAGAAATTTACTATGTTTGTGTCATCATATCATGTTTGAGACAAATATAATAGATGGAATGACGTTCATCATTATCAAATCAAGTATCTAATACCCCATTATAATCATTGTAGTGATTAGCTCTCTGTGCATATATACCAACAATATAAACCTTTAAATCTGTTCCCCCATAGACTCTAAAGACTAATATGAATCTAATGGGATGAACATGATCCCACATATGAAGCTCACTTTCGCACCACCTCAACATTATCCTATTGATGATGCATCTTAGACCTTTTATGACTACTATACGTATTACATCAAGCAATGGGAGGGGACCCTACATAACGTGCTCTATTTTCCCCAATAGATCAACATATATCACACTATCTGGGGTAAGATATAAGAAGCAAGAATCAAGATAAAAATAAAGGAATGGATGAAAGGGAACAGCTAAAACAAAACAATAGTCCAACTCAAGCACTAGTTGTTACCACCATGTAGTGGTAAAATATAGTATCTGGGCTGATGATGTTAAGGAAAGCACTTTTCAAGAGGCAATCTAGAGCTATCTTAGTTAGATTCAAAATTTACACTAAGAGTAGTTAGATTGCACTTGATTTCCACTTTTTTCATTTTCTTAAGTTGCAATTGATAGTTAAGCAATTGGTCAATCTAAATTTGGTTTGTAATCAACTGCAAAACAAGGTTGACAATCTACAAGTGACTTGATTACCTATTTATCAGAGTGGGAGGGCCATGTTTTGCCCAAGGAGGGCTTTTGATGAGTATACCAATTGGAAAAGAACTCGACATACCTAGATGTAGTTGTATCTCCCCCCCACTAGCATTCGATCAATGTGATAACCCACTTGGATGAATAGGCTCTCAAACATCCAGTAGCCACTGGACCTCCAAAAATACATCCAATCAACACATTTGTCATTCTAATCAACTGACTAGCATATGTTCGTACATTCAAATGGCCACTAGACTATTGTGATCTTTTCCAAATTCCCAACTTATCCAATGAGTCAGCCGATTGGCTTGCAAGATTCCCTCACACAATCAGTTGCTCAGTCGAGCGACTTGAGTCAAGTGATTTAGGCGACTGGTGATCATGCTTTCTGACTCTTCATCTACCTAGTCAGATGATGCAAGCCTCGTGATTCGGGCAAGTGACAAATGCTCTCTTCTACACATGATACATACCCTAGTTTGGAGACTCAACTGCCTCCATTTGAACAACTGGTTGTGCGATGAAGTCGACACCAACATTTACTCCTTCCTTACCCTAGAAATACACCTTCTTCTTCCCTTTTCTCATTCTAATCCTCTCCCTTTTCAACCACCACTTCCCCCACCCAAGTTGTAGCAATGGAGACACACTCAACCACTTGGTAATGAACATCCCCTACCACACTCTAGATGAGACGCTGCCTAGCCAACTGATGCACTCCATCCAAAAGGAATCCAAAGCATCCATGTCTCCCTAGTCCTCCCTTCTTCCATGCCTTCTTCTCCATCCAAATGACTAATTAAAATGACTCGAGTGGGATGACAATGAGCTTCATAAACCACTAGGCGATTGACTAGCTATTCCACCAACCGCCCAAATCATGTGCAACAAACCGGTCTATTAGCCCCAACACCCCCATTATACATATGGATCCAATAGCCTAATTCTAGGTGCACTAGTCACCCGACTGGACAGTCCCCCAAATAGCCCCCTCCCAAAATTTATTTAGAAGACTTGAATAGTGTGCACCCAAATAGGTTCCTTCACACATACACAACCCATTTCCAGTCAGTTGAGTTGTCACAATTACCTGATTGGTACCCATCAACAAGCCACTTATGCCACACACTCAAAGAGATGGGCCATACCAGTTGTTAGAGAACCTGGTTCATGTTTTAAAACAACACCTCAACCCCTTCTTCTCTAAGAATAAATGCAAGGGAAAATGAACACAAGACATGCCCTCCCTTTCCCACCCCAATCAACACATGCTACTTCCTCAAGATGCATTCATTTTCGAGAGAGGTGCATCAAGGAAAATCTGTACATGCTAGACATCATGGAGGGTGATGAATCCTACACTAATGTGGTAGTGCCAGCTGACATAGCTACAATCAAGCAACTCATTTATGACCTCAATGCCCAAAGTGGGGCCATGATTCTCCACACAACCACTTCTTCTTCCTCCTCTTCGTCTTCTTATTCTTCTTCTTCTCAGACTGGGAAACCTTCTCTATGAAATGAAGTCCAGCTTGTCTGCCCACCTACTTTGCTACCAGCTTTTCCCCTCTTCCAGGCAATTATTAGGCCCTCATGATGGTCGAGCACAAGATGAGACATAATGTCATGGAGGTCACTGGAGTGCAACTTCCCCTATGAGCTTGGATGACCATGCTCAAGGCCCTTTACAGTAAGGAGACACTAGAGAATTTTCTACACCATGCTCACATCTTTATCTTTCCCTTTTTAGTGGGGACCATATTTAAGGAGCTCATTATTGAGTTGTTTTCCACCTTCACAAAGCACTAACACTCCACTAGGAATCAGTACAATTTCTCCTTCCGCATGTTTGGAGAGGAGCACTCCTTGGATGAAACCGAATGGACCACCCTCATCCTTAATGATAAGGAACAACTCGACAAGTGTGATGTAGAAAATCACACTCATACCACTAAGATGTATGTTGCTGACAAATTCTAGGCTGAGATCACCAACCAACTCCCCTGGTTCCATCTTAGAGAAAAGGCATCATTCATTCACAATCTAGTAATCCACTATCTACACTGCATCCTCACCCTAAAGATCTTCACCCATGGTGGTACACCAGGCATTGATACCTCCATCAACTTCTATTTGTCAAGTTCATTCTAAAAAATGAGCCATTCAATCGGGGGAGCACTCTCAGTGACTATGTACACATCCAACAATAATGGAACACCATCTCCCATTCTATCAAGGAGGAGTCGTTACATCAATATGGTCCTACCTCAACTACACCCAAATTCCCTTCCAGGCATTTATGACACCAAAGCCATCTTACTTGATTGATATCAAGTATTTTGTGACTCTTACATTCATCAAGAAATCCAAGGAGGATGGAATTTACTACTGGTTGTTTCAAGATATCCCCTCCATGCGTGCACTGCCTACTCATGTATACTTCAAAATAATGACTTTGATTAATGAGCTCGATGATATGAACATGCACATCCATCATTAAATGAGGAGCACCCTCTATTGACATGGAGAGAAGGCATTCACCAATGCCTTTGAGATGCCACACGAAGAAACATGTGTTGGATAGTGCAGGGCACATTTTGGCCCATTTCAATTTTCCAAGATATAATAGAAACTTGACCAAATTGACACCACTCAGACCTGCATGGAATGAGAGCAGTAGCAACAAGGCCAACTGCTCAACTGTATGTACCAGATGCAATGGTTTCATGAGTAGTGGAAGGTGGGTAGAGGTGATTACACACGAAGCTAGACCAACAATAAGGACTAAAATGTTTACTAGACCTATCCTTCCCGTATCTATCAGTATTGGGGGCAATAATGCATTGAGTCTTCACCCTACAAGGAGCCTCTATGGTCAGCCACAAGCTAGAATTGGTCTGACTGATCATCTTGGGATTATTTTCAGTCCCAACCCTACCCACCTATGCCTCAATACAAACCACCACCATTGGGTTAGCATGACGGTTGGTGTCCAATCTGTTAGTTCTCTTCGCCTCAATTCTGGAGCTAGAGTTTTTCTCGACGACCAACATATTTCTAAGTTTAGGGTCGATGGTGGGTGGTATGCTTCTACTCCACCCACTCTATGTTTAACTTTTCTACTTCATTTCAGGATTATGTTATGTAATTTGGTCTTTTTAAGTTATTTTCATTTTTTTTCTAGTTAGAATTACTTGCAATCGCTCATTATCTTGTCATCTTAGATTCAATTCTTGTTATCCTATTTTATTTTAGCATCAATCATCAATTTACCCATTTGAATGAAGTGAACTTTTTTGCAATGATGAATCACAAACTAGTAATGCTAGAACCTATTCTATCATCAATGATCTCAACTAACATCATTCCTCGGAAAACATGGCGAATGATATAGGGTTGAGAGGAATCAAATGCAATGTGTCTCTTAATAGCATAACTTCTTGTGGAATGTCATTGTTTGTAAGTCACATGATAAATTGAATTAATTATCAAGATTGTTCCTATGGTCTGAATCCCCAAATATGAGATGTGCAAGTTCAACCCTTTTCTATACCTCTTTCATCATCTGCGTACCCCATCATTTTACAAAACACCCGATAAGACAATAAGATGTGCCATACTACTAGTTTAGGATGGCACACCCTTCCCTCTACTCTGCTTCTTCCATACCCCTAGCATGTTACAGGGACATACCACAAAGTAAAAGATGACAATATACATGCCAGAAAGAAAAATACACTATCAATGAAATTGTAACAATAAAAGCAATCTCGATTCCAATAGAGGAGATATTCACAATTCTTCCTTCCATACCCCATCCACTCCATTTTCTTCCCAGGGGAAAAAATCACCGCAAAAGCATTCCATCCACAACTACACAATGTTCTTGTACAAATCTCATATAAAGTGTGAGACTTTATGAAGCAATCATGATATTATGATTATGACTTTGTATGACTTGACACAGAAGAATATTTGTGAAATCAAAGTCAAGATAGGGAATTTTAAGATGTATTATGTGATTATGAGAAATTGCAGTTGCTTGGCTATATTTGGTTGTACAGATCAAATTATTTTCTTCAGATGGGATGAAAGACTAGTAGTATTATTTATTAGGTTTCTTCAATTCTGTGTTACTCAAGGATGAGAAAAATTCATGTTTGGGGTATTTTGATGAATGCATATTCATCCCATTCTCATTGTGAGCTTAAAGTGTTTTCTTTCATTTGAAATAGTTATATATAGATATTTTCTTTGTTTTGTTATTTTTGCTTTTGTTCTTAAATTGTTAAAAAAATGTTAATAGAATTCTCACTTGCATGAAGGGAAAAATACCCACCAACTATAAATCATGATAACTATCCTGACTCTATGTCTCATATTCATAAGAAATTCGAAGTCAAATAGAGGCCATTTGACATATTTCAGCTAGTCTAGTCGGGCAACTGGGTTTCCAGGTCAGTCAATTGTCTTGATCAGATAAGTATGCCTCCCAATCAAAAGACAATCAGCTAAATGGCATCACCACTCAGGCCATTGGTATTCATGCGTTCAAGCCAATAACCAATAATGCTTCCAAAGAAATTCCAATCGACTAACTTGCCTTTCTAGTTGACTGACTGGAATTCAATCGTTCATTTGTCAGTAACCAACATAAGACTTAGTAGGTCAAAAGTTGGTCGATTGGGTCTACCGATAGAAAAAAATGGAATTCACCCTCAATTTCATCCTAAGTTAGTAGCTATCAAGCTTCTTTGGAGGCTTGCCTATCAGATAACACACCTCACCAGTCGACTAACTCACCTATAGAAAAGTGCCAATGAGAGGAGCCTCGTTGATTGAGTCACTTCACCAGTCAGCCGATTAGAATTCAATACCAATTGGAACCCAAAGTCAGTAACAATTAGAGTTTTTGGGCATCCTGCCAGTTGACCGACCTGACATCCTAGTCGTCTAATTGGAACTTCAACAAATGACCAATTGACTAACTGGCTTTCCTTGTTAGTCGATTGGCACAAAAAATAGTGCAAAGGAAGATAGTCACACTAAAGGGGGGTTGTACATGGCCATTACTATAAAGGATAACATTTTATCTAGCATCTAAGTGATCATCCACGCTCATTTCCAACCTAGTTCGTGGTGTAAAAGCCAGAAAATAAAGAGGGGAACACATCCTATTCATAGATATTTCCAAACCTACTACTACTGAAGTGGAGATTTGTTGTCAGAGACCATTGGTTGTCTTCTTCACAATATTTCGTGCCATGCTCTCTTATCTTGCATTTTGTATTTGTGCTTTCTCTATGGATATGAGCAAGTAGACTTCATCACCGGGGAATAGGGAGTAGTCCCATTTCCTACACTTTCTTCTAATTATTATCAAACTCAACAAGTCAGATAATTAGATTGTTCTTCATTTGTTGATTTCTTGCTCCTTGAAGCGATTGTTTGATCTATATGTTTGATATAATCCTAAATATATAAATCCCAAAATTTAGGATGAGATCCTAAAATGAATGTGTGGAACTCCAAATGAGATCACATATTAAGTTCCACAAGACAATTGGGTGATGATATGGGGGTAATGAGACCTCAAGCCCATGTGGAATTCGATCATTGTGTCAATTCATGTTCCTAAAGGAAACAAACTCACATGGTACTACTCTAATTAGACATGGTTGCTGACTCGTAACATTTAGATAATTATGTAGGTGATGGTGGTGAACTCCAAATCTACCAGAGTCCTTTGAGTATTGTATTCAACCCACTTTCCAATCATTTTCTTTTCTTTGCAATCTTCAATCCAAATTTAGTTGATATTCATTAAGAGAATGGTTCTCTTAATTACTTGGATAGGAATTCCAAATTATCTTTGTATTTATAAGCTCAAAGACAATTTTTGGCATCAATTTTTCTCAAGTGTTTGTCTTCCTTATTAGATGGTGATGTCTACTGATGTGGGTGTGTATTGCTTGGACACTTCTTCTTGAGGTGCGATGATGAAGGGATTCTAAAATTTGGTTATCCTTATACAATCTAAGAGATGTGTTGCATACTACATGACTACATTTTTTAAATATATGGATTGATTCTAACTAGACTACACAGATCTTAAGAAGATTCCTATACATTACATCAACCTTTCAAATGACCAAAATTGGGTTTATTTGGAGTTATCACATCACTAGGTACACCATGTTTAGCTTTCACCTAAATGTATTCATTTGAGCATCACTCTTGTGTCTGAGACTCTTCACATTAGTTGATGAATACTTATGGTTAAGTAAATATAGTGATAATGGGGAAAAAGATGCAAAGGTATTGTGCTTTAAATATTAACCAAATGTGATTGTGATTAGAATAATATCAAAATAGTTTTCATTTTTCTTATTTCTTTTTATTTTATTTCCATTCATGTTCTTGATTTATAACACTTGGAAATTCAACTACCGTCAATAAATCCAAGTAATATAAAATGTCCATTTAGCTTCCTTCATCCTTGCCTAAGATTTTTCTTAAACTATGTGAGTTTCATGTTTTGAATTTAAATCCAACTTAAGTTCTGAAAGAGTGTTATTTCCTTCCTTGACCCCAATATACCTTAGGAAGTTATATACAAGTCATAAGAATGGTTTCATGTGACCATATACTCTTTGAAAAAAAAGGGATTGTTTTTCAGACTCAATATTGGTCATTGTATGCTGGTTGATTTGATTAGGAGTTAGCTTAGTGAGGAATTGATGAGTAGATATGTAATGTAACTTTTTGCTTTTTCTTGAGGTAGAATATTTAACACAAAGGTTTCCCAAAATCATTTCCTTTTTACAAAAAGTGTATTGGAGGGTGAAGAACTCCTTGATTGGGTTTGATTAAAGCATTTACGTATTTTAGTAGTGGGGACTTTGTCAATCCCAACTTATTTTATCTTTCTCCCTTTTCTCATGATTTGATATTGGGTATGGGGATGTTGTATCCTCAATTATCATTTTTCTTATGATTAGCTTTTTTTTGTAGTCGATGTTTGTCGAAAGAGTCAAGGGGGTGGTTGTATGATGATTCTTTTTTTGTGCTATCTGTAAAGCCTAGAAAAAATCATCTTCGGTCAGTCTTCTAGAGTCTGATCCACATGTTTTCTACTTGTTTTGAGCTAGCATCTACTGATGGATTCTAATGTTAGATTATCCTTGCATATATTTATTTGAGGATGTTTTGGTGCTTCAACATGGGTAACATCAACTTAGGTAATTGTCCTCATGGATTTCTCCTTCTTCTGAATCCATCATACATAGATATCAAAGTTAGAATCTTTCAAGCACATATCTTAACAACCTATACCTACAAGATGTTTTATAAGAATTTGTCGATTTTAGTTTGAAAATGAAACATGTTATTGCTTTACCTTTGAGATTCATTATGGATGACCATAAACATATCCTTTAATAGGCCTTAAAGTCCTAGTTTTCCTTTGTATTGTCCATTTTGCTTTTGTGGCTAGTATTATCAATGATAACATAGCATTTTATCTATTTTATGATGATTTATTATGTATTCTAAAGTACAACAAGTTGTGTGAGTAAATGAAGTATGCATGAAAGAAAGAGAAAAAGTAAGATAAATAGCGTTAGACATGGAGAAGTCCACTTTATAGTGAAACCACTTTATGAATAACTTTTTCCTTACTTAAGATGAATATATCCTCCCATGTCAAGTAGTCAAATTGAGCCATGTGGAAACACATAATGCATTATGTAGAGCCCTTTCCTATTTTGTATGAAACTTACTTCTAGAGTTAGGATTTTGTATGACCCTGAGTATGAGGTCTCCTTCTTGAAGTGCTATAAACACACTTTATTAGAAATTGCTCTATTCATTTTGGCCTTGTAGAAAGTGGCATGGTGAAAAACTTGAAGTCTTCATTTTTTGAAAATGTTGAGGAAGTCAGTGTGGCCATGGACCCTTCAACTTCTACAATGTCAGCTTCTTTTAAAACTCAAAGTCAGGGAACTTCAACTTTGACTTGAAGCAGTGTTTTCATTTTATAAACCAATATTAAGGAGAATCGTGAGGTTTTGATCAAAGTAAACTTTTCCTATAAATTTATTAAATGTTTTTTGTGCCACTTTGAGTATGTGTTAGGTGTTTTCTTTAGGATCTTGTTTATGTTTTTATGGGAGATATCCATTGCACCATTCATCTTCAATGAGCCTATAAATCACACCACTTTCTTGGAAAGTAAATTGGATTCATTATGAGTAGTGATATCATATGGCATGGCATGTCAACAAATGATGTTGTTGTACAAGAACTGGATTACTTCTCTTTTTGAGACACTGGAGAATGAAGTCACTTCCACTCACATAGAGAAGCAGTTGATGGAAACCACAACAAAAGTATGACTGTTTGAGGACTCTAGGTGAGTCTTACCTATCATGTAAGTTTCTCATACTAACAATGACTAGAGGTGTGCTCATAGTGTTAAGATGAACCAGTGGGGCATGAATGTAGTGTGTACGGAATGGATATCTCTTTCACTTATAAACATATTGATAATAACCAATTTCAACAATGTTCCCATATTAGCCCATGAGGGTGATCATCTTTGATAGCATGCCCCCATTCATTTGTGTTCTAAAAGATCCATCACACACTTATGTCATCAACATTTATGCTTCTTTATGGATGACACATCATCACAATGTCTAATCATATGATCTTGGGTGCAATGGCCCCATTCCTAGCACAAAATTCATGGTAAGTAGCTTCATTATGTTATTATTACATTTCATGACACCTTAATCAATAGGATATCCTTCTAGTTATCATTTGATATCAAAATACCATGGAAATTTTTTAGGTTCTTCTTTTATGTTCATGCAACAGGCTTGATAAAGAAGCTTCTACACTTCCTTGGTGTATTAGTCTTCTTTCCTCAATTTAATCTATGAACACATAGTATCTAAAGCATCTAAAAAGTATTCCTACTTATTCTAATGAAGGTAAAGATGTTAACCTCAAACTCAGATGCCAAGGATTTCAAATACCCTTGGAATTAAATCATATTTTCATGCTTGGTCTTCCAGAGGTCGTTTTCTTGAGAAACAATAAGTAATGAATCTTCTGAGACATGAAGTGATAGTCACCTTGTTGTTTAGCCACATACTGATCCTACAAGACAAAAAGAGTGGTTAACATGCATGGTTTTCTAGTACAATCTTATTAATATATCTCTTTATTTTTATGAAACTATTGAAGTAAACCTTCCATATATATTAAGATCTACTTCTTCCTGATCATATTCCTTTAATAGTCAAGTGGAAGTTTTATCTTGGAATTCAACATATCATTATGTGATTGTTATTGGAGAATTATCAGCCAACTATCAACGAGTGTTAGGGTTGCTATGAATTTCATAAACACATATGTAATATAAAAAAAATGATAAGAGGACCTGTCATTTGGCATATATTCATGTGAGTATTGAATACTCACATAAGTATCTGAGTGGATCATGTCATGCAACTAATTTTACAATATAACTCATCAGTTAGTGGTTCAAATTTGTGGATGCATGACCCATGGAAAGAAGTTCTTCTTCACAGTAGAGTACCTCACTTCAATCATGTTGAAATTCTTACTGAGCTTATTACACAGCGTGCTCCTTATGTCCTTCCATGCTCTTTTGGCTTAGGTAGCCTCCCATGATTTTTTTGGTAGATGGTGAAATACACGAGTTTTCCCAACATTTTTGGCACAAGAAATGGGGGGATGCACCACATTTCTTTAGCTTATCAAAATATTATTGAACTTTTCATTTGAACCATGGTTCATTTTATTGCTTATGAGTTTGAAGATCGGTTAACAAATAGGAGTCAACTTTGTTGTTAATATTCTGATATGTTATAACTTGCTAAAAAACCCTTGGATTTCTTCTTTTCATTTCTGGGTTGGCAAGTCAAGAATGTCCTTTGATTTTCTAGGATCAATCTTAGTACCTTGTTTACTTACAGTGTAGCCAAGAAGATTTTCCAAAGTGACCAAAGGTGTACTTATCTAGTTTGAGTCATAGACACCATTGACTTAGATGCCAAATGAGGTTTTTAAGAATGTGATGTAGTTGTATGGATGTTTAGACTTGAATATCATGTCATTCACATATACTTTAATCTCTTTTTGCATTAAATTATAAAAAGCGATCACCATGGTTCTTTGCTAAATGAATCATGTTTTCTTTAGATCAAACAACATCACTTTGCAATAGATAACATCTCGTTATGTGTTAAAGGTAGTTTGCTCCATACATTCTTCTTCCATATTTGTCTATTTGTAAGTTGAAAACCATTCATGAATGATAAAAGACTTATCCTATTAGATTATCAAATACCACATCAATGTGAAACAACTAAAAGTTTTCCTTTTGATTATCTTTTTTGAGTCATGGTAACTACAAACATTCTCAGAGATGCATCTTTCTTTGCCATTGAGATATGTTTGATAGCCATGTTGGATTTGTGATTGGTTTCAAAAATCTAATTATGGACTATTTACCCATTGCATGGTTGATCTTCAAACCTAATTTGGGGCATAAACTTTTAATCTTCTACTTAATAGTTCATGAACCTTTAATAATATAAATTTTGTATGTAGTGATATCCTCATCTTGTTTGATCACGTTTGCATATATCCATGCAAATATGTTAACATATTGTCAAAAAAGACTAATGACAAGGCCTCGTATATGTAACAGAAAACCTAGCCCTATTTTACATTTCTATTCTCATTTTCCATTGTTGATGTTGATGACTTATGTTTTGTATAAAGGAAGAAGAGGCTCCACATATGTAGGATAGTTGAGAATATCCCCCACTATCTAAAAATACAAATGATTGTGGTTATCTAAAGTAACAACCTTATTAGAAAGGAAACTATTCTATTCTAATTTTACTTTTTGATTATTTTGTGTTTTTAACATGAACTGTACAAGTATGCCTTTTTTAGGTGTTGGTGCAACAAACCTTCCGAAGTAGGATGGAACTTTGTCTGATTTGTCTAGGTTCTATTGTCAAGGTGCCATGATGATTCCATTATGTGGTTTCGAAGTGACCGGATCTTCATATCAGATAATGGTGGTGTGCTTGCATCTTTGATGGCATTGAAATCATTGAAACCAATTTCTATATCTAAACATTACTCTTCTATCACAACAAAAGTTACATAGATATGTCCAGGAGAACCAAGACTCCGCCCGCTCTCTAGGGTTCTCACTCCGCCCACTCTCTAGGTTCTACCCCCGGCGGCCGCTGCTGGGGGGAGGGGTGTGCCTCCCTGGAGCCTCCCTCCCCCTGGTCCTCAACCATTTGGTAGATCCTGAAGCATGTGGTGGTTGCTCTGGAGATCCCTTGGAGCCGACGTATCAGCTGATCCATCGAGGTCCTCCTCACACCCTGCCTCGATGCAGTGGGATGCGCTGCAAGCTTCCAAGCCAGACCGATGGATTGACACTTCAACCCTGTCGAATCTCTCCATTCAAGTGAGATGGAGTGATAGGATCCAGTCCCGGCCTGAACTTGGATCTTGTGCTGCTGCTCCATGCTGGGGAGTGTGGTGTTCTCTGCGCCACCAAGCTCTCGAGCTCCTGCTCACTCCAGTGGATGAGGATTCCTTCCAGGATGGTGCCCCTCCTTGGTTTTGTCTGATACTCTCCGGTGAAGTCCCAGCTTTGACTTTGGTTCAAAGCCGATGGATGCTTCGGTCTCCCTTCTAGGCGTCTCCACCCATCTTTGGATTGCCCTCGCATGCATGTACTCCGGGTTGTAGTCTGGCTTCCGCGGCATCGACTTGGCGGCGTCCTCCCCTCGGGGCTGTCCTTGGATCGGGTTAGGCGATGCGCGTTACACGCTGCTCTGGGCATTTTGATTGTTGATTCCGCCGTCAGCTCCGTCCGGGCATGTGTGCTCCTTTCACCAGCGATGGTGGAGCTACTGCGGAGTCTGTCTTGGACGCGCTGGCGCGGTCTCACCCCTGGCGCTTGGAGCTCTCCTGATGCAACAGTTTGGGTCGTCCCCAAGCCGGTTGGGCATTGCGAGACTGTCTTCTCCTCGGCTAACAGGCGGATTGCTTCTGCTTTTTCGAAACACCTTCATGGTGTTTGATGTTTTGCCACAAGGACTCCAAGTGTTGCTGCACGAGGGGTTGGGCATAAGAAGGGTCGTCTCCACTTCTCTTCTTCTTGCCCTCATGCTTTCACGTGCAAGTTATATCCATGGGGCTTCATGCAAGATGCTTGTAAACAGCTGTCTCTGATCGATCTAGGACCTGGGCTGATGTGCAACTAGGTTATGGGGGTCGTCAGTTCGTAGGATCCCCCTAATATTGTCATACCACCACACTTTGTGGATGTTATTTTTGATAGTTGGTGATGTGCTACGTATGATGGGGTGTTTGGGAGCTGATCTATTCTTCCTTTTCCTCATTGCTAATGCGTGACGGGTCCTGCTTCTGTTGTTCTTTTTTCAACTATTGCTGATCTGTTACTTGGGGTCTTTCCTTTGGGTCTCGCCCATTAAGATCCTGGTTTGGTTTGCTGAGATTGCCAGAAACTTCATGTCTGGCTTCAGGTTGGTCTCTAGTGTTTGGTCTATGTCATGCTGCTATTACTTTTTGTGAGTACGCTGACCGTATGTAATAGTGGTTTGTTATAGTCTTGTGCTGGTCGGTCCTCCTAGACCTAGCTTGTTTCTTAGTTTTGTAGCTTTTCCTAGTAAGCATGTGTGTCCCCGTGCGTGGGGACTTTGATTCTTTTTTGAGATTTTTAGCCCTCTGTGATGTAATGGGGTACTTAGTGCCCAAAGTTTTTGGTATTAATAGTAACACGCTTTTTGACCGACCAAAAAAAAGTTACATAGATATGATAGTATGATGGGATATATAAATAACATTAAATAATATTCCCATTCATAAACATAATTGTTTCTCCATTAATTTCACAATCCCACTGCAAAGTGCATAACAATTATTAATATTTGGCATTTACCATGATGGAAGAGACAAACAACTTGTATGTCACGTCACACTATTTTGAATGGATATGCATTCTCTCTTAGGGTATTAAAGGCCTTCCCATAATTGGATGAGCAAGTTGTTGAGAGGAAGGTTGATTCCTTCTAATCATCTTCTACTTTAGGACCTAGAAATCTAGTTGAAATCTTGTTGCAATTATTGTCTAAATTTATGGTAAGATGTCATTGACTTGGTCCTTCATAGTTTACCAAGCTTCTTATGTGTAATTGAAGTGGCTTCTCTATTCTGAGGCACATCCCATTCTTACTCTATTGCAAAGATTTCCCCACTGATGATGGGGACTTCTTGAATCTAGTTTGTGAACCTTTAATGATATAAATTTTGTATGTAGTGATATCCTCATCTAGTTCAAGCATGTTTTCATATATCCATGCAAATATGTCAACATATTATCACAAAAGACTAATGATAGGGCCTTGTATATCTAATAGAAAACCTAACCCTATTTTACATTTCTATTCTCATTTTCCACTGTTAATGTTGACGACTTATGTTTTGTATGAAGGAAGCGAAGGCTCCACATATGTAGGATAATAGAGAATATCCTCCACTATCTAAACTATAAATGATTGTGGTTATCTTAAGTAACAACCTAATTGGAAAGGAAACTATTCTATTATAATTTTACTTTTTGATTATTTTGTGTTTTTTAACATGAATGGTACAAGTACACATTTTTAGGTGTTGGTGCAACAAACCTTTTGAATTAGGATGGAACTTTGTCTGATTTGTTTGGGTTCTATTGTCAAGGTGCCATGATTATTCCATTATGTGGTTTTGAAGTGACCATATCTTTGTGTCATATAATGGTGGCGTGATTCCATATTTGATGGCATTGAAATCATTGAAACCATTTTCTATATCTAAACATGAATCTTCTATCATAATAAAAGTTACAAAGATATGATAATATGTTGGGATATCTTGATAATATTAAATAATATACCCATTCATAAACATAATTGCTTCTCCACAAATTTCACAAACCCTCTACAAAATGCATAACAATTATTAATATTTGGCATTTACCGTGATGGAAGAGACAAACAACTTGTATGTCATGTCACACTATTTTGAATGGATATGCATTCTCTCTTAGGGTATTAAAGGCCTTCACATAATTGGATGAGAAAGTTGTTGAGAGGAAGGTTGATTCCTTCTTATCATCTTCTACTTTAGGACCTAGAAATCTAGTTGAAATCTTGTTGCAATTATTGTCTAAATTTATGGTAAGATATCATTGACTTGGTCCTTCACAATTTACCGAGATTCTTATTGGTATTTGAAGTGGGTCCTATATTATGAGGAACATCCCATTCTTACTCTGTTGAAAATATTTCCCCATTGATTATGGGGACTTCTTCATCCTCTACATTTGGACTAGGATATTGTGTAATTATAACGAAATTGGCCTATATACTAGGCACACCAGGAGGTATGGAGGAACCCATGATAAAGGCACATGGATCTCATTTTTAATACATTATACACATCTACTTCTTCCACCTCATCCTCATCTTGTAACACATCCAGTTTTATAAGAGTGAACATCCAAATAACCTCATGAAAAAGGTGGAATAATTTCAAGTCCAAATTCCTCTCCATTATTTGGATCTTCCTGTATTGGTTCTAGTAACATATGCAATGGTTCTTAGGCCTGAAATAACACAAGTTATTTAGTTTCATCAAAAATACTATAAGAGGTGTCAAAGCTCTATTGGCTTCCTTGAGTTTACACTAGTTGATTCTAAAGATCATGGTGGCATTGAAGGGTTTGTACCCATATTGTGTCATGTTGATGTTGAATGGAACTTGTATGATGTCATGATTGAACTCTCCTAACCATTATTTGGGTTTAGGACCTTTATTCTAGTTTATTCCATCAATTTGAGAGGCATGCCATAAGTTTTACACATGTTATTTTACTCTTATAAGACATTTCTAAAAGTTTCAAAATAGAATACATGGATGTCATCTTCTTCTTCATTTTCTTGGTCTTGGTTCTAAGGATTTTCTTTGTTCATGTCTGCTTGTATAGTCATGATGTTATTTCCTTTGGTATACTTGAGACACTAGTGCATCATATACACTTTTATCTTGTTTTCATTCATCCATGGATGAGACCACCCAATAGCATATTGAAGGTCATAAGCACGTCCATGATGATGAATAAAATGTCACCCACCTTTGATCCATTTTGAAGCTCTAGATATATATATCTCTTGTAACATTTGTGACATTCCATCAAAAGATTAGGTGCCACAAAAGGTAGGTGAGACATGTTAAGTGTTCAGTCTAGAATGATCAACATTCTCATATGAGATATGTGTTGGTATGCATACCCAAAGAGCCGATCATATGATGATTGTAATGGGATAACTTGGAAATGATTTGATAAATAATAAATGCAATATTTCAATTTATTCCATTTTATTTGGTTATGAGATAATGAAGTAACATAATAAATGTCTAAAGAATGACATTACTCAATGACGTATGTCTTCAAGTTGATGACCTAAAAAATGAGATCATATGGATGTTAAGAGTATGCATACTTTCTTGGAATGTCCCTAGTCAGATGTTATTGTGGAAGGCTGATATACAATGATAACACATAAGAGTAGAGTCTATGTTGGTTTATGCTAAAATCTCATCAGTCATGATATGTGATATCAAACCAAACACATAGATACTTGTTGAAGAATAGTGTATTAGACATACCCACCATGAGACTGACACATGGAAACCATTACAATGGTAGTCATAGTTAGATATCACAGTGTTAGTGGTGATTGTTGTTCTTAGACATGAAGTCACTACACTCATCACATGTTTCTTGGTGTGTTTTGACATCATCCATTGGGACCTTGAATAAGGGTTGCCATAAAGGCAATGTTCGAATGTACTGTGACACATGGGTACAACTATGAGTGACATAGATGGGATTTGTCCCTACTGAAGGAGTATGATATCTTGGCCACTTGGTTAATGAGACTGAGAAAAGCATGTCCATGCAAATGTCAGTCAATACATGATATTGAACTTACATATATCTCAGACAGTCTGATTCAGTTCAAGGAACAAAAATTTAATGTTGAAGAGGATTTCGAGTTCAATCTAGATATCAGTGACAAATATTATAACACCAATCACATATTGTAGGTTGAAGTTGTTCTTCAACTTTCCATTTACTTTGGTAGCAATGAAGTGTGACTAGGCACCACTCTTTTCTTGTGATGTCATAATTGGTTATGGACATTCAATTCTAATGTAATATGTAACCCATAGGGTTACACACATAGGATACATCTAGAAGAGGAGTTTAATCCTGAATGATATTTAAATTGATTACTAAAGTATTTACGTACTCAATTTGAACATCAATTGACTATCTAGACTCCAAACCGATTGGTTCATGTGGTGAAAGAAATGGTTGGAGTTTTAGGTTGATTGGATCTTGCATTGCCCGAATTCTAGATGAGATGGGGTGCAAACCGACCGGTTCACTAAGTGAACTGATCGGTTCATGGTTGCCAGATGACCGTCTCATGGGATGATACACCCGGTTCACATAGCAATTCGATTGCATCAAGGATTAGTGCTAATGTCATGTTGTGCATTAATTAAATTAAAATTTTCAATACATATTTGATTGGGAAACATGACGAAATGATCAGTTCACTAGGTGAACCAATTGGCTTGCATGCCAACCGATCAATTTTATTACAAACCAATCATTTCTCTTGTTGCAGGTTGTGAATTTTCATGAGATTCTAGTCACTTCCACTGCCACACAGATTGGAAACCTTTACCCTAACCCTCCCATAAATAAAAGAGTATTGGGGGCTTCTCAAACAAATCAATTGCCTATGAAGATTGTTTGTCTTCTCTGGTTGTGATAACCAAGAGAACCCGAGCAAGTCCTACCCGATAAAGAGAGGGGTAACAAGGGAGAACAATTATAGGAGAGCAAGTTGGTGACTAGTACACCAATGGAAGGGATAAATCCTTCACGTATGTTCTAGTAGAAGGACAAGAGTTCTAGGTGGTCTGTGTGGACTTCTCTAGAGGCGTATAACTTTTCCTCTAGGAGGACAATGTCAGCATGCTGTCTGTAGTGGAGACCGGAAGCTGTTGTAGATGTTGTCTGAGTGCAATTAGAAGAAAGATGCACTATAATAATGATGAGATTTTTTCTGGACTTGCTTCAATACCAGGTTAATCCTCAAAACCATCCTTTCCATTATATAGTTGCTGACATGATCCGTTGATTTAATGAGGAATATGGTGGTTTTTTGTTTTTGCTGTCTATCTGATGCCATATTTCCTAATAGTGGTATCGGAGCCACATCAATTTACTATATTTTGGGATAATCAATATGATCAAATTTTTGGTTTTCATCATTTAATTGTTGCATACAATGCATATACTAATGTCCAATAAAATACTACATACAATCCCAAACTTATATTTATATATATATATATATATATATATATACACTCATCTTCCTAAAAGATGGTTTTGATGGTGGATGTGTAGTGTGGTTATGGCCAATAACCCTAATATTCTGTGCATGGTGGTTGTGTGTTTATTCGTGCTTTATCTCATTTGGCATACCATGCCTCTACCTTATCTTCTGTGTGTAGAAGTATTACTCTCACCTACCTTTGCTCCCCTAAAATATAACTCGAGGTTTCTATATTATCATGTAATATTAGGATAGTTTAAATTCTTGTTACAACAAAGAAGATGAGTCATCCTTGGATGACTAATTGACTTGAGGCCTAGTCGATCAACTAGATGACCCATAATATGGTGGACTAGGGTCTGGATGATCGGGGTAATGACCAACCTATCAGACAAGAGACGAGCTGACTGGTTCAAGGGTTGAACTGATCAACCTAGATTGACAAATCATATATCTTCATCAACAATAGGAATCTACATATGATGTTGACCCTAGGTTTTGGTAATTCCTTGTGGCTCCAAGAAATATATTAGAACGGACATAACCATCACTTTTCGTTTCATGTTTCATTTGTGCGATATAGCATGTATATGATACATACTATATATATATGTACTGATTGTATAAGGTATATGTATTTATAAATACAAGCTCCTTCAAATTAAATATTAAGTCTTATATGCTTTGCAGTAGAAGCACACATGAGCATTTTGATCGAATAAGCATGGTCACCCCAAGGGTGGTGTGATATCCATCTCGTAGAAGTGTGATAGTGGTAATGTGGGACTGCCAAATGAGGTGCATTATTATTGTGTTGGCTTTTGGGTCAGGTTTAACTAGGTGTACTTAATGAGATTAAGAACCTAGAAGCATGCAAATGATAATGAAAAAGAGTTGTCAATGCCATCTGTCTAAGAGAAGATTCAATTGGCGAATGTTGCCTACCTTATTGATTGATTATGGACACTGGTGTTGGCCGGGTAATAATTCAATCATTTTAGATCTTATCTCACTAGAAGGTTGTATGTTGCAATCTTTCAAATTGATACCTAAGGGCTATCAATTAGAATAAAATAGTGGGAGCAATAATTAATTAAAGACCTAACTAAATATCATCAAATATTTTTCAAATTAAATCAAATCAATATTTTTTTTTGACAAAATGAAATATTTTCTCTTGTAGAATCAAATGACAAACAAACATTTGTTGTGATCTGCCCTTAGGAAGGACAAACTTGACATGACAAATTTCCACATCTGGTTTTGGACTTTGAGAAGGGTTCTCAATGATGAGTATAATCTCTACGTCCTAGATAAACAAGTGCCATAAATACCTAGTCCTGATGGGCCGAGGGATAAAGTGGATGCTTACTGGAAGCACGCCAATGATGCCTTAGATATAAAGCACCTTATGATAAGCTACATGAACTGTGAGTTGCATGAGCAATGTGAAGGCATGTGGATTCTTGAGATGATAACACATCTTAGGAGTATGAACCATTACCTCACAAAGAAAGAAAGGTACAATGTCTTAAATGCGCTCTTTGAGTGTAAGATGATAGAGGGAGACTCAGTCGAGGACCATGTGATCAATATGATTGGACATGTGGATCATCTAGAAGAACTGTCTTTGAGTCAAGTGTTGGCCATGGAATTTATTATGCAATCAATGCCTGAATCATATAGCCATTTTATTGAGTGCTATCACTTGTATAAAATGGCCATACCGCTGTCAGATTTTCTGGGCATGCTGATAAATTTTGAAGAAAGAATGAAGAAGGACAAGTCCATGATGATGATTAGTGGGGAAGAGTTCATGGATAAAAGTAAGGCTATGAAGAGTTCTTAGGCTAAGAATAAATCTAGATCTTCAACACACAAGACAGGGAGAAAGAAAAGTACAAGATGACTCTATCCTTTATACTTGAAGGCATTTACGAAGAAGATGGGAATAGAGATGTCCACTTCAAGTATATACATTATTAAAATAAACTTATCTACTTCTTCATATTGGGTACTGGATACTACATGTAGATCTCACATATGCTCAAATATGTAGGATCTAAAAAGAAGTAGACCTTTAAGAATGGGCAAGGTCAAACTATGAGTCGCAAATGGAGCCAGAGTTTCCGCCATTGCAGTTGGAACCTATAGTTTATCTTTTCCCACATGGCTTGTAATAAAGTTATTCAACTCCTATTATGTACCTACCATAAATATGAACATCAATTTTGTATCTTGTATGGACAAGGATACACATGAATTTCATATTCAGAATGGACAATGCTCTATTTATAAAGATGAGACTTTTATGGCAGTGCCCCAATGTCTTATGGTCATTATTTGCTAGATCTAAAGATGGATATTTATAGTGCAAATACCAAAAGACTAAAACTCACTAACTCAAAAATAAAACATACCTTTGACATTATCGTCTAGGGCACATAAATGAGAATCACATATCTTGACTCCATAAAGATGGTTATCTGGACTCTATTGATTTGAAATCAATAGAGACATACGAATATGGTTTGTTGGGCAAGATGACTAAGACCCTTTTCACTGGTAACAATGAGAGGTCTAGTAATGTATTAGGACTCATACATGTTGATTGTATGCATCCCTTTTAGAAAAACTTCTAGAGGTGGGTATCAGTATTTCATTACCTTCACAAATGACTTCAATAGGTATGGTCATGTATATATGATAAAACATAAGTCAAAAACCCTTGAAAAATTCAAGTATTTCATGGATGAAGTACATTACCAACTTGGCAAAAGTATTAAGCCACTTCATTCTGATTAGGGTGAAGGATACTTAAACTAAGAGATTGATGACCTTCTGCGGTCATGTGGTATCATATCACAATGGAATCCACCTAGAACATGTCAACATAATGGTGCATCAGAAAGAAGAAATCACACATTGCTGGATATGGTGTGATCAATGATGAGTTTAGCTGAGCTTCTAACTACCTTCTGAGGCTTTCCTCTTAAAACTACTATATTTACACGAAACCGGACGCCATCTAAATTGGTTTAAAAGACACCATATGAGATATGGAATGGGAAGCATCCCAATGTGTCTTTTGTGAAAATTTGGGGTTGTGAAGCTTATGTGAGAAAGCAATTTCCTATAAAGCTTGGACCCAAATATGATAAATTTTATTTTGTTGGATATCCTCACAAAACCAAAGAATATTACTTTTATTCCTTACCTGACAACAAAGTGTTTGTTTCTAGAGATGTTGCATTCCTTGAGAAGGAATATTTTTCCAAAGGAATCAGTGGGGGGGAAGTAGAAGCTGAAGAGGTTTGAGATCAACATGAAAACATTGAACCAATATTTGTACAAGAGGAACAAAGAGAATTACAAAACATTATGGAATCAAAAATTCCTCAAGTACCACAGGTGCCTCGTAGATCTAGCAGGACACACCTTGAACCTGGAAGATTTGGATATCTTGTGACTCAGGAAGCCGGTGAGTTGGCCATAGATGATGAGCCAACAAACTATCTAGAAGCTACTAAGGGACCAAAGTTTGAGAAATGGTTTTAGGCTATGAGATCCTGAGATGGAATCCATGTATACCAACAAGGTATGGACCTTAGTGGATCCACCTTAAGGCGTAAAACCCATAGGGTGAAAATGGGTCTACAAGAAGAATACCAAAATGGATGGTAAAGTGCAAACCTATAAGCATAGATTGGTTGCAAAGGGTTTTAGACAAGTTCAAGGTGTTGACTATAACGAAACCTTTTCTCCATTTGGCATGGTTAAATCTATTAGGATCATGCTTGCCATTGCAACTTATCACGAGTATGAGATTTGATAAATGGATTTTAAAACTACATTCCTTGATGGGAGTCTTCTCGAGGATGTGTACATGACACAACCTGAGGGTTTTATAAATCTAAAGGATGCAATTAAAGTCTGTAAGCTACAAAGGTTAATTTATGGATTGAAGCAAGCATCTCGGAGCTAGAATCTTTGATTTGACGAAACATTCAAAGAGTTTGTCTTCAGTCATGAAGATGAGCCTTATGTACACAAGAGGGTTAGTGGGAGCAAGATTGTATTCCTCATATTGTATGTAGATGAAATACTATTGATGGGGAATGACATCCTAACTTTACAGATGATAAAGACCTAGATTGGAAATACATTTTCCATGAAAGACTTGGGTGAAGCATCCTACATCTTAGGAATCAAGATCTATAGAGATAGATCCACTTCTTGGACTAAGTTAGAGAAAATATATTGATAAAGTGTTGAAGAGGTTAAACATGGAGAGCTTAAAGAGAGGGAACCTTCCCATGGTGCATGGAGTTACTATCTCTAAAGCTCAATGTCCCAATTATCGTAAGGAAAGGGAATGCATGAGTATCACTCCATATGCATCAGAAATGTGATAAATCATGCATGAAATGTTGTGTATCTTTCTTGATGTCTCATATACATTAAGCACAATGAGCATATATCAATTAGATCCAAGTGATACTCACTAGACAACTGTAAATAACATCATTAAGTACTTGAGAAGAACTAAGGATAAGTTCCTAGTCTACGACAAAGAGGAAGAGTTGGTGGCAAAGTGTTACATTGATGCATGCTTCTAGACTGACAAAGATGATTATAGATCACAATCAAGAATATGTTTTGCCTCAACAATGGAGCTGTAAGCTAGAAGAGTTCCAAGTAAGATATAGTTGCTGATTTCACAACAAAGGCAAAGTATATTGCTGCATCAAATGCAGCAAAGGAGGCTATTAGATCAAGAGTTCATCTCAGAACCTGAGGTTGTTCCAAGCATCAGCGACACAGTTGAGCTATATTGTGATAACAATGGAGCTATTGCAAACAAGCTAAGGAACCCATATCACATCATGGTTCCAAGCATATGCAAAGGCTCTTCCATTTCATATGAGAAACTATACAACATAGAGATGTGAAGATTTGTAGAGTACCAACTAAGAACAATATTGTTGACCCCTTGACAAAAGCACTTTCACAGCAGAAGCATGATGGTCATGTTAGATCACTAGGAATAATATTCATGGGTGATTGTCTCTAAGTGCAAGTGGGAGTCTATTAGTATGTATGCCCAGATACCCAATCATATGATCATTGTAATGAAATAACTTTTAAATGATTTGATAAATAATAAACACAATATTCCAATTTATTTAGTTTTTTCAATTATGACATAATGAAGTAACATAATAAATTTCTAAAGAATGATATTACTCAATGTCGTATGTCTTTGGGTTGATGACTTGAACAATGAGATCATACAGATGTTAAGAGTATATATACTTTCTTGGAATGTCCCTAGTCAAATGTTATTGTGGAAGGCTAATAGACAACAATAAGACATGAGACTGGAGTGTGTGTTGGTTGAAGATAGAATCTCAACTTAAATGAACGATAATTAAATTGATTGCTAAGTATTTACGTACTCAATTTAAACATCAATTTGATTGACTAGACTCCCAACTGATCAGATCATGTGGTAAAATGATCAATTGGAGTGTTAGGTTGATTACATATTGCGTTGCCCGAATTCTAGATGAGTTGGGGTGCGAACTGATCGGTTCATGGTTGCCAGACGAGCGTCTCATGGGATGAGACACCCAGTTCATGAAGCAATTCGATTACATCAAGGATTAGTTCTGATGTCATGTTGTGCATTAATTGGATTAGAGTTACCAATACATATGTGATCAGGAAACATGACGAAATGACCGGTTCACTGGGTGAACCGATCGACTTGCATGTCAACCGTTCAATTTTCTCACAAACCAACTATTTCACTTTTCACAAGTTGTGAATTTTCATGAGATCCCAGTGACTTCCACTGCCACATAGACTGGGAGCTATGACCCTAACCCTCCTATAAATAGAGGGGTATTGGGGGATCCTAAGACACATCAATTGCCTTTAACAGTTATTTGTCTTCTCTGGTTGTGGTAACCAAGATAACCTGAGCAAGTCCTACTCGATAAAGGGAGGGATAACAAGGTAGAACAATTGTGGGAGAACAAGTTGGTGAGTAGTACACCAATAGGAGGGACAAATCCTTCCTGTCTATTCTAGTAGAATGACATGAGTTCTAGTCAGTCTGTGTGGAAATTCGGTTGAGGCGTGGAGAGTTTCCTACTATGAGGAAAATGTCAGCCTGTTGTCAGTGGTGGAGACCATGAGCTGTTGCAGACATCGTCTGAGTGCAATTAGAAGAAAGCTGCTCAACAACAACTAGGAGACTTCCACTAGACTTGCTCCAAGACTAGGTATATCCTCAATACCATCTTTTCCATTATATTATTATTGACGCAATCTGCCAGTTTAATTGGGAATATGGCAGTTTTTTTATTTCTGCTACCTATCTGATGCCATATTTTCCAACAATATGTTCAATCCCAAATCCCCATATATCATGATGTGTGGCAAATGGATGCCATAATATTCTAATATTACGCTACTATTACATATAGGGCCTTATTCTTTACTTTTTTTAAGGTTGTATTTGGTACACAATCACAATAAATTTAGTTTCCATGTATAAATTAACCAACAATATGTTATCTTTATGTTAGATAATTGTTGTTTGGGACAATGGCAAATAAATTTAATTGTAAGATGTTTAGTGTTTGATACACAAGTAAGTAACTTTTTTTTCTATTGACACAAAATTTATGATGCCCTTTGTTATATGTATCATGAAATATGTTAGAAGGGTTTGATGGTAAATTGATATTCATGGCAAGGAAACTGATTATCTACCGGAAGGATTCTATGCGGCATGTTACTTGCAAATTATCTGGTTAATTAAACCTTGAGGCAACTTGTTTAATTTTTAAACGGTATAACAAACAACAAATTATTAGCCACTTCAGGTCTACTTGTCATGGCTGTGTTAGATCGGTGAAACAAACACAACATAAAATTTCATCATCATAAAAATGTATATCTATGTGCAACTGATAAACCCTACCATTAGGTCTGTCAATGTGAAGGGTATGGGGGTAAGCACTTAACTTACCCCCCAAATGAGACATGTAAGAGTTAGGGTAATTTGTCCACTCCATTAAAACCCTCACCCTTACTATCTTACTCTTTGGGTAAATTGTATGGAATAGGGTAAGAAAGAAATTCATATGTCTGTCAAAAACTTAAGGTATTCACACAACAATGGTTTGTTTAATATGTGTATATAATAAATGGGGAGGATAAAGTGCATTGAAGTTGCTATTATAAATATAAAGTGACTCTAGTGAGTCTTATACAACTTTATACATATGGTTTTTACTTCAAAATTTATAATTAAATAAATAATTTTTGCATTTAAATTGTTAATACTATAATTATTGTTGCTCATACAAAAAAGTTTTCCCCAAAAGAAGTCAAAAACTACAATGAAATGGTTTTGAACGTCTAGATACATCACAAAATATTATTGATGCTGCGAAATATATCTTATATATGCTCATATTGTGTTGTATAAACAAAAATTAGCATAAAATAAGTAGCTAACACCACCATACACACACACACACACACACACACACATATATATATATATATATCCGATAATAAATGAACTACAATTTGTATTGTTATATACATATGTGTCTTACAACTTTTAGTATTGTTGTATACACTCCTCATAAGTCCCAAAAGAAGTGGAAAACCCAAAGAAACATTGTATTCCATACACTACATAATCTTGTTATTTAATAAATGAAGTCTTACACATCCATATTTATGTCACATATATGTCTGAATATGTCCCAAAGGAAGTGAGGGTCAACATCATTTATAGTATCAAAACAATGCACACATAAATCTAAATAATCAATAAAATTTATACAACAAGAATAAAATATATAGAAACTAGTATATGTATATATTAGTAGGCAATGTGATATAGTTAATAGTGTACCCTTACCATTACTGACTGAGGAAGTGGGTCAGAGGGTAGTGGGTAGAGGGTAAGACAATACTTTATCCTAACACTTACTCTGCATGGCACAAGTAAATGGTAAACAAGTTCACCCTTACCTATTGACATTCCTACCTACCATGTTGAATAGGGTGTTTGATGTGTATGATTCATAAAAGAAATTCACCTACAGAAGAATCCTTAGGTGTTACCTAATCTATGCACAATAATCACAAACAATAATAAGACAATTTTTATTGTAATACAACATTAGGGTCAAACCATTTTTCTTTGATAAATCATGAATGAGACTTAATTGAGATCAATATTTACAATGAATGGTTGATTGGTTTGTATTTAACTAAATTGCAAGGAAATTGAAAAGAAGAAATAGTTGATAAAACCGATACTAAAAATACTATGTTAGAGTGGGTTTCCCCATTGCACCTGCATACTATGTCCTACACATTAAAATTCGCATCATTACACCTATTAATACTGGGACCAAGGAATACATGTCCTTTCAAAGAATGGAATTCACAAGGATATGTTTTCATGTAGGATATAGTTCTCAGTACCTATATATCATCAGCCCATCACCCAGTGAACACTGTTCCATGATTGTATAGAAGGTTTAATATTTACCATTTTTTATTCCAATCCAATATTTGGTAATATCTACGTCTAGGATTTTAATGGTCACTCAAATAGGGTGATCAATCCACATAGTAGGAAAGAAATGGATGAAAACATGCATATTTACAAATAAGGAAATATAGCAACATACTATACAAAGTATATGCCACACGAGATAATCCCCACACTCCAACAAGGGAAACATGTCATTGTTGACAAAGAAACAAACACAATAGTGAGAAGGTAGATAAAAGACATTTCAAATAAGGTGAGGACGAGTCCATCTGTGATCTCCAACAAGTAGGTCAACACCTGTGGCAACACAACAATCCAATGAGAATCTGAGAGGAGGGTTCAATTATTCAATTTTGTTCCATTTTTATGCTTGGAAATTTGTGATATGGTGCTAGGGATATGAACCCTTGTCCATAAGGTCAAAGTTACATTTATAAGAGTGCCACCTAGGTCCAAAATATCCATCAATAATGTCCTAACGGTGATATTTTTGCTTATGTTGGAATTGTGCCAATGAGCGATTGGATGACCATCGAGAGACTGTGCTCTTATTCCTTGGTTAGACCGGACCCCAAATTAGATGAATGGTGCATGGGTTCCCACATATCGCTTGGTGTGCCTTGTCACTAGTTTGCAAGTAGAAAAACTCTAGTTGGATGAGTCACAGAGTGATTCAGTCAACTTGTTAGGTACTATGTGCCTATGAAGAATCACAAGTTGGTTGCCCCGATCGACGTATCATGGAACTGGTCTTTGCTAGAGGGAGAACTCCCATTGGCCAGCAAGGTGACTGATTTATGAGTTGCACAACTTGCATAATGTCAAGATTTGTGATCCTCTATATGAATTTTCCATCAAGAATGAACCAGTTGCTAATGGATTTATTTAGTCAACTCATGCAATGCCGAAATGTCTTGCTTCCATCTTATCCCATTCGACCAACTGGTGAAATAGTCTCATGCATGGGGAATTCAGTGTAGGTACTTATAATTGGCCCTAGTTCACTTCCCAAAAGTTGGATATAGGGTAAAGGGACCTGAGGCATCATGAGGATGCCCATGAGTTGTCTTTTGCACTCGATCCCACACACAATAGAACATGAAATTATCAATATAAACCTAAAATGGAATGAAAGCAATTTAAGATGTCAAATTTAGGAAATAAGAACATAAAATTGAATGAATCTACTATGAAATATGCAACTAAAATGATATGAATATACATTCACAAAATAACCTCGAAATTGAATGTTTCTCATCCTCGAGTAACACATAATCAGAAATAGTATGCCAAATAATACTACCAACCTATCATCTTCTCCCAAAATATCATTTTTGCCCCTACCACCAAACATGACCAAGAAACCTAATTTCATAAAATCACATATCAAAACTTCCACTATTCCCATTCTCAATTTCACATCACAACACTTGTATCCATGCCAAAAAATCCAAAATCTAAACAAGGGCATGAATTTTGAAGATTCAGATAATCTCACATAATCCAATGAGATTTGCACAAGAAGAACACTGAGATGTAGGATGTAGTTAGTGATCCTGGGTGGAAACTATAGTGAATGGGGGTGTGTAAGAAAAGGTTGCACATGTATCCTATATTCAACTTGAGATCAAAATTTATTAGTGCACATATATATATTACACATTTTGTCTCCTTTTCTGCACATTGACATCTTTTCTTATTTTGGCGGTACGACCCTATTACATATGAGGGGTATGGAAGAAGAAGAGAGTGTGAGGGATGTGACACCTATAACTTAGGGTTTGGCACTAATTTTAGATTTTTACTTGTTTTGACAAATGTGGGTTAAAACATGATGTCAGAAACGTAGAACAATGATTGGACTTATGCATCTTGTTAATTTGGAATTCAATTCATATGGATAATCATAACATCAAATTAATCACGTCTTAAAACATTAAATATAAGAGACATATCCACATATAAGCTATTCTAGTCTTTAAAAGGAATGTTGCATTTTATTCAAATGAATCCCATACAACTTGCCATCATTTGTAGGGAATGATAAGATTGAGGTCCTTGGTAACTGAAATATCTTCTAGCAATTACAATATTTCAAGATTATGATTTCATTGAAGTTTTGATTCATTCAAGAGTGTTACATGATGAAGAAATTTCTGATGTATGAAATGCAAACTTGAAAGTGCATCTAAGTTGACTAGATAATGGTTGATTACATATAGTTCTAATTATGAAAATTTTAAAAATTCATGTAGAAAATAAAAATGCAATGCAATGGCATGTATGCATGATTAACACAAGAAGGTACTCAAACAATACTGAAAAAATGAAGATAAAATAGGTGGAATAGTATGTACCACCCACCCTCCACCCTAAACATATAAATTTTCTCATCCCTGAGAAAACACGAAATTCACAATAGAGGGGAGAAACTAGCTAGAAATGCCACCACCCACCATGTTGACCCAATGGGGGCAACTCTTGTGGTTGTTTCTGTGGGAGTTGATGTGGATGAAATTGTGCATGAAATAAAGGCTCATGCCCCAAGATGAACGTGGAGTGATGTCCTATGTTTGTTGGTTGACATACTAACACCCCTTATTTTGAGAAGTGGGTAGGGGGTACATCTGACTATCATAGTAGTTGTCGTAGAGTGCCTATATGTAGCCATAGTATCCTTGGTTGACATGACACCACTCATGAGTATATTGCATAAGACACATGTGGTTCAGAGGTGGATTTGACACTAATATACCATTTGCATGTGAGTCTATGTGGTCTTAATGTGCCCCAATTGCTGTCGAAGGTTGGTGAAATTGAAGGGGCCATCAGGTACCACACTGTCTGGAACATGTTGCTTGGTGCAATGTTGTGTAGGTGGTGAGGGAGACATGATCGCTTCCTCATTTTCCTCCATGGAGGCACTATAAAGACCCAAATTTGGCTTAGGTATCTTACCATGTACGGGAGGGTACTCCCTTGTATATCTCTAGATGTGTGCAAATAGGTCAATGATAGTGTAGACAAGGTTCACCACTACAAAGTAAGAGTGAGTAGGTATGGAGATATGGGTAGGGCTATCTATAAACATCAAGAAGTATAGCCCTTGATGTAGGGATGCATGAATGATCATTGAAGTGTATACACACACACAATATATATATATATATATATGTCAATATATGGATTTTATTTTGAGTCCCTACCTAGTATTGAATGTGTGTGTAACCCAAATATGTAGCAACGATAGTGATCAATATGCACTATGTAACCTAAGTGATGATGTTGTGAGTAACCACAAAGTGAAGGTGTTCTATTAGCACACTGCCCCAGCCAAATGGCTCTTCATTCAAAATGTTTGAAAGATAGTATAGATCACTATAAGTAACAAAACCCTGGGTACCACCCTACTGAAGATGGCACAAAAGAGAATGCAGTGGGGACACCAAAACATGGGGCCATGGATGTAGGACTCCTTTGACCTGCTTAGGAAAGAAGGGATTTAGCCAGTGAGCTATGCCCATATTTTCCAACATTGATCTTCTCATTGTAGTGGTTGTGGTTGTCCTATCAGAATTGTGACGATGATCATTCCCAACATCCAGAAGAAGTGCAGAGATCTATATCTTGGAAAGTTTGCTCCTCCGCAAACAACTTGAAGGAGTACTTGTACTTGTACTCTGTTGTGCAATGCTTTACAAAAGTGGAAAGGTACTTGATAATGAGATCCTTGTATGTTGGGAAAACATTTAAGGAGAATAAGGATACACAGAGGTAGCAATTCATGTCCTAAATGGAAGGCTAGATCCTAAGATTTTGGAGGGATATCTACACATGCTGACATTGGCATTTTCACTCAAAAAGTCTCTATTGTTTTGTACCATTTCTTTTTTGCTTGGACTAGCTATTGAATTACACTTTCTTAGCTTGGGGGTAATGTAGGATGGATGAGCAAGTGGGAAAGCTTGCGTCATGACTTAGAGGGCTCCAAATGATTATTGGGTGGTGTTGTTGTAGCATTATCAAATAGGGATTTTTATCCCCCAGAAACATCAAGAATCTACATGTCATCTTTGGCATGCCTCTCCTTGATTTGGATACCCCCATCTCATCTTGGAAGACAGACTGGGACTTAGTGAGGATAGGGTAAGATTTCATCTCCACTTCCTTTTCCTTGATCATCTTAGAGACAAAGGCATTGTGTTTCTTGAGGAGAGTATGATAGAGTCTCAGATGATCGATATAGACTGTCTCTGTTTGTCCTTGGCATCATGACTGCATGATTAAGATGGATTATTAGACTGAGAAGATGAGTTGGATGACTGAATGTATAGGTCGATCAAGTAGGTAGATGATTTAGCCGGCTGATGGAGTTAGTAGTGTCGCTAAGGGAAAACAGATCATGTAACTGGTGATGTGTGTATTTGGTATCCTCAAATTCACTAGATTTTTGAGCTTCTAACAAAACAAGTATGAAAATACCATTCACAAGTGGACATTTCTTGTAGTAGTATAGTTTAAGAATGAACCCAAAGGACAACAGGTTTAAAGAATTGTTTGATTTAGTTAATCAAACTATAAAGATTACTTAACACAAAAGGTGGTTGATAGTTCACTACACTAAATACAAGAATAAAAAGACTCAATTTAAGCTAAGATTATTTTGGATGAAAACATTAGGGCGAGTTGGATTTATCATCACTACCTACACTCGTTCTATCATTACACCACAAACAAGCATGCAAAATTATAACTAAGGCTAAGTATATCCCCCTTTAAGCATTCAGATTAAACCTGGACAAATTTCACTCTAGGCTTGTTGTCACATTAGCTAGAGATCCTATACCCATTGCCTAAGAAAAACCTATCCAAAATTCTCCTCATGGGTTTAACAAGAACCAATTGACATCCTAGATCCTGGGTTCAAAGTTATCTACTTACAAGGTCACGATAAACATATAGACTTGCTGATAAAAAAACATACAAGAATAAAAAAATGATTCAAAATGTGACAAGGTTCGTATATATTTAGATGCAATAAAGGACAAAAGTGGGTAGTCAGGATACTCCCCATGCCATAGTATAAGTAAATGCTTTCTCCTCATAGTGACATCAGAACAAACAAGGGGAAGGAAAGAGATAACCATCATCCCTATAGATAGAAGAGATGCAACCTTGGTGTGTGCAACTACAAACTTTATGCTAGGAGATGTGGCTGATCCAACACACCGTAGAATACACCTAAGACTGTCATCAAGTAACCCTTCTTCTTTGTCATCCTTCTTTCTCAGTTATGATTTGTGGATGAGGAAGAAATAGGTAGAAGGATGGTGATGGAGACGTTGTTTATCTTCCTCTTTTGAGGTTAGGAGGTCGAGCCTAAATGGAGCGGTGGTTGTCGAATGATGTGGTCATAAAATGATGAAGAAAAGCAACGAGGGATCTTATTCTTGTGGTTAAGTGTAGATTTTGGTAGCCTAGCATGCAGAGAAGAGATGCTTTCTAAAGGAGTCATGGGGACTTTTATTTATAGGTGGTCAGTAGGGTTTGAAACCCTCCCAACCTATTGCTTTTAAGTCATCGACCACTAAGGATGCAAAGAGGTGGTTATCTAAGGAAGACGAGGGGTCTTGGGACACTCAATATTCCCACTGGTAGACGAATGCATGATTTTCATCAATATGCATGTAGATTATCTCCATTGGTAATGGAACACATGATCTTCATTAGTGGGTGTTAGGAAAGACCTACATCAGTAGTCGAGGTCTTGGAATTCCATTAGTATGTATCTTCATTGGTTGGTGACACACATAGTATTTCCATCAAAAGGCATCACCAGTTGGAGAGCCACAACTTCCATTTCTTGATGTGTAAGAGTTTGCACCAGTGGTCAACTGATGGAAAGATAATGAAACAAAACTAATTAGGAAGGGCTGAGTGAATTTCATTGGTAGACGGATGAAGTGAAGTGATAGAAGTTTAGATTGAGTGAACCATATGGGGGGTATTCACATGTGGAGAAGGGTCTGATTCTATTAGTACTAATAATAAAATTCATCAAGTGATAACAAGGCCATCGTCTCCTATGCTGGTGTGTATATAATGAAGCTCAAACCTACCATGTAACTCAATAAATTTAATTTGAATCCTATAAATGAAAGAAAACTAAGGATACCTAGATGAATTTAATTCTAAAGTAATATTAGGAATATGAATACAAAACTAATCTAAATGTGCAACTAAGATAGAATGAATATGCATTCATCAAGTAGAAAAATGATTCACTTGAATGGAGAACAATATGGATGTTGTTGAATGAGATGGGTGTTTGATGCAATGAGTTGAGTGACTCACTGTGGTGATGAGTTTCCTGGTGTTGTTTTTTTGGCCAACTAGGATGACTCCAATCATGATACTAGAAGAGGGGAAGCACTCAGATCTATCTTTGAGTCAACCTCATGGTGGGGGCATGTTAGGCAATATATGCTGAGTAGGAATAGATAAGAGGGTGATGAAGGTGATCTTTTAACTGAAGGTAGTGGGACTATGAGTGAACTGAGGGGTTGCATATGGTGCATTAAATGGTTTAATCACGCCAACCAAGTGAATCGTGATGGAAGAATAGCCGATTGGAGACCCTAATGGTATTGACCCCTCACTAGGTGGTCACTGTTGGATAAGAGAGGGAGACAATTGCTAGTTAGGGAAAAGGGGAGAATAATAGTCATTGTCGATCCCCATTTACCAATGTATGTATTAGGGACCCATGAGATACCTAACTCATCAAAATGAGTCACTTGACTGGACACCTTGAGAGTGTGCCATTCGGATCAGGCCAGCCACCTAACTTGTTATGGTCAATGTCTCCCTATGAATTTGATGCAAAACTAAGTCATCCGATTGGGGTAGAGAAAAAATGTGAATTGCCTGGGTAAGATTCCACCCTTCAATCTAGGGCTTGACCGACTCAATGATGATTTGCTTAGTTCTAGGGGTAATGAAAACCTTGTTGAATTGAACCCCAAATGAACATACCAAATGGCTTAATGGATCAATCATTTGTCTCTTTTAAAGAATCTACACTATATAGAATACTCAGGTGACTGAGTTGACTATTCAAGCATCTCACTGCTATTTTCAATCAAATTTTGAGGCCTCCCCAGTCATCTGATTGGGTTTTCCAATTGCTCGATTGGGATGCCTACATGTCCTTTTTCACTCGTTTCTCCTCCTCCAACCAAGATAAGTAGAAATTTAGATCATTCTTTGTGATAACCATGAAATACACACCAGGATGATGAAATGCATATGAACTAAATGCAAAATTGAATCGTCCTAAACTAAAAAATAAAAAATCTAACTGAAAGATAATCATCAGGATACCTCATAATAAGAGATTGGTTTTATGTTGTTGACTGAAAGCCCATGTATGAAGTTGCTCTGCGGTCCGTGAGTGGAAGTGGGGCTACTTCCGATGATGCCAGATCATATATGTTGTAGTATCTCTTCAAGCATTGGCCATTCACCATGAAGTCTCCTATGAAAAAACCATTTATTACCCTAATCCAAACTCCAAATTATTATAAGGTCGATCACAAAAGGATCTAAGCATATGCATCTATGGAGTACATTAACATACCATATGCATGGAAAAAACAACAATAAAACATTATAAACCATAAGTTATGAACAAAAAGGGTATATACACAAACCAAACAAACTAGCATCTAACATCAAGATAATAACTCTTATAGATTTCAAACTATATGGATATTTTGTGTGTGTTGCATGGTGATCTTCAAAGACATGGAAATGGATATCATATTCGAGTGAAAGAAATGATCATTATATACTTGATACCAAATATCATGAAATGGATACACATCAATACAAATGCGTCGAGTACATTGTGCAAACATATGTTTGAAAACTTATTATCTTGGATAAAACTTAATATACCAACAACAAAGAACACAACACAAATAAATACTATGCTTTTAAAATGCAAGCACATTTTAATATATTTTCCATTATACCAAAAATCATCGTAAGGACTTTGACCAACTTCTCAAAGGTAGGGGTTCATGAGGGTCATATAAGACAACACTAAGAACAACACCTATTTCTATGTGTGGGACTACAAGATAAAAAGTCAAGATTTAACCATGTTTCAACCTGAGGGATCTCAAAGCCAACATCACAACTAACCTTTCTCAGAAATGTTCCTCCCTTTCTTGATGAATTAAGTAAACACACCGAACCTTGTATAATTACCCCAAGAATAGAAATATGTGTGCAAGGTTGTATTACATACATATACGATTATGTTTTCACGTTTTTTGACAAATTACAAGCAAAAGGGAAGTATCACTCATAGGGAACATGTAACGAAACAAGTATATGAACCCAATCATTTTAAATTCGATACATAAATTCAATTACAAATCTAGAAATAGGAGGATAAAGCATACCTTTATTAAGAGTGCATGATTAATAACTTGTTATATATTGCTTGATTTAGATCTTTAGAAAGAGATAATGAGATTATATACAAGCCTGGTTTAACCAAAATTAGCAACATCTAGTCATCATCAAGGTTTGGATGTTACAACTAAGTCTACTATCATTTCCCCCAATATTGATTTCAACATCTCAAATAGTACAAGCAAGATCAATATCATATTCCATATTACATCATAGAGTCAGTCCTAATTTAGGGTGAAATGCCACAACTATATCACACATATAAGATTAGAGTTTCATGGATATTGATAGGAAAATCATGAGACTAGAGCAAGATTATATGCCTTAAGTAATATTATGTTCATTTAGGTTATATTCCATACAATACCGTCATTAATAGGGCATAATAAATAAATATTCAATTTTTGTGTTGCAAAGTCATATGTATTGATTTGAAGTCATAATATAACGTAGATCATCATAGGGGGGGAATTTGTACAAAATTAGATCTCACAATTAACATGTGCATTAATTCATATATCATGTCACATTTATTCCACAAGGTCAATGTAAGTCATGTGAGTGAACCACATGATATTTAGAGTTACATGGTATCAAAATTACCAATTTGGTGATCACATACAAATTTTGAACACATTGATCAACATCTGCTAGAAGGTTCAAGATTTTCACATCAAATGCACCCACAAAATCATATGAACACACATTAAGTGTCATGATATCATTATTAGCATCCATGAAGGACTACAATTGAATCTGAGTTCATTAGATGTCATAGACTAGTGATCAGAAAGCAAACATAAAGATTTGGGGCACACTTGATCAAGTTTGAGTATACATTAATGATCTTAGTATTAGAGTCCATACAAATACAATTTTAGTGCCAGATATCATATTAGGTATCAAGTCAAGGTCATCACGTGTCTTATTATTCATAAAATATTACTAATAATAGTTAAAAATAAGATTTGAGGCATAAAAGTTCTTGGTTGATCATCTTATGATTAAACATGTAAAAGAGGTCAAAATGTGTCATTTGTAGCATTTCAATAGAGCTACGAGTGGAATTTTATCTTGGAAGCAACTTTTAGTGGATATATCTTTTTTTAATAAAAATGTAACATCATTTTTGATGAACGACTGCATTTTCTACGAATCTACAAGACTTGGACATTTTCTCAAAATTGTGTGAGAGAGGAGACCATTTACCATTATTTGAAAATTCGAAGGCAGTTAATGTTGGGCCACAATGGACAAAAAGGGATCATACGGATCACCATCGGCCATTCCACTAATGAAAAAGGGATAAGGGGGAGAAAGGAGCTACAATATTGGCAATTCATGAGACAACTAATGACAGAGAGATCACCTACCTCCCCTGCATAGTGCATGTGGGTGGGTTATCCGCTATTGAACCTTCTTGTAGAGGGTGAGAGGAAAACGAGGAAGAGGGGTTGAGTCCATGCAAAAAGCATTTTACCGCCTCTCCTTGGATGTATGAAGTTGATGGATGCCATATTTGGGGTTGGGCATGATAGAGGCACAAGTAGCAACTTGGTGGAGGCAAACTATAGAAGGAAGATAACATGCTTGGAAGGTGGGGTGTTTGGAGTGCAGTTTCAAAATTAAATAGAAGGAAAAGAAGGATAATTTGTCGGAGAATTAATGAGGTAGTCGATTGGTGAAAAGGAGTGACCCAACATGGGCCGAAATGGGTGATATGGGAGACCGCCATGTCCCTAGGAAACTAGGTCTGAAGACAACCTCGTGACAATAGGTGTAGTGACCTATTTTAAACTTATAGAATTTACTTAAATGATTACATACTTTAACATATTGATCCTAGTCTAATCTTGACTAACATGATAATTTAATCGTGGTGTTTTATACCTAATGGCAAACTCTGAACATACTTTGCTTCAAATAATTAGTGTTTGAGAAATGAAAATCTAATTGGCTAAATCGTGAATTTTGATAGTATAAAAACAATGTAATAAGTATAGTGGCATAGTAAATTATTTTTAGCATTTTATATATAAATTTGTGTCATTTACATTTGGAATTAGTTTTAAAAACTCATATATAAGTCTTATTATAAAATTTTATATTTTTTAATGTTTTCTAGACCCATAGGTTGGCTGAGATTTCCATGGATAAACTCAGCCAACCATGATATACATGTTGAAATATAGCAATATGGTATTTAATTATTATTTATTTACTGGTAAATCAAAATGAGCTGAAATTTTTATCTTTAGATTGGTATCTCTAATTCATATAACTTTATGAATGTTCACAGTTTTTGAATGAGATTAGAGTAATAAGAGAGTTTTTTTCTTATCAATATTAGCTAGTCCAACCAACCATTCTAAATAAATAGAAAAAGGATGAAAATGGATTTTCAACTTATAAATGTTCCCAGAATCTCAATGATCAATGTCATTAACCTAACACCCTATTAGCTCCCAAAATTTATCAATAGTGTCTTAGATATAAAATTTGAGAGAGAGGATAATTAGGGTTTATAAGGAGAAAGTTTTTCAGAAATGCAGATTTGGGGTTTAGCTTCCAAAAGTTTGCAAATTCATATAAGTTCATCAAATCTAGATATATTTTCATGGTGAATATTCTCTCTTATTTATTAATTCCTTCCTCCCTCTGATTTGAGTCAATATGCTAACCAATTGACTCTTTCTCTTTCTTTCTCTCTGATTCTCTTTTTCTAGGGTTCCTGGGTTGAAAAGAGCAAGAAATGGATTAAATCCTTTTAATTTGGTTGGGTTTCTAGAACATTAGAATATGGGAACATTTCTAAGGTTCTTGTTTACTGATGTGAGTGTTTATGTCTTTCTCAAACTCTATAATCATGTTGAAAGCAAAATTCTATCTAATAAAAATAAAAGAGACCCTTGCTTGGATTTGTATGTGAGGGTAATCCATTAGGAAGAATTTGGGAAATTGAACACTATTGAATTATATTATTTCTCATTGATTTATATTTGTATAGTTACTGATATATTGATTAAAGTTGTATGAACAATCTTATAGATAAGGAACTATGTTGTTTTATACAAATATTATTGAAAAGTCATCCCAATTTATGATATGCTCAAAAATTTAGTGGACATGTATAAAATGAAATTTGTATTGAATAGGTATGAATTATTCAAGTGTATTATTGAATATGACTAAGATTTAATATGGCATGTACATTGGGATTAGTGTGAGGGGTTTGAAATGGAGGCATTCCATGTCTAGGGTTAGTGTTGCAGGATATACTCAGATGATTAATGAATCGATGCATGCTTATAATTGATGGATGACTTGTGTGGAAATGGAAAATAGGGTTTCCATGTGATGTGACTATCTTGAATGGCTCATGTACACCCTGATGACATTTGTGAAATATAGGGCACTTATGATGTATTGAACTAATCTGACTTCTTGAAAACCCTAGAAATTCAATTATAAGGTGAGTATGAGAGATAAAGCTTGGACTTGTATATCATATTGTAAATGAGAAGAGATACTCAATTGTAGGTATTATTACAACATTTTAAGAAAAAATATTATTAAGATGTTCTATGTCTAATGCATCTATCATAGTATAATGCAAATAATACAAGTATATCCCCCATAAATGCAAATCTTTTCTATAAGCCACATTATAACAAATTGAGAAGATGACTAGTAATTAAGGAGTAGGAGAAGTAACCCTAATATGTTTTACTTCCTAAATTAAGTATCTTATAAGGAAGAGAAGGATTAATTTTAATTACAAAATTACCACTAGAATTTAATGACATGGTACATGTATCCAAATGTAAAGTAGGGGTTGAAAAAGGGTGAAGCCTTTTTGCATGATAAGTACAAGGTAAATATCAATGGAATGAGTATGAGGAAATATTAATTTTTTTATAGTGAACACATTTGAATTTACTTGAATTGAAGGAAACCTACTTCAATACAATTATGAAGGATTTGAATGATTAAAAACATTTTATATCAAGTGAATAGAGAGTGATAGATTCTAAGGATGGTAGTGAACACTAAATGAAAGAAGTTAAGCGTAATGAATCTGTATTGAAAGGAAAAGAAGGAGTTAAGTTGGTGGAGCTAAAAACCTAGATGTAACCCTAATGTGATGATCTAGTTAATAAATATGAATGATATTGTTTAATGAATTATTCATGAATGTAAATGATTGAATACATGTTGACTTAACTAGAAGAGAGAAAATCAGGATTGTTGACTAAAATTTGTAAGGATGTGCTTTTGAATTGTAATTTATGTGAGAATACTTATGTTTTTAGAATCATCACTTGTTATGGTTTTCAGATGAAATATGATATGTGGTTTACGGTAACCCTAATCGAGACAAGATAAATAGTAAAAGATGATGGATAAGTGTTCCATTAATGTTTGTGTAATGATATTTCCTTATATATAGGGAGGTTTTTTTTGTGATGTCGTTTGTTGTACAATGAACTTGATATGAATATGATGACTAATGAAAGATGTATATATGTTGATATTGTTGTGGGACCCAATGTCTCTATGAATATTTTTGAAAAATGTGATTTATATAATTTAACTGATAAGAAACACTTTGGAATAAAATTAACATGCACTAATTATTCTTGAGGAACCATGATGGGAAAATTTTGGAGAATGCAACATGTGTCGGGATGATAGCCCAATGATGATGACTTATATGAAAATATGTGGAAATGGAAATAAATATATTGTAAAAATTACATATTTTGTGCTTTTTGTTTTAGTATTTTTTTCTTGTTAAACCTAATTTGATACATGCCACTATAGTTGTGCGAGAATGCATACACTTGATAAATGATAATTTAATTTATTTTTAAAATGAATAAGTGGAATAAATAACAAGTGAAACAATGAATACATCTAGTTAGGTGTCTTGAACACCACGAGTTCCCCCAGGTCCACACTGGGGAAATGAAACACATCTCCTTGTAGTAATTAGAGAATTACGAGAAGGGTTTCTAGAGTGTGGATCAAGGACATTGAGGGTTAGACCACCATGATTAAGAGTGAGTCAGCTGGTGTGATTCTGGTAGTAAATCCTTTGAAATGAAAGTATGTGTCCATGATGAATAGACTTTGATGTATGTAAATTGTGAAACATAATAAATGTTGCGATATGTGATATTTGTTCTATATTTACTATCTCATGTACCTGAGTTGCGAACCTAAGCCTTATTCATTTATATTTAGTAAGAAATCTAATCTTGAACTTTAAGAATTGGTTTATGCTGGTTTTAATGTCCACTCTTATTATAGTTTGGATTTAGTTATCATTTGAATAGTTATGTTTGGTAGACATGCCTTATGTGGACTATAGATTCAAGACTTTGGGATATGTTCTTGGTCTAACTGGTGGAGTGTCATAAAGATGATGTAACTTTTTTTGTCTTGATTCTAAATGTTTATATCTTGACTTGTTATCTCTTCAATATTATTATAACTCTGAAATGTTTATCAATGTCTAATTCAATGATAGATATGATATGAGTGATGGTTAAAAAGGTTTGGAGTTGTATGGATTAATGCCTTACATTTTATTATATGATTGTCATAAAATGTATTTGACTAAATGCTCAAATAATTTGATAGAGTTTTCAATATATATTAGATTCGTCTAAATTGAGTATACTTAATCTGATGTTGATGCATGTACATAGATTGAGTGGGAGGTATACACTCAGATTTGCTCTATACAAGTTTCATGAGGTTGTCACAAATGTTTTTAAATTTAATGTCATTCATAGAATAGATCATGACAAAGATGTAAATAGTATACTCTTAGATTAGAATGTCCTTGTACTCTCTCTTTCCAATGATTGGTTGTAGTTCAAATTTGTTTCTTTCATATATATGTGATATGTTGTGCATAAAAATACATGTGAACAACAAAGACCTGACTTGTCCTTGACGATGCTAAGTGAGATTTGTTATAATTGAGCATGTGAATGTTTTGATGTGGATTTTTAAAGATTTTACATAGAAAAGAAAGAATTTTCCTACGTTTCCCGTATATTGCTTCAATCATGCATTTTGAGAATGAGTGTTTTGTTTCTTAATATGGTTTTAGATCTAAAATTTCTCTCTAATGGTTTACGTTTATTCTAATCAAAAGAGAGATATCAACAATGTGGTATTAGAGTGAGATTAAATGAGTTTGCAAGGACAATAGGATCTAGAGATAAATGATAATATGGATATTGAACATAACCGAAATAATATGCATATTGACTTGGCTCAATAATTGGCTAATTCGGTCAAGAATTTGAATTTTGTAATATGCTAGTATGGAACTATTGACTATACTTCTTCGAGGATCCCTGACCAATCATCTAGAGGAAGAAAAATTGTGAGTATAGTAAGATGTAATATGGAAATACAATACATAAATATGAAAAAGGGAAAGCATTCAATAATTAAATATAAAACCTAAGACAAGATAGAAATTTCATATGAGAAACGTGAATGAATCTAATAGAGTGTAAAGATAATTCTTATGAATGTAATAGAGTGTAAAGATATTTCCTTATGAATCTGAATATGAGTATGTATAGAAAATTCTGAGAAAAAATGAGAACTGAGAATGATGCCCACCGAATTAGTCTTCTTTATGAAAATAATTGATGGATGTGGATAATAATTAAAAATAATTTATAATTTTGATCCACACGATTCATAATTAAATTTGAAAAGAATATGAAAGATGATGTGAATTACATCTTGATACTTATCTATTAATAAGATTTATGACATAAGTGTCTATAATAGTGTTAGAGGGAGATGTTGTTTATATGGGATGAAATATGCACACGATGCCAATAAATTCCAAATTTAATGATAAAAGAGAAAATAAGAAATAAAATGGTATAATATGAGATAGTTATAAATTAGACATCATTTAACAAGACACTATGTGTAATGGTTCTACCCCTACTCAGTAGATGATTGACGGTTATAAGACCCAAAGCTCACTTTTAGACATTTCAAGTGAATATGATATCTAATCTAGATATGCATGCTTCTTACATAGTTGAAAGTATTTAGGGTTTTATTAGAAATCCTAATATACTATACTTTTAGCTTGTTGAATCTCAATACACTAATTTTGGTAGAATGTTAGTTAGAAATGTGATGAGAAAATCAATAACAAATATAACAACTGAATAAATGATTTTTGTTATTTTATTGACGACTCGTATTGAATTGAAATTGGGAAGTATTCTGAATAGCTTTATTATAAATAATTTTTTTTCTTGATTTTGATAATATATAGACCTTTTTGTAGGATGCATGTTATCAATAAATATTTAGCTGACCAAATTATTCAGACATAGTTTATCTATATAGTATTTGAGATTTATTTTTTTATTTGTAAGTTCAAACTAGGAGCAATTATAATTGTAAGTTTGAAAATTTATTTAATCCATCATATGGAAGTTTCATATTTTTAAGATATCATTGAAGGGGTGAAATAAATAATGTATCGATTAACTTTTATGATAGAAATGTTTAGCTAAACTTTTAAGAAATGTAATTAGGGGATTATTTGCAATGAATCCAAGTACTTCAATTGGTCTACATGAATAACTTAAAACCATAGGATATCTTATAAATCATGATTCATATTAGAGAAATGAAATTCTATAGAGAGAGGGATAGTTAGAGTTTGGAAGAGGAAATGAGTGAAGATACCGATCTTGGATTTCATCTTCCTAGAAGTGATGAAATCAAGTAAATTAACATCTTTGGAGGTTTTCATGGTAATATTCTCTCATATGTATAAATTATGACCTCCCTATGATTTGAAATGAAAGGATATCAAATCTCCTTCTTTTCTCATTCTTTCTCTCTAATCTCCATTTCTAGGTTTCTTAAGTTGAAAGGAGGAAGAAAATTACTAAATATTCAAAGTTTGATTCAGATTCAAGGAGATTAGTTCTTGGGCCATGTTTTTGAGATGTTTAACACCTAAGGTGAGTAGTTATAAGAATCATTCAATAAATTTCACTTGGTTAGATGATTCTAGTTGAAATTCTTAGTTTCTTATAAAAAAATAAGGTACTATCTTTTAATATTATTTACAAAAAAATTCATTCAATGTTCCAAATATACTAAAAAAATGTTTGCATGATGAAATAGATATTGATACCTAGTAACTCTAATATTTGAGAATTTTCTGAAAATCCAAATTTCTGATGTTTTTGGGTGTTTGAAAAATAGTCTAGCTGAAATCCAAATAAATGATTATATGGTCCTACTTATGTGACAAGTGTATTTAATCACACATGTTTGACCAGTGTGAATTCATATCTTGAAAAGTTAAGAGTTTTTGACATATACTATAAAAGTCTTATGAAAAGCAAGAAATCATAGATGGAAAATCCAGCTTAGTAAGCTTCTAAAAGCATAAAGTTCTTATTTAATTGTAAATAGCTGACTGAAGTAATTAATGTGATAATTTGAGTTTCCAGTTGAATGTTATTTTATATATACACATATTTTGTGTGATACAAAAGCTCTAACTTAGATCCTTTTCATGAAATGCACAATTTGTTATGCTACTAAAAGTAAATAGAAATGGCATTTCCCTAGATATAATTTCAATTATGCTCGGTATAAATTTGAGAAGTTTTGAATGAAAATAACTATATCAGTTTACATGACATCACTTTGAATATATGAGAAATGATATATGTGAACGAGTTATAAGAAATCTTGAGAGAAGTGTATGAAGAAAGTTGAGCATTCTGTTTGGTATCATCACTAGTTCAATTCAGGAGTCCAAGTAGTCAATAAAATGCAAAAATAAAACTGACCAATCTAAGAGCAAGATATAATTAGATATTATAGTACTACTAAATGCCCTGAACACCATAGAACCCATCCCTCTATATCTATAGTGGGAAGGCAAAAATAGACTATGGACTATCATAAATAGGAAAAAGTAGCCCTAATACTGAGTAACCAACATCATCTAACTAGCTATTCGTGGTACTTCCATATAGTAGTAGAGCACCAAAAAATAATTGAAGATCCCATGGTGCTATTTCGGTAGTAGGGGTATCTAATAATAACCAAATATTTTGGTAGTACCCACCCATTGGAGTATATAGCCCATGTGGACCTACTCCCTTCTAAGAGTTACTCCATATTGTGTGCCATTCTTCATTATGTGGAGCCAAAGGGTTTTTAGTATAGAGGCACCCCTCCTGAGTACTCAATACAAGGTACCACAATTTACAACCAACTATTTAGCCTCTGTTAGGCCTTAAGAGGCAACCTCGATGCAAATCAAGGAGTTAGTAGAAGTCTTAAGGTACCTTGATTTTACCTTAAGACTTATATAGTGAGTCACAAAATAGTGACTTTCATTTGGATTGTATGATCTAGGAGGGTCAGAGGCAAAATAATGAGAAAGCTAAATGAAAAATAAAGAGTTTAAATAGTTAAATAAGTCGTTTATGTTCAGTTGGCCAACATAGTATTAGTTAGTCTAGTAGTCAAGTCAAGTCAAAGTTAATGAATGTGAGATAGAGAATTATGAGGAAAGTATTTTTATGTTTGCATATTGCTAGTAATGCATGATACAATTTTATCCATAACTTTTTGTACATTTGTCTTTTAATATGCATTACTACTTTGATTTTAAATTCCAATTATTCAAAGAAACCTTTTTTGGGTATGTTAGGATACTATTTTATTCATACCACCCTCCTCTTGTGGCCTCAACATTGTGGTAACATAATCTACTCCCCTATTCTATGACCCTAAGGGAATTTGATTGAGAACTAGTTACTTTGTCCCTCTCAACCAAGTGAGAGATAACCTATGAGGGTTAGGGTAGGTTTGTTGACCTTCTTTGGTTTTAAGGTGGAACTTTTCTATGGCATTCATGACCAAGTTTGGTCCTCTCCTAGAGGACATGAACTCCACTCTTCCCAGTTTGATTGCTTTGTACCTGATACAACAAAGAGGGTGGTTATATGACAAACATTGTCTCTCCTTTTCATTCAACCACTCCATGGCTTTGGCTCCATCGCTCTCAATTATTGATCTAGTTGTCTTCGCACTTGTAGCCATGTCCAGTGCCTTTCTAATGTCTATCAGTTGCAAGACAACAAAGGAATCTTCTTTGCATTTCCTACCCTTGCCGCAGATCTAGTTTCCTTTGTCATCTCTTGCAAAACCACCGCTGATGCACCTCCTCTTCTATGGGATTAAGAGATGCATTCTCTCCCCCTCTCCCACACACATGGTGGAGGCTAAACACCTGGGAGGGTGGTAAATCAAGGTGGTATTTGTGACTCAAACCCAAGACCCTTTTTTAAGGGACATCGTGCTTGAACTCCTCTTCTAGTTGCCCCATATGTATTGAGTTTGATCCAACATTTACTAGGCATGTATAACTGATGTTCCTATGTCCCAATACTTCTATTATTGCCTTCATCCCTATTGTCCTCTCCTCTCCTCATGATAGTCTTGCAATGAGTTTAGTAAACTGGATGGGGGATATCTTTGTCTTCAAATAACTATAGGTTTATGGTGCCCCCGATCTTCCATGTCATCGTCATATTTTTCTTCTTCCATCCTTCTTGGCTTTCAGTCATCTATTCATCCAAGCTTCTAAGTCGTTGTTTAAGAACTCTAGTATGTCCTCCAGTCTGCTAAGTTTCCACACTTAGTTTTCTGTAGGGAAATCCCTCAAAACATGCAAAGTGGACTCCAACACCTTCTTGCATCTGGGGCAAGTGGCATCCATAGTGAGCTGCCAGTCTCCTCTTATTTTGTTAGTCAAAATGGCCCCTTTGTAGGCTAGCCAATAGAGCATATTCACTTTCTCTAGGATTTCATCATGCTATATTTTATTTGAACATCTATTCCTCCTACTTCTATTGTCCTCCTTTAGTAGTTAGTACATACAGACTATGGTGAAGAAGTCATATTTGGTGCATGTCTAGGGCCACACATCTTCTCTACTACCATAAGTGGGGGTCTCCATATCTAGAATGATCATCATAGTGTGGTTTCAAAATAAGTATCTAATGAACTCCTTGTCCCGCTTACCATCATCTATAACTACACTTGACACATGTAGATCTACAAGCTCTTCTAGGATTTGCCTAAGAGTTACTTCCTCTAGTTTGGTGCTCCTTGACACCCAAGTGTCCCGCCATAAGTTCATGCTTTTAAAATTACCAAAACATCAAAAAGAGTGAGTTTCCATGAAGCCATTGATGTCACACATAGTTTTCTATAAAATAATAACTTTCATAAGGTTTGGACATTTTTTAATGTTTCCTTCTGATTCCTACTACCCAAGGGACTCTCCTGTCAAATTTGATGTGTCACGTGTTCTTACACATCAGATCTCTATTCCATATGCACATGAAATTCACACCTAGACCCACCTCGTTGTCCATCATTACCAACTCCCAGGACACTAGTGACATTGAATGTGTTTTGTGCCCCCACCCCAAATGAACATTCTAATAAAACTGTCTACTCAGTCACAAAGATTAATAGGTAGGTTAGTAGTTTGCATCATGTAAGTAGGTCTGGGAGTGAGGGTAGATTCAATCAAATACACTTTTCCAGCCAAAGAACACTCCAGTAGTCCACCCATTAACCATAGTTTCTATCCTATCCAACATCACTGCATAGATTTGTTTTCAGATTCTATAATGCAGAATCAACACACAAAGATGCTTGATTAAATCTTCTATAAGTTTGAAACCACTTAAGTTGCATATGACTCATTTGCATTGACTAGCTACTCCTTTTGAGAAGAAGATGCTCAACTTTTCAATCAACACTTCTTGTCCAGACACCCAGATAAAGTCCTTTAGGAAATTCATTATATTTTTAGCTTGCTATATCGACGCCTTGGCGAAGAAGATAATATCGTCAGCAGATGCCACATGAAAAATATTTAGGCTTGATCTGGATAGTTTCTCCCCATTATAGTTCCAACTTGTTCAGCTTACTCAATAGCCTAGCTAAGCCTCTCCATGCACAACACAAACAACTAGGGTGAGAGGGGTTCTCCCTATCTCAAAACTTATTTAGTAGTGAAGGGTGGTAATCATTTTCCATCCTAGATAATCGACGTCTGCCCTTGTATGATGGATTTCATTACATACTAGATAATGTTTGTTGGCCAGTGGACCTTTGCTATTGTGTCTCTAACAAACTCCCAATTCATCTTGTCATAATATTTAGATAGGTTGATTTTGATAGCCATATCTAGAGTGGAATTTTTCTTACATATGTTGTGAATGATCTCCTGGACAAGCATGTTGTCCACAGTTCTTCTGTCTGGTACAAAGCTACTTGGAAAGGGGACATCTAATTATTCAAATGATTCTTCATTCATTCAATGACCACTTTGGAAGTTAGCTTGAGAATCGTGTTATTAATATATATGTGCCTGAAGTCATTACACCTATTAGGGGTCTGTACTTTAGGGATCATTCTCAGAAAGGCATCACCAAAAATTGTCTTCAAGTTTTCCCCTAGAAAGGGCGTTCTTAATCAAACCCATGATAGAGCTAGAGATCTTAGCCCAATTCTTCTTGAGGAAGAGAGTGTCTACTCCATCTAGTTCATCTGCAGTATAGGAATCTATTTTGTTGAGGATCAGAAGGACTTCTTGCTCCAATGGAGGGCAACCTATCATCCCGCAATGATCTTGGTTTAGAGTTTTGAAAGGTTTCTGGATACCTTCAAATCTCTAGGATGCTCTATCTACTGCCAACAGTAACGAGGTTGCTGAAGAAACTCACAAATAAGTTTCTTAGGTCAACCTTATTTTCCATCCAATTCCCTTTATCGACTTTAAGCATGGTGACTTTGTTCCTTCTTGCTCTTTGATTTACGAATGCTTGGTAAAATTTCATGTTGCAGTCTCCATATTTGAGCCAGCTCTGGTGTTTCTTATGATTCCAATCCCATTATCTTTTCTATGGATGCCCTATTTCTCTCCCATCAGGTTCTAAAGAAGGATTTCCTTTCTTTCCTAATAGTTTTCCTTCACAGCTTGTTGTACTCTGGATAAATTTTTAACACGCTTTGTTTTCCTTCATCTTGTAACCCCTCCAATTTTGTCGTTAGACTTGGCTATTTTGTTCTCAGCAATGTTTCAAGCATCATGGTAATTTTTCTTTGGGTCTCAATACTTTCTCACTACTTCCTTGAATTCAAGATCCATTGACCACCATGCCTTTGTGATGAGATGAGGTTTACTGCATTCCTGAGTGGCCTCTTTGACCAGGAGAGGGCAGGAGCAGATTCTAGGGAGGTGCTTGATCTGGATATTTCTACATTTATTCAGAAAATCAATGTTTGCAACTTCTCTATCTAAACACTCTTATAGGTAATCGTGTGTATGTGAATTGTAACCCCTCAAAATTTAGCTCAATACCAACTTTCATTAGAGTATCTTCAAAAATAAACCCTTCAGTATTTTAACATATTACTTCCTTTCTTCTCTTCTTAGTTAAGCATCATTTTAAAGTCTCCATCCATGATCCATGGGCCATCTACCCAGATTCCCAAGTCCACCAGGTGATCCTATAGTATCTTTTTGATACTGATATGCTAGTTAGCATATACAAAATTGCAAAATAGCTTGTTTTTTACCTTGCAGTGGATAAACTTCCAGTGACTCCATAGGATCTCTATAGAGTTTTTGAAAGAGCTTCAAAGCATCCAGATCCCTCCTGCAAAGCCCTGAGCTTCTGCTGATGATAGGTGCCAAGCCCATGCGGTTGATTGCTTTATCTGCCTTGTCTCCACTAATCTTGGGTTCCAAGATCACCACAATATTTATGTTCTTTTGTCTAATATACTCACTAATTATGTCGCAAGCATCATTTCTCCCTACTCCATGTATATTCCATACAAGTGTATTCATAAATAAAATAATGGAGGGTTTGAAGGGATCAAATCTTCAAAGCGATCACCACCTTATGTAGACTTTCTACTTCCATCTGGGGGGATGCTCTTTTCCTTCCATCACGTTTCTCACCATGCTTTTAGTGAAGTGGGTTTTAGGGGGGTGGTAGGTCTAGTGGCATAGCATCTTGTGTTTGACTGGGTTGTTGAGTAATTGGTATACTCGAATTTAATTCCACCTATATTTGAAGGCTCAACTTCAATGTATGACTCAACTGGTTCTATAACTTGCATCTCTTACAAGTTTTTAGAGGTTATATCCTCCATGATGACTTCATATCCCTTTAGTATGACAACTATCTTCTTTGGTGTTGTCCTCTTGGTGCTACTAGTGACTTGTTTATTTTCTACTTCACAAATTATTTTCGAAATATCACCAAGCACCTTCCTGGTCCTCTCAGCTACCTGCACTACTTTGGATTTCTTACAAACCTTTTCCTTCTATGATTTCGTGGTCTTCCTATAACATCACCATCTGGTGTCACATCCACTACATCAACTTCCTCCTCTATTTCTAATGCTTGGTATTTATTGCGTGTCTTCCTCGTACTCTTGATTTGCTGCACATTTACTTTGGTTGGTGTCTTCCTTTGTGTTTGTATCATTTTTCCATATACCTTTTTCCATTTCCAATCCTCTTTGATCCATTCATTTCATGCCTTCTCTCCTTCAACAATGACTTCCTTCTCTATCATTCTCTCCTCACCCTTCTTGCATTTTTTGACATTATGTCCAAACAAGCCACAAGCTTGGTGGAGACTAGTTAGCACCCGATACTCGAGGTTGTATTCAACTCCATTAACTATGATAGATGGAAGGATTAAAAGGGGTGTATTCACCTCCACTATGATCCCTGTGTATCTTCTCATGTGTCTAGATAGGGTATACTCATCCAACTTAACAAGCCACCCTAGAGTTGCGCCAATAGTCTCAAAGAAGACCTGATCATAGAGGTGAAGGGGCAGGTTGAGAATCCTCTATTGGTATATGCCCAGATAACCAATAATGTGATGATTGTAATGGCATAATTTGTAAATGATTTGATTAATAATAAAGAAAATATTCCAATTTATTTTGTTCTATTAAGTTATGAGATAATGATGCTAGATAATAAATGTCTAAAGAATGATATTACTCAATGACATGTGTCTTTGGGTTGAGGACCTGAAAAATGAGATAATGTAGATGTTAAGAGTATATACATACTTGTTATGTCCCTATCCGGTTTATAATGTGGAATGCTAATAGACAATAATAACACTTAAGGACTAGAGTGTGTCGGTTGATGATAGAATTGCATTAGTCATGGTATATGATATCAAACCAAACACATAGATACTTGTTAGAGAATAGTGTATTGGACTGACCTACCTCGAGAGTGATACACGGAAACCAAAGAATGGTAGTCAGAATTAACTCTCATAATGATGGTGGTGATTGTGGTTCTTAGACCTAAAATCACTACAATCGTCACATGTTGTTTGATGTAGTTTTTCATCATAAAACCTGCCCTTGAATAAGGGTTTCCATAAAGGTGATTTTCAAATGCATATGACACATGTGGAATGACTGTGAGTGATGTAGATGGGATTTGTCTCCCTCCTACAGGAGTTTGATATTCTGGCTACTTGATAGGCGAGTCTTAGAAATGCATGGCCATGCTAGTGTGAGTCAATATGGGATATTGAGCTTACACATATCTTAAACAGTCAGCTCAAGTTCAAGGAACATGGATTGAACATTGAAGAGGATGATGATTCCATGCCTCAATTTCAATATGGATTTATCAGAGAAAAATGAACTATACAATAATTGTAACACCAATCCTAGATTGTAGGTTGAAGTTATTCTCCAAATTTCCAAATTACTTGAGTAGCGATGATGTCTTGCTAGATACCAATCTTTGCTTGTGATGTCATAAATTAGTTATGAACATCCATTTCCAACAAAACTTGGGACCTATTGGGTCACACACATAGGAATGCACTTGGAATAGGAGTTTATTCATGAATGGTGTTTAACATTGATTACTCAAGTGTTAGGTATTCAATTTCAACAATATTGGCAATCTACCTTCTGAAATGACCGGTTCAACAACTGAGTCGATCAGCTCAGATGCATGAACTGATCGACTCATTTTGTGAATTGACTTTTTGGTAGATTAGTAATATTAGATCAAAGATTCATGTTGTTGTCGCTTTGTGTATTAATCAAACATTAATTGTCAAAACAATTGCAAATAGGAAACATGGTGAAACGATCAGTTGAAGTGTTGAACCGATCATCTCATGTGTGAACTGATTGGTTCACAGGTGAACTGACTGGTTCAACATTCATGAAATTCTACCTCTTTAACTCCCAAACCGACTGAAAACCCTGACCCTAACCCTCTTATAAATATAGGGGTATTGGGGGCTTCACAAACACAACAATAAGCTCTGACAATTGTTGTTTTCTTTAGTTGTGATATCTAAGAGATCATGAGCAAGTTCTACCCATCAAAGGGAGTTACATTAAGAGAGAGATAAATATGGGAGAGAAATTTGATTCTAGCACGTCAACTGGAATGGACAACTCCTTCCTATTTGTTGATCTATAATGACATGAGTTCTTGGTGGTACGGGTGGGGAGGACACCGAAAACTGTTGTATGTGGTTTATGACCTAGAGGTCGACAATGACAAACATCTAGGTGCGACTTGAAGAAAGGCACACGTTACTGTAAGGGAATTGTCATTGGACTTGCTACAGCACCAGATATCACCTTGCAAACCTCTTTCTCATATCATAGTTGTTGAGGCAATCTACTGCATATGGGGAATAGTACAAGTAAAGTTTTTGTTTCTACTACCATACTTGATGTCGTATTTCCCAACATGCTCATCCAAGTAATGATATAGTCTGGTAGATGATTACTGAGTTTGAAGAGGGTGTCCCATCTCCATATTATTAGGCAATTAGTGGATATTGACCATGACCGATCTGCCATTTCTTTCTCATAGTTTTCTTGTTGTTGAACTGCACCACATACAACAATTTATCTAGTTTATACAACCTCATCCTCCCTGTCGGCTTCCATAACAACTTAAACCTATCTGTCATGGTCATAATGCCAATGTCCTTTCCAATAAGCTTATATATGATTGAGTACTTCCATTGCACCTTCAAGTTCTCCTCCACCTCATCATTTACAGAGATATATGACACTCCCCAATATAGGACCAATTTGATGTCATCTAGTTCCAGGTCATTGGTTAGGCTGATGTTGATGAAATTCTTTTCAGGCCTACAATTATCTCCGCATACGACTCTCCTATAGTCTCTTGATTCTCCCTCCTTTTGTTCATTGATGGGTGCAGATCCACACTTCTCTTTGGTTATGTTATTTATCTCCATTCCCCTGCATCTTCTATGTTTGTGGTATTTTGGTGTCCCCTTGGTCTATGCTTCTCATCCTGTTATAGAGGAGGTTGAGGCTGATATCTTGCACCAAAATCTCCATACCTTTAGTACCAAAGAGATTTGTTGCACTCCTTTCCCCTCATCTTCCTTTTGGTCCCTCTTTTCCCTAGACTTCCCTTGTCGGATGGGGTTTTCACCGTCATCTTCCACCCCATCTCTCTCTCTGCTTCCAACCCTATGTAACCTCCCCAACATCATCATACTTATGGAAGATATTTGCACTCAAAGAAACCTAAATGCCTTATTTAGTTCTTTAGATCATTTTATTTTATTTTAGTCATTCACTAAGTGAGTAGTTCACCTCCTCTTCTCAATTTTTTTACGGAAACCATATGAATTAAAGATTTCAATGCATCAAAGTAGATCCACCACAAGAGTTAAGTATTAAATTAGTCAAGTTCTATTAGTGCCTGTCAGTTTATGGCCTTGTAAAGAAATAAAAGAGTTGTAAATGATGATGTGTAATATAACTTCTTTATTAACAAAGTATATATCTAATTATCAAGACTTGTTCATACATAGGTATGAGAATTAGAATGAATGTCTTATACATGTATTATTATGTTTGAAATAAGACTAGAGGAATCAATATACAAATTCCTCTGCAAAGTTGATTTATATGATTGAATGTGAGAAACCAAAGAGTTTGAATTTGTAAAAGAAAAGGTAAGAGAGATCATTGTATGATGTTTAGGCTCAATCATTGCCCCAATCTCATAATTAGTGGTTATTATGAGATTTCAATGTAACAACTTAGTATCAAATCTTAGATTGAGTTGTCAGGCATTAAGTTAATAAGTTAGAGTTATAATTGTGACACCTAAAGATGATGTGATCATAGCTCTGGGGATTTGAGTATATGGATATACTGGCCCCATATCTGAGTATCAACCAATATCAGGATACTCTGTCTATTCTTTACTATACCACATCCAAATATGCAGTGGGATGATAGGTTAGTGAGAAATCCTATAGGTATTAGGGTTAGAAGACCACTTAGTAACAAAATAATAAGAGGAGAGTGAAATAATTTAATACATATTCCATTCCATAATGTTGTTTTGATTTGAGATGAATAGAAATGCTCTTTTTAAAAATGACTCTAAATATTCAATTTTTAGAAATATATATAGTTCTTTAATATTAGTGGCGGATCCTAAAAATTACACTTGGAGGGGTTGAAGTCAATGTACCTGTAAATGCAAATTTGTCTTAACACATCGGGGGGCTGAGTTAAAAAATATGTTGTCATCAACAGTTGAACCCACACCCCCAATTCTTATAAGCAATCATCTACCACTCCAGCCAACAAATTACTTTTACAATAACAGAACGTTCCATGCATTTACATAAATTATTAGGTTTCTTTAATTCTGAAATATGCCTATTTGAGAGTTTTTTTAGGGGATAAAGCCACAAGAGTCCCCTAGCTATGCCCATGTTTAGGATTTTTGTATACTATAAAGTTATCAGATATTTTTTATGTTACCTGCATCTTATAGACAAGAAATTTATCTTTAGTTGAGTTTACCCTAAGCATATATTCTTTTTCATATGTTTAATATAAATAGGAGTTGGTTAATCATGATTAACTTTTGTATTCAGGAATGTAGGCTTGCCCTGTTCGATTGGGAGGATGTGTTACTGGGATCTAATGACTCATGTAGTATTTGAATAAGAATAAGATATTTATAGTACAATATCAAAATAAATGAGGGCCTAGGAATACTAAGATACTCAAATTTAAAGAAAATACTAAAATAACTTAGAAAAGTCAGTTATTTGTTAGTAATCAAGTGAAGATTTGAAAAGTGATAGATCAACCTATGTCCAAGCATAAAGATAGATTAAAAAGATTCAAGATATGAGTGTGTATAGATCACATCAAATAACAATTCTTGCCTAAAATGGGTTATTAGATCTCATGGTGGTATTTGGACTAAATCGGAAAAGTTACAACATGTAAAAATTTGAAATGTCAAAATTTGTCTTGGAAGTTTTCCAGCTAAATGATAAGTTGATTGAGAAAGTAGCAAGTCAAGTGAATAGTGGAGTAAGTTATATGACTTTCTTGGATACATGTATAATTATTGAAATAAACTTTATAAAGGAATGTATAACCATAAAAAGAAAAGAAAAAGGATTGAAATTTGTATCTGAAGATGGAATTATCAATTAATGAAAAGAACCTTAAATATGAGGTAGTGAGTAAGACAAAAGAAGCATAAAGTTAAGGAGTTAAAGAGGGAAATAGATTAAAAAAAATGAATCCATAATAGATTCTCATATTTATTTAGTCCTCGTATGAGGAAGAATAAGGGGGAAATAGAAATGGAACAAATTAAAAAGTCTACTAAAGAGGATAATCCTCAAAATGATAGAAGTAACATGTAATTTAACAAAAGAGACGAATTACTAATACGTGAGACTAATACTACCAGTTGAGATGAAACAACAAGAAAAAGGAAAAATAATTATCACAATATACATAGAAAGGTTTGTATGGTAAGAAAAATATATGGAAACATACATCTCAAGAAAAACTCAAATGTGCTTGTTTCTATTTTATGTAGATTTTTTTATTGAATAGTTGGTTGATTTTAATATGACACGCTTAAATAGTTATTCTTGACTGGACAACTCTAAGAAGGATGAAGATGATGTCCAGGAAGTGAATGAGTTACATGGATATGAATTCTTACATGAGACATAAGAATTAAAATGAATTAATGTTATGTATTAAAAAGTTAAAAATAACTATGAAAAAATTGGGTCCAACATTTAATCCATGGAGATAGTGAGAACCATATAGATCATGCAATTATAATTTTGCATAGATATGTTTATGAGAATTGACTAATAAGAAACTATATAAAGCTAATGGTATGTGGAGGGAATTATGTACAAAATAAAAATGATGGTAAAGAACACACCAATAATAAATAGAAGATAAACTCATATTTAAATCATACTTAGGAAAATATGAGGAGAAACAAAATGTTAAATAGCCAATTTTCTTTGGTAAGAAATGATTATATATAGACAAGATAAGAATATTAAGCTTTCTAAGAGAAAAATATTCACTCAATATCCGAATAGTAGATTTATTGATACTTAATCTCCTAATATTCTATATCTTCTTGTGAAATGTAAAATAAGAAGGAATACCTACTGAATATGAAATCATATTCAACTAATAGGGATATCAATTAGTTTATTTGAAGATGGGAAAGGGAAAAGAATATAGCAAAGTAATATTTAAGCTCAGTATTAGTAATGCAATAATACTTTCTTATGGAGCCCTCATTTGTGCAAGAAAAGAGTATATAAATCATTGAACCACATAGCCTGGAGAAGAAAATATCTTGGATTGAAAATTTGAGATTACATCAAAGGATTAATAGTCAAGAAATTGTATGTTGTAGATTTTTGAGATGCTTGTATTATTTTCCATATGAATGCATACTTGTATCTTTGATCTTAGTAAAGAATTAGAGAATTGTGATCATAATGGTGAACAATTTCGAATTCTTTAACATGAATAAAATACAAGGAAATGATAAATTGAAGCTTAAATATCATGAAAGATATCTCATGTAAAAGTAATGATGATATATCACAAGCCATAATACTCTAATGGAATATATATAAAAAAAGTCAGATACAAGCCAAAGAAAATGGAAGTATGAGAAAAAATTAAGATAATGTGAATTTTAAAATATGAATGAAATTTTAACTTAGTAAAGAAAGAATCCTAAATATAATAAGTTGCAGATGAAAGATACATCTTAGGATGTATGCAGTTTTGCAACCCAAGGCAGGTCCTTAGCAACTTGAGCTTGGATGCCAATGAGGTTATATGAGGATACATGGAAAAAAAATAAAAGAATGTGAATCAACTATTAATAACTAATTTGAAGCATGAGAAATACAATTCAGAATTGTGAGTGAATAATATGGTTGATTAAGAAAAGAGAATGACATGTGAATTTAAAATATAAGAGATGCAAGTTGAATAAAAGTCAAGAATGGCAAGAAGTGCATACTAAGTTTTGAGTATTCAAATATTCATAGTCAATCATATCTTTATAATGTCATAAAAGGGATGAAGATAATTTGGAATAACTAAGTAATGAGTGATACAAAATGAATCAAGGAAACAAGTTATTTTCAGCGATGCTTAGATTTTATGAAAATATTTCTTGAAAAGGGTGTTCTAAGAAAACTAAACTTTGTTGATATGATTTAATTGTGTAATAATGTATGCTAATTAAGTAGAAACGGTAGTTTATTTTGATCTTTGTTATTCAAACATCTAAATTATAGCTCACTATTTGAATTGTGGTTATTCTAATCTTGCAGCTTATCGGGGATTCAAGGTTAAGATACCACAGTGAGGAAGTAACTTCTTTAGTCTTTTTAGTTGTTCTATGTAACTACAGTAGAGAAATAACTATATGGCTAATACAATGTAGAACAAGATACATGCCAAGGATAAACCTCAAGATCATGTTATAGGTTGTAAGAAAGTATAATATTTCAATTAATAATGAAACATATATTTTCTTGTTGACATTGAAATGATTTGATAGAAGATGTTTGGAACTTGAAAAGAAAATAGAAAAATTTAGTGTAGAACTTAGTATTCAGATAAGAGATACAAGGATAAGAGAGATACCAGAATCTAAAATGCAGAAAGAATTATGATTGAATCTATCTCTTTATATTTGTATGTTTCAAGGATAAAACTTTTCAGGGAGAGATTGTAATGACCATGTCCCAACTTAGTAGATAATTGAGGGTTATAAAACCCTAGGCTCAATTTTAGATATATAATGTGAATTTGATATCTCATCTCGATGTGCATGCCCCTTATTTAGATACATAGTTGTAAGTACGCAAGGTTTTATTAGAAGTACAAATATAGTATACTTTTATCTTGTAGAAGAACAATATACTAATTTTGGTAGCATGTTAAATATAAATATGATGAGAAATTCAACAACAAATATAGCACTTAGATAAATGATATTTATTATTTTATTGAAAACTCAGATGGAATTGAAATTTTGAACTATTCTAAAATAACTATGTTATAAGTGATGTGGAAGTTTTTTATAATTTTGGATGATACATAGACCTTTTCTTCACTGATTTTTACCAAAAAAATAATCAGCCGACCAAACTATTCAGACTTAGTTTACCAATATAATACTGGATTTGTAGTATTTTATTGGTAGTTATGAATCAATTGAAATTTTAACTATAGGTATGGAAATGAATTTAAATAAGCACATCAACTTTTCATTTGTTATTGGATATTATTTAAAGTGTGAAATAATTAACATACCAATTAACTTTTATGATAGAAAAATCCTACTAAAATTAAATAAATTGTAATGTGGGGATTACATGGAATTGACCCAAGCAGCTCAACATATATATATCAATATCCTGACACCTTAGCAACTATTGTAGTTATTGTTTCATACCAGAGAAAATAAATCACAGACATAGAGGGAGAGTTAGGTCTGGAAGTGGAAAGGAGTGAATATGTTGATCTTGGGTTTTATCTTCCTTGAAGTGACAAAATCAAGTAAGTTCATCTTCGTTAGATATGTTATCATGGTGGATATTCTCTCTATATAAAATTTCATCCTTTTCCCTAATTTGAATCAAATGGATATCAAATTACCTTCTTTTCTCTTTCTTTCTGTCAAATCTACATTTCTAGGGTTCTTTTTTTTGGGGTGGGGGGAAGCCATGAAACTAGTTTATTCAGCCTATGCTCCTCTTGTAGGACTCAAACCATTACAACTAGGGTTAACTATATGGAATGGAAATTGGGTAGTAGTACTACCCTTTCAACTACATGGTAAAACTCCTAAAATTATAGGAGAATGTTTATACTCCTATATGGAGTGAGGTTCTTTTATATGCATCATGGCTAGACTGTCAGCTATGCTATTCTGTAGTCTGCAAATGTAGGAAACAATGGATTCTATTTTCTCCTCCAAAAGTTTTCTAATGTGTACTTCATACACATCATGGAGCCCAGGCATGAAAACAGTCATCATTCAACATGGTAACATGTTGTGCTATTTTATCACAATATGGCTCAATTTAAATCTTCCTCCAGTAGTACTTGCCATCCATCTCCAAGACTAGGTGTATTGCTACCTTCTCTACTTCATCTATAGATGATGTCTTCATTGTTTACATACACACAAGGATCCATTCCCTCCTTCAGTTCTAGTAACCAAGACTATCATAGCCTTTTGCCTATGGATGAAGGCATCAACATTGATTTTGATGCTACCCCTCAATCCTCTTTTCATTGATATTACTCCTTGGCCTCCCAGTTGGCATCAGACTCTTGGTTCTTCTAAGTTTCTTCCTTAGACTATTGGCTTCATCTCTATGGACTATATCCTTTTTTCATCGATAATTCCACCTTGTCAAAGATAGATTTATTTATGTAGTGCCAAATCTTCCATCATCCATCAACAAAATTCCAGATGTGATCCTCATTTTCCTTCATCTTCCAACTAGCCATGATGCTAGATTGTTAGTTAGGACACTTCCACGACTATTGATGTCCAATTTCTTCCAGACCTCAAAAGCATATTTGCAGTTCTACAACACATGTAAACATGAGTCCATACTAGAACCACATATGTTGTCGATATGGTATGATGTGATATGTCTACGTTATCATATTTGATTAGTAAGAAGTCCATCATGTGCCATTATCCATAAGAACACTTACATCTTTTCCAAGGCATGAAACTTCCAAATGTGCCTCTAAGGTCCCATTCTGCTCCTACTCTTCCCTTGATGTATAAGCTGGTAAGAAGACTTGGAAGTAAGCTGCCCATTAATTCTCATTTCCCATGTCGTGATGTTGTGTCCTCCATTTGGGATAGGTGTCAGGATGTTGCATATAGTCTCCACCACATTCATTGGTAGCTATTCTTTTAGAAACTTCTCATCCCACTCCCCTTGGAGATATACTATTCAAGTTGTTTAGAGGTCTTTTAGGCCACCAACCACATGCCTTATCATGAGATCTTCCAACTTGGGGAATCCTGGCACCCAGGGGTCACTCAAAAGCTTCATATCCTCTCCATTGATCACAATCTTTATGAATAGAGCTATCAGAAGTTCCTTCAAGTTATGCACTATTCTCACACCAGGGGTTTACTCTATTCCACATAAGGTTCCAAACACTCTTCATCATAAGTATGTATCAAATTATCAATATTGTGTACGTGGAAGTGTGAGAATTAGAATGAATGTCTTAGAAATGTATCATTATGTTTGAAATCAGATAAGAGGAATCATTATTTAAGTTCCTTCATGAAGTTGGTTTATGTGATTGAATGTGAAGAGTCTAAATTTGCAAGAAAAAAGAGTTAGCATAGATCTTTGTATGATGTTTCATCCTCAGTTTATGCCCTAATACCATGATTAGTGGTTACTATGAGATGTGGGAATAACATTAAGAGAGATGCATGATTATAGCTGATGATCTTCTCTCACATCTTAGCTTGGATTTTGAGAAGAAAGCTTAAAAGAAGGGAAGAATTTGTAATGACTCATTTTCAAATGAGCCATCTAATTAGAATCTACTTGGATGATTATATACTCTAATATATTTATCCTAGTTCAATCTTGATTTTTGATGAAAGATAATAATGATATTTTAGAACCATAAATATTCTTGTTTCAAATTATTAGTGGTTGCGAAATGAAAAATCCTAATAGGCCAAGTTTAGAATTTCATTAGTATAGAAAAAGTGTTAAGTATAGTGGTGCAATAAATTATTTTCGCTATTTTATCTATTTTTCCTTTATCTTTTAAATTTTAATATTGATTGGTTAACTCAAATATAAGTGTTATTGTAAAATGTCAGAATTTTTAAATGTTTTCTGGACCTGTTGGTCGACTGAGTTTCCCCAATAAAACTCAACAAACCATGGTATACATGATAAAGTATGGCAGTGTTTTGATTTATATTTATTTATTGGTACATTTAAATGAGTTGAAATTTTTGTTGTATCTTGGTATCTCAATTGAGGAAACATATTAAGTTTGTATAAATGTTTAATGTTATTGGAGTCATCAAATATGTTGTATCGATCGGGTTTCTTATCAATAACAACTCAGTTGACCAACCATTATATAAAAAGAAGACTAAAAATGGATTTTAGACATATTTATTAATGTTCCAATCACCTCAATTGATCTATATGATTAGCCTAGCACCATAGTAGCTCCCACAATCCGTAATTCCTATTGTAGATACTAAATATGAGAGAGAGAGAGGATAATTAGGGGTTTGAAGGATAAAATTGTCAAAAATTCCTATCTGTGGTGTTAGCTTTTAGAAACTTACAAATTCATGTAAATTCATCAACCTTAGATAGATTTTCATCGTGAATATATTGTAAGACCCCTGATGTAATGCCCGGTCCCACTACCCAAGGCTGTAGTAGAGTTTGGGGAATGACGACTGTCCCCATAGACCACCACTAGCCTTAACTGCACACTTTGTCCACACTGACGTGCAAGCCAGGATCAACTTCCTGACTGGTCACCCATCCGAGTACTATTCCAAGATGAGCACGCTTAACTATGGAGTTCTTTAGAGATGGGATCCCTGAAAAGGAGGTGCACCTTGGTGATATGGGTAGTCCAATCATTCTTTATAATATTTTTTTATCTGAGGCCTCAAATCCTGGGATGTTACAATCTCCCCCACTTAGACTCTTGACGTCCTTGTTAAGGTTCAACTATATGGCCTCACAATCTGACCCCATTGCAGTGCAAACCCACAATGGCCCATGGACACCCAGCTCCCTTCCACGGCTACCAGCGCAAGGGCGGCTCCATCTCATCTCTATGGATAGCCCTTTCCAACTTGCCTGGACCGCACGGCTCAAGACTGGCATGTCACATGTCCATGCAGGCCCCACCTACTGGAGGGGTTATGGCTCTGATACCAAATGTTACGACCCCACCTCCTGGTAACCTTCAATTAAGGGAGACCGAGAGGTCGAAGCCTTACCCATGACTTTCGGATCAAAGGTTCGACAATTAACCAAGAATAATTATCAAATTTTAACATACTATACTGAAAGCTGTAAGAAAAATAAATTTTTGCATACCTTTTTGAAAATTTGGATCTCTAAACTTCTATCCACACAAATACTAATCTATCTAATCCTCCTTTGCACTTTATTTCTCATTTAGTACCACATGTGCCACTTTACTGTTTGTTCTTTTCATTGTACCTAAAACGCCGACAAACAAAACGTCGGTCAGCCGAAGCTGGTATGTGGGGGAAACAAATAATGTTCAACTATGTTAACAATATAATCACTCAATTAATCATTTAACAATCAAGATTATGTTTTAAGCCAAACTACTCAATCCATACCTATCCACAACTCTGTGTTGTCCCTGTAAGGACTTATATGGTACCTCTATAAAGGTGACTTGATGGACCTACCCTCTAGGCAGCCAAAGTCATTCATGACCTGATGGACCTACCCTCTAGGTAGCCATGTACTAGGTCAGCCATTATGACACAGAGGGGACCAAGATCTGAGTTAGTAGGCACATATATTATGTGATAATCGTAGTCACTTTATAGTTGCAAGAAATAAATAAACATTCAACAGTTTAGTTGCATTCAATGCGATTAAACATCCAGGAGTCCATCGGGAAACTAAAGTAATTATTCATAATCGTAACCACATACCTAATTTGGTGAGTCATGCAGATTATTCAACAGATACTTCATGTGTATACAATCAAGTCAATCAACAGATCCAATCAAGTAATTCAATCATCACATAGATCCTGAAATAAATATGTACTCTATTTATTACACAATTTGTCAAGAAACTACTTTATTGACTTGGATTCACTTTCTAGTGTTTCTAATCCGCATTAAAGTTTCATTAGTATTCATTAGGGTTTCTTAGATTAATTTCTCAAACTTTATCCTTTTAAGTTAACAAACCCTAAAATATCCTTTTCCATATTTATGAACCTTAATTGCTCTACTATTCATTTTAATAATCTTTTATACCCAAGTTGACTTAGAATCATCACATCCCTATTTATTCATGGATTTGAATCATTAAAACAATTAAAAGACATATACATCAAAATTAGGGTTTTCAAGCTCATTAGTGCATAATTATGCACGAAACCCTAAATTAAACCAATTATATAAAAAGATCATTTTTTAAAATCCTATTTTCTCTTTTATTAGCAACAAGTTAATATCAGCTTGAATTATCCATCTATCATCAGGGTTTTTCCTTAATTGAATCATTAAAGATGATAACTTTATGCCCTTTTTAAATTTCATGCATAGTTAAGCACATAAACCCTAAATTAGACTAATCACATGCAAAGTTCTTCCTTCTAGAACTCAATGTTCCTTTTTACATTTAAAAGATTAATATCAACTCTAAAGATCCATTAAACCCTATTAAACACATTAATCATATCAAAATAGGGTTTCTTAATCTTTAATTCATTAAAGATGATAATTTACACTATATTTCGAACTATGATCAGACTCAGGCTACAAAACAATTTTTATTGGATTCCTTGTGTTCTCTTGATCAAAATTCATATATAACTTGTCTAATTCTGAGTTAAGAACAATTAGTTACGATTTTTGTAAAATTAAAGATAATCTGGCCAATCCAGGACGACCACGTCAGCGTTTAATTTATTTCTAGTTGTTTTGGCTAGATAAAGATTATAAGGTGGAAATTTACCTCTTTACCCCCGTGGCGACATATAGCCTCAAGGGCATCAGGGTCCAAACGTCATCCCCTTCCTCGCGTTGGGGTGCCTCCAGCCTAACGCGGCTGTGTGTGAGGGAGGCGCAGTACCTCCTCCCTTCGCTTCAGGGTGTCGTGAAGCTATCTCACGGCGCAGCTACCTCCTCCGGATCTTCCTGGACCAGGCCAAGCATAGCCAGAAACTCATGGACTCCTTCGAGCCGGCGGACAAAGCCATTGACATCCCTTCAGCGCAGTGAGCACGACGAGGAACGTGCACCCCTACCTCAGTCTGAGAAGATCAGACACTGAACCAACGACGATCCTAGAGGAGATGATCTCGGACAAAGACGCGACCCCGACATTGCCTAGGTCGGAGCGGAGCAGGTTGAGGTTGCCACGTGTGACGGCTCGACGACTGAACATCACCCGGTGGAAGCAGGTCAACGGCGGCTCACCCCGAGCCCTCATGGCTCCTCACCCTTGGGCGTCGGGCGGTCAGATGAAGACCTCTATACCTTCTTCAGGTCCTTTGCTTCATCGGCGACGACCAAAGCTGGGGGACAACGTCCCTGGTTGCAAGATCGATCAGGAAAAAGGATGACCATCTCACATCACCAATGGTGTTGAGATCGTAGGAGTTGTTCGTTGAGGATCTCTGCAAGTCTATGTTGTAGTCGAGGGTTGCCCTAGCCACCTGTCCAGGTTTCATGGTCGTAGATGTGTAGAAACATGGAATGGGGTGACCATGCAGCCAGATATCTAGCGAGATGCAGGCAGAGGGCTTCGATTTATATCCATATATATACACCTCATAAGAGAACCCTATTGGTCTCTACGATAAGAGAAAAAGGAAAGGGATCAGGAGGAACCATATGGCCAAAAGATACGATTCTTTCCTCTTATATTCCCAACCGTAAGTCATAGGCTACTAGTTTGGAAGGGGTTTCCATATGCATACCACCATAAAAGGAATACTAAATTCTCAAGACACGATTAGATATCCCATTGGAAAAACATTAATGCATGGTCATTCCTTTCCCTAATCTCTTACTCGTTTCTTCTATCCATTCTTTGTTGTGCAAAAAGTAAGGTATTCCATAAACACGTATGACCACCTTATTGAAAGTGTCTAGATATAAATTCTTTCTTTTCTCTTTTTCTTAACTATTTATTTGAAAGATTTCTTTTCAAGAATTTCTCTTTATCTTTTATTTCCTTTTTCTTCTTTTCCTATTTCTTTCTATTAGAAATCAAGGATAACTTCTTTTCATTTATTTTCAATTTCTTTCTTAATAAAAAATTACTTAATTGATCTTTTCTTTTCTTGTTGCACTCTTTATGCAACTTTGGACTCCTTGGAACCCAAGGAACCCAATAGGCACGAAATCCCTATTTGTATTTGCCTTCTAGAGGTTTCCACATTTTTCTTTTCTTAAATATTCAATTATTCATTCACTAATTGAATTTTCTTGTTATTTGGGCCCAATAGCCAATAAAGCCCACAACACAAACATCAAGGCTATTGTAAACAAAATCCATGTATTCAAAATAGTTTACTATTTGTTCAAATATCTTTAACATGAGAAACTACATTTCTCACCAAATGAACCCAAAAATAGGGTTGTAACATCCTTCCCCTCTTATAGGAATTTTGTCCTCCAAATTCTATCAAGCAAACAAACAATTCAGGATTAGACTTTTCCATGTCCACCATTGGCCCCTATGTGGCTTTACCGTACTCATGGCGTTTCCAAAGAACCTTTATCATCACATATTCTTTTCTCTGAGTTCTTTCATCCTGGCATCTATAAACTACACAGGTGACTCAGGCCATTTCAGCCTCCCTTGGGGCTCACTAGGTTCATTGCTCAGCACATGGTTGGGGTACCTCACATAGTGCTCTAAATTGGACACATGGAAAACATCTCCCATTACTCTATCCTGAGGGGTAGAGTCAAACCTAACCTTCTCCACCCATCCATCTCTAATGGACCCATGTATCGGGGACTCAGCTCTCTTAGTTATAACTTAGAGGGGTCAGATTTTCATGTCACATATTCTCCCACAGTAACTTGTATGTCAGTCTATCTTGTATCTGCTCACGACTCTCATCGTCTCTAGGCTCCTTTCAGCCCTTGCACAATCAAAGTGACTTCATCTACACGCATTGGGGTCCCTTTTTCTAACCATCATGTGGTACTATTTTTTAACCATCATGTGGTCCTTTCACCAACATCACCTTACTGAAGTGGTGACCGACACAACCTCCCTTATAGAGCTTCTTATAAAACCCGATACTGCCTATGGTGGTCATTGTCACATCTTTTATAGGACAAAAACTGTCTCTAACTATCACCCCAAATTGAGCACATATGCCCTCATCAGACCCTTTAGTCTGGATCATACTAACCATAGTTAGGGGTGATAAACTATACTAACATAGAGTTCTCAATGTACCTACTTCCACCTTTTGGAAGGGAACCTTTAGTTCAAACTCAAGAACCTTTGAACTTGCTTTATGGTGTAGTTGAACCATCTCTCTCATGGGTAGTTCAACTAGATCTGTCCTTTGACAGATTTCCTTCTTTCTTATGTCATCTAGGTAAGGTGATCTACCATAACCCATATTGCATCTCGGCCTTCCTCGGTCCAGGGAAGACCTATCAAAACATCCATAGTGTTGAGCTCTCATTCCCTCTCAGGGATTCTTTTGTCCTCTATATCGATACACTGGGTTATTGGGGTTCGTCCTTTACCTTATGGCTTGCATGGCCATAAACCACATGCAACTTCATTTTAAGCATCCAAAGTTCTATTGCCATTTTGCACGGTGTATGGTGAATTTCAATCATGATTTCCTGTAAGTCATGATTCCTCAAGATCGATTCCTTTGAAACCCTAAACCACTCTAGTCGGGGTTTCATCACCTTCTTTTCCAAAGAAGTACACTTGAGGTTCTACCACCATCCAACTATTAACTAGTTTAACATATCTTGTTACATCTGAGTGTTATCCAAACACCTCTCCTTTTCAAACTTAGGGTTAGCCAAACAACCTCTTCTAGATTCTAGTCAAACAAGTCTTAACCAGAACATTCATTACCACTTCACATCCTTAGGTATTAGGTAACATTGAAGACATACACTACCATCATTTTACCTCAAATTCTATGTCTATTTTCATTAAGAACATTCTCTGATTTCATCATCATGGTGATCAAACTCAACCGGTTATAACTTGTAAGTTCCACATAGCTCATGATAAAAACATCCTCATAAGGTGACTATCTCATTCCTCTTAGCGTTTGCAAGCCATCCATGTATCATTCACTTTACTAGGGTAGATTATCTTCTCTATCCCCCATTTCTCGTGGCAACATTCCAACCTACATCATATATTATCCTTGGTGTATGGCTTGCGTAATGTCCTATCTCTCACTCCCATAACAAGAGGAAATAAGCATTTAGCTACAGTCCAAATACAGAGTTCTTCATGTTTCAAAAGTAGAGATGGTACATCCCACCTTGCCAATACGCCTTTACATCTAAGTTGCAACGTGGCACATATGTCTCTACATCACAGACATCATGATATCAAACTAGTCTTGAACTTACTAAGGTTTATATCCTTGGTCATATCCTCTAGGTCTATAGGGTGTCGACTCTTTTGGGGTCATCCCTCTTCCCTCATGCATCAAGAGAGTGCCCTACTCATCTGCCCTTTGGGTCCCATGAGTTCATGAAGGTGATCAATCTCCTAACCCATGGCCCTCAGACAATGATAGCTGTTACCTCCTGACCCTATGGTCATGTGCAACTGGGGAATTAAGCAACTCCTACTTTCATCGGTCTTATCCCTACCTGACCCTAGGATAGACTTAGGATTCTCTATTATAGTACATGTTCACTTAGAACCTTACCCAAGTCTCCATCATCTCTCTTTCTACATTCATGGGCTGGTTTTCATCCTTTCATAGGGATCATGGCAACCTGCCTACCTTGGTCAAGCCCCATACCGGTTACCTCCATGGTAACACATTCATAAGCAATAGAGATGGATATCTATGGGTCTGCAGGTTCATTCTCATACCATGTACTTTTCTCTTAGCTTCTCAAGATCCTATGAGACCTCTTTAGGTTACCTTGAACCAACAAAGCTGATATACACCCTTCCAAAGGGGTCCCTCTCCCAGGATGGGAGGAAAACTATCTCTTGACAACAAGGTCACAAAAACTCTTAGGTCCATGGTTTGCATCCACACAAGCCTACTTAACCATAGCAAGCTATTAAGGCACAAGCAGATCACCTACTATATCATGCTAGGTCATCTGGGTTCTCATTTCTCAACATTAGATCAAGGTCATACCTTTCTTTATCATCAACCTAGCTGTGAGGGGTTCATCAAACATACCTTAAACTTAAAGGGCTTATCTTTTCCTCTATTCATGAGGAGTACCATGCTCACTTCTATAGGAACTCAACTTCTCATCATGAGCCTGAGGTACACCACTTCTCCTCTTAGGCCTAGGAATCCTAGGTTCACTGCATGCTCTGTTTCTTATTTATGAACCAAGCATGAAAAAGGCATGACATGCACTCCTTATCATCCTTCAACCCAAGCAACACTTAGAGTTGGGTCCTCCTTAAGGACAACAAACAAGGTACATGGCCTCATAACCTGCTATTAAACCTTCCTAGGTCTAAGGAACTCTTCTTCCTACCTCAGAAGGTAAACACCTATACTGTAGGCACATAGGCACCATATGCTCCATCTTCACTCTCTAGGGTTTGGTCCCTCTAAAGGCAAACAAGATATCCTCAACTTATGAGGCAACCACTGTCATCCATTGTTCAGGGTTTTAGGCTTCCAACCTTCTTGCTGGGTTTCCTGCTCTCTCTAGAGCTAACCCCACATCCAACCTCACCATTAGAGGTCCTTTCTACATGAAGGATCAACCTCAAAGGCATGCTCTACATGGGTGAAGCCTAGGTTCGAACTTATAGTTGCTAAAGATAACCCTTTATGCTCCATCATGATTCCTTATCCAGGGTTTCATCCTACTGTCATCACTATGACGTGTCCTAGGTGCCAGCTATGCCCTACTTGCACAATCCCATATGATCTCTAAGGCCCTTCACTAACATCATCATCTAAGGGCTATCCTTTACCCTAACATGCATGACCCTTCCCAGGGTTGGGTTGCCAAAAGGTGCTAGGTCACCCATGGATCATATGGCATCCCAAAGGCATGTTCTTTCAAGCACCTGGTCCAACTCATCTCTCTCTAACCTTCACTTAGGGTTAGGGTTAGCATCATCCTCTGAGGATGTGCCAGGTCTCTACTTGAAATGGAGATCTTTATCTCCAAGACTAACTTATCCTCCTGTCACGAAGGTCTAACCTTAGGTCCCTTATGAGGACATGACAACTTATGTCATACGACCTAAGCATGTATCTATTATTTATTTTTGCGCTTAATCTATTAAGCTTATGTCCATGACATCTTATTTACATGCCTTTCATTAGTTTAGTGGATGATTCCTTAAACCTTATTAACCTTACCCATACCTCAAGAGGGTGAGGATAAGAAAGAAAACCCTTATCCTTTAGGTCCTTATCAGAATTTTATGATGATAAGGGATGAATAAGATGAGAAGTCCTAAAGGTATCTTATTTCGATTCATACCCTAAGACTTTGGCCAGACGGTCACACGGGTCCGGGAGTCCTCGTATTCTGACTAGCGGTGCGGAGGAAAATCTTGCCAGCCCCCGGTCGTGATCCCTTTCTAGACACCTCCTTATTTCGGATACTCCTCTAATAACTCCCTTGGGTTTTATGGAGTTTGTAAAATTTAATAATTATTAATGGTTAACTGAGGAACCCCAGCTCTGATACCAAATGTTACGCCCGGGCCCACTGCCTAAGGCTCTAATAGAGTTTCGGGAATGACAATTGTCCCCACAGACCACTACTAGCCTTAACTGCACACTTTGTCCACACTGACGTGCAAGCCAGGATCAACTTCCCGACCGGTCACCCATCCTAGTACTACTCCAAGCTGAGCACGCTTAACTATGGAGTTCTTTAGAGATGGTCTCCCAGAAAAGGAGGTGCACCTTGGTGATATGGGTAGTCCAATCATTCCTTATAAGATCTTTTTATCCGAGGCCTCAAATCCTGGGATGTTACACCTGACCTAGGTTTTTGGGCTAACCTTGTTCTCTTTGTTTTATTAGATGTTTAGAACCTTAATCAAATCCTTTGAGATACTTTTATAACATGTGAAAAGTTTATCTTTTCAGTTTGGTCCTATTTATTTGATGTTTGAGCTATGCATGCCTGTTTTGGACCAAGTTGCAATTTACCTAGGAGGGAGAGTTATCTTGCAATTGTCACATCTACAATGTGCCCTCTATGTCCTGGCATTATGATAGAGAGAAATAAGTATAGGGGAACTTTTCATGGACCATGGTTGATGTTGTGACAACACATGGTGGTATTAGGGTTCTTAGGGTTTGCCTTGTTGGTGTGTGTCGACCATGCTAGGCTTTGTGTGTTGCGACTGCATCAACACTCTTGGATGAGTGTTCTGACCACAAACCTAGGTGTTATATTCTTTAACCATGGTGACCTAGGTGTGGTTTGGTCGCTAGGGTTTATCTTTTAATGGAGTGTTTCGACCATGTTGTGTGGGTGACCTAGTGTAGTGGTCGCTACATGGTCTACCCTGGTGTGTTGCAACCGCAACATGGGATGTAGCTAACCTAGGTGGTCATTGCACTTCCTAGGTTATATCATCCTTTGATTCATGCATGTGTTAAGTGGTTGCATGGTTGTTTCCTTGGTAAAAAAGTGTCCTTTTGATGCTCTCTTGTGTTTACACCTGATAACCCCCTTGTTTCCCTCCTACCTTGTGTATATAACCCCTCTCCTTCACATGAAAGTATCCTTTTCAGCTCTACTCTTTATCTTCTCCCTTGTATTCATCCGTGTAGCATTGTGGAGCAAAAGAGTATTGACCTTGGAGCTTTGGTGGCCGACCAACCTTGCATGTGGTTATCTTGAGCTTGCTCATCTTCTATGTGGTGCTCTTTGGTGATCTTCTTTCTTGGTAAGATGTTATCTCTCCTTGGTCACATTTTCTTTTGGCTCTCTACCCTACCTTCTTCTCTTTTCTTGGATGTGAGACTATGGTGAGGATCTTCTTTTCATAAAGTTCATAGACTATGGTTTGACCATGGTGGTACGTATGTGAGAAAAAGCTCTCTTCTTTCTCCTCTTATTTGGCCTAGGGTTTGATTTTTCCTTATCTTTAGTCTTCTTTTGATATTGGGATGTTTTCTTATTCATGAGGTAACCTTGTGTCCGAGGAGTTGATATTTTTTGGAGTTTCTTCTCCCCTCTTGGAGCTTGTAGCTTTGGGGCTTGATTCTCTACATAAGGTGGGTTATATAACTTTCCCCTCTTCTATTATTGAACCATTTTCTTGCATATGTGTTTCTATTTACATCTCTAAAATGTGATCCTATTATGCTAGATGAAGTTATCATTATCTATGGTATAATATTTGGTAATAACCTCTTGTGGTTTACTTATACCCCTAAACCCTAATTTCTTGTAACCGATTTTGTGGTGATTATGTTATGGTCAGTTCCATCTTGCTTTTGATTATGGATTTCTATCAACATACATATTGTTTCGATATCATGAAGTTTTATTTCTATTTTGCGTGTGTTGAACATGGGTTTTATCTCTCTTAACAAGGTTCTTTCATGATGATCTCTATGATACATGCTTTAGAGTTTTGTTGATCATGTTTGTATGGAGTCTTCCTTCTAGATGATGCTTGGTTTCCTTGAATTTTTACCTTCTACTTTGTTCATGGTTAGTTCTATTTTGATTTGGCATTTCAATGCATGATGGGTGAGGTGCTTTGGGTGCTACAATGGCTGACCCTAATCACTCTTGACTGCTACACTATGTGTTTGTTTCGGTTAAATCATCTTTGATGGCCATGTTGGTAGCTACCATGTTGGTTCTTATTTCAGTTGACACACTTTGGTTTAGGTTGGATGGTCACTACACATCTTTGCTTTGGTCATAACAAGTTTAGTGTAGTGGGTCGCTATACATGGTTGATGTTTGCTTCGTTTGCAACAAGATCTTAACCCTAAGTGGGTCACAAAACTTGGTAGTAACAAGTGCACTTAGGGTCACTACACTCATGTAGGTCTCTACATCTACCCTTATCGGTCACAACACTATATGTATGAACACTACATGTTGATGTGAAGATGAATGCTTAATCATAATCAATAGTGTTTAACCCTAACACACTCCAAAATATGGTAGGTGATGAACTAGGATTTGGTGATTGGGTGATACTATGGAAACCCTAATCGGATATACATGAAACCTTGACCCTAATTATAGAACATATGATGTATTTGATGATATTTCTTGAGCGACTTAGTATGAGATGATATTTTCTCTCTCCGACTTGTGCAACTCTAACCTTGCAGGTGTATTGCATGTTATAGATAGTGAAAGATATGGTGTGTTTATATGTCACAGGGTGATGTGTGAGCCTTTTTAGACATGATGAAATAAATGATGATATGACATGGGTCTTATGACGTGATGGAGGCTCAATGCCTATATAACGGTGATATCCTCTAGTGATGAGATGAGGTATTATTATCCCCTAGTTATGTGATAATGTTGATAGCCTTGAATGGAAATGATACCAAGTGATGATGTGACAAGTTTATACTCATACATTTTATATCTTCTAGAGTTGTAACATACCCTTATATTTGTAGAGTTTGTTTATAATTTGTACGTTGCAACTTTGATGCTAAAAGACACTCAATTAACTTAACTAATTAAGTGAAATCCTAACCATGTAGATGCCATGTTCCATAGATCCATTCCATTGTCAGAATTTGTTGGGTGGTGAAATGAGTCATTCCTACGAGAAACTCAGAGCACATACTTTTGAATATGTAGGGTTGCAAGTCGAGTATCTGCTTGCATCCACATTTACAAGTTAGGGAGGAATACTGCAGTCATACCTATCCCTAAGTTGAGACAACCATGTGTGAGTTGTTCTCCTTTTGTGATATGTGATAGGTAGAAGTATAACTACATTTGATGCCTCTTTTTAGAATGACCATGTGTGAGTCTATTCTCTAGTGCCATGCCATGTACCAAGGCAGGCTAGGTGTTTATCAGCTTGACTATATGTCATTGTTATAGTTGTTGTTATGTATATGTGATGTTTCTCTCATATTGACTGAGAGGTGTTGGTGAGATCATGGATTCCAGCTCTTCCATTGATCTTGTATGGCACTGATTTTGACTTCACAATGGTCAGTTGGATTTGAGTGATACACATTAAATCCTCAGGACAACTAAAAGGCATAATACATCCAGGTAGTAAACTTTCTTAGGATTAAAAATGACTCCCATTGGATGACCCTTTGCCGTATCTTTGTATTGATTTCTTAAATTATAATACGGTAAGAGAAATCAACTATATTACATGTTCTTCGTATTCTTTCTCAAAATTATATGATGTTCTACTTCTAGATTGTAGATGCCTGAATTGCTTAATTATTATAATCAGTTTGCTTATATCATTTATCTGAATCTTCTCATCTAGGTAATAATGCTTATCTTTCTGCTTGAACTAATATCTGTGTTAGAATAGTTGCTGGCGGAGAGTTATATCTCTCGCAGGGACATTGGTCTCACCCTATGGGTTTCCACATCTTCTAGGTGGTCGTGCATGACATGGTAGAGATCATGAGGTTGAATCTGAGCAGCAAGAGGAGCAGTAATGTAGAAGGTTAGATATGTTGCTAGAGTTTTGTGGTAGAGTCCTATGTGTTGTCCCTATACTCTCATGTCCTTGGGGGAGGTTTTGTGATTTTTGTACATTGATACGAGGTTTTTGGCAGTATGTCGTAGTTTCACATATATGTCTTGTATATAAGAACAGGTTGTCATATGTAACAGGTTATGGCGAGTTATCCAGTGAACAGTGATATGTATCATCTTTTGGCATCATATGTAATACATATGACACAATTTGTGGACTCAGATGTAATAAGTTTTGACTTTTGTGCTTATGTGGAATCAGTTTTAATTTCCTATTTTTTGGTAATTTGAATGCTTAGTGTTAATTCCGCACTTTGATTTAAGTAATCTCACCCTGTGACGTCGATGAGGCATCACAATTATTCCTTATCTTATTATTCTATCTTTCCTGTGATTTGAATCAAAATGATATTAAATCACATCTTTTCTCTTTCTTTCTCTCAGATTCTCTTTTTCTAGGGTTTTTTAGGTGAAAAGAGTAAGAAATGGATTGAATCCATGGAAGTTCTTTGGATTTCCAAAAATTCATAATATGGGAATAATTCTAGGGCTTTGTATATTGTGGTGAGTGTTTCTATCCTTCTTGAACTATGTAATCATGTTGAAAGCTGAATTCTATCTGAGAAAAATAAATGAGATCCTTGCTTGTATCTGTATGCAATTGGGTAATCAATTTGGAAGAGTTTGGGAAATTAAATTCTACTGAACTGTATTATTTCTCATTGATTTAGATTTCTCTAGTAACTAATATATTGAGTCAAGTTCTACTAGACATCCTCTATATGTGGAAATTTGTTGTTTTCCGCAAATATTGCTGAAAACTCAAGCCTATGAATAGAGTGCTCAAAAATTTAGTGTCATGTTAGAATTATTTTTGAATTCAATATGCATAAAACACTCAAGGGTATTGTTGACTCTTACTAATGTTTGATATGACATGTACATGAGGATAAATATGAGGGGTTGAATTGTAGTACTCCATGTGTAGGGTTAGTGTTGCTGGATTGACTCAAATGAGCCAAAAAATTGATGCTTGATTATAGTTTATGCATTAATTGTGTAGAAATGGAAACTATGATTTACATGTATTGTAAGTAGTGTTGGTGACCCATGTACATGCTGGTGATTTTAGTGAATGATGAGATTCTAATGTATTGAACTAAGCTGACTTCTTGAAAACCATAGAAATTATGCATTGAGGCGAGTATGATAGACAAAGCATGAGCTTGTATATAATCTTTTGAATGCAAAGAGATGCTCCATTGTAGGTAATATTACATAAACTAAAGGCAAACCATATTATTAATATGTTCTAAATCTAATGCATCTATTATATTATAATTCAAAGAAAATGAGTATCCCTCATAAATGCAAATATTTTATATAAGTCACATTATAACAAAGTGAGATGACTAGTGATCAAGAAGTAAGAGAAGTAACCCCAATATGTTTTGTATTCCTAAATTGAGTACTTTATAAGGAGGACAAGGATTAATTTTAATTACCATATTGTCATTGGGAATTTAATGACACATTACATGCATCCAAATGTAAGGAAGGGGATGCAAACGGGTGAAGTCTTTTAGCATGATAAGTACTAGGTAAATATCAGTGAATGAGTATGAGGAAATGTTAAATTTATTTGTATTGGATACATTTGAATAAACTTGTATTCAAAGAAATGCACATAAATAAAATAATGTAGGATTTGAATGATTAAGATAAATTTTATATTAAGTGAACAGAAAAACTAATTGTAAGAATGGTAGTGAAGATAAATGAAAGAAGTTAAGAGTAATGAATCTAAATTGAAAGGAAAACAAATGAGATAAATATGTCTATCTAAGAAGCTAGATCTAAACATTATGAGACGAGTTAGGTAATATCAATGAAGAATATTCTTTAATGAAAGATTCATGAACGCAGTTGAATGAATATAGATTGACTTAACTAGAAGAGAGGAAATCAGGTTTGTTCACTAGAATTCATAAGAACAAGCTTTTGAATTGAATTTTATGCTAGAATAGTTTGAGAGTTATATCTTGTGATGGTTTGATATGTGTTGAATGGTAGATCAGAATGAGATAGGGTAAATAGTAAGATATGAGGGATACATGTGCATTGAATGTCTATGCAATGATATTTCCCTTGTATTTAAGGAAATTTATATGTGCGTCATTTTTTGTATAACAAAATTTATATAAACATTATTAGTAATAAGAAATAGTTTTTTTGATATTGGTGTGGGATCTAATGTCTCTTTGAATATTTGATGGAAAGCATGACACAAAATGGACTAATAAGAAATATTTTAGAAATTAAATTATCATGCACTGATTATAGTTGGGAAATCCTGATAAGGGCAAATGCTAGAGAATAAAATTGTGTCTCAAGATAATAGCTCACTTATGTTGACTAATATGAAATTATGTAGAAGTGGAAAGAAATATATATGGTTCTAGTTACATATTGTTGTGCTTCTTGTTTTAATCATTGTCCTTCTTTTAGGCCTAACATGATTCATGTCATTCTAGTTGTGTGAGAATACACTCACCTGATAAATAATGATTTGGATTCTTTTTAAGACAAGTAAGTAGATTAAATAATAAGTGGAATGATTAATATATCATGTTCGATTCCCTAAACACCATAAGTTTCCCTCGAGGTCCATATTGGGAAAACAAAATGGATCTCCTTGTAGTAATAAGAGAATTCTGACATTGAGACCTTAGAGGTTAGACCCCCAAGAGTTAGGAGTGAGTCATCTGGTGTGATATTGGAACGAACTCCTCCGATGTGAAACATGAGAAATATTATGTTATGTTATATTCTATTTTGCTTCTTCCTATCTCATGTACTCCAGATGAGGATATGAGTCTCCTTTAAGCAACCCTAAAGTGAACTAGGGTATGTTTTTGATATCATAGAGTGGTTGTCTAACCCTAAGATAATGATGGAGAGTAGTTGACAGGAGAATTAGGAGTGGTGACTTAAACTTGGTGAGTTATGAGCCAAGTAGTTTTAGGGAAAATTAATTAAAGATGAAATATTGTGTAGAGAATGAACTGAATGTTTGTTTCAATCTTTTTTATTGTAGTTGATAAATCTACAATTGTTAAATTGTGTCTTGATGTGGAAACTAGTCATTTTTTATAAAGATAATCTATTGACTTATTCATCTCTGTCTAATATGGAATTTGACCTTTGATTTTTGAGAATTGGTTCATGCCCAGGTTTAATGTCCACTCTAATTATGATTTGATTTAGTTGTCATTTGAACATTTCTATTTGGTAGACATATCTTGTGTGGCCTTTGGCTTCAAAATTGTAGGATATGTTCTTGGTCTAGTTGGTGGGGTGTCACATGTATTATGTTATTGTTATGTCTTGATTTCAAATGTTAAGATATTGATTTGTCATCTCTATGGTTTAGTAATTTCTAGTCTAATCATAGATATGAAATGAACGATGGTTAAAAAGGTTTGGATTTGAGTAATTGAAAGCCTTTATAATTAACTAGATTATGGTCATAAACTAGATTAACAAACTGATAGAACAATCTGTTATACTTATCAATATCTATAAGTTTCTTTTAAGTTCAATATACTTAATCTGATGATGATGCATGTGCATAGCTCGAGTGGGATGTATCCACTCACTGGGGCTCGATATGAATCTCAGGAGGTTGTTTCATATGGTTTTAGGTGTAATGTTGTTTAATGGAGAGATCATGACAAAGAAGATATAAACAAAATAATCTATATTAGAATGTCCATGTACTCTCTCTTTCCTAGGAGGGGTGTAGTTTAAATTTGTTTCTTTCATATATATATAATCTACCATACATCAACGTACATAACAAGAAGACTTGATTTGGCTTTAATGGTGTGCAATGAGATTTGGATAATTGAGCATGTGAGTGTTTTGAATGTAATTTGTTTCTACAATTTTATTAAGAAAAAGTTACATTTACTTGTGTGTCTTATATATTGTGTTAAGCACATTTTTTGAGAATGAGGTGTTTTGTTTCTTATCTGGGTTAAGGTTTAGGGTTTCTCCTTATCAGTTGGAATTTATGCTAATTAAAAGAGAGGTCCAAACCATAGTATATAGCTTGGATCCATGTGAGAGGATCCAAGGGACCAAATTGGTTGAGCTAAGCCCAATAGGATCACTGACTTGGATAAGTTGGTTTTAAATATAATTTCAAATTTGTGTTTCTTTGATAAAATTGCAAAAACATTACTTTCAAATCATAGCTCCGACTGAGGCAAACTTTCCACAATTGATTGAATATCATAAGATTGAAGTGTCTCAATAACTAAATTGCATACTCAAAAGTTTAGACACACACTCAACTCTATGAAAGTGGTCTCAATGTGACACTCAATCAGTCACAACTTATGAGTTGAGCATGAGGAGACTCAAAATCATCCAATTGATGACAAGGGAGCTCATTGAATGTAGTTGATCTTCTTATGAGTGAAGATGTGCATAGTTAGGAAAGAGAGAAAGTCCAATTTATTTTATCCTACCCACCTTATTAGAATTTTTCCCCAAAAAATCAACCAGATTCTCAATTACATTGGGACTTCATATACTATATCATTTTGATATTGTGCTCCACATATAGTGTCATAATCACTTTAACATCAACATCATTACAATATCAAGAAACCAAACATTAATGTAATTGAGAATCTATATGGACTTTCTGTTTACCCACAATACAAAATTAACCTTCTGTTTGGTTTCTTGATATTGGAATGATGTTGATGTTAAAGTGATTATGACACTATATGTGGAGCACAATATCAAAATGATATAGTATATGAAGTCCCAATGTAATTGAGAATCCGGTTGATTTTTTGGGGAAAAATTCTAATAAGGTGGGTAGGATAAAATAAATTGGACTTTCTCTCTTTCCTAACTATGCACATCTTCACTCATAAGAAGATCAACTACATTCAATGAGCTCCCTTGTCATCAATTGGATGATTTTGAGTCTCCTCATGCTCAACTCATAAGTTGTGACTGATTGAGTGTCACATTGAGACCACTTTCATAGAGTTGAGTGTGTGTCTAAACTTTTGAGTATGCAATTTAGTTATTGAGACACTTCAATCTTATGATATTGGATCCAATAATTGAAACTCGGTTTGGCTGCGACTGTGTGCCCGACAACCAGCCCCCTCCATTATCCTTGCACCTTCAACCAGCCACACAGAGAGGGAACTACTTCCTACATTTCACCTCTGACTCCTAAGGCTAAAGAAACCTCTCCTCCTTCCTACTCTGACATGTCTTGGCAAAAAGGTTTTGTATCCACAAACTATCGTGTCTCGAGACAAATTTAAAGGATTACAATCTTGTGATACCATCTCCACCGATTTCAAATCTCCAGATGTTAACCAAGAGCTCAATTCCCCTTACTCCCTGTTGAACCAACAACCTGGCGATGGCTATGGAAGCAAGTTCTTTTTCTCAAAACTTACCCGACCATGAGCACATTCTGTCAGGTCTGAAGGGACCTTGAAAGTGAAAACTGGACGGGCATATGCCCCTATGATGATGTAGGAAGTGTCCCAGCAAGCCTAGTTCAAAGGTTAGTCGATTGTACCTTGTTTTGTAGTCTATTAAGAACACAATTAGTAGGATACCTATGCACATGATAGTGACAAAAAAAGTAATGATAGTATAAACCTAGAGCACGTATGTACAAATACCTATAGTAAGAGAATATGATTATCATTATGTAACACATAAGTAACCCATTAGGAATTATTAAATAATTTGTACATGGGAGTAGGACCTAATGCATATAGGATATAATTCTTAAATTAATCTGATTAGTTGGGTGTTTCTTGAGTATTTATCTTATTTCTAATAGTAACATAGTATATCATGTTATCTTGTCATATAGAAGTGTATAAATTGGTGTGCTTTCCTATTGTATTATATATTTGCAAAGATTACTTAAAACCAATGCAATGGACAATGGGTGAATCAAACTATTATATATGATATAGATTATAATATGAATTTGTGAGTATATTTCCTTAATGGTGATTATATAGGCATGCACATTAACATATTACACACATATATCAGTACATGTATATAGTTTGACCTATTTTGAACAAGTTGGTATTTAAGGAAAAGATCATCAATGATGTAGATAGTGTATAAATAGGGGTAAACATGATTCTATGAAAATAGACAAAATATACTATACAGGGAACCTATATTCCGATCTTATATATGTGTACATTGTTGTATAGCATTATGCATTCTCGAATAGCTTATTATGGTAGTAGCTCTACTTAAGTTTGTAGTACTCTACTAGAAAATGAAACCATATCATGATGATAAGTATGCTTTAGATTACTTAATATCAATGTCAACAAGATCCAAAGGAACACACCTCCATATAAATAAACATCACAAGGAACAAATTTCTTCACATAATATAGTGGTAAACTAATGGGTATATAAACACTTTTAGGTCAAAGATGACCAATTTGGAATCCCCTGAGATAGAATAGTCTTGAAGACCAGGTAGTGTACTTCTCACTATTTATATTTTAAGCATAATTTGACTTAAATCTTCTTACAATGAGGCATGTTTTGAATATTGTCTCCTTTTATTCAACCATTTTGTCATTTATTCATTTTCTAATATTAAATTGTATGATTCCACAATACTTGATGAATGCCTTGTTTCCTTGGGTCTATGACCCCACCTGCTTTTTTGTTTGTACTTGGAAATGTGAATGGTGAATGCTTACTATCTTGCCACTCTATTTACGCATGTTAGATAATTTGACTACATAATTATAGTAGACGCTTATGCATAACCATTAGGGCATGCTTTTCTGCCTGATGTGTGTTTTTCCACCTTGATATTATAGAGGCATGCTTTTTTGCCTATGATGCATTTTTCCACCCATTTTACTTAGGATAATGACTCAGTGGTGTCATGACCCTACTATTTTTTTTGAGGAAAGGTCATAGCATATATTTTAAACACATTGAAGCAAGAAAACACCTGCTTATGTGAGTTCCATACAAGATGAGGAAAATAATGTAAAAGAAAAACTTAACATTTGTGCCTAGTGGAGATAACGGCAAAGTTCTAATGAAGTGGGGGAGGCACCCCTTAAACAAGCCTCTTAAAGTAAATTAAGAGGATAAAACCCAAGTTTGTTAAAAAACAAGCATCTCCCCGAGAAGTGTAGTCATAGTTGTTGCTGGACTATACTAACTCTTGTTTCATCATCAACCATAGCTTTGAGGTCACACAGAAACTTTGCTTCTGATTCACCTTCATCAGAATCGTCTTGTCCTCCTTCTGCTTGATTACCTGCATTTTGTTAGAATGTGAAGATCTGCATCTATTTGTGATATAATATTTTGTCTCAATTTCTGGTTGTTGTTGATGCATCTGTTGTTTCTTTCTTTCCAGAGATTCCAACTGATGGTGGTGAAAATATCACTACCCTTGAAGTTTTTGTATTGTCTATTTGGAGTAATTTGTGATGGGAATGTTGCTTCCTTGAGATCTGGAATGCAATTGTGTGTGTAGTGTGAGAAGATGTTTTGTGAAGTGGTACACTTGAAGAAGATGTGATCAACTGAGTCAGAACTTATTTTGCATAGTGAGCATCTGAATGGACCAATGAAGCCCCTTTTTGTAAGGTTTTCACCTGTGAGCAACTTGTTATGTAGTAAAAGACATAGAAATGTTTTATATTTTTGAGGCCATTTCTGTTTCCAAATTTTTTTTGTGGTGGGTGGGGCAAAACCTCTGTAGGAGAGGTAGGAGTAGGCTTTCTTAACTGAAAATGTGTTACCCCATTTCCATGTTATGTTGTTTTAGGTGTTGTTTTCCAATGAGAATTTTAGGTTACCGAATTCATCTTGGCTAAGATGCATGAGTATGCATCTTTTAAGAGAATTTGATCTGTTGCTAGTGATAAGGAGGAGAGCTTTATCGATTTTCATTTTGAGCTATCTGTTTGGGATGGTCCAGTTTGGTCGAAGATTTAAGACATAGTTGTTTTTGAACCAAGGATCGAACCAGAATGAGATATTTAGGTGAGAGTGTGGGGGGGGTATTGATGATTTGAGTGATTTTTTGGATATTTTTGTAGATGTATTTTCAAAGAGGGGAAGCTGGTTTTGTAGAGACTGAATGCCAGGGAGGGGATTTTTGGTAGTATTTGTGTTTGATGAGTTGTGACCATATTTTTGGTTTGTTTTGGAACAGGTTGTTGATAATTTTGGTTATAAGACAGAAGGCGTGAGTTTCAATGTTTAGGATACCCCAACCTCCCTGATCTAGTGGGGCAGATATAGTTTTCCAATTTACTAGATGGTAGTGTTTCCCGAATTTTTTAGTTTTGTGGAAGTTATTCCAAAGAAAATTTCTCCTTATTTTGTCAAGGATTGATTTTGTTTTTAAAGGGAGAGGAATGCAGCTTAGGAAGTGTGTAGTGATGGGTGTGATGACACTGTTTAGAAGGGTGAGTCTCCCAGAAAGATTGAGGAAGTTATTTGTCCAATTTTAGAGTTTTGTGTTTATTTTTGAAATAATAGGGGACCAGATAGCATTTTTTATGTTGTAGGGTGTGATAGGAAGACCAAGGTATTTGATTAGAAAATCTTCAATCTTGCATCTTAAGAGGTCTCTAAATCACTCCAAAGAAGGTTGATTAATGTGAACCCCAAAAATGGATGATTTATGCAGATTTATTTTGAGACCTGAGATATAAGAAAAAATACCAAGGATTCTGAAAATGTTCAGAATAGATGAGTCTTCAGGGGAGGAGAAAATTATAGTGTCATCAAAAAATTGAATGGTGTTCTCTTTGCATTCCCCAGGAGAGCTTATAAGACCATTTTGTTTCCCAGTTGAATCATACGGGAAAGGATAGTAGTGATGATGATAAACAGGTAAGGGGGGAGTGGGTCCCCTTATCTGAGTCCATTTGAGTTGTGGAAATAACCAAAAGGGACACCATTTATGATTGTTGAAAATTGGTTTGTAGAAATGCAAGCATGGATCTAATTAACCTATTTGTTAGGAAAACCAAAACCCGAGAGAGTTTTAGTTAAGCAATTCCAGTTGACAAAATCAAATGCTTTTTCAAAATCGAATTTGATTGCCAGAAGGGGGTTTTGTTTTTGTGGCAGAGATGTATAGTTTCATTGACCATCAAATAGGCATCTTGGATACTTCTATTTTTGAGGAAAGCATTTTGGTTGAGAGGAATGACATCGTCCATGTGTGGTTTGATTCTATTTGCTAGTGTTTTTGCTATGATTTTGGATGAAGTGTTTATAAGGCGTCATGACCCTACTATAGTTACTTTAGTGCAATATATCTGCATGCAAATGATTATGATTTCTATGCTAGTGTGAATGGTTAATGGTAAGATGTGTTAATTCACTTGTTTATTTATATGCCTCATTGTTTTAGAACTCATTTTCTTGATATATATCTCTTTTTTGAACTTACTAGACTTTTTGAATGACCCTCCTTTTTATGGGAATATCTCATTTTCTCTTTTAACCCATTTAAATGACCAAAATATTGTTAAATGTACATACTCAACTTTTGTTGATACATATCTTGTTCTCCTATTTTTCTGGGTATTCCCTCCACCCAGATGTAGGTGCTTTATAGGGAAGAGACTCAAGATGATCATGAGCTCATTGGTGAACATAAGGGCAACTTGAGATAGCCTTGTTGCCCTCTGCATATGGTGTTATGTGAATATAGATTCAACTTTTTCATTTTATATACCACCCTTAGGGTGAGAAGAATATGTATATGAAACATTTTTTAACTTTGTAAATGGTTATGTTTTCCGCTGCTTAAAATTTTATGGTTTGTAATTGAATTATTGAGTGGGCCCACTATCGGGACCCACTCTTTACACCATGTTAGATCTTACTACTAACTCAAAAATTGAGACATAAACATAAATCATGATTTCAAAGTTTCAAAGATTATGGTAATATGAAAGTCATCAATAATATATCAAGAGTGATCTCAAGGCCCAAAAAAGGTGATCACATGAGTCAACTCAATATCAAGATCAATATTCACAAGTCCATATTCCTTAATCAAAATCAAGAGTTAAAATTTTGGATATAAAAATTCATAGGTCCAAAAACTTCAAAGCTAGGGAATAAAATTCCCATTTAGACCATAGGTGTGATAATTCATCCATAAACAACATCTAGAAACATTTCAAGGTATCAATATCAAATTCATTATCATGGTATTGAATGTTGGTGAATGATCTAATCATAGGTCTCTTTAGGAACTTAACCACAACCTATATCAACACCATCATGTTTCAAAATTGTCATCAAATTGAAATTCAAGATTGAGTTTCAATGTCATCATAAGATCTGACCTATTAGATACTTAGATCAAGGGATCAAATTGTAAGGAAGAGGTTGCTTTCCAAACTCTAAACAATAAAAAAGATTAAAATGTATAGGTAATCATAATTCGGATCCGAACTAGGCTATGAGAGTCATAAGTCAAACTACCATCCTAATCTATCACATAGTCCTCATTAGTCACAAGACATCAAACATATCTAAATAGGTATGGCATTGATTATCAATTGCTACTTCACATGTTCACTAGATCAAAGATCAGCTATCAACATATAGAAACCATGTTTCAAGATTTTTCATATTCTAGATTATAATCTCATCACTTTCCTTTCTTGGTCAAGGTAAGGAGTTTACTTTGAAATAAAGAATCCAAATAGAATCCTGAAGAGTTAGAGAACATAGGGTATGAGTGAGATATGATATTAGTCATATAATTCAAATTCAATTTTTATAATGACACATTTTAATCAATAGGAAATTTGCCTCTTCTATCAAAGTTCTTCCATCATGATTAGGATGTCCAAAAAAACTATCATATCCAATCATGACCATGATACGTATCAATAGGGAAAGATTTTCTTAGTCATGTTTGAGGTTGATCACAGTATAGGGAACCATCATGTATAAAGCATGAGTTCTCCTCAATTCATCTTATAAAGGTCATTACAATTTATCTTAAACATAAATATCACATGAGTCATATTTGGTTAGCGAGTTTTCATGATATAGGGGACTACACATGAGTTCTTCATTTCAAGAGTACTTTCATTAATGATAATAATGTTTCAAATAAAGATCAAATAATGTCATCATTATCATATTAATCAACATTTACCAATTAATTATAACTTTAGTTTTCCCATACATAAGCCACCCCTAATGGAGTGATCACACAATCAATTGTCACTAAAGAGCTTGCATGAGTGAGATGATAAACTAAGTAATCATCATCTAATTATGTGTATTGGGGATTTCTTAAAGAAGAGATTAGATTCTAGAAGAGTCTCTAAGCTTAGTAGGGGTAAAAATTCCTCAATCCAGTCTTGAATTCACATTGTCCATGTAGGTTTATAGAGGAAACCTTAGTCATAACAACTACGAAGAAAGGCATTGTAGCGGGCCCCTACATGGACCAACCTAGACATCTCAACTTCATAATTATGGACTTGGGTTTTCCCTAGGTTCATATGAGTAATTATGTTCGAGTAATACATAGAGGATATGTGATTGACTCTGATACCATCTATCAAAGAATCTCTTATTACCAAAATCCAAAGTTCAAATGATTATAAAGTCAATATCAAAAGGACCCAAGAGTCCCTCCCCAGAATGGATCACATTCAAATAATATGTACATCAATAAAAAAACAATAACATTAAAAACTACAATGTCTGAAAAACAAGGGTATATACTTAGGATAAACGAATTAGTACCTAACATCAAGATCATAACCCTTCTAGGTTTGGAACCACATGGATATTTTATTTGCATTGCATGATAATCATCAGAGATATGGCAACAAATATCATAATAGAGAGGAAGCAAATATCACTATATACTTGATACCTAAAATCATAAAATGGGTAAACATCATAAAAATCATGCTAAGTATGGTACTTAAACATATAAAACACATGTTTTCTTAGCAAAAAAAAAATATCTAACAATAATAAAGAAGAGAAATTAATGACTTTCTTCTAAACTTGCAATTATATTTTAAATTCATTTTCATTATACCAACGATAACCATAAGGCATTTTACCATCTACCCAAAGGAAGGGGTCCATGAGGGTCATTCAAGGCAACATTGATAATGGAACCTATTTCTACAAGAGGGAATACAAGACTAAAAGTCAAGATTTAACCCCATTTAAACATGAGGACCTTAAATCTAACACCAAGAGTTAACCCTTTCTTGACATGGTCTTCCCTTTATTGATAAATTAAGTAGTACACCCAATCTTGTGTCCTTACCTTTAGAATACATGCAGGTACACAAGGTTGTATAATGAACATATACGATCATGTTATCAAGTTTTTTCAACAAATTACAAGAATAACAAAAGAAGTACTCATAGGAAACATGTATCTCAAATAAGTATATAAACCAATAATTTTAGATTACATACATCCCAACAATTTCAATACTACTAGATTTTCCAATGTAAGGATAAATCTTAACTTTGCTAATAGAATAAGATTAATAACTTGAGTGGATATAACTTGATTTAAATCTTCAACACAAGTTATACAAGGACATCCTAAGATTATAAACATGCATGATTTCATCAAAACCAACAAGATATAGCCACTTAACTCATTTTTATCAGGGTTTGGATGTTTCACTAAAATCCATCTATCATCTTCCCCAATATTGATTTCAATCTCAAATAGTATTTGCACGATCATCAACTATTCATATTATATTCACTCCTAAATTAGATTGAAATATCAAAACTAGATCAGAGATCTAAGATTAGGATTTAATGATATTAATAGGGAAATCATGATATTTGAACAAGATTAGATTATAGATGTAGCAATATGTCATTTAAGTCACATTCCATGCAATATTCATATTAATAGGGCATAATGAATCAATATCCGATTTTGTGTTGCAAGTCATCAAGTTTACAGATTTGAATTTATATATAACATGGATAAGCATAGAGTCAATATTTGTACATGATTTGATCTCAATTTATAAGCATGTGCATTAAGTCATATTTCATGTCACATTTATGTCACATGGTCAAAGTAGGCCACATGAATGCTTCACATGATATTTCAAGTTACATGGCATCAAAATTACTGATTTGGTGTTCATAAAGTAGTTTTGAATCAAAATTTTCACAATGTTCAAGATTTTAGTATCAAATGTAGCCATAAAGTCATATTAAGACACAATAAGTTTCATAAGAACATCATTAGAATCCAACAAGGATAATGATAAAATTTGAGTTCGTTAGATGTCATAGAATACTGACCTAGATCAAACATAAAGATTTGAGGAACACTTGATCAAGTTAATCATAATGTGATGATCTAAGCATTAAAGTCCATTCTTAGACATTATTACTGTCAAAGATAATATCAGGTTACATATATGAGGCCAAGATAAAATCTTGGATTATTTTTCATCAAATATCATTGATATATAATCATAAAGATGATTTGAGGCATAAAAGATCATGCTTGAGCATTTAATATCATTAAACATGTAATATTAATTAAAATGTGTCTTATCATATTTGTAGAGTTGTGAGTGAAATTACATCTTGAAAACAATTTAATAATATATTTCCATTTTGATCAAATCATATGTCATATGTTACTTTTGGGAAATGAATGCATTTTCTACAAATTATATAAGTTCTTGATGTTTTTTTAGAAATTCTTTGAGAGAGGAGATGACTACCACTATTTAGAAATATGATGGTCGTTGATGGATCCACGATGGACCAAAATAAATCACATGACTCACAATGTGCCTCTCTACTAACTAAACAAGGGACAAGGAAGACCAAAGAGCCACAAACTTGGCCATCAATGACTTGATCGATCAACTTGCACAACTTGTCAGTTGGGTTAGAAACCGTGATGACTGCTTCTAGAGGGGGATAGGAGAGAGAGAAATAGGGGTCAGGGCCATGAAAAATAGTTGGTATGGCTCACCTTGGGTGTGTGAAGTTGATGGAGGCCCCATCTAAGGTTATGCAACCGAGACGCGAGCAGTAGCTCAGGGGAGGCGAATGCCATAAGAAAGACTATGACTTCAGAAGGGGGGATGTTTTGAGTGCTATTTTGAAATTAAATAGAGAGGAAAGAAGGATTAGGTTTGATAGAAGCTCATGCGGAAGTTAATTGGTGCAAAGGAGTGGCCCAACATGGGTCATCATGGGCAGCATGGACGGACTTTATGCCCCTAGGCAATAGGGTAGAAGACATCCTAGGGACCATGGGATAGAGTTTGTATTTGTGTGAGCGGATACAAGGTATCTGATTAGTCAAGAAAAGCCCATGAGGATTTCTGACTTGGATAAGTCCATTTTTGAAAAGGATTACAAATTTGCTTTATATTGATAATCTTACAAATCCCAAACTTTCAAACTATAAATCTGATTGATGTCCATTTTCCACTAAAAAACTTTTCTTCGTATTGAAGAAAAATATTGGATCCAAGATGATGATATTTAAGGGGTTCTCAATAATAATTGAATTGCAATTAAAAAATAACAATTTGCTCAAGTTTATGATATTGGGCTCAATGTAACATTCAATCAATAAAAACTTATCAATTTAGAATCATGTGACTCAAAATCATCCACTTGATGATAAGCCATGTCATTGAATGCAATTGATCATCATATGAGTGGATATGTGCATAGTTGGAGGAGGGAGAAAGTCAAGTTTGTCACATATCCCTTCTTATTATCCCACAAGATGAGGACTTAGTGGAGTAGACATGTTTCACCAAATAAGGTATGTGCCAATGTGATCATAGATTCCCTAGAAATAATTAGAGTCTCAATTGTAGAGAAACACTTGATAACCAACTTGGATGTCTTTTCTCTTTAGTTGGTCGTCATGCCACATATTAGAGATCTCCTTGTAGATGCATGCATTCTCATAGGAGGTCAATCAGAATTCCTTTTATTCTTAAAGTTGAATGAAAAATTTCTCTCCAGCTAAAGACATATGAAATTGGAGAAGCTTGATCGCCCACCCAACCTTGTGATTAATATCAACATGGAGGTGACTTCCTATAGATCATCCAGATTGAAGTGGTGCCCAAAGGGGTCTTGAATGTTGTCAAGTAGAACCATAATGAAACACTAAGATTCATAGGCCAATATCTCATTGTATGAATGACTTTCTTCTCTAAAGTGGCCTTGATTTTCATGTTCTACACTTCCACTTTTCCTCTGTTGTATGAATGATATAAGATTCTACTAGGTGGCGAACCCCACATTTCTTCAACAAGGATACAAACTTCTTTTCTATAAAATGGGATCCTACATAAAATATCACAGTTTGTGGAACCTCAAACCTTGGGAAAGTGATCTTCTTGTTAGCTTAATAACTAGCTTAGAATTTTGGGGGCCGGTGGGGATAGGTTCAACTCACTTGCAGATGTAATCTAAATAAATAAGAATGTATGAATATCCCAAAGAACAAGTATATGGACTCATGTAGCCTGCTACCCACACATTAAGCATATCCAATTCTTGCCACGAAGTCAAGGGAATCTTATCCCTATTAGATATGTTCCCTGGTATTTGATACCAATTACATGATAATATGATGTTGTATGTGTTTATGAATAGTGTGGGCTAATAAAATCTACAATGAAGAACCCTTTTTGATGTCTTATTTGCACTCATGTGTCCACTAGGGCCTAAGTGGCACTTCTCAAGGATAAGATGACATTTATCCTTTGTTACACACATGTGGTAAAGACCATCATCACTGAGAAAAAGAGATATGTCTTATCCAAATAGTGGCTCCTGACATTATGAATGAACTTCTTGAAATTTTTCATGTAGTCAGGGCCTAGGACACCTGTAGTAAGGTAATTGGCATAATTCACAAACCATGGAATGGTTGAAGATACATCCACCAAATGGTCATCTGGAAACAAATCATTAATAGGATCAATGTCAGTGTCAGTAAAGTGAATTTGGATCAGATAATCAACAACGACACTTTTTCTTCCCTTCTTGTCTTAGATCTAAAGATTGAACTCCTATACTAGTAAGATCCACCTAACCTAATCAACCTAGGATTGGTGTCATTTTCGATTAGCTTGTAGAGAATAGCTGAATGGTTAGTGTAAAAATTATTTGTTACCCACAAGATAAGACTAGAACTTATTAAAGGCATATAATATGACGAATAACTCATTTTTAGACATTGTATAATTGTTATTCTTCATCTGATGTCTTGAAGGAATAGTAGATAACATAGTTCTGCTTATCTATCTATGGCCCTAAAATTGCTCCCACTATGTAGTTGCTTGCATCATAATAATCTCAAAAGGTTGAGACTAGTCCATTACCTGGATGATGGAAAACATCTTCTTGACTATTGACTCTGTTCATGCCAGTTGAATTAAATTGAAATTTCACCTCCTTCGGAAGTAGATTTGTACGAGGTTTGCAATCTTTTATAGATCTTTTATAAACTTTTTATAGAAACCCTCACATCCTAGAAATTCTCTGACTTGGACTTCATCTTAGCCTCGAAATTCTTCTTGGAATGGAAGAAGAATACCTCTCGTGAGGTGAATGGCAAGTAGACATATCAGGTGACAGAGCACCGTTGGCCACCTTCAGGAGAAAATCTTCATATCTGGAAGGCAAAATCTCCAAAAGATGATTTCACAGTTATCCCTAGTTCACCTAAAGATTGGTTCAAGGTTAATCAAATCTCTAGAAAACCCATCGTGCCTCGGGCCTTTACTGAGATCAATGTTAAAGAGGGTCGCATTTTGTTATCGAGTGCTTAAGTTTCTAAGAATGTTGTGAGATGGAAGTTTTGTCGATCTAGTTATGTAGTTGACTTCTCACTGGATCTAGTTCTCTTTCACCAACACTTGGCAAATGTGTAGAACTTTGAAGATGATTTTGAAATCATTCCCAGGATGAACAACATGTTCATCTTTAGATTATCTACTTATTGTGATATGAAGCATGCCTTGGAGAAGGGACCTTGGTTTGTGAAGCATTATCCACTGGTTTTAATGAAATGGAGTCATGGTTGTCCTATTTTGAAGATTGGCTTCAAGAGTGTACCAATTTGGATTAGGTTGTTTGACCTACTGATAGAACTATTGGATGTTAGAACTTTTAAACGCATTGGCTCTTTTATGGGATGTCTTATCAGTGATGATAAAGCTACTTGGAACTGTAGTTTTCTGGATTATTCTAGGATCCAAGTTCTAGTTAATTCAACATCTAAGTTTCCTTCTATTATTGAACTACAAGGAGACAATGGCATATTATATCACGTGTTCATTGAATATGAATGGGTTCCAGGTTTTTATGATAAGTGTAAACTATTTAGACATGAATTAGGTTGCTTCCCTATAGTTAAAAGTCCCTCTAAAAAGAGTCAGAACCAGCAAGAAGCATCAACAGGATTTGTGGGTGCCTCGCACTCTATTGTTGAGGATTACTCTGGGTCTTCTAGTGATGCTAATACTCCTGCAATTTTGGACACCTCAGGATTTATCAGTTCTAGATCTGTCTCGTCAACCCTTATTCAAGTTTTTGATGATTTGTCTCTACCATTTGTTAATGGTCTAGTTGTTTTGAATAAATCATATATGATATCGAATTCTCCTCATGTTGTGGTTCCTAAGACCACTACGGGAACATCTCTGGGAATCATTAACTCAATGTTCTCCCCCTTGAACATTTTGTACACTATCAATGAAAGTGTTGAGGCCGACAACTTAATGACCCTAGTAAATAAATGATTCCACCTCTCAAAATCTCTTCTTGGAACGTAAAGGGCATTAATTATAAAATCAAAAGCATCCAGGAGGATTTGATAAGGGTGGGGAGAAACATCTATATTCTACAGGAAACTAAACTTAGGAAGATGAAAATAAGAAAGTTTGTTTCTAAGAATTTTCATTGTATGGAGTTCATTTCTAACATTGATTCTCATGTCTTGGGTAGAATTTTGATTGTTTGGAATCTAGGAGAATGTGTGATTGTTAAGCTTTATGAAATTGATCAGCATATCTTGTGCAAAGTTTTGGTAGATGATTTGTCTTTCTTATCTCTATTGTTTACAAGCATAATGGTTATTGTGACCATTCAAGTCTTTGGGATTCTTCGAATGATACATGTCAGAATTATAACTTACCCTAGATTTCTCCAGGGGACTTTAATGTTGTGCGAAGGGACAGTGAGAGAGTAAGCGTGAACCCTCCTTCTAGCAAAGCCATGAATGAATTTAATGACTGGATCTTGAATTGTGATCTCTATGAGTTAGATTTAAAAGGTCCTTTCTTTTATTGGGATAATTGTCAAGAGGATGATGGGTTTATTACTCATAATATTGATAGGGTCTTTTATAATGATTTGTTCTTGAACTTCATTGAAGATTTTTCTAGTGAGCTTGTGTCCAATACCACCAGTGACCATAAATCTATTATGTTTTCCATTGGTCATCTAATAGCGGTAAAATCTCCTTTCCTCTTTATTAATGTTTGGTCTTCTAAGGATGGTTTCCTTGAAGTAGTAAAAAAACACTTGGGAACTTGAAGTTGAAGGTACTTCTATGTTCAAAGTGTATAGAAAATTACAGAGATTGAGAAGTGCTTTGAAGGAGTGGAATTGTGTTAGTGTGGGTAATTTTTTGACAATGTAAAGATGGTTAAGCATAATACACTACAAGCTTAAATCAAGGTAGATCTTGACCCTTTGAACCATTCCCTCCAAATGATGCAAAGTTACTTAGGAATGTTCTTCATGAAGCTGAAAAAGTTTAGGGAAGTTGTTGTATATTTGTATCTCAATTGAGGAAACATATTAAGTTTTTATAAATGTTTAATATTATTGGAGTAATCAAATATTTTGTATCGATCAGGTTTCTTATCAGTAACAACTGAGTTGACCAACCATTATATAAAAAGAAGACTAAAATTGGATTTTAGACTTATTTATGAATCACCTCAATTGATCTATATGATTAGCCTTACACCATAGTCGCTCCCACAATCTATAATTCCTTTTGTAGATACTAAATATGAGAGAGAGAGAGAGGATAATTAGGGGTTTGAAGGATAAAATTGTCAAAAATTCCTATTTGTGGTGTTAGCTTTTACAAACTTACAAATTCAAGTAAATTCATCAACCTTAGATAGATTTTCATGGTGAATATATTGTAAGACCCCTGATCTAGGTTTTTGGGCTAACCTTGTTTTCTTTGTTTGATTAGATGTTTAGAACCTAAATCAAATACTTTGAGATACTTTTATAACATGTGAAAAGTTTATCTTTTCAGTTTGGTCCTATTTATTTGATGTTTGAGCTATGCATGCCTGTTTTGGACCAAGTTGCAATTTTCCTAGGAGGGACGGTTATCTTGCAATTGTCACATGTACAATGTGCCCTCTATGTCTTGGCATTATGGTAGAGAGAAATAATCATAGGGGAACTTTGCTTGGACCATGCTTTATGTTGTGACATTGCATGGTGGTATTAGGGTTTTTAGGGTTTGCCTTGTTGGTGTGTGTCGACCATGATAGGGTTTTTGTGTGTTGCGACTGCATCAACACTCTTGGATGAGTGTTCTGACCACAAACCTAGGTGTTATATTCTTTAACCATGGTGACCTAGGTGCGGTTTGGTCTCTAGGGTTTGTCTTTTAGTGGAGTGTTTCGACCATGTTGGGTGGGTGACCTAGTGTAGTGGTCGCTACATGGTCTACCCTGGTGTGTTGCAACTGCAACATGGGATGTAGCTGACTTAGGTGGTCATTGCACTTCCTAGGTTATATCATCCTTTGATGCATGCATGTGTTAAGTGGTTGCATGGTTGTTTCCTTGGTAAACAAGTGTCCTTTTGATGCTCTCTTGTGTTTACACCTGATAACCCCCTTGCTTCCCTCCTACCTTGTGTATATAACCCCTCTCCTTCACATGAAAGTATCCTTTTCAGCTCTAGTCTTTATCTTCTCCCTTGTATTCATCCGTGTAGCATTGTGGAGCAAAAGAGTATTGACCTTGGAGCTTTGGTGGCCGACCAACCTTGCATGTGGTTATCTTGAGCTTGCTCATCTTCAATGTGGTGATCTTTGGTGATCTTCTTTCTTGGTAAGATGTTATCTCTCCTTGGTCACATTTTCTTTTGTCTCTCTACCCTACCTTCTTCTCCTTTCTTGCATGTGAGACTATGGTGAGGATCTTCTTTTTATAAAGGTCAGAGATTATGGTTTGACCATGGTGGTACGTATGTGACAAGAAGCTCTCTTCTTTCTCCTCTTATTCGGCCTAGGGTTTGATTTTTACTTATCTTGAGTCTTCTTTTGATATTGGAATGTTGTCTTCTTCATGAGGTAACCTTTTGGCCGAGGAGTTGATATTTTTTGGAGTTTCTTCTCCCCACTTGGAGCTTGTGGATTTGGGGCTTGATTCTCTATGTAAGGCGGGTTATATAACTTTCCCCTCTTCTATTATTGAACCATTTTCTTGCATGTGTGTTTCTGGTTACATCTCTAAAATGTGATCCTATTATGCTAGATGAAGTTACCATTATCTATGGTATAATATTTGGTAATAACCTCTTGTGGTTTACTTATACCCCTAAACCCTAATTTCTTGTAACCAGTTTTGTGGTGATTATGTTATGGTCGATTCCGTCTTGCTTTTGATTATGGATTTCTATCAACATACATATGGTTCGAGTATCATGAAGTTTTATTTCTATTTTACATGTGTTGAACATGGGTTTTATCTCTCTTAACAAGGTTCTTTCATGACGATCTCTATGATACATGCTTTATAGTTTTGTTGATCATGTTTGTATGGAGTCTTCCTTCTAGATGATGCTTGGTTTCCTTGAGTTTTTACCTTCTACTTTGTTCATGGTTAGTTCTATTTTCATTTGGCATTTCAATGCATGATGGGTGACGTGTTGTGGGTGCTACAATGGCTGACCCTAATCACCCTTGACCGCTACACTATGTGTTTATTTCGATTAAATCATCTTGGATGGCCATGTTGGTAGCTACCCTGTTGGTTCTTGTTTCAGTTGACACACTTTGGTTTGGGTTGGATGGTCACTACACATATTTACTTTTGTCATAACAAGTTTAGTGTAGTGGGTCGCTATACATGGTTGATGTTTGCTTCGTTTGCAACAAGATCTTAACCCAAAGTGGGTCACAACACTTGGTAGCAACAAGTGCACTTAGGGTCACTACACTCATGTAGGTCTCTACATCTACCCCTATCGGTCACAACACTATATGTATGGACACTACATGTTGATGTGAAGATGAATGCTTAATCATAATCAATAGTGCTTAACCCTAACACACTCCAAACATAAGGTAGGTGATGAACTAGGGTTTGGTGATTGGGTGAAACTATGGAAACCCTAATCGGATATACATGAAACCCTGACCCTAATTTTAGAACATATGATGTATTTGATGATATTTCTTGAACTACTTAGTATGAGATGATATTTTCTCTCTCCGACTTGTGCAACTCTAACCTTGCAGGTGTATTGAATGTCATAGCTAGTGAATGCTATGGTGTGTTTGATATGTCACGGGGTGATGTGTGAGCCTTTTTAGACATGATGAAATAAATGATGATATGGCATGGGTCTTATGACCTGATGGAGTCTCAATGCCTATATAAAGGTGATATCCTCTAGTGATGAGATGAGGTAATATTATCCCCTAGTGATGTAATAATGTTGATAGCCTTGAGTGGAAATTATACCAAGTGATGATGTGACAAGTTTATACTCATACGTTTTATATCTTCCAGAGTTGTAACATACCCTTATCTTTGTAGAGTTTGTTTATAATTTGTGCATTGTAACTTTGATGCTAAAAGACACTCAATTAACTTAACTAATTAAGTGAAATCCTAACCATGTAGATTCCATGTTCTATAGATCCATTCCATTGTCAGAATTTGCTAGGTGGTGAAATGAGTCATTCCTACGAGAAACTCAGAGCACATATTTTTGGATATGTAGGGGTGCAGTCGAGTATCTCCTTACATCCACATTTACAAGTTAGGGAGGAATACTGCAGTCATACCTATCCCTAAGTTTAGACAACCATGTGTGAGTTGTTCTCATTTTGTGATATGTGATAGGTAGAAGTATAACTACATTTGATGCCTCTTTTTAGAATGACCATGTGTGAGCCTATTTTCTAGTGCCATGCCATGTACCAAGGCAGGCTAGGTGTTTATCATCTTGACTATATGTCATTGTTATAGTTGTTGTTATGTATATTCGATGTTTCTCTCATGTTGACTGAGAGGTGTTGGTGAGATCATGGATTCCATCTCTTCCATTGATCTTGTATGGCACTGATTTTGACTTCACAATGGTCAGTTGGATTTGAGTGATACACGTTAAATTCTCAAGGCAACTAAAAGGCATAATACATCCAGGTAATAAACTTGCTAAGGATTAAAAATGACTCCCATTGGATGACCCTTTGCCGTATCTTTGTATTGATTTCTTAAATTATAATACGGTAAGAGAAATCAACTATATTACATGTTCTTCATATTCTTTCTCAAAATTATATGATGTTCTACTTCTAGATTGTAGATGTCTGAATTGCTTAATTATTATAATCAGTTTACTTATATCATTTATCTGAATCTTCATATCTTGGTAATAATGCTTATCTTTCTGCTTGAGCAAATGTCTGTGTTAAAATAGTTGTTGGCAAAGAGTTATATCTCTCACAGGGATAGGTACATTGGTCTCACCCTATGGGTTTCCACATCTTTTAGGTGGTCGTGCATGACGCGGTAGAGATCATGAGGTTGAATCTGAGAAGCAAGAGGAGCAGTAATGTCGAAGGTTAGATATGTTGCTAGTGTTTTGTAGTAGAGTCCTATGTGTTGTCCCTATACTCTCATGTCCTTGGGGGAGGTTTTGTGATTTTTGTACATTGATACGAGGTTTTTGGCAGTATGTCGTAGTTGCACATATATGTCTTGTATATAAGAACAGGTTGTCATATGTAACAGGTTATGGCGAGTTAGCTAGTGAACAGTGATATGTATCATATTTTGGCATCATATGTAATACATATGACACAATTTGTGGACTCAGATGTAATAAGTTTTGACTTTTGTGCTTATGTGGAATCAGTTTTAATTCCTATGTTTTTTGGTAACTTGAATGCTTAGTGTTAATTCTGCGCTTTGATTTAAGTAATCTCACCCTGTAACGTCAATGGGGAATCACAATTATTCCTTATCTTTTTATTATATCTTTCCTGTGATTTGAATCAAAATGATATTAAATCACATCTTTTCTCTTTCTTTCTCTCAGATTCTCTTTTTCTAGGGTTTTGAGTTGAAAAGAGCAAGAAATGGATTGAATCCATGGGAGTTGTTTGGATTTCCAGAAATCAGAATATCAGAATAGTTCTAGGGCTGTGTATATTGTGGTGAGTGTTTAATCCTTCTTGATTGTGTAGTCATGTTGAAAGCCTAATTCTATCTGAGAAAAATAAATGAGATCCTTGCTTGTATCTGTATGCGATTGGGTAATCAATTTGGAAGAGTTTGGGAAATTAAATTCTACTAAACTATATTATTTATCATTGATTTAGCTTTCTCTAGTAACTAATATATTGAGTCAAGTTCTACTAGACATCCTCTATATAGGGAAATTTTTTGTTTTCCACAGATATTGCTGAAAACTCAAGCCTATGAATGGAGTGCTCAAAAATTTAGTGTCATTTTAGAATTATTTTTGAATTCAATATGCATAAATCACTCAAGGGTATTGTTGATTCTTACTAATATTTGATATGACATGTACATGAGGATAAATATGAGGGGTTGAATTGTGGTATTCCATGTCTAGGGTTAGTGTTGTTGGATTGACTCAAATGAGCCAAAAAATCAATGCTTGATTATAGTTGATGCATTAATTGTGTAGAAATGGAAACTAGGATTTACATGTATTGTAAATAGCGTTGGTGACCCATGTACATGCTGGTGATTTTAGTGAATGATAAGATTTTAATATATTGAACTAAGTTGACTTCTTGAAAACCATAGAAATTGCATATTAAGACGAGTATGATAGATAAAGCATGAGCTTGTATATAATCTTTTGAATGCAAAGAGATGCTCCATTGTAGGTAATATTACATAAATTAAAGGCAAACCATATTATTAATATGTTCTAAATCTAATGCATCTATTATATTATAATTCAAAGAAAACCAGTATCCCTCATAAATGCAAATATTTTCTATAAGTCACATTATAACAAAGTGAGATGACTAGTGATCAAGAAGTAAGAGAAGTAACCCCAATATGTTTTGTATTTCTAAATTGAGTACTTTATAAGGAGGAGAAGGATTAATTTTAATTACCAAATTGTCATTGGGAATTTAATTACACATTACATGCATCCAAATGTAAGGAAGGGGATGCAAAAGGGTGAAGTCTTTTGGCATGATAAGTACTAGGTAAATATCAGTGAATGAGTATGAGGAAATGTTAAATTTATTTGTATTGGATACATTTGAATAAACATTTATTCAAAGAATGTACTTAAATAGAATAATGAAGGATTTGAATGATTAAGATACATTTTATATTAAGTGAATAGAGAAATAATTGTAAGAATGGTAGTGAAGATAAATGAAAGAAGTTAAGAGTAATGAATCTATATTGAAAGGGGAAAAAATGAGTTAAATATGTGTATCTAAGAACCTAGATCTAAACCTTATGAGACGAGTTAGGTAATATCAATGAAGAATATTCTTTAATGAAAGATTCATGAACGCAGTTGAATGAATATAGATTGACTTAACTAGAAGAGAGGAAATCAGGTTTGTTCACTAGAATTTATAAGAACATGCTTTGGAATTGAATTTTATGCTAGAATAGTTTGAGAATTATATCTTGTGATGGTTTTCAGATGAAATATGATATGTGTTGAATGGTAGACCAGAATGAGATAGGGTAAATAGTAAAATATGAGGGATACATGTGCATCGAATGTCTATGCAATGATATTTCCATTGTATTTAAGGAAATTTATATGTGCGTCATTTTTTGTATAACAAACTTTATATAAACATTATTAGTAATAAGAAATATTTTTTTTTGATATTGGTGTGGGATCTAATGTCTCTTTGAATATTTGATGGAAAACATGACACAAAATGGACTAATAAGAAATATTTTAGAAAAATTAAATTATCATGCATTGATTATAGTTGGGAAATCCTGATAAGGGCAAATGCCAGAGAATAAAATTGTGTCTCAAGATAATAGCTCACTTATGTTGACTAATATGAAATTATGTAGAAGTGGAAAGAAACATATATGGTGCTAGTTACATATTGTTGTGCTTCTTGTTTTAATCATTGTCCTTCTTTTAGGCCTAATTTGATTCATGCCATTCTAGTTGTGTGAGAATACACACACTTGATAAATGATGATTTGGATTCTTATTAAGACAAGTAAGTAGATTAAATAATAAGTGGAATGATTAATATATCTAGTTCGATTCCCTAAACACCATAAGTTTCCCTCGAGGTCCAAATCGGGAAAACAAAATGGATCTCCTTGTAGTAATAAGAGAATTCTAACAAGAATTTCTAGAGTGTAGATCGATACCTTAGAGGTTAGACCCCCACGAGTTAGGCGTGAGCCATCTGGTGTGATATTGGACCTAACTCCTCTGATGTGAAACATGAGAAATATTATGTTATGTTATATTCTATTTTGCTTCTTCCTATCTCATGTACTCCAGATGAGGATATGAGTCTCCTTTAAGCAACCCTAAAGTGAACTAGGGTATGTTTTTGATATCATAGAGTGGTTGTCTAACCCTAAGATAATGATGGCGAGTAGTTGACAGGAGAATTAGGAGTGGTGACTTAAACTTGGTGAGTTATGAGCCAAGTAGTTTTAGGGAAAATTAATAAAAGATGAAAAATTGTGTAGAGAATGAATTGAATGTATGTTTCAATCTTTTTTATTGTATTTGATAAATCTACAATTGTTAAATTGTGTCTTGCTATGGAAACTAGTCACTTTTCTTATAAAGATAATCTATTGACTTACTCGTCTCTGTCTAATATGGAATTTGACCTTTGATTTTTGAGAATTGGTTCATGCCCAGGTTTAATGTCCACTCTAATTATGATTTGATTTAGTTGTCATTTGAACATTTCTATTTGGTAGATATATCTTGTGTGGCCTTTGGCTTCAAAATTGTAGGATATGTTCTTGGTCCGGTTGGTGGGGTGTCACAAATATTATGTTATTATTATGTCTTGATTTCAAATGTTAAGATATTGATTTTTTATCTCTATGGTTTAGTAGTTTCTAGTCTAATCATAGATATGAAATGAAACGATGGTTAAAAAGGTTTGGATTTGAGTAGTTGAAAGCCTTCATAATTAACTAGATTATGGTCATAAACTAGATTGACAAATTGATAGAATAATCTGTTATACTTATCGATATCTATAAGTTTCTTTTAAGTTCAATATAATTAATCTGATGATGATGCATGTACTTAGTTTGAGTGGGATGTATCCACTCACCGGGGCTCTATATGAGTCTCATGGGGTTGTTTCAAATGGTTTTAGGTGTAATGTTGTTTACTGTAGAGATCATGACAAAAAAGATATAAACAAAATAATCTATATTAGAATGTCCATGTACTCTCTCTTTCCTAGGATGGGTGTAGTTTAAATTTGTTTCTTTCATATATATATATAATCTACCATACATCGACATACATATGAACAAGAAGACTTGTTTTGGCTTCAACGGTGCGTAATGAGATTTGGATAATTGAGCATGTGAGTGTTTTGAATGTTATTTGTTTCTACAATTTTATTAAGAAAAGGTAACATTTACTTGTGTGTCCTATATATTGTGTTAAGCACTTTTTTTGAGAATGAGGTGTTTTGTTTCTTATCTGGGTTAAGGTTCAGGGTTTCTCCTTATCGGTTGGAATTTATGCTAATTAAAAGAGAGGTCCAAACAATAGTATATAGCTTGGATCCATGTGAGCAGATCCAAGGGCCCAAATTGTTTGAGCTAAGCCCAATAGGATCACTGACTTGGATAAGTTGGTTTTAAATATAATTTCAAATTTGTGTTTCTTTGATAATATTGCAAAAAACATTACTTTCAAATCATAGCTCTGAATGAGGCAAACTTTCCACCATTGATTCAACTTTTTTGTGGTTTTATTATAGATTATTGGATCCAATATCATAAGATTGAAGTGTCTCAATAACTGAATTGCATACTCAAAATTTTAGACACACACTCAACTCTATGAATGTGGTCTCAATGTGACACTCAATCAGTCACAACTTATGAGTTGAGCATGAGGAGACTCAAAATCATCCAATTGATGACAAGGGAGGTCATTGAATGTAGTTGATCTTCTTATGAGTGAAGATGTGCATAGTTAGGAAAGAGAGAAAGTCCAATTTGTTTCATCCTATCCTCCTTATTAGAATTTTTTCCCAAAATATCAACCTGATTTTCAATTACATTGGGACTTCATATACTATATCATTTTGATATTGTGCCCCACATATAGTGTCATAATCACTTTAACATAAACATCATTCCAATATCAATAAACCAAACATCAAGATTTAAAACATTGCCATATAGATCTTATATCGCCTAGTAGGTAAAAAGAGTAGAGATCTTTGATTCAAGTGTAAATCATGTGATTAAACCCAACATTTAGGGTTCTAGCTTCTATATCGGATTATGTGAGGCTATATATCCATGATTGAGATTTTATATCAATAATTCGAGACAAGTGTATTATTTAAACAAGTTATAAAAATCAAAGGAATGTCCCAACATAGTCCATGTAAAACATAATCGAATCTAATTTCACAAACTAAGGCCCCTTTTTTATTTTGTTAGAATTAGACCATCCTTCACTAAAATAGATTAATTAAAAATAAATATGTGAAGTCACGGAAATATATTATTTCAATATATCACCTTTTATATGAGTTAAAATAAATTAATCAATTAAGTCTCAATTAGAAGTGAAATACATTAATTAATTAATTTCCCTAGTATAATTAAGTAACTTAATTAGTTAAAGCACCAAGGTATCATTTATTAATGAAATTTAAGGTCTAATAGACTTTGTCCTCAATATTGGTGGCCAAAATAATTGTAAATTAGTAAAAATGATGGAATTGTTTATTTATTGACATTTAAATTGGTTAAATCTATAAAACTATTTGGAAATATTTATATGGTTAATATATTATATATTTTATCTTTGGTAAAATTATTAAGGCATAAACCAACTCTTATACCCATGTAAAGCCTTAATATAACAATAATGTTGCTAGACTACTTTGTGGTCTAGATTTACCCACAATACAAAATTAACCTTTTATTTGAGTAGTGCTACCTCTAATTTACCTCCTCGTAAATTTTCATCCTGGTTGGAACTAATTTGACCACTCAATTATTTGATACAAGTTAAAATATATTAATTTACTTTAAACTATCAATTAAAGCCATGATCCATATTCAATATTTCCAAGCAATGCTCCAGTGTGTTACATTCTTTGCTTGTCGCAAGCCTGACCGCACGACCCACGTAAATGGATGGTCACCAGTGGATAACTAATGTACAATGCCCCTCCTTCCTCTTTTCTTCCTCTTCCTCTCCCTTCTCTATTTCTTTCCCTCTTCCCTTCTTCTTTCCACAAACCCTAGCTACTCATATCTATATATTTCATTATGGTGGCTGCCATGGCCGCATCAAGGTTCCTCTATTGCTTCAGAGGACATCATCCTTCAACCATCAGAGTGTCACCTCCATCAACCACAGTGGCATCATAGCCTCCTCCAATGTCTCCATCCACCACCACTATGATGACATATGTCCAGCCATCGAAAGAGAAAACCTAGCCTCCCTTTCTCCAGTACTCCAATGTCCATCTCACCGTCATCTCTCTCCCTATCTTTCTCTCTCTCCTTATGGGGTGGCACACTCGGTCTGGCTACGACTGTGTTCCTGACAACCAGCCCCCTCCATTATCCTTGCACCTTCAACCAGCCACACAGAGAGGGAACTACTTCCTACATTTCACCTCTGACTCCTAAAGCTAAAGAAACCTCTCCGCCTTCCTACTCTGACATGTCTTGGCAAAAAGGTTTTGTATCTACAAACTATCGTGTCTTGAGACAAATTCAAAGGATTACAATCTTGTGATACCATCTCCAACGATTTCAAATCTCCAGACATTAACCAAGAGCTCGATTCCCCTTACTCCCTGCTGAACCAACAACTTGGAGATGGCTATGGAAGCAAGTTCTTTTTCTCAAAACTTACCCGACCATGAGCACATTCAGTCAGGTCTGAAGGGACCCTGAAAGTGAAAATTGGACGGGCATATACCCCTATGATGATGTAGGAAGTGTCCCAACAAGCCTAGTTCAAAGGTTAGTCGATTGTATCTTGTTTTGTAGTCTATTAAGAACACAATTAGTAGGATACCTATGCACAAGATAATGACAAAAAAAAGTAATGATAGTATAAACCTAGAGCACATAATTATAAATACATATAATATGAGAATATGATTATCATTATGTAACACATAAGTAATCCATTAGGAACGATTAAATAATTTGTACATGGGAGTAGTACCTAATGCATATAAGATATAATTCTTAAATTAATCTGATTAGTTGGGTGTTTCTTGAGTATTTATCTTATTTGTAATAGTAACATAGCATATCATGTTATCTTGTCATATAGAAGTTTATAAATTAGTGTGCTTTCCTGTTGTATTATATATTTGCAAAGATTACTTAAAACCAATGCAATTGACAGTGGGTGAATCAAACTATTATATATAATATAGATTATAATATGAATTGGTGAGTATATTTCATTAATGGTGATTATATAGGCATGCACATTAACATATTACACACATATATCAGTATATGTATATAGTTTGACCTATTTTGAACAAGTTGGTATTTAAGGAAAAGATCCTCAATGATGTAGCTAGTGTATAAATAGGGTTAAAGATGATTCTATGAACATAGACAAAATATACTATACATGGAACCAATATTTTGATCTTATATATGTGTACATTGTTGTATAGCATTATGCATTCTCGAATAGCTTATTATGGTAGTAGCTCTACTTAAGTTTGTATTACTCTACTAGAAAATGAAACCATATCATGATGATAAGTATGCTTTAGATTACTTAATATCAATGTCAGCAAGATCCAAAGGAACACACCTCCATATAAATAAACATATCCTAAGGAACAACTTTCTTCACATAATATAGTGGTAAACTAATGGGTATATAAACACTTTTAGGTCAAAGAGGACCAATTTGGAATCCCCTGAGATAGAATAGTCTTGAAGACCAGTTAGTGTACTTCTCGCTATTTATATTTTAAGCATAATTTGACTTAAAATCTTCTTATAATGAGGCATCTTTTGAACATTGTCTCCTTCTATTCAACCATTTTGTCATTTATTCATTTCATAATATTGAATCATATGATTCCACAATACTTGATGAATACCTTGTTTCCTTGGGTCTATGGCCCCACCTGCTTTTTTTGTACTTGGAAATGTGAATGGTGAATGCTTACTATCTTGCCACTCTATTTACGCATGTTAGATAATTTGACTACATAACTATAGTAGACGTTTATGCGTAACCATTAGGGCATGCTTCTCTACCTGATGTGCGTTTTTCCACCTTGATATTATAGAGGCATGTTTTTTTGCCTATGATGTGTTTTTCCACCCATTTTATTTAGGATAATGACTCAGTGGTGTCATGACCCTACTATAGTTACTTTAGTCCAATATATTTGCATGCAAATGATTATGATTGTTATGCCAGTGTGAATGGTTAATGGTAAGATGTGTTATCTCACTTGTTTATTTATATGCCTCATTGTCTTAGAACTCATTTCTTGATATATATCTCTTTTTGGAACTTACTAGACTTTTTGAATGACCCTCCTTTTTATGGGAATATCTCATTTTCTCTTTTAACCCATTTAAATGACCAAAATATTGTTAAATGTACATACTCAACTTTTGTTGATACATATCTTGTTCTCCTATTTTTGTGGGTGTTCCCTCCACCCAGATGTAGCTGCTTTATAGGGAAGAGACTCAAGATGATCATGAGCTCATTGGTGAACATAAGGGCAACTTCAGATAGCCTTGTTGCCCTCTGCATATAGTGTTATGTGAATATAGATGCAATTTTTTCATTTTATATACCATCCTTAGGGTGAGAACAATATGTATATGAAACATTTTTTAATTTTTTTAAGGGGTGTTTTCCGCTGCTTAAAATTTTATGGTTTGTAATTGAATGATTGAGTGGGCCCACTATCGGGTCCCACTCTTTACACCATGTTAGATCTGACTACTAACTCAAAAATTGAGACATAAACATAAATCATGACTTCAAAATTTCAAAGATTATGGTAATATGAAAGTCATCAATAATATATCAAGAGTGATCTCAAGGCCCAAAAAAGGTGATCACATGAGTCAACTCAAAATCAAGATTTATATTCACAAGTCCATATTCCTTAATCAAAATCAAGAGTTAAAATTTTGGATATAAAAATTCATAGGTCCAAAAATTTCAAAGCTAGGGAATCAAATTCCCATTTAGACCATAGGTGCGATAATTCATCCATAAATAACATCTAGAAACATTTCAAGGTATCAATATCAAATTCATTATCATGGTATTAAACGTTGGTGAATGATCTAATCATAGGTCTCTTTAGGAACTTAACCACAACCTATATCAACACCATCATGTTTCAAACTTGTCATCAAATTGAAATTCAAGATTGAGTTTCAATTTCATCATAAGATCTGACCTATTAGATACTTAGATCAAGGGATCAAATTGTAAGGAAGAGGTTGCTTTCCAAACTCTAAACAATAAAAAAGATTAAAATGTATAGGCAATCATAATTCGGATCCAAACTAGGCTATGATAGTCATAAGTCAAACTACCATCCTAATCTATCACATAGTCCTCATTAGTCACAAGACATCAAACATATCTAAATAGGGAGGACATTGATTATCAATTGCTACTTCATATGTTCACTAGATCAAAGATCATCTATCAACATATGGAAACAATGTTTCAAGATTTTTCATATTCTAGATCATAATCTCATCACTTTCCTTTCTTGGTCAAGATAAGGTGTTTACTTTGAAATAAAGAAGCCAAATAGCGTCCCGAAGAGTTAGAGAACATAGGGTATGATTGAGATATGATATTAGTCATATAATTCAATTCAAGTTTTATAATGACACATTTTAATCAATAGGAAATTTGCCTCTTCTATCAAAGTTCTTCCATCATGATTAGGATGTCCAAAAAAACTATCATATCAAAGCATGACCATGATATGTATCAATAGGGAAAGATTTTCTTAGTCATGTTTGAGGTTGATCACAGTATAGGGAACCATCATCTATAAAGAATGAGTTCTCCTCAATTCATCCTATAAATGCCATTACAATTTATCTCAAACATAAATATCACATGAGACATATTTGGTTAGCGAGTTTTCATGATATAGGGGATTACATATTAGTTCTTCATTTCAAGAGTACTTTCATTAATGATAATAAGGTTTCAAATTAAGATCAAATAATGTCATCATTATCATATTAATCAACATTTACCAATTAATTATAATTTTAGTTTTCCCATACATAAGCCACCCCTTATGGAGAGATCACACAATCAAATGTCACTAAAGAGCTCACATGAGCGATATGATAAACTAAGTAATCTCATCTAATTAGGTGTATTGGGTATTTCTTAAAGAAGAGGTTAGATTCTAGAAGAGTCTCTAAGCTTAGTAGGGGAAACAATTCCTCAATCCAGTCTTGAATTCACATTGGCCATGTAGGTTTATAGAGGAAACCTTAGTCATAACAACTAGGAAGAAAGGCATTTTAGCGGGACCCTACATGGACCAACCTAGACATCTCGACTTCATAATTATGGAATTGGGTTTTCCCTAGGTTCATATGAGTAATTATGTTCGAGTAATACATAGAGGATATGTGATTGACTCTGATACCATCTATCAATGAATCTCTTATCACCAAAATCCAAAGTTCAAATGACTATAAAGTCAATATCAAAAGGACCCAAGAGTCCCTCCCCATAATGGAGCACATTCAAATAATATGTACATCAATAAAAAAATAACATTAAAAACTACAATGTCTGAAAAACAAGGGTATATACAAAGGATAAACGAATTAGTACCTAACATCAAGATCATAACCCTTCTAGGTTTGGAACCACATGGATATTTTATTTGCATTGCATGATAATCATCAGAGATATGGCAACAAATATCATATTAGAGAGTAAGCAGATATCACTATATGCTTGATACCTAAAATCATAAAATGGGTAAACATCATAAAAATCATGCTAAGTATGGTACTTAAACATATAAAGCACACATTTTCTTAGAAAAAAAAATTATCTAACAATAATAAAGAAGAGAAATTAATGACTTTCTTCTAAACTTGCAATTATATTTTAAATTCATTTTCATTATACCAGTGATAACCATAAGGCATTTTACCAGCTACCCAAAGGAAGGGGTCCATGAGGGTCATTCAAGGCAACATTGATAATGGAACCTATTTCTACAAGAGGGACTACAAGACTAAAAGTCAAGAATTAAACCTATTTAAGCATGGGGGACCTTAAATCTAACTCCAAGAGTTAACCCTTTCTTGACATGGTCTTCCCTTGCTTGATAAAATTAAGTAGTACACCCAATCTCGTGTCCTTACCTTTAGAATACATACAGGTACACAAGGTTGTATAATGAACAGATACGATCATGTTATCAAGTTTGTTCAACAAATTACAAGAATACCAAAAGAAGTACTCATAGGAAACATGTATCTCAAATAAGTATATAAACCAATAATTTTAGATTACATACATCCCAACAATTTCAATACTACTAGATTTGCCAATGTAAGGATAAATCTTAACTTTACTAATAGAACAAGATTAATAACTTGAGTGGATATAACTTGATTTAAATCTTCAACACAAGTCATACAAGGACATCCTGAGATTATAAACAGGCATGATTTCATCAAAACCAGCAAGATATAGCCACTTAACTCATTTTTATCAAGGTTTGGATGTTTCACTAAAATCCATCTATCATCTTCCCCAATATTGATTTCAATCTCAAATAGTATTTGCACGATCACCAACTATTCATATTATATTCATTCCTAAATGAGAGTGAAATATCAAAACTAGATCAGAGATATAAGATTAGGGTTTAATGATATTAATAGGGAAATCATTATATTTGAACAAGATTAGATAATATATGTAGCAATTTGTCAATTTAAGTCACATTCTGTGCAATATTCGTATTAATAGGTCATAATGAATCAATATCCGATTTTGTGTTGCAAGTCATCAAGTTTGCTGATTTGAATTTATATATAACATGGATAAGCATAGAGTCAATATTTGTACATGATTTGATCTCAATTCATAAGCATGTGCATTATATTTCATGTCACATTTATGTCACATGGTCAAAGTAGGTCACATGAGTGATTCAAATGATATTTTGAGTTACATGTCATCAAAATTACTGATTTGGTGTTCATAAAGTAGTTTTGAATCAACATTTGCACAATGTTCAAGACTTTAGTATCAAATGTAGCCATAAAGTCATATTAAGACACAATAAGTGTCATAAGAACATCATTATAATCCAAGAAGGATAATGATAAAATTTTAGTTCATTAGATGTCATAGAATACCGACCCAGATCAAACATAAAGATTTGAGGCACACTTGATCAAGTTAATCATAACGTGATGATCTAAGCATTAAAGTCCATTCTTAGACATTATTACTGTCAAAGATCATATCAGGTTACATATATGAGGCCAAGATCAAATCTTGGATTATTTTTCATCAAATATCAGTGATATATAATCATAGAGATGATTTGAGGCATAAAAGATCATGCTTGAGCATTTAATATCGTTAAACATGTAATATAGATTAAAATGTGTCTTATCATATTTGTAGAGTTGTGAGTGAAATTACATCTTGAAAACAATTCAATAATATATTTCCATTTTGATCAAATCATATGTCATATGTTATTTTTGGGAAATGAATGCATTTTCTACAAATTATACAAGTTCTTGATGTTTTTTTAGAAATTCTTTGAGAGAGGAGATGAATACTACTATTTAGAAATATGATGGTCATTGATGGATCCACGATGGACCAAAAGAGATCACATGACTCACAATGTGCCTCTCTACTAACTAAACAAGGGACAAGGGGGACCAAAGAGCCACAAACTTGGCCATCCATGACTTGATCGATCAACTTGCACAACTTGTCAGTTGGGTTAGAAACCGCGATGACTGCATCTAGAGGGGGATAGGAGAGAGAGAAATAGGGGTCAGGGTCATGAAAAATAGTTGGTATGGCTCACCTTGGGTGTGTGAAGTTGATAGAGGCCCCATATAAGGTTATGCATCCGAGGCGCGAGGAGTATCTCAGGGGAGGCGAATGCTAGAAGAAAGACTATGACTTCAGAAGGGGGGATGTTTTGAGTGCTATTTTGAAATTAAATAGAGAGGAAAGAGGGATTAGGTTTGATAGAAGCTCATGGGGAAGTTAATCGGTGCAAAGGAGTGGCCCAACATGGGTCATCATGGGTAGCATGGACGGACTTTATGCCCCTAGGAAATAGGGTAGAAGACATCCTAGGGACCATGGGATAGAGTTTGTATTTGTGTGAGAGGATACAAGGTCTCTGATTAGTCAAGACAAGCCCATGAGGATTGCTGACTTGGATAAGTCCATTTTTGAATAGGATTACAAATTTGCTTTTTATTGATAATCTTGCAAATCCCAAACTTTCAAACTATAAATCTGATTGATGTGCATTTTTCACTAAAAAAGCTTTTCTTAGTATTGAAGAAAAATATTGGATCCAAGATGACGTTATTTAAGGGGTTCTCAATAATAATTGAATTGCAATTAAAAAATGTAAATAATTTGCTCAAGTTTATGATATTTGGCTCAACGTAACATTCAATCAATCAAAACTTATCAATTTAGAATCATGTGACTCAAAATCATCCACTTGATGATAAGCCATGTCATTGAATGAAATTGATCATCCTATGAGTGAAGATGTGCATAGTTGGAGGAGGGAGAAAGTCGAGGTTGTCACATATCCCTTCTTATTATCCCACAAGATGAGGACTTCATGGAGTTGGCATGTTTCACCAAATAAGGTATGTGCTAATGTGATCATACATTCCCTAGAAATAATTAGAGTCCCCATTGTAGAGAAACACTTGATAACCAACTTGGATGTCTTTTCTCTTTAGTTGGTCGTCATGCCACATATTAGAGATCTCCTTGTCGATGCAAGCATTCTCATAGGAATTTTGGGGGACGGTGGGAACCTCAAACCCAGGGAAAGTGATCTCCTTGTTAGCTTAATAACTAGCTTGGAATTTTGGGGGACGGTGAGGATAGGTTCAACTCACTTGCAGATGTAATCTAAATCAATAAGAATGTATTGATATCCCAAAGAACAAGTATATGGACTCATGTAGTCTGCTACCCACACATTAAGCATATCCAATTCTTGCCACGAGGTCAAGGGAATCTTATCCCTATTAGATATGTTCTCTGGTATTTGATACAAATTACATGATAATATGAACTTGTATGTGTTTATGAATAGTTTGGGCTAATAAAACCTACAATGAAGAACCCTTTTTGATGTCTTATTTGCACTCATGTGGCCACTAGGGCCTAAGTGGCACTTCTCAAGGATAAGATGACATTTATCCGTTGTTACACACATGTGGTAAAGACCATCATCACTGAGAAAAAGAGATATGTCTTATCCAAATAGTGGCTCCTGACATTATGAATGAACTTCTTGAAATTTTTCATGTAGTCAGGGCCTAGGACGCCTGTAGTAAGGTAATTGGCATAATTCACAAACCATGGAATGGTTGAAGATACTTCCACCAAATGGTCATCTGGCAACAAATCATTAGTAGGATCAATGTCAGTGTCAATGAAGTAGATTTGGATCAGATAATCAACCACGACACTTTTTCTTCCCTTCTTATCTTAGATCTAAAGATTGAACTCCTATACTAGTAAGATCCACCTAACCTAATCAACCTAGGATTGGTGTCATTTTTGATTAGCTTGTAGAGAATAGTTGAATGTTTAGTGTAAAAATCATTCGTTACCCACAAGATAAGACTAGAACTTATTAAAGGCATATATTATGGCGAAGAACTCCTTTTTAGCCATTGTATAATTATTATTCTTCATATGATGTCTTGGAGGAATAGTAGATAACATAGTTCTTCTTATCTCTCTATTGCCCTAAAATTTGTCCCACTATGTAGTTGCTTGCATAATAATAATCTCAAGAGGTTGAGACTAGTCCATTACCTGGAGGATGGAAAACATCTTCTTGAATATTGAGTCTATTCATGCAAGTTGAATTAAATTGAAATTTCACCTCCTTTAGAAGTAGATTTGTACGAGGTTTGCAATCTTTTATAGATCTTTTATAACTTTTTATAGAAACCCTCACGTTCTAGAAATTCTCTGACTTGGACTTCATCTTAGCCTCGAAATTCTTCTTGGAATGGAAGAGCGTGATGAATACCTCTCATGAGGCGAGTGGCAAGTAGACATATCAGGTGAAAAAGCACCGTTGGCCACCTTTAGGAGAAAATCTTCAGATCTAGAAGGTAGAATCTCCAAAAGATGATTTCACAGCTATCCCTTATTCTCCTAAGGATTGGTTCGAGGTTAATCAAATCTCCAGAAAACTCGTCGTGCATCGGTCCTTTACTGAGATCAATGTTAAAGAGGGTCGCATTTTGTTATCGAGCGCTTAAGTTTCTAAGAATGTTGCAAGAATGGAAGTTTTGTCGATCTAGTTATGTAGTTGAATTCTCATTGGATCTAGTTCTCTTTCACCAACACTTGGCAAATGTGTGTAACTTGTAAGATGATTTTGAAATCATTCCCAGGATGAACAACATGTTCATCTTTAGATTATCTACTTATTGCGATATGAAGCATGCCTTGGAGAAGGGACCTTGGTTTGTGAAGCATTATCCACTGGTTTAAATGAAATGGAGTCCTGGTTGTCCTATTTTGAATATTGGCTTCAAGAGTGTACCCATTTTGATTAGGTTGTTTGTCCTGCTGATAGAATTATTGGATGTTAGAACTTTTGAACGCATTGGCTCTTTTCTGGGATGTCCTATCAGTGATGATAAAGCTACTTGGAACTGTAGTTTTCTGGATTATGCTAGGATCCAAGTTCTAGTTAATTCAACATCTAAGTTTCCATCTATTATTGAACTACAGGGAGATAATGGTATACTATATCGTGTGTTCATTGAATATGGATAGGTTCTAGGTTTTTATGATAAGTGTAAACTATTTAGACATGAATTAGGTTGCTTCCCTATAGTTAAAAGTCCCTCTAAAAAGAGTCAGAACTAGAAAGAAGCATCAACGGGATTTGTGGGTGCCTCAAACTCTATTGTTGAGGATTACTCTGGGTCTTCTAGTGATACTAATACTTTTGCAATTTTGGACACCTAAGGATTTATCAGTTCTAGATATGTCTCATAAACCCTTGTTCAAGTTTTTGATGATTTGTCTCTGACATTTGTTAATGGTCTAGTTGTTTTGAATACCTCGAATATGATATCGAATTCTCCTCATGTTGTAGTTCCTAAGACCACTGCAGGAACATCTCTGGGAATCATTAACTCAATGTTCTCCCCCTTGAACATTTTGGACACTATCGATGAAAGCGTTGAGGTTGACAACTTAATGACCCTAGTAAATAAATGATTCCACCTCTTAAAATCTCTTCCTGGAACGTAGGGGGCATTAATTATAAAATCAAAAGCATCCAGGAGGATTTGAGAAGGGTGGGGATAAACATCTATATTCTACAGGAAACTAAACTTTGGAAGTGGAAAATAAGCAAGTTTGTTTCTAAGAATTTTCATTGTGTGGAAATCATTTCTAACATTGATTCTCATGTCTTGGGTAGAATTTTGATTATTTGGAATCTAGGAGAATGTGTGATGGTTAAGATTTATGAAATTGATCAGCATATCTTGTGTAAAGTTTTGGTAGATGATTTGTTTTTCATATCTCTATTGTTTACGAGCATAATGGTGATTGTGAGCGTTCAAGTTTTTGGGATTCTTTGAATGATACATGTCAGAGTTATAACTTACCCAAGATTTATCCAGGGGACTTTGATGTTGTGCGAAGGGACAGTGAGAGAGTAAGCATGAACCCTCCTTCTAGCAAAGCCATGAATGAATTTAATGACTGGATCTTGAATTGTGATCTCTATGAGTTAGATTTAAAAGGTCCTTTCTTTTCTTGGGATAATTGTCAAGAGGATGATGGGTTTATTACTTATAATATTGATAGGGTCTTTTATAATGATTTGTTCTTGAACTTCATTGAAGTTTTTTCTAGTGATCTTGTGTCCAATACTACCAGTGACCGTAAATCTATTATGTATTCCATTGGTCATCCAAGAGCGGTAAAATCTCCTTTATGCTTTATTAATTCTTGGTCTTCTAAGGATGGTTTCCTTGAAGTAGTAAAAAACACTTGGGAACTTGAAGTTGAAGGTACTTCTATATTCAAGGTGTATAGAAAATTACAGAGATTGAGAAGTGCTTTGAAGGAGTGGAATTGTGTTAGTGTGGGTAATTTTTTGACAATGTAAAGATGGTTAAGCATAATACGCTACAAGCTTAAATCAAGGCTGATCTTGACCCTTTGAACCATTCCCTCCAAAATGATGCAAAGTTACTTAGGAATGTTCTTCATGAAGCTGAAAAAGTTAAGGGAAGTTGTTGTATCTTGGTATCTCAATTGAGGAAACATATTAAGTTTTATAAATGTTTAATGTTATTGGAGTCATAAAATATGTTGTTTCGATCGGGTTTTTTTATCAGTAACAACTCAGTTGACCAACCATTATATAAAAATAAGACTAAAAATGGATTTTAAACTTATTTATTAATGTTACAATCACCTCAATTGATTTATATGATTAGCCTAACACCATAGTAGCTCCCACAGTCCGTAATTCCTATTATAGATACTAAATATGAGAGAGAGAGAGGATAATTAGGGGTTTGAAGGATAGAATTGTCAAAAATTCCTATTTGTTGTGTTAGCTTTTAGAAACTTACAAATTCATGTAAATCATCAACCTTAGATAGATTTTCATCGTGAATATATTATACGACCCCTGACCTAGGTTTTTGGGATAACCTCGTTTTCTTTGTTTGATTAGATGTTTAGAACCTTAATCAAATCCTTTGAGATACTTTTATAACATGTGAAAAGTTTATCTTTTCAGTTTGGGCTTGTTTATTTGATGTTTGAGCTATGCATGCCTATTTTGGACCAAGTTGCAATTTACCTAGTAGGGAGGGTTATCTTGCAATTGTCACATGTACAATGTGCCCTCTATGTCTTGGCATTATGATAGAGAGAAATAATCATCGAGGCACTTTGCTTGTACCATGGTTGATTTTGTGACATCACATGGTGGTATTAGGGTTTTTAGGGTTTGCCTTGTTGGCGTGTGTCGACCATGCTAGGGTTTCTGTGTGTTGCAACTGCATCAACACTCTTGGATGAGTGTTCTGACCACAAACCTAGGTGTTATATTATTTAACCATTGTGACCTAGGTGTGGTTTGGTCACTAGGGTTTGTCTTTTAGTGGAGTGATTCGACCATGTTGTGTGGGTGACCTAGTGTAGTGGTCACTACATGGTCTACCCTGGTGTGTTGCAACCGCAACATGGTATGTAGCTGACCTAGGTGTTCATTGCACTTCCTAGGTTATATCATCCTTTGATGCATGCATGTGTTAAGTGGTTTCATGGTTGTTTCCTTGGTAAACAAGTGTCCTTTTGATGCTCTCTTGTGTTTACACCTGATAACCCCCTTGCTTCCCTCCTACCTTGAGTATATAACCCCTCTCCTTCACATGAAAGTATCATTTTCAGCTCTACTCTTTATCTTCTCCCTTGTATTCATTCGTGTAGCATTGTGGAGCAAAATAGTATTGACCTTGGAGCTTTGGTGGCCGACCAACCTTGCATGTGGTTATCTTGAGCTTGCTCATCTTCAATGTGGTGATCTTTGGTGATCTTCTTTCTTGGTAAGATGTTATCTCTCCTTGGTCACATTTTCTTTTGGCTCTCTACCCTACCTTCTTCTCCTTTCTTGGATGCGAGACTATGGTGAGGATCTTCTTTTCATAAAGGTCAGAGACTATGGTTTGACCATGGTGGTACGTATGTGAGAAGAAGCTCTCTTCTTTCTGCTCTTATTCGGCCTAGGGTTTGATTTTTTCCTTATCTTGAGTCTTCTTTTGATATTGGAATGTTTTCTTCTTCATGAGGTAACCTTGTGGCCGAGGAGTTGATATTTTTTGGAGTTTCTTCTCCCCTCTTGGAGCTTGTGGCTTTTGGGCTTGATTCTCTACGTAAGGCGGGTTATATAACTTTCCCCTCTTCTATTGTTGAACAATTTTCTTGCATGTGTGTTTCTGTTTACATCTCTAAAATGTGATCCTATTATGCTAGATGAAGTTACCATTATCTATGGTATAATATTGGGTAATAACCTCTTGTGGTTTACTTATACCCCTAAACCCTAATTTCTTGTAACCAATTTTGTGGTGATTATGTTATGGTCGGTTCCGTCTTGCTTTTGATTATGGATTTCTATCAACATACATATGGTTCGAGCATCATGAAGTTTTATTTCTATTTTGCATGTGTTGAACATGGGTTTTATCTCTCTTAACAAGGTTCTTTCATGATGATCTCTATGATACATGCTTTAGAGTTTTATTGATCATGTTTGTATGGAGTCTTCCTTCTAGATGATGCTTGGTTCCCTTGAGTTTTTACCTTCTACTTTGTTCATGGTTAGTTCTATTTTGATTTGGCATTTAAATGCATGATGGGTGAGGTGTTGTGGGTGCTACAATGGCTGACCCTAATCACCCTTCACCGCTACACTATGTGTTTATTTCGGTCAAATCATCTTGGATGGCCATGTTGGTAGCTACCATGTTGGTTCTTGTTTCAGTTGACACACTTTGGTTTGGGTTGGATGGTCACTACACATCTTTGCTTTGGTCATAACAAGTTTAGTGTAGTGGGTCGCTATACATGGTTGATGTTTTCTTCGTTTGCAACAAGATCTTAACCTTAAGTGGGTCACAACACTTGGTAGCAACAAGTGCACTTAGGGTCACTACACTCATGTAGGTCTCTACATCTACCCCTATCAGTCACAACACTATATGTATGGACACTACATGTTGATATGAAGATGAATGCTAAATCATAATCAATAGTGCTTAACCCTAACACACTCCAAACTTATGGTAGGTGATGAACTAGGGTTTGGTGATTGGGTGATACTATGGAAACCCTAATCAGATATACATGAAACCCTGACCCTAATTTTAGAACATATGATGTATTTGATGGTATTTCTTGAACTACTTAGTATGAGATGATATTTTTACTCTCTGACTTGTGCAACTCTAACCTTGCAGGTGTATTGAATGTCATAACTAGTCAATGCTATGGTGTGTTTGATATGTCACAGGGTGATGTGTGAGCCTTTTTAGACATGATGAAATAAATGATGATATGACATGGGTCTTATGACCTGATGGAGGATCAATGCCTAAATAAAGGTGATATCCTCTAGTGATGAGATGAGGTATTATTATCCCCTAGTGATGTGATAATGCTAATAGCCTTGAATGGATATGATACTAAGTGATGATGTGACAAGTTTATACTCATACGTTTTATATCTTCCAGAGTTGTAACCTACCCTTATCTTTGTAGAATTTATTTATAATTTGTACGTTGTAACTTTGATGCTAAAAGACACTCAATTAACTTAACTAATTAAGTGAAATCCTAACCATGTAGATGCCATGTTCCATAGATCCATTCCATTGTCAGAATTTGCTGGGTGGTGAAATTAGTCATTCCTACGAGAAACTCAAAGCACATATTTTTGAATATGTAGGGGTGCAAGTCGAGTATCTCCTTGCATCCACATTTACAAGTTAGGGAGGAATACTGCACTCATACCTATCCCTAAGTTGAGACAACCATGTGTGAGTTGTTCTCCTTTTATGATATGTGATAGGTAGAAGTATAACTACATTTGATGCCTCTTTTTAGAACGACCATGTGTGAGCCTATTCTCTAGTGCCATGCCATGTACCAAGGCAGGCTAGATGTTTATCAGCTTGACTATATGTCATTGTTATAGTTGTTGTTATGTATATGCGATGTTTCTCTCATGTTGACTGAGAGATGTTGGTGAGATCATGGATTCCAGCTCTTCCATTGATCTTGTATGACACTGATTTTGACTTCACAATGGGCAGTTGGATATGAGTGATGGACAAAGTCAAAGTCAAATCAAAATTGGAGGGATGGAAATCAAAGATTCTTTCTATGGTAGGAAGGTTAGAGATTGTTTAATCTACTCTGAATGTCCTCTACTTGCACTGGTGCTATGCCTTTCCCATTCCAAAGTCTATCATGGGCTATATTTAAAAACATGTTGTGATTTCCTTTGGAGGAAAATGAAGAGAAATCTCCTCTGCATCTTGTTAAATGGAATAGTGTCACACTTCCCAAAAAGAATGGGTGCTTGGAACTAGAAAGATCACTGAAGTTGTCGGAACCTACTTACTTCTGAATGCTTGTAATGTAGCTAATAAAAAGGAATCCTTATGGGTATAATGGGTTAATGAAATATATTTATCTAAATCCTCATTTCAGTCAATCAAAGTTTCCTCTTCTATATCTTGGATGTTTTCTAAAATTTTGGATTGTAGATCAGAATTGTTGGATCATACTAAGTTTTGCATTGGGAATGGAAAGGATACATTCCTCTGGCTTGACCCATGGGCTTCAAATAATTTGTCTCTTTGGGACATAGTTGGTAAAGAGTAATATCTTAAACTTGGCCTTCCTATCAATTATAAGGTGAGTGATGTGTTGAAGGAAGGGAAATGGATTGTTCCTGACAATAGAAACAACAAGAGTTTTTCTAAATTTCTCATTAGTTTTTCTATTTCAAGTGAGGGACCTAATTTATTATCCTTTAATTATAAAAAGGCTCTCAACTTAAAGCATGTGTGGAACTCTATTTGTGGTCAAGACCCTATTTTAGAGGTCTTTTTATGGCTTTGGAAGGGTTCTCTTCCTAGAAGATGTCAGCTGAATATGTGGAAGATTATCCATGACAAACTTCCAACCTCTGAATATATGAGAAGAATATGTTTATCTGGACCTTCGAGGTGTTTCCTTTGTAATATGGACTATGATTCAACTAATAGTTTTTTGTTGAAATGTTCTTATTTGAAGGACATATGGAGAGAGCTGGAGAAGTCAATTAATTTTTGTTTTTGGATTTTTTATTGGTTTGATGTTCTAAAAATTAAGAAGAAGAAGCATAAATTCCTCCTCTTAAGCTCCTTGTATCACTCTTGACGGGAAAGAAATTATAGAGTTCATAAGGACAAAGAACTCTCTGTAGTTGATGTTAGTAAGAAGATTTTGCTTGAGTATTATGGTTTTTGGAATTGACTGGTATCTCTCTATTTTTTGGCTATTATGTGTTGAAGGGTCCACTATGTAAGACGGTCAGAGTTTGGATGTGTTATTCATTCTTTGGGATCTATTCACTGTTGGTGGTTTCTTCTCTGCCCATCGTTTGAAGCCCTGTTTGTTAGAGAGAACAAGTTCTTCTATTTTTGGGTTGTTTGTTCATAGAAGAGCAGTATCGAGTTATAGTGTTGTTTTGGTGAGTAGGTTTTGCTATATGTCTTTGATTTATTTATTATATGGATGAAGTTTCCTCTTTGGAGGATGATCATATTTTGATATGTTCTTCACCTTTTGGGATCTGATCCATGATGGTGTTTGTTCTTGTCTGTCCATCTTATGAAGACCCTATTTTTGGGAGAACAAGATTTTTAGTTGGTTATACTTATCTCTATACTTGTAAAGCTTCTTTTTCTTATGTTTATTTCTCTACTCTGTTTTGGCATGCATGCCAATTTCTCTTTTCTCTTTCTATTTAAGTTTTGTAGAGAAACTTTTTCAAAAATACAAAAAAGAGAAAGGAGTTTTGAGACCCAAAAAAAATTATCTGACCTTCTTCACTAAAGATGGGGTTGCTAATTTTTCAACAATTTCAATTTAGCCTTGTCGACTGCAATTCCTATTCTACTCACCCTGGGACCTAGTACTAGTCCCTACTTTACAATGAAGTGGCATTTATCCCGATTTAGCACCAAGTGTGCTTCTTCATTACAAGCTAGGACATGTGAAAGATGATGTTATCATGAATCAAATGAATCTGCATAGAAGGAGAAGTCATACATGAAACAATCTATAATAGTCTCAGTCAATCCCACAAAAAGAGCTACCATGTAGCGTTGGAATTTAGAGGGGGCATAGCAAAACTAAAATGACATTTTCCAGAATGCATACATATCAAAGAGGGATATAAATGTGGTCTTCTCTTGATCATACATGTAGATTGTGATTTGATTAGACCCAAAATACCCATTAAGGTAACAAAAGAACTCATGATGTGCCAAATACTCTAGAACTTCTTCAAGAAAGGGAAAATGAAGTGGTCCTTGCTCGTGGCTTTGTTCGAATTTCAAGAGTTGATGCACATCCTATACCTTGTGATAGTGTGACTGGGAATCAACTCATTGTTATCATTCATAACCAACGGAATATGTTTGTGTGAAAATGCATATGAAGAGGGGGTCATGGAAAAATAGAGAGGGAGAGGGGTAAAAAAGAATAGTTAGAAAATTATCTGTTGTAAGAATTGCAGAAATGGCTAGCAAGGGTGGCCACTAGCCGTCAGAAAATTATACCCATTTTACAGGGCCTTGTTTTGTTTTTGTTGAACAAGGGACTACCCAACCTGGCATACATTATCATCAACATGGGCTAGTAGACCATGGTCATATCTGGGACCAATATTCATATCTGGTTGATATAGTTGACTTGTATTTAATACAATATACATAGTATTTTTACTAATTTTGTAAACTTAATATATATATATATATATATATATATATATATATATATATATATTGGCAGATCCAGAAATCTACTAAAGGGGGGGATGGATTAGTATGAGAAGTGACAAATTGACTTTAGATATATAAAAAATATATTTATTTAAAAATAATTGAAATAAATACCTAATGTAATGTCTCATTGTCTCCAATATGAACAATAAGCTATTTGTAAAAAATTAAAATCTAAAATAAATGACATGATATAATTCACTATATTAAAGTAATGAATTTGTTTAAAAGTATAAGGTCATAAATAACAAATTATTTAACCATGTTATTAATATTTAATGACTAGATAATCAACAATATAATTATAATTCACAGTCACCTGATCAGTGCAATGTACATAAAATTGAGAGCACGTAAAAGAAGTACCAGTTATATTAAAAGTGAGAACAAACTCTCCTTTTAAGTGGAGAACAAGCATCAAAATATAATATGACACCATTTAGTGGATGGTAAGACCCAAAAAAATTGTACCAATCAAATCTTATACTATAAATTATATAAGTATAATGCATTAGGTAATGTCAAATTATTTTCAAATCTTAACACAATGATTTATATGAAGGAACTTGAGAAAGAAAGGAAGAAAAATATTTCATGTAGTTTTCTAAACAAAATATAATGGGGAAAAAATTGAGGAATGAAAAGTAAATAGAATTAAGAGGAAAGGTCCATGAATATATTTCTAATTTTTTTAAAGTTGAAGAAGAGAGGTTACAAAAAAATACATATATATTTTTATTGACTTTTATTTTACATGTTATTTTTACTTTTCTTTCTCTATTTGATTAAAATTATATCTACAAGATGGGTTATTCTACCTTTTTTCTCCTTACCCCACTTTTTACATGTTTCTTCTCTACTTTTATTTTACCTTGTATGTCAATTCAATCGTTTTCTTTTCTTTTATGGATACAAGTATTATCATTATCTTCTTTAGTTCTTGTAAGTTTGTAATTATTGTTATATAGATTAAATTGATGATATCTAAATATTACGTAATAAAAAAATTATGAAATACCATGTAATAATAAATATTGTTTGGATCTATTTCTATATAGAAATATGGATCTTTTCTGAATTTTGGAGTGACTGACTAATAAACATTTGAAAGGAAAATATATAACTAGAAGGTGATTAGTTGTGTATGTATGTTTATCATTTTTTCCAATGGTGTATAATTATAATTGAGTGAACTTACTCAAGTTATAACTAATAATGTTTTTGAATTATGAGTCATTTATATTGCATTATATTCTAATTAATACATCAACATGATGCATGTTATGTTTTTATAATTTTCATATTATTTAACTAATTTTCATATTTAATGATAGATGGCCCCAGTCTTTATAGAGATCCTCTTTCAAGTATGGTAGTGGAGACAAATTGTACAAGTCTTAACACAGTTAATATAAAATTATTAAGTAAATTTTAATAGGAGAGAAACCAAAGATATAATTTCTTAAGCCCATAATTTATGACATCTATATTACAACTGTAAATTTTATAATTTGTGAGGAGATAAGGCACATGATCTATAAATATATTAAGTTTAACCCCTAAGTAGTTCATACAAAGAAGGATGGTAGGATTGATTGAAATCGTAAGATTAAAATTTGCATTTTGTGTGGTGTAATATAGTATTTTTACAAAATACAAATTTATACATGGTATCACAGTAATAGCAAAAAAAAAATTTTAGAGAGGGGCGTCAGCCTTGGTAGTCCTCCCATTCCATATATATATATATATATATATATATATATATATATATGTGTGTGTGTGTCTATGTATATATATATATACATATATATAAACATTGCAATCAATCATGATCCTAGTATATAAATTATAGATGATGGACATATATGATACATCCGAATACAAAATAGATACATGCCTTCGTAGAGGCAAATATACAAAAATATGCAACATGTACACAAATAAACAACATGTCCTTCAGTCTGCATCGTCCTTTTCCCACATCCATATACCTCTAATTCCTAAGTAGGATAGAAAGCTCAATGGGTGTCAGTTGTGTTGAAAAAGACTAGGGTACGATGTAGAAATAAAAAGGTGAAGGTGGGATGAGTGGTCTTCGAAAAATAGGATGTGTGTCCACAAGTGGGGCACACAAATTGAACATAAAACATAATGGTGAATATGTAGCATAGGGTGGAGGTTGGTTGTTATGGATTGCTGGTGGTAGGATTGGAGTGAATGGAATAAAAGAAGAAGAGCTTGCCCCATAGTAGCGCATTGTCTGTGCACTAGTACATAACCGACCTTTAGTGTCGGTTATTTAAGACCTTTGGTGTCGATTTTTAAGCGACACCTATGTGGGCACCGCTAAAAATCCAACTGTTACGTGCTGGTTCTCAAACCGACGCCATAACCCTTCACGCGCCACAAAAAATGCGTCAACATGGAGGTATTGGCGTCGGTTATTAGCTTTGAAATCGACGTCATATACCTTCGCGCCACAGAAAGGGTGTCATCTGGGGCACTATTGGCGTCAGTTTATTTGTGATAACCGACGCCATATCACCCACTGTCACGGTCATGCTGGTCAGCATGGCCGTGGTGTCTAGCCTGCTGCCACGACCATGCTGACTAGCACGGCCGTGGTGTCTGGCCTCATTAGGAAATCGGCGTCGGTTACTAGTAGAGAAACCGGCACTATAACAATTTGTCGTCGATTTTATAAAAATAACCGATTCCTTTTTAATGTTTTTTTTGTCAGTCTGGAGACCTACTGTGGCTGGTCGCAGGATGAGAAACATGCAGTTCAATTATGAACTGTAGGTTTTACGACATCCATTGATATCAGCCAACAACAGGCCAGAAACTTGCAAAATTAACATGATGGACAATATTATATATATGTGATTCACACTCATGTATAAGAACATTTAATTCATATTATTTTTTCATCACACGTATGTAGAAACCAGTAGCAACCTGCATTTCCATTTATTTCATCTCTTTTTACATTCAGACACATGTAGAAACATTCATGTATTGATGATTTTCACACACATATGACAATTCATAAAAATTCATTCACATTCACACAAAATTAATTATGAGAACAAAGTTATTCTTTGTTCATCATTGTCAAAAAAATTATATTTAAAAATTCCCACTCTTTGCAGGGCTTTTGCCCAATCTTCTCTTACATCATCTAATTCATCTTTCGTATAGGGAGCATGTATATCGAAATGCTTTGCACCTGTGTTGAAGTCCTCAGTTTTAAAGACCTACAAAGAGAATGACGTATATACATAATTATAATAATTTATAATAAGATTCATATATTTCGTATTATCTAACGAGACTATGTATAATACTTGTTGTATGTTATCGATTTCTAATATGGCATGTTTGATGATTAGGTCCATAAATCGCATCACATAGTAGGCACATGCCCAACCGTTGTCTTGTGTAGCACACTATAAATTGAAACATGTATCATCTTGAACAGACTAGCTATTATATATTCCATAAAAATACTTACAGAGGACGTGCTAGGTTGTGGGTCTATAGGATTACTCCCAACCTCTGCAGTACGAGCAGTATGAGAAGAGAGGTTCGCCACAGGTACTATCTGAGTGGCAGTCTGAGACGCCTGCCACTTGTTAATTGCTTCATGGAGTCTTTTATCAAGTACTCCCTTGACTCTCCTATCAATTAAGGAATCTACCTATACATGGATAAAAGAATGCTAGTTTCTGATTATTGAATTCCCTTTCACAATAACATTCTAAAATAGAAATAAGTTACCTCAGCTTGTGAAAGTCTCGCTTTTGGGACAGGTTTACGTTGGGATGGCCCAAAGAACGCTTTGATGCCCATACCAGCGTCTGCACCCCTTACACGTCCTGAATGCTCTGGGTTACCCAGAGCAACTGTCAGTTCATCCCTTGTGCCCTGAGGGATGAACTTGCCTTTCTTCCTCTTCTCGTGCAGCTCCCGCTAATCACCATGATCGATAAAAATTCAAAAGTAAATATAACAATAATCAATATCGATAGATTTCTCTAAGAGTTGATTTTTACCATTTTTTCAGCTGCCTCAGCAGTTACGGGCTTCATTATCTCTCCCTTCTTGTTTTGCCTCCCAACTATCCACATAGCATGGTGAGGCAGAAGTGCAGGAGAAGCAGTAGAGGACTCTGCAGTCTCTTGAGTAGCAGTAGGCTGAGTAAACTCAGCCTTTAGTCTTTGGTGAACGCCTGCATATCCTCTTGGACCCATTGTGTGGTCGTGCACATTCAGTGCACGCCTTGCTCATTGAGCATCCCTGATAGCCTAATTAATTAGCACATTGATTTGGTTAGTAACACTAAAGGTCAACCTTGAATAGATGAATACATTAAAATGTATATTAATTAAATTAGGAGTGGCACTTAATACCTTGAATTCATCTGTTTTTCTTCGGGTAACAAACTCCTCCCAGACTTTGGGGTCCAAGTAGTTCCATTGTTGTGTGGCTTCCTTCTTCCTATATTTATTTTTCAAAGAGAATACAAACAAAAATTATTAGTGTAGAGTTAGTGAAATACTGATCAATGTCTAGAATTGGAATCAATCAAGAACCTATTCTCAGCATCGCGCATGTAATCTCTGGTGAGATTGGTCCTATAGTTCCTTAGGACCCTCCCACAACATTGCATCACACATTTACGATGCAGCTTTTCATCCATATCAAATATGCTCTGCAAATTAAATTGAATTGCTATTACTAGTATCCTAAAAATTAGTAATCTACACAAATAGAATTACAAATAATAATAACTCACGCATAGTTCCTTCCATATGTGGTCTTTCTTCCCCTTAGAAACTTTATGCCATGATTCTAGGATAGGACTACAATGGCTGCGAGTAAGAACCCCAAGATATGAAACAAATGAGTTGTGGCTCACTCCATATGGATTTCCGGCCTGATCGAAATCCACAGCCAATTTGGGTCCATTGCCCCTTTGATGTATTAACTTGTTCATCATTGTGATGCCACTCACTTTCCCAATTTTCTTTTGTTGCTCATCAAGTGCTGTAACAACTTCAGGGGGTACATCACCAACCTAAAATTTGATTAAAAAACACACTTATATGATATAATTAGAAATGAACATATAGATAGAAACCTCAGGGATATATTCATAATTAAAATTAACTAACATTGTCAGGCAGCGCAATCACGTCCTCACCCTCATGGTGATCATCAGCACATTCATCATGGGAATGCTCAGCCATCAGAAAGTTCACATTCAAATTATAAATTTCACATTGTAAAGTAACACGAATTGTAAAGTTCACATTGTAAAGTACACATTCACATTGTAAGTAATTCACTTTTTAAAGTTCACATTCACATTGTAAAGTTCCCATTCACATTGTAAAGTAATTCGCATTGTGAAGTCCACATTCACATTGTAAAGTTCACATTCATAAAAATAAAACATAATGAAAATATAAACATCCATGCCTCTAATATTGTGATCTTTTATCAATTAGCAATCGTTTATTATGATCCCCGCGAACATACAAGTCACTGTGATCCTCAGCTTCAATGTTTGGTGGTGTTGGCAACCCAACTGAGAATGGACTGGAGTCATTATACTTATCATAGTACTCTTTTTCGTCTGTAGGATCTTCAATGAACTGTCTTTTACCATGAAGAACAACTGACCATTTATCATTTGCAGGATCATCGATATAATATACTTGTTTTGCCTGTGATGTCAATATGAATGGTTCACCCTTCTCGCCAATCTTTTCAAAGTTCACTAACATGAAACCCAATTCATCCACTATAACTCCTTTGTTGTTGTCAACCCAATTACATTTAAAGAGAGGAATTCTGAAATCTACATAGTCAAACTCCCATATGTCTTCAATGACACCGTAATATGACATTTTAGCTTCACGTGGACTTTTATCCTTTACACTTGCAAAAAATAATGAAGACGCTTGAAGGGTGACCCTGCTGTTTTGGACGACACTCTTATCATCTTGACGCTTTGTGTAATATGAGAAACCATTTATGTCAAACCCTTCATAAGACATAACATTCAATTTTGGTTTAAAGTCGAGGCATTTGATGGTTTTAGTAAGATTATTTGGTGTTTTTGATAGTTGATGTAAGACTTTATCTTCAAACCACTTAATAAATGTCTTGTTATGCTCTCTAGCCAGCCACATTGAATTGGATCGAGGATATTGTCTCATGATGAAATTGGTATGTTCCTCAATATAAACACTCACTTCGTCGATGTTGTGTAAAATATACAAGTGACCTTGCTCCAACTGCTCACGGTTGATTACTTTCACCCGTGATCCCAAAACTCCTTTGCCAAAATGCTCCTCAATATTCTTGTCATTCACGGGAGCGTCATTACCACTCAGAAAGTCATTGGAAAAATCCATAACCTCTCTCACTACATAACCCTCAATAATACTCCCTTCAGGCTGATAACGGTCATGAGATACATCCAATGCAAGAAAACTGGACCCAACATTTTCACTTCCCTAGTCAAGTGGACAACAAGATGTACCATGATATCAAAGAATGATGGAGGAAAATACATAACAAGCTGACATATGGTAACAACCACTTCTCTTTGCAAATTATCGAGAGTATCAGGGTCACTAACTTTACTGCACAGACTGTTGAAAAAGAAACAAAGTCTGGTGATTGCAAACCTTACATGCTTTGGCAATATAGATCTAATTGCCACAGGCAATATTTGTTGCATTAGAGTGTGACAATCATGAGATTTAAGACCTATCATCTTCAGATCTTTCATTGATACCAATGTACGGATGTTGGATGAGTAACCCTATGGAACCTTAACATTTACCAAGCATTCACAAAATGCTTTCTTCTCCTTTCTAGACAACGTGTAACAAGCGGGAGGTAAGTATGTTCTCTGATCACTACTAACTACTTCTGTTAATTTTGTCCTTATTCCCATTTCACGTAGGTTCATTCTGGATTTTATCCCATCTTTAGTCTTACCTGGTATATTCAACAGAGTACCGATGACGCTATCACATACATTTTTCTCAATGTGCATGACATTGATACAATGCCTGATTATCAAAGAACTCCAATAAGGAAGATACTAAAATATCGACTTCTTCTTGAGTAAAGACTTGTCACTCCTTGTGGCCATCGTACATTGTGATCTCTTACCAAATTCCTTGGTGATGTCTTTCACTCTTTCATAAACATCCTCCCCTGATATAGGTTTAGGTGCACTTTGTTCCTCATTCCGTCCATCGAATGCTTTGCGCAACCTACGATACGGATGAAATTTTGGAAGAAACCTTCGATGAGCAAGATATACAGTCTTTCCTCCGTGTTTTAGTCGTATTGAATCAGTGTTCTCTTCACATGTAGGACACACTTTAGATCCTTTGACACTATATCCAGACAAATTCCCATATGCGAGAAAGTCATTCACAATGCAAAACAACATAGTGTGCAAACAAAATGTCTCTCTTCGTGAAGCATCATAGGTCATCACACCTTCACCCCAGAGCTTCTTCAAGTCATCAATCATAGGTTCAAGATAAATGTTGGTATCATTTCCAGGTTGTTTAGGGCATGATATCAAAGATAACAACATAACATACTTATTTTTCATACACAACCAGGGAGGAAGATTGTATATAACAATCATAACAGGCCAAGTGCTATGTTGGTTGCTCAATGTCCCGTATGGATTCATCCCATTTGTACAAAGCCCAAGTCTTAGATTCATGTCCTCTTCACCGAATTCAGGGTACAATAAATCAATCTTCTTCCACTGTGGGGAATCAGACGCATGTCGTAGGATCCCATCATCATTTTTATTAACATCTGCATGCCACCTCAAATTCTTCGCATCTATAGGATTGGCAAACAAGCATTGAAACTATGGTATTATAGGTAGATACCACATCACCTTGGCGGGAGAATGAGTCTTGGAATCTCCCGAAGTTGTCAATTTATACCTTGGCGCACCACATTTTGGACAATCTTTCAAATCCACATAGTCCTTTTGAAATAATACACAATCATTCTTACATGTGTGTATCTTCTTGGCCTCCATTCTCATTGGGCACAATAATTTCTTTAACCGGTATGTTGAGATCGGCAGATCGTTTCCTTCAGGAAGAATTTCTTTCAACAAAGACAACAATGATGTGAAGCTTTTGTCGCTCCATCGATTGTTAGCTTTCAGTTTATACAATCTCAACACAGTGCTAAGCTTCGTAAACTTACAACCCGTGTATAACGGTATCTCAGCATCATGCACAATGTTTCTAAACATGGGAGGTGGATCAGTTTTGGTGTGCTCTACCCCACAACTATCCAGCATCGCATCAACAATGTCTACTGGAATTGATTCGTTCACATCTACGTCATCGAAGGAAATTTCTTCTTCCACACAAGCACTGCTATCGACATCCACTGGTTTCGGGTTTGAAATCTCTCCATGCCAGTGCCATTCTGTATAGCCTTGTACAATCCCGTTGCACATGACATGACTTCTGATTTCGTCACCAGTACTGACTTTCAAGTTGTTACCGCAATGCCTACATGGACAGTAGAACCTATCTCCAGGTTGTTTCCTATGTTCCTCGGCAAATCTAATCAACTGATCAAGACCAGAAATAAACTCTGGGGTGTAGTGATTGCGAATGGGCATCCATGATCTATCCATTCTATGATCAAAGAGAAAATAAGTATATATTACAACAAGATTAGGGTCTAGGGTAAACAAATTAGAGTTTATGGTTAAAACTTTAGGGTTTATACATGTGATGTCATTCTTATATATAATAAATGTATACCACCTATCCCATTCTTGAACACCTAATCTCACTAGTAAGTGTATAATGTGTATTGGGTTTTCAAGAAAATTTTGGTAGTATTTCCCCGCTGTTCTCCAAGTACATATGTACTTAGAGAACAAATGGGAAAATGCTACCGGAATTTTCTTGAAAACCAAATACACATTATACACTTACATCCTAAGTGAAATTAGGTGTTCAAGAACAGTCCCAAACTGGGGACTATCCAAGATTTACTCCTAATGAGTAAATCTTGGATGGGTTTCTAGGCCAACATAATATAACACCAGTCCCTTGTTCACAACCTCATTCAACACACAATTTTCTTATAAAAACACTTGTGGATAGCCATAACAACATATCAATGCTTCCTAAATTAATTATTGTATTATTTTATAACACAAATCATGGTGGGTATAACATAGAAAAAAACTCAACATGTCACAATAGAAACATGTCCTTAACCTGATATACAAATATTTGTAACAAAACCTCATGGTAGCTATACCATAAAAAATTAAGTAGCATGCCCAATATATAACAAAAGCAACATTTTTCCAGATTGTTATAACAAAAGCAACATTAAGGTTATTCATAACAACATATGTAGCGGAGGAAACTCGTGTATGAGTGATGGTTTAAAATCTTGGTCTAATCTTTGTTCAGGTCTGGATGCAATTTGACTAGGGGACAAACTGATATGTTTCTAAGGTTGTGATTATTTAACTAATATTTAAGACAAAAGTTGGATTGATTGATTATTCTGTGATTAATAAAAGGTTGAATTAAACATTGATTATTCTAAAGTTGTGATTAATAAAAGGGATTAGCTAAATTATCATATGAAAGTAACACATGCCGGAATAAATTTCACCATCGCTACCTATCATTCAATGTCTTACTGCATCACATTAAGCATTAACATATATGTTGACGTCGCGTTAATCCACTTTTGGTGTTAATTAGGGTTAAAATATATAAAGCACCTATCTAAAGTTTTCATCAAGGGTTTAACAAAAAATGATTGATATGTTAGATCTGGAGTATCTATGATAAGATTGGAGAGGTAAAGAATAACACCCCCTTTTCAAAGAAATAATTAGTCATATAATCTTATAGAGAACCAGGCAAGAAACAAGCCCACAAAAAACTCGACCATCACTCATCGAGTGAGAGGGGAGCATCAACAAAGGAAAAATTTAAACAACCAGTAGCCATATGTAGGAATACCCTAGAGGAAGAAGAGGAGGAAGAAGGGTACCTCGGCGGCGGTGGAGGAAAAGAGGAGAATGTGGTCGGCGGTGAGAAGCAGCAGACTGGCTGGAGGTGAGCAGCATCAGACGGCTGATGCAGAGCAGCTAGAACAGGTCAGTCGGAACATAGGAGAAGGTTGGCCAGAGCAGAAGCGGTGGTGAGGAAGAGGAGAAGGTGTCGGCCAGAGCAGAGGAGAAGGTGGCGGAGCAGAAGCAGACGGTGGTGAGTAGAGAGGGTGGGCGAGCAGAGAGGGTGGGCGAGCAGAGAGGGTGGCAAGCAGAGAGGTATCACGTGTAGCTACTAGTGGCGCTGAGGTGGGTGGCGAACAGAGAGGGTGGGCGATCGAGCTAGGGCGGCGGTCAGACTGGAGCGCAGCAGACGGAGGACCACCAAATGGCATTGGTGGAGGCGAGCGGCGGTACAGGAGCGGTGAGCAAAGGAATCATCGCCGGAGCTTAAACCCTCGAAATCCAGATTAATGAAACAGAGAAAGGGGAAGAGTCGGGCTTGTACGGGTGCTATTAAGTTAACATTAGGTGTCGGTTATTAAATAAAACTGACACATAAAACTAAAGGTGTCAGTTCTATAGAAAAACAGACACTTATTCTCAATGATAGTCGTCGGTTTTAACTAGAAAAAAACCAACATCTATCTACATATATCGATTAAAAAAATTGTTCTCGATTAATGACCATAGTTGTCGGTTTATATAAAAAATTGACGCCCAAAGGGTCTGAAAAATTTCCTGCGAACAGTGCGGGAAAACCCATAAGCGTTGGTCACTGTTGTAAAACTGACGACCAAAATGTGCCCAATTTCTGTCTCGTGAATAACCTTTAGTCGTCAGTTTATTAGTTAATAACCGACGCCATATGTTAAATTTTGTAGGTAATTTTTTTTACTGGAAATTTTAGATTTGGCAGTTAATTTTAGGCGTCGATTTGTTATTAAGGAACCGACACTGAATAAAAGTGATACCCATGTCTGGTTGTCCTTCACATATTGATGTCGGTTTATTTTATAAACCAACGCTTTATTGTTTAGGTGTCAGTGTATTTATACAACCAACGCCTTTAAAAGTGACGTTATAAGCCATTTCTGTAGTAGTGGTGGAGGTAGTAGGGTGGTGTAGGAAACAGAAGTATCATATGTTATAAGGTATCATCATAATGTGCCCCCATCCCATGAACTAAGGACTCACAGAGGTATGAGAGGAAATGAGATCAAGATCAGTAGTGGTGGTATGAGTGGGAATGGCATCAGGAGAAGTGGTAGACGTATGAGTGAGAATGATATTGGGAGTTGTGGTAGAGGTATGAGTTGACAACTCTACATGATATGGATGACCATAGTCAGGAAGATTCTCAAAGTAGGTCCCCTAGATGATGTAGACATCATCTCTAATATATGCAAAGGCATGGTGCACAACCACTGGGATCCACATGATACAACATGCTAGCAGCCACATATATATAAAATAAATAATAAAGACAAAATGCAATGTAATAGTTCAAAAAATGCAAAAAATAATAATTATACTCATAAATTCTTATTTCCGGTAACTGTATGGGAAGTATGTTGTTGGATGAAGAGGTAGAGGGTGCACTATGTAGTGTGGATGATACCAAGTGTAGTACACATGTGGAATGAAGATTGTCTCAGTTGGCGGAGGAGTAACTAGATGATCACATATTTTGTTTTAAAATTGAACCTCATGCCTATAGTGGTGTATACAATCTTTAGTAACATGGCCCCTCCCATCTATCATATTGAGTTGTGGCAAATCTAATAGATTGTACTTGAACAAATCAAAACTTTCAACAAATCTATTTGGGAGGTACCACTCCATTATCATGCAGCAGACTAGAAGCACTCAGGCCAACCAAATATCACGACCCTCTCGTCACAGTTGTGGAAGCCTATATAGAAGTTCCTCTATGTATGGAGCTAACTATACTTGTTAATCACAAATAGAAGTATAGCATGCATAATATAAAATAGGGAATAATAAGAAATGCTAAAAGTAAACTAAGCCATTAAAGGTAAATGTCACTTGAGAGGGAAAATTTTGGTCAAAGTCTGCATTGTAAAACTAGATAGAGCCTCCACAGTCTTAGTTTTTTGAATAAAAGAAGACTACATTTTGAGATACAATGAATTTTTTATAAATAAGAAATTGTAAAAAAGGAAGTTAAATATTGTTATATTGTATGAAATTTTAAAAAATTGTGTTGATTCTTGACCTGAAACCCAACAAAAATCCTATGGAAACTCTCTCTAGTTCATAACCAATGATCTCAGGCATCCAATTCCTATCGTATCCCAACACCACATCTGTAGTAGACATACACACCCAAATAAGTGGGTCTTTGACTTGGATAAGGTACTGGCCTTGTAAAACTCCCTATACAAGTTTTCTAGAGTTGCAACACACCATGATAATGTGCTACAACTCACAAAATCAACCACAAGGGGGAGGTATCGTGTGTGAACCTAGTCTGTAGTACTATCTAGAATAAGGTAACAACTCAAGAAGTAAAGGAGATGTGCTCTAGTATACAAAACTAGGACAATGATCATTTTGGGTACCTAAAGTGTTACTAGCTTTGTCCCAATGATTACCTAGGGTAGTGATCACTCTGGAACCTAGGTGGATAGGTTGTAGCTTTTGAACCACACCAAAACATGCAAAGGAAATGTTGTGAAACACACCCTAGTTAGTAATAAGCCAACCTAATAACTCAAAGTGAAGCTTGGAGAGTCGTAATGGTACTTATCTTGGATCCATATCTATTTAAACAAGAAATAAAATATTACAATAGTTGGACTAAATTGAAACATAACATTAATTGACTAGACTTAAAAATTAAATAACTTGACTAAAATTGAAAATACATTAATTGACTAAATTGAAATTGACATTACATTACTTGACTAAATTGAAATTGAAGCATTTAATTAAGTAACTAAATTGAAACCAAAACATTACACTACTTGACCAAATTAAAAATATTAATTACTCGTCTAAATGTAATATATCACATTAAAAAAGTATAATCATGTTAGTTATGACCCTTTCTTCCACAGATTATAATAATGATATGTATATTGATTTGAATCAATTCCTTACATGCATGCATTATTTTTTATTTGGCCTTTTATCTTGCCTTCAATTATTTGAGATCTTAGGGGACAAATACCTCTACTTGCATCAAAAGGTGGATGATACCTCTTGTTAGGTACACCATGAAATTCATCTTTTATGCATTATAAAAAGTATGTTTTTCAAATATGGGCTCACAAGTTCATCATAGTGAAAATTTATAGACGCAATAACTTCCCAAAAAGGACAACATGGTATATGCCACTACGAAGCTAACCACAACTGCATCCACTAGAAACCTATGGTTGTAATTTGATTTAAAATTTATGTCCATCCATGTCGTCAACAAGCCACTCATTATTGTTCACACAGAGTGTAACTCTCCAGTTTCTGACATCTTGATTAACTTTACAAAGTGTATCATGAAGACACCAAGAAAATTTAAATCCATCATGTGCACATTTTATCCCTTCATTATGTCTCATCAACCACACCAAAGTAGAACAAAGGCATGTGGAAACAATTAGTGCATGTAATGGTGAACCTATAGAATCTCTTAAGACCCCATTTGTAGCTTCTACATGAATGCTAGTCAATGACCCATATACGCTACCTCAGTTGAATGTGAGACACCACAATACATGATTTTCCGATATCAAATATTGCTTAGCAGCTAGATCAATGGTCAATATATTAGACATTAGACTATAAAAATAATGTTTATCTATTGTAGAGACCAAAGTCGACATGAGTTCCTTTAACTCTTGTGATTTGAACATTTTGTGAAAGTTCCCACAAAGATGCCCAAGGAAATATCAATGTTGGGCCAACTCAAAATTGTTTTTAACAAATGGAAAAGTTGCACTCATCCTATCAGAAATGATACACATATCTATCTAGAATACAAAGGAAGGAACTAATATTTGCTGAGAACCGAAGAATCACTCCCATGATTTCCTATTTATGACTCCACCATGACAAAATCGAGTAGAAATACACCATTATCAACATCAATGTAACATACCTAACTTTAGGTAAAATTCTTAATCCTCTCTTTTCCTTTTTGTACTTAGGTTAATTATTCTTATTTCTAGAATCATACGGTAATGGTAATTATTGTAGACTTATGGGATATATCTTAAATATTACACCCTATGTATGAAAATAATTAACAGATTGAATAAACAAATAAATGACCAAGGTTTGTAATATAAATACACCTATTTAAGGTTACAATCCTAGTTGATACTCTAGAAAATTCCTAGATGAATTAGGAAAGTAATATTAGGAGTGTTTCATATTAGTAGTTTGTGATATATTAGTGGAGGTTATAATGATACACTAATCATGCTTAAAGACAGAAATCATTGAATTCCATCCTAAAGGACCCCAAAAGGAAATTTTGATGTCAAAATTTAGTCTATGGTGTCTTTATTAGTCACCATGTGAAATTTCATGTTATTTGAGTAATGTTTTCCCTCAACTGAATGTAAAAGGAAATCCACTAATATCAGCCTAAAATAATCAAGTAAATGCACTGAATGTGCATTATTTTTTCTTTCAGCCGTTCATTTTACTAAGTTGGTCTGGCCCATGTGTCACACGCTTGCTGGAGTGGTTTGCCTGATTTGGGCCGTCCAAAAGGGATCAAACGGAAGGTCGACACATCGGCGCCTCGTTCTCTGCCGTCCGGTCACCTCTTAGAGTGATTCAACTCCCATTCATTTTATGTATTCACTAAGAATCAGTCGAACCCTAATTCTTCTTTGTTGGTGTTGTATGCAAAAAAAACCCAACCTCCTCAGCAAGATAATCTCCATCGCCGTTGGTGGCGTGACCCTCACCCATCGAAGCCACCAATTTCATTCAACCATCCTTGTGCTGCACCATACGCATTCAAGGTCTTCCTTGGAGCTCAGAGCTCTGTCGCATCGCTACATGCCTTCTCCCTCCAATTATGTGGCAGGTAACCATATTGGGGTTCCCATCTACCTATCTATACTCTAGGTTTGAGTTGTCGTGTCTTGGATCGCTGGGTCGACTAGCTCACCTTACTCCTCGTGTGCAGCCACTAGTCTTCGGGATTGACTATCGAGCCTCAATGGATTCTGAGATCACCAGGGTACTCCTGGGAGTTTTGGGGAGGTTATTGATGCATATCTTGGGTGAGTGTTTTAGTCACTGGTACAATGCCCTTTTTGTCGCCGTCGTTCATGGTCTGCCACTGACCTGCAAGGTTTTCCTTTCCTGTCTGAGCAGGGCCCTGATCTTGGATGGTGAAAATGGCACCAAAAGTGTTCGGCAAGTAGACTTGGCCTTTGGAAATTGTTGTCATTAGGAGCAGTAGTTGAGTCTCTTCTCCCCTTTTTCTAGTTCTTCTCACCATTTTCTGTGTGTCGCAACCATCTGGCTGAGCAACGCTAAGGTTAGCATAGGCACCAGTCCTTGGTTTCGATCTCTCACCCTCGCGTGCTTGCAGCTTTTTTTTTCCCATTGTTTGTTCTTTGCTGGGTCCACTATCCCCTGCCATGGCTGTGGCGTTCCATAGGTGCACCTGTGCACCTCAAGGCCTGAGCTTCAGCTCGGCTGGTTGGGTTTGGTGCCAAGGATTCATAGGTGATCGTAAATCGTCGAGTTTGATTACTGGTTGTCGCAGCCGATCGGAGTTTTGGAGATACAGATCAGGCTCCCAACGCCGCGAGATAGTGAAGATACTAGGGGAGCAAAAACCCCTTCTGCCCACACGATTCAGTTCAGATGGGATCATGTGTACAGTCTTGATATATATGTGTATAGTCTTACAAGACTATGTGTATAGTCTTGTAAGACTTTGTGTACAATCTTGTACACATGTGTATAGTCTTGTAGGACTACGTGTATAGTTTTGTAGGACCATTTGTATAGTCTTATACACATGTGATCTTCCAAGTGGTTTATTTAGGTAGATCAGAGCAATATAGATAGGGAGATCACATGGTGCAGCAAACATTAGTGTCCTTCTCCCAATGAGTCTCACTCTCTCTGGAGTTAGCCATAAAACTGGTCCTAACACTAGAGGTTCTCCTTTGTAAAAGAGCTTGAGGCTCATGCTGATTCACATCTTCATCTTACCTTAACATATCTTATCATATAAAAGCCTAGTTACTTGTGTCATCAAAACTTATCTCAAAACTAAAACTTAAGTCCTCAAACCAACTTTGATCATCATAAAATAACTTATCTTTATATAAAACTTACATCATATCATCAAAACTTATTTCATATATTCTCTCTATCATATATTACAAACAAGGTTCTAGACATCTAATCTAGAACTACTCTCTCTTCTAGAGTGATGTCATTCACTTTCACTTAGGTTTCATGACCACCTCCTACTCATACATGTGTGGGGACACATTTTCATAATACATATACATAATAAAATATTATATAGTTTTTCTCTAATAAAATATGTTTCAGAGAAAACTATCAAGGTTCGATCAGATTGGAATCAAAAACCAAATCCATGAAACGAGTGTCCCACACATAGTAGAGGGTACAGTGCCATGAAAACTAGTGAAAAGGGGTGAGAAAATGATGTAGACTAGTGTAGTTACCCTAGACAACGAGCGCTATATGTCTAGGATTTCTCTTCCTTTGATGCACATCATTTCCAAATAATACCACGTCCCATACTACATTACTGTAAGGAAAAAAACGACATCTAAGGATCTGCTATACAACAAGCACTAGTCTAGGCCTAGTTCTCGGACATCTAGGTACTAACCTAGAAGCTAGGTCAGATCTAGTCTCTAAAATATGACTAATCTAACCCTAAAGATTCTTCTAGTTCAAGGTTCTTTAGTTTTGAGTTACATAATGAGAAAATGTCAGGCTTTGCTATTGTTCATGCTCTGATACCACATGTGACGTCCCCGGATTTTCTGATACTTAATCTAATGTGTGACGTCTAAATTGAAATCTCACCTCAGTGAGAATCCCAATTTAAACACCCCACACTAGGCTAAGAAGAAGAAAACCAGAGGAAGTCAGAAGGAAATAACAGTAGCACATGTACATGAACAATAATAAAATCATACAACACATGTTCACCATTCAACATATAATTACAACATGAATTGTTACATAATTTGATATTACATATTGAACAACAGACTTATACATATACATGTACTACCACTAAATATAGGATCTTAAGACAACAGGTCCACCTGTACATCAGCTCACCATACAACACTCAACTATCCTGGATCTTCAAGATCATATGTCCACAGCCTAAAACAAAGATTACATGTACACGTTAGCATAATATTCAAGATTATTATACTGAGTACGCCTACGTATCTTTTATATACCTCTCGTCATATCTTGACAATAAGATAAAGCTAATACTTGATAGTTATAAAGAAACATAAAGAAAAGAGTATACTTGCACAAAGATGATAACAAAAGAGAACACATGTTTTAAGCTCATTTTCCATTATATGCCCGTGCATCTGCCTACCAATGGGATAGATGCATTCAGGCCTTATGATATGCTTACCAAAGAGATAGATCATTGTACATGTAATCTGCTTACCTAAGAGATAGATCACTCGCTAGCACTATGCCTACCAAAGAGATATAGTGCTTTCATATAATGGAACATATATATTATGTTTCATGTGTTCATAGTCTTAAGTATGGAAAATCAAGCAAGATGTCATACAAGAACAATCATTTCATCCAATACCATATGCCAAGTATTCTACTACACATATAACACAATCATGTTGTATAACAAGTCAAGTAAGAGGTAATGGCGTACCTTCCAAAGAGATATCATAATCACATATTCCTCGTGTCATCTGTTTCTTTGTTAAACCTGATTAAGACAAGATCATATATCACCATCAGGTTCTCATCATCTTAACCCTAGTTGTGTCCATTAGGGTTTCTCTTAGTCTTATGATATTCCCATCATTATTTCTTGTCTTACTCTTCTTGTTATCTATCACTGATGTTACTGATGTTGTATTCCAAATTAGTATCAATTGAGTGAACATTAGTTTCCATATCATTATTGTATATATTAACCCTAGATTATATACATTAATCCAATTAGGATTTCATCACATGTATTAAGGGCCATCTTCATATAACATGAATTCCATACATCCAACTGATATCAAATTTCCATGTTAACTTCTATTCACTGTTATGAGGGTATTCTGTCAGTTTCGTCATTTATTGATCATAAATGTATTTATTATATTTTATTTAGGGTTATTAACCCTAAATATCTATATGAAGCATATTACATAATTTCATGCATCAACATTATCATTACTGGTCTTAAATGAATTACAAGAAGAATATGGATTTACTAACATTTTATCATAATTTTAGGTCATCATTTGGTATTTATTATCCATGAAATAAGCATCTCACAACTTACATAATATCACTAACATTAGTGCATCAAAAGCCTGATATTATGCTGTCATGTTGTTCTATGCATTTTTTTGAATATTTTGGTATATTATATATATTTTTCCGATAACCGAGCTAGTTTCTATGATTTATACAATGTATGAGGTTTTTGTGAAGATTTACCTTATTGTGGCCAATCAGCCATCGCCACATGGCTTCACTCCTTGGTTGCCTGGGTTTGCGGTTGAGCCTGTCGATTTACTGGTTGGTCTGTCTGGTCTAGTCTGGAATTTGGTCGGTTTATTTCTACTGGACTTGGTTCTCTCTCGCGAAGAACACGAGCATAAAGATGCTTGCGTGCGTCTCCCTACGCAGGTCGCCGCCGTGACTGGTCTCCTCCGATGAGAGGAATTTGCAGCTGCAGCTGTAACATCCCTGACCTGGGTTATAACCTAACCCTATAAGTTTTTCCTAAATATGTAATTATATACTTGTGAATACTCCCTGGCATGTATTAAGTTCCTCAGAAACATATACTTTCAATTTTGCTCCTTTATAAACAAAGTGGTAGCATTGTTTTGTAATGCAGGGACCTATGTGCAAATTACCCAGTTTAAGGGTTTAACTTGCAATATTCACAGGTTGAGGTATTCTTTTGATGATGAGACATCATATTAGTGAATATGATGAGGTAAGATGGATTTCCCAAGCTTGGGCATCAAGATGCAGCTTGTGGAATGATCCTTGTGCTTAAAAACCCTAATTTGGAGTAAAGTGCAATTTACCCAAATTGAGGGGTGCAATTTGTAAAATTCACCTTCTAGAACATCTTTTATAACTCTTGTCATCATTTAGAATAGAAATGGTGAAAGAGATACACCAGTGAAGTAATTAGTTTCAAGAGTGATCTTTGTGGTAAAAATCACCTAATAGGGGAATGGAGATCTTTCATGTATGTACCCTAGTTGGAAGTTGGCTTTATTCACCCTTAGATCTTGAGCTTTCATGAGCTTTGCATAAGTTTACCCAATTAAGGGAGACCAAGAGGTTGAAGCCGCACCCATTAATCCCGGATCAAAGGTTCGACATATAACCATAAACAATTATTAAATTCTAACAGTCTATACTGAAAATGGTAATAAAATTTTTCTTTACATACCTTTTGAAAACTTGGATCTCTATTCTTCTATCCATACTGATACTAATCTATCTAATCCTCCTTTGCACTTTAATTCTCATTTAGTATCACATGTGCCACTTTACTGTTTGTTCTTTTCATTGTACCTAAAACGCCGACAAACGAAACGTCAGTCAGCCGTAGCTGGTATGTGGGGGAAACAATAAACATGCAACTATGATAACCATGTAATCATTCAATTAATCATTAATCAGTCAAGATTACATTTTACATATAACATCCGCGATCCACGAGTACCCTATCCTCTGTACTATCCCTGCAGTGGACCTAGATCCTACCTTCCTTATGGTAGATCCTCATTAAACCCCTCATGGTCCCACCTATAGGTGAACCAGTTTCTAGGGTTGAGTCACATGGCACTACTCGTAAGTAGCCCACTCCTTAACTCATAGCAGGCTAACGAGTCGCATGGCACTACACGCAGGTAGCCCAATTTCTAACTCTCGGTAACCTAGACCTTGCTCTAGGATTACCCCCTTTTTAGCCTTTTCAAAGTAACAGAGGTGGACTCGGATCTAGCCAGTTATATATACTCATTTATAGTGATAATCATAGTCACTTTATAATTGCATGAAATAAATAAACATCCAACAGTTAATTCATGCATTGAGAGAAACATCGATAAAATCCTCGGGAAACTATTCGGTATAGTCATAAGCGTAACCACATACCTGATCCATAGCAACTTGATGTCCATGCATTTAATATTCAACATAATTAACAGGCAATCAACAAAATCCTGAAATAATGCATAACATCCAAGTGTCATTGTTTTATTCAAACATCCTTAAGATCAACTTTGATTTCTCCTTATGATTTCTAGGACGACTTTAGGGTGTTATTAGGGTTTTACCCTTCATTATGCATTTATCACTTTTAATGCTCTTTTAGTTCACAAACCCTAATTTCTGCATCATATGCACAACATTAAGGCTAATTATCACCTTCGGTTTCTATCAAATTGACAAATCATATTTCATTGTAGTTCAATTCACATATATGAACCTTATTTATCACTATTTCCACTTTGTACACTAGGGAACACTAATTATCCAAATAATTCACATTAAAGATCTTGGATACTCAAATTGGATTTATAACAACATAACTTTGTCTTATTCATGGATTTGCACAATTAAATCATTAAAAAGGAATGTCTTCCTAAATTAGGGTTTCTAAGCCCATTGATGCGAACTTAGATACATGAAACCCTAATTTAAGCCAATTGTGTGCAATTATCATCCTTTTATTATCAACTTGTTAATATTCGTTCTAAACATTTAGAGAACATCACTATATTTAACTATCATCAAGTTTAAGGGTTTTTCACTAATTACATCATTAAAGATGATAGCTTTATCTTATTTATGTACATAATCTTCCAATTAAACTAATTACGTACAAAGATCATCCTTTTAGATTCAAAACATCCTTTTTATCATTAACAGGCTAATACCAACTTTAATCATCTATTAATCCTACTAATCACTTTAATCATACCAAAATAGGATTTCTTAATCTTTAATTCATTAAAGATGATAATCCACACTATATTTCGAACTATGATCAGATTCAGGCTATAAAACTATTTTTATTAGATTCCTCTCGTTCTCCTGATCAAAATTCATATATAACTTGTATTAATCCGAGTTATGGTTTATTAGATACAATTTAAACAAGGTTTACCTTTTTTGGACCAATCAGAGCGCGCCACGTCGCTCTTTTCATGCAACGCTGCCCACGTTTTGGAAAACATAACGGAAAGACCGTTATGCCCTTTGTTAAGTCGCGCTCACCTTCAGCCCGCGGAGGGCATTTTTGTCCAATGACCCGCCGGTCGTCTTCCTCCTTCGGCCAGCCCTAGCGGCCGCCACCTGCAGACCTGCGCGGGTTGGTCCTTCCTCCCCCAGGCCGCGATCGATGCCGGATCTTGTTGCTTTCACTCCGCCCTGCTCCGGCTCACCCAGGACGCCCTTAAACCCTGGCCATGGTGGCCGTCTTCTAGCTCTCCCAGCCATGCACAGCGGCCGCCCTTACAGCCTAAGTGACGCTGCTGCGCGTGCTTTTAGGGCATGGATTCGGTGGGGAAACGGCTCCTTGACATCGTGATACCCCGTGCTTACATCGCACACCACTGGTTTCCTTTCTTTGCATCATGTTTATGGTGATCTTGGGGTCAGGGTTTGAAGAAGAAAGCAAGGAAGAAGAACTAAGTGTGGGATCCTCTAGACTTGGCCCAGGGTCGTACCCCTTATATAGGAGAGGGGAGATAGGCCCTAGGTTGTTTATCCATGAGATCCAAGAGGAAAAACAAGAACCACACATAAGGAAAACCTTTTCCTTCCTTGAGAAGAAATCTTCTCTTTCTTAACTTATTCCTTTGATATTCTTTCTCCTTTTGATGATAGAATTTCAAAGATTATTCCCATTATCTTACTTGTACTTGTGTTCGCACGAAATTCTATTTCCTTTAATCAAAATTACTTTCTTTTTAACAATACCTCATAATTCATTAATAATGTAACACATTATCCTCTTATTCTACAATTTTGGTATTTTCTCTTTCCTTCCTCTTTATTTTCCTCATTGGTATTCCTTTTATCATTAGAAATCCTTGGGATATGAAATTCCACAAAGGATATCTCATTTATTTCTCTTTTTACTTGTTTTCCTCATATTACCATTATTTTCAATTTATTTCTTAATAAAGAAGTACTTAGTTAACCTTTTCTTTTCCTATTGCTTTCTTTTTGCAACCTTGGACTCCTTGGTACCCAAGGAACCCAAGAGGCACGAAATCCTCTTTGGATTTGCCTTCCAGAGGTTTCCACATATTTCTTTTCTTAAAATTCAATTATCCATTTACTAATTGAATTTTCTTTATTATTGCCATGTTATTGGGCCCAATAGCCAATAAAGCCCACAAAGCAACCAATCAAGGCTATTGTGCAAAGAATTCATTTATTCAAAACAAATCACATCATTATTTGTTCAATTATCCTTAATATGAGAAATTGCATTTCTCACCAATTGAACCCGAAAATTGAGGTTATAACATCCTTCCCCTCTTATAGGAATTTTGTCCTCAAAATTCAAACAAGCAAACAAACAATTCAGGATAAGACTTTTCCATATCCATCATTGGCCCCTATGTGGCTTTGCCGTACCCATGGCATTTTCGAAGAACCTTTATTATCACATATTCTTTTTCTCTGAGTTCTTTCATCCTGGCGTCTATAAATTACACAGGTGACTCAGGCCATTTCAGCCTCCCTTGGGGCTTACTAGGTTCATTGCTCAGCACATGGTCGGGGTACCTCACATAGTGCTCTAAATTGGACATATGGAAAACATCTCTCATAACTCTATCCTGAGGGGTAGGGTCAAACCTAACCTTCTCCACCCATCCATCTCTAATGGACTCATGTATCGGGTACTCATCTTTCCTAGTTATAACTTAGAGGGGTCGGATTTTCGTGTCATATTTTCTCCCACAGTGTACTGTAGGTCAGTCTACTTTGCATCTGATCACGACTCTTATCGCTTCTAGGCTCCTTTAAGCCCTTGCACAATCAAAGTGACTTCATCTACACGCACTGGGGTCCTTTTCTAACCATCATGTGGTCCTTCTCTAACCAGCATGTGGCCCTTTTCACCAACATCACCTTGCTGAAGTGGTGACCGACACAACCTCCTTTACAGAGCTTCATATAAAACCCGATACTGGCTATGGTGGTCATTGTCACATCTTTCATAGGACAAGAACTCTCTCTAGATATCACCCTAAACGAGCACACATGCCCTCATCAGACCCTTTAGTCTGGACTATACCAACCATAGTTAGGGGTGATAAACTATACTAATATTGAGTTCTTCATGAACCTACTTCCACTTTATGGAAGTGAACCTTTAGGTCAAACTGAAGAACCTTTGAACTCGCTTCATGGTGTAGTCGAACCATCTCTCTTATGGATAGTTCAACTAGATCTGTCCCTTTATAGAACTCTTTCTTTCTTATGTCATCTAAGTACGGCGATCTACCATAACCCTTATTGTATCTCGACCTTCCTCGATCTAGGGAAGACCTATCACAACATCCTTAGTGTTGAGCTCTCATTCCCTCTCAAGGATTCTTTTGTCCTCTATATCGATACACTGGGTTACTGGGGTTCATCCTTTACTCCTGGCTTGTATGGCCATAAAACACATGCAACCTTATCTTAAGCATTTAACGTGCTATTGCCTTTTTCCATGGTGTATGATGATCTCCAACCATGACTCCCTATATGTCATGATTCTTTCAAGATCAATTCCTTCGAAACCCCAAACCCCTCTTGTCAGGGTTTCATCACCTTCCTTTCCAAAGAAGCGCTCTTGAGGTTCTACCACCATCCTTTCATTGCATCAAGAACTAGACTGGCTAACCAAACAACCCTTAACTTTTCAACGTATCATGTTACCTCTGAGTGTTATCCAAACACCTCTCCTTTTTAAACTTAGGGTTAGCCAGAAAACCTTTTCTAACAAGTCAGATGTATCTCAACCAGAGCATCCATTACCACCTCACATCCTTAGATATTAGGTAACATTACACTTCCATGTATTTTTCTTATCATGTCACCTTAAACTATATGTTCATCTTCATGGTGTTGAAACTCATTCATGTATATCTTGTAAGTTTCACTTAGCTTATTCTAGAAACATCCTCATAAGGTGACTACCTCATTCCTCTTAGGGTTTACAAACCATCCATGTATCATTCACTTTACCAGGGTAGATATCTTCTCTATCCCATTCCTCGTGGCAACGCTCCAACCTACATCACCTCTTATCCTTGGTGTATAACATGCATAATGTCCTATCTCTCTCTCCCATAACAAGAGGAAATAAGCATTTAGCTGCAGTCCAAATACAGAGTTCTTCCTGTTCCAAGAGTAGAGATGGTACATCTCACCTTGCCAGTACACCTTTAAATCTAAGTTGCAACGTGCCACATATGTCTCTTCATCACAACCATCATGATATCAAACTAGTCTTGGATCTACTGAGGTTTATATCCTTGGTCATCTCCTCTAGGTCTATAGGGTACCGACTCTTTTGGGGTCATCCCTCTTCCCTCATGCATCAAGAGAGTGCCCTACTCATCTTCCCTGTGGATCCCATGAGTTCATGAAGGTGATCAATCTCCTAACCCATGGCCCTCAGACAATGATAGCTGTTACCTCCCGACCCTATGGTCATGTGCAACTGGGAAAAAAAAGGCAACTCCTACTTTCATCGGTCTTATCCCTACCTGACCCTAGGATAGACTTTAGGATTTTCCATTATAGTACATGTCCACTTAGAACCTTTCCCAAGACTTCATCATCTCTCTTTCTGCATTCATGGGCTGGCCCTCATCCTTTCATTGGGATCATGGCAACCTGCCTATCTTGGTCAAGCCCTATACTGGTTACCTCCATGGTGACACATCCATATGCACTTAGAGATGGATATCTATGGGCCTACGGGTTCATTCTCATACCATGTACTTTTCAATTAACTTCTCAAGATCCTGTGAGACCTCTTCAGGTCACCTTAAACCATCAAAACTGATATACACCCTACCAAAGGGGTCCCTCTCCCAGGATGGAAGGAAGACCATCTCTTGACAAAAAGATCACAAAATCTCTAAGGTATAGGGTTTACATCCACACGGGCCTATTTAACCCTAACAAACCATTAAGGCATAAGTAGATCACCTATTGTACCATGCTAGGTCATTCTTGTCCTCTTTCCTCAAAGTTGGATCAAAATCATACCTTTCTTTATCATCAACCTAGCTATGAGAGGTTCATAACACATACCTTAAACTTAAGGGACTTCCCCTTTTCCTTTATTCATGAGGCGTACCATGCTCAAAACTATAGAAACCTAATTTTCATCATGAGCATTAGGTATACCACTTCCCTTCTTAGGCCTAGGAACCCTAGGTTCACTGCATGCCCTGTCTCTTAACTACAAACCAAGCATGAAAAAGGCATGACACACACTCCTTGTCATCCTTCAACTCAAGCAACACTTAGAGTTGGGTCCTCCTTAAGGACAACTAACAAGGTAAAAGGCCTCATAGCCTGCTACCATGCTTTTCTAGGTCTAAGGAACTCATCTTCCTACCGTAGCCACATAGGCACCAGATGCTTCATCTTCTAACTCTAGGGTTCGGTCCCTCTAAAGGCAACCAAGATATCCTCAACCTTCAGGGATCGATCATGAAGCAACCACTATCATCTGTAGTTCAGGGTTTTAGGCTTCCAACCTTCTTGCTGGGTTTCCTACTCTCTCTAGGGCTAACCCTACATCCAATCTCACCATTAGAGGTCCTCTCTTTATGAAGGTTCAACCTCAAAGGCATGCTCTACATGGGTGAAGCTTAGGTTCGAACTTATGGTTGCTCAAGATTATCCATAACCCTTTATGCTCCATCCTGATTCCTTATCTAGGGTTTCATCCTACCGTCAGCACTATGACGTGCCCTAGGTGCCAGTCATACCCTACTTGCACAAGCCCATAGGGTTTATAAGGTCCTTCACTAACCTCATCATCTAAGGAGTTATCCTTTACCCTGACATGCACGATCCTTCCCAGGGTTTAGGTCATCCATGGATCATATGGCATCCCAAAGGCATGTCCCTTCAAACACCTAGTCCAACTCATCTCTCTCTGACCATCACTTAGGGTTAGGGTTAGCATCATCCTCATAGGATGTGCCAGGTCTCAACTAGCAATGAAGATCTCTATCTCCAAGACTGACTTATCCTCCTGACAAGAAGGTCTAGCCTCAGGTCTCTCCTGAGGACATGACATCTTATGTCATACGACCTAAGCATGTATCTATTATTTATTTTGTGCTTAATCTATTAAGCTTATGTCCATGACATCCTATTTACATGCCTTTCATTAATTCAGTGGAGGATTCCTTAAACCTTATTAACCTTACCCATACCTCAGGAGGGTGAGGAGAAGAAAGAAAACCCTATTCCTTTAGGTCCTTATCAGAAATTTTATGATGAGAAGAGATGAATAAGATGAGAAGTCCTAGAGGTATCTTATTTCGATTCATACCCTAAGACTTTGGCCAGACGGTCACACGGGTCCGGGAGTCCTCGTATTCCGACTAGCGGTGCGGAGGAAAATCTTGCCAGCCCCCGGTCGTGATCCCTTTCTAGACACCTCCGTCTTTCGGATACTCCTCTAATAACTCCCTTGGGTTCTATGGAGTTTGTAAAATTTAATAATTATTAATGGTTAAATGAGGAACCTACGCTCTGATACCAAATGTTACAACCCCACCTCCCCATAACCCCCAATTAAGGGAGACGGAGAGGTTGAAGCCGCACCCATTAATCCCGGATCAAAGGTTCAACATATAACCATAAACAATTATTAAATTCTAACAGTCTATACTGAAAATGGTAATAAAATTTTTCTTTACATACCTTTTGAAAACTTGGATCTCTATTCTTCTATCCATACTGATACTAATATATCTAATCCTCCTTTGCACTTTAATTCTCATTTAGTATCACATGTGCCACTTTACTGTTTGTTCTTTTCATTGTACCTAAAACGCCGACAAACGAAACGTCGGTCAGCCGTAGCTGGTATGTGGGGGAAACAATAAACATGCAACTATGATAACCATGTAATCATTCAATTAATCATTAATCAGTCAAGATTACATTTTACATATAACATCTGCGGTCCACGAGTACCCTATCCTCTGTACTATCCCTGCAGTGGACCTGGATCCTACCTTCCTTATGGTAGATCCCCATTAAACCCCTCATGGTCCCACCTATAGGTGAACCAGTTTCTAGGGTTGAGTCACATGGCACTACTCGTAAGTAGCCCACTCCTTAACTCATAGCAGGCTAACGAGTCGCATGGCACTACACGCAGGTAGCCCAATTTCTAACTCTCGGTAACCTAGACCTTGCTCTAGGATTACCCCCTTTTTAGCCTTTTCAAAGTAACAGAGGTGGACTCGGATCTAGCCAGTTATATATACTCATTTATAGTGATAATCATAGTCACTTTATAATTGCATGAAATAAATAAACATCCAACAGTTAATTCATGCATTGAGAGAAACATCGATAAAATCCTCAGGAAACTATTCGGTATAGTCATAAGCGTAACCACATACCTGATCCATAGCAACTTGATGTCCATGCATTTAATATTCAACATAATTAACAGGCAATCAACAAAATCCTAAAATAATGCATAACATCCAAGTGTCATTGTTTTTTTCAAACATCCTTAAGATCAACTTTGATTTCTCCTTATGATTTCTAGGACGACTTTAGGGTGTTATTAGGGTTTTAGCCTTCATTATGCATTTATCACTTTTAATGCTCTTTTAGTTCACAAACCCTAATTTCTGCATCATATGCACAACATTAAGGCTAATTATCACCTTCGGTTTCTATCAAATTGACAAATCATATTTCATTGTAGTTCAATTCACATATATGAACCTTATTTATCACTATTTCCACTTTGTACACTAGGGAACACTAATTATCCAAATAATTCACATTAAAGATCTTGGATACTCAAATTGGATTTATAACAACATAACTTTGTCTTATTCATGGATTTGCACAATTAAATCATTAAAAAGGAATGTCTTCCTAAATTAGGGTTTCTAAGCCCATTGATGCGAACTTAGATACATGAAACCCTAATTTAAGCCAATTGTGTGCAATTATCATCCTTTTATTATCAACTTGTTAATATTCGTTCTAAACATTCAGAGAACATCACTATATTTAACTATCATCAAGTTTAAGGGTTTTTCATTAATTAAATCATTAAAGATGATAGCTTTATCTTATTTATGTACATAATCTTCCAATTAAACTAATTACATACAAAGATCATCCTTTTAGATTCAAAACATCCTTTTTATCATTAACAGGCTAATACCAACTTTAATCATCTATTAATCCTACTAATCACTTTAATCATACCAAAATAGGATTTCTTAATCTTTAATTCATTAAAGATGATAATCCACACTATATTTCGAACTATGATCAGATTCAGGCTATAAAACTATTTTTATTAGATTCCTCTCGTTCTCCTGATCAAAATTCATATATAACTTGTTTTAATCCGAGTTATGGTTTATTAGATACAATTTAAACAAGGTTTACCTTTTTTGGACCAATCAGAGCGCGCCACGTCGCTCTTTTCATGCAACGCTGCCCATGTTTTGGAAAACATAACAGAAAGACCGTTATGCCCTTTGTTAAGTCGCGCTCGCCTTCAGCCCGCGGAGGGCATTTTTGTCCAATGACCCGCCGGTCGTCTTCCTCCTTCGGCCAGCCCTAGCGGCCGCCACCTGCAGACCTGCGCGGGTTGGTTCTTCCTCCCCCAGGCCGCGATCGATGCCGGATCTTGTTGCTTTCACTCCGCCCTGCTCCGGCGCACCCAGGACGCCCTTAAACCCTGGCCATGGTGGCCGTCTTCTAGCTCTCCCAGCCATGCACAGCGGCCGCCCTTACAGCCTAAGTGACGCTGCTGCGCGTGCTTTTAGGGCATGGATTCGGTGGGGAAACGACTCCTTGACATCGTGATACCCCGTGCTTACATCTTACACCACTGGTTTCCTTTCTTTGCATCATGTTTATGGTGATCTTGGGGTTAGGGTTTGAAGAAGAAAGCAAGGAAGAAGAACTACGTGTGGGATCCTCTAGACTTGGCCCAGGGTCGTACCCCTTATATAGGAGAGGGGAGATAGGCCCTAGGTTGTTTATCCATGAGATCCAAGAGGAAAAACAAGCACCACACATAAGGAAAACCTTTTCCTTCCTTGAGAAGAAATCTTCTCTTTCTTAACTTATTCCTTTGATATTCTTTCTCCTTTTGATGATGGAATTTCGAAGATTATTTCCATTATCTTACTTGTACTTGTGTTGGCACGAAATTCTATTTCCTTTAATTAAAATTACTTTCTTTTTAACAATACCTCATAATTCATTAATAATGTAACACATTATCCTCTTATTCTACAATTTTGGTATTTTCTCTTTCCTTCCTCTTTATTTTCCTCATTGGTATTCCTTTTATCATTAGAAATCCTTGGGATACGAAATTCCACAAAGGATATCTCATTTATTTCTCTTTTTACTTGTTTTCCTCATATTACCATTATTTTCAATTTATTTCTTAATAAAGAAGTACTTAGTTAACCTTTTCTTTTCCTATTGCTTTCTTTTTGCAACCTTGGACTCCTTGGTACCCAAGGAACCCAAGAGGCACGAAATCCTCCTTGGATTTGCCTTCTAGAGGTTTCCACATATTTCTTTTCTTAAAATTCAATTATCCATTTACTAATTGAATTTTCTTTATTATTGCCATGTTATTGGGCCCAATAGCCAATAAAGCCCACAAAGCAACCAATCAAGGCTATTGTGCAAAGAATTCATTTATTCAAAACAAATCACATCATTATTTGTTCAATTATCCTTAATATGAGAAATTGCATTTCTCACCAATTGAACCCGAAAATTGAGGTTATAACAGTCTCCCTACGCAGGTCGCCGCCGTGACTGGTGTCCTCCGATGAGAGGAATTTGCAGCTGCAGCTGTAACATCCCTGACCTGGGTTATAACCTAACCCTATAAGTTTTTCCTAAATATGTGATTATATACTTGTGAATACTCCCTGGCATGTATTAAGTTCCTCAGGAACATATACTTTCAATTTTGCTCCTTTATAAACAAAGTGGTAGCATTGTTTTGTAATGCAGGGACCTATGTGCAAATTACCCAGTTTAAGGGTTTAACTTGCAATATTCACAGGTTGAGGTATTATTTTGATGATGAGACATCATATTAGTGAATATGATGAGGTAAGATGGATTTCCCAAGCTTGGGCATCAAGATGCAGCTTGTGGAATGATCCTTGTGCTTAAAAACCCTAATTTGGAGTAAAGTGCAATTTACCCAAATTGAGGGGTGCAATTTGTAAAATTCACCTTCTAGAACATCTTTTATAACTCTTGTCATCATTTAGAATAGAAATGGTGAAAGAGATACACCAGTGAAGTAATTAGTTTCAAGAGTGATCTTTGTGGTAAAAATCACCTAATAGGGGAATGGAGATCTTTCATGTATGTACCCTAGTTGGAAGTTGGCTTTATTCACCCTTAGATCTTGAGCTTTCATGAGCTTTGCATAATTTTAGATGAGTTTGGACGTGCCCTTGAGCAAGGAGGGACTTAGATGAAAATTCCATGCTTTAGAGGTCCTTATGGTGTAAAATGGCCTAAAGTATATAAGCCTTTTCCCTTACAACAAGTGAATGGATCTTTCATTTCCTTCACTTCTTCTCTTCTTTCTCAAAACGGCTAAGGTAAGCTCTAGAGATCAGGGGGGGCGACCAACCTGTTTTAGGTAAGAGAACACCACCTTCTAGCTCAATTTTGTGGAGAAAATTCTTGTATAAGGTTGGTTTCGTGGCTAATTCACTTAGGTTTCTTGTTCTAGCCGATCATCCCCACCTTTTCCTTGGAGAATCCCCTCTGTCTGAGTTGTCAAGCTCAAGACACCTTTAGAGGCATGAATCTTGGAAGCTTGGAGCTCAAGGAACTACGTTCTAAGGCGGGTTTTATAATTCTAAACTCTTTGCTTTATATGCATACTTTGTTCTTGCAATTTAGCATTTAGTTCTTCTTCTACCTCCCTTCTTCCTTGCACTTTTGCAAGAAAAACGGTGGAACAACCGACCTTGATAGAGGTTGAAGATGATGGGCGTGGATTCCTATGTTACTTCATCAAACGATCTTGGACCTTTTTGGTCCAAACGGTTGCAAGCCGTTTGAGGTCAAACGGTTTCAAAACCGTTTGCTCCCAAACGGTCTTAAAAGACCGTTTGGATTGAAACGGTCTCAAGACCGTTTGATAGGGTTGACCAAGGGACGACCGTATGAGATTCTGTTGATAATATATTGAGTTTCATTCCTGCAAAGAATCAAAGTTTAATTCTTAACCAATTGAGAGTTAAAGGTACTTCAACATCCTAACCCTAATCGGGTTGAAATTGTTGTTTTAAGTATAGATCTTGATGAGTTTTGGGTTGAAGGACCCAAATGATCTCAAGAGCATTTAAGGTCAAACGGTCTCAAGACCGTTTGGGCACAACCCAAGACCGTATGAAGGTCTAGGGTTGAGATAATCTAATGGTTTGAGGGTCCAATTGCAATAAGTTGATGAATTGGTAAAATTGCTGATTTTAGACCTAATTCAAGTTCAACCCTAACTCAACCGACTTGGTTTTTGGCCAAACTTTGGGAAAACGGTCTCAAGACCGTTTGGATGATGTCCAAACGACCTCAAGACCGTTTGGGCCAAGTTTGAGCCCAAGTGAAGGTCAATTGATAGGTTCAACACTGAATTGATTCACATGGTTGAACATTGATGACTATCCGATTTGAAACCCTAATTGAGAATGATTTTACCCTAATTGGCTTTCAATTGAGGGTCAATTTGATGTCCAATTGATTAAGCCTAACCCTATTTGACTCAATTTGTAAGTGGTTAACATGGCTTTGGCCAATTGAAGGCTTCAACACAGATAACCCTAAACACATGTAGCTTTTGAACCACTTTGGACGTCCAAACGGTCTCAAGACCGTTGGAGGTCAAACGATCTCAAGACCGTTTGGACCAATCAATCTCAAGTCGTTTTAGATCAAACGGTTTCAAACCGCATGAGCTTCAATCGATTTGAAAGTCAAAACGGTCAACACACCCAAACGGTCTCAAGACCGTTTGAGTTCAAATGGTCTCCAAACCGTTTGAGGGCAAACAGTCTCAAGACCGTTTGACACCTAACGGTCTCAAGACCGTTTGATGGTTGAAGGTTGAAACCGTTTGAAGGTTTTCAAGGTGGTTTGTACTCAATCAATTGATGATGTAATTGGTTCAATGGTGATTTAATCTAGACCCTAATGGTAACCTAGGTCATTAAGGGACTAAGTGATTAATGAATTGACCCATGATGGTGATCATGAGGTAAATTACCAAAATACCCTTGAGGGGTTTGATTGAGTAATACCTTGTTTTAATCAAACCCTAATCACATGATAGTGATGTTTTGGCTTATGCTAGTCAATGAGGACTTAACCCAACCTGTTCTAGAGTGGTGTAATCACCATCTACTAGTAATAGGAGAGAGAAAGTATTGTAGGAGAGAGAAGGTACCCTTTTATGGTGGAAACTCAAGTAAAATACCTTCAATACACATGAATGTGCATGGATAGGGTATGATCCACCTATGTGAGATCATGGAAACCTTAATTATGATAATTGATGAATCATAACCTTATCTGAGGACTTTAATGATAATGTTTCTCATACATGATGATGCAATGAGTTCTATTCACCATGGGGTGAATAGTAAACCCTAATTCTAGGGTGATGATATGAAATGTGATAAGTAAACACTATTTGATGAAAACCAGGGAAACCTAGCTCTTGTAAGAGTAGGGAGATACAACTTCTTTAAATGAGTTATTTACTGTTATCATTTGACTTGACCGTGCAGGTTCCTATATGAGGATGATCATATCCAGGTATGGATGATGATGCTATATTCATTGAAAGCATGTTGTTATCTTTATGAATAGTGATATATCATGGTGCCTTGTTAGTGGCATCTTATGAGATTGATGGGTTGTGAGAGCCATGAGTACCATCAAGGTCATGCTTAACAGATGACTTGTGATGAGAGAATTGAGAAATGGTAATTGATGTAAGTTAGACTTGTTACATTTAGTATCCTTCTTTCTTAGTTGCTATGCTAATGTTTAATATTCAAGAACATGTATGTTATCTAATAAGTGATAACTTGCGAGTTTGATAGGTTGAATGAGTCATGAGTAATATGTGTTGATGATCATCACAGGTCATATTATTTATATGACCAGATAAAATAAGATGTTCTTGGTAATAAATGTTATAATTAGTCCAGAGATTTGGACTCTCACTTTCCAAATTCTTAGTGATAAGATGTTTAGGGATTGATATCCCTATGTTAATTATGAAATGTGATCCTAATATAGAGTGTTACTATGTGAAATTCTATTACAAGATAATCCTATGAAAGGCATAACTGCAGACTTATGGATGATGAATATAAATAATCCTTGTGTCACTTGAGTATGGTTAAGTATGATCTCATGTGTACTAATCCTACAGTTATGTTGTGGATTTGGAATCCTAACATCTTGAAGGAAAGGGGTATGGCTACAGGCCATGATATTCCTTATAATAATGCCAGGTGATGGATATATGATCTAAGCCTGAAGAGAGACGGTGTGGTAATGATGGTTTTATAATAAATAGATGTTATGCATGTCCTTTTATTTCTAAAAGATAAGTGATATGTGGGTTTATCTTAGAGATGCTTTGCTTGTAGTAGAAGGAATAGATTATAATCTGTGAAACATAGTTCTAACTATTCTTGAAATATATATGACTTCTTTGTGTACTGTTATTCTCATATTATATAATAATCATATTTCTGGCGAAGAGTTATAACTCCCGCTGGGACAATTATTTAAAATTGTCTCACCCCGTAGATTTCAACTTTTTAGGTGGTCGCCAAGGACGAAGGAACCAATCTCCAGGTGACCAATATCAGCAGCAGCAGCACCCGGAGCAGCAGTAAATCTCAGGTGGAGATTCAGACTGCTGAGTTATATAGATAGATAGTCAGTCCTATGCGTCCTCTGTACTCTCAGGTCCTTGGAGTCATGGTCTGAGTTTTGATTCATCTTTTGAGATTTTGTATCATGTTGTGTTTAATTACTCAAAAGTAATTAACCGAGATGTAGACAGTTTATCTTGAATCTATGAAAGGAGTTTTATGGTTTCAATACCTTATTATAAAAAGTTTAAATTTCCCGTGATTTTTGGTATTCCGCTACTAATCGAATCGCTTCTATTGAAGTTTACCTCGAAGTTTATGTGTTTATCTCAGGTTTTGGAGATCAGAGCCCACAATTAGTGGTATCAGAGCTCCAGGTTCGCTGAGTCTATAGAGACATAGGATTTAGGATGTCGAGTCTATCCTTAGTGTTCCTTCCTTATCTAATAGAACCTTCTACTCCTAAGGAGAAGAAGATATATAAGGATGTTTGAGCCACATAAAGAGTATGTGGTGGAAAGTAGCGTTGTTGCACCACAGGGAGGTGCAAGGCACCCAGAAATGGAGCAACCCTTACCTGAGCAACCCAGGGAGCCTCCCCAGTTTGACCCAGCTGAGATAGAAAACCCAACTGTCCATGCCTTATTTGATAAGTTTCTGACAGCCATAACACACATAGCAGATAGGGTGCCACCATCTGCACCTAGGGTACCAGCCCATCAGGAAGGTTATGGAGCTGGCAAGACTTTCGAGAGACTTCGTCGGGTGGGAGCCATAGACTATGCTGGTACATCTGACCTAGAAGATGCTGATCTATGGTTGACAGAGCTGGAAAAGGCTTTCAGGATCCTTGATATTCCTGAAGCTGAAAAGGTAAAACATGCGGTATACCTCCTAAAAGGGAGTGCTGGTAATTGGTGGATGATAGAGGAGGATAAGAGACCAGGCGAAGAAATAGGATGGGAGGTTTTCCGATGAGAATTCGTCAATAGATACTTCCCTAAGACGTATCTATATGAGAAGATCTCTCAATTTGAGAAGATCACGCAAGGTTACATGAACGTTTGCGAGTATGAAGCCAAGTTCATGGAGTTACTATGGTTTTATCCACAAATGGCAGTTACCGATGAAGAAAGAATCTGACGTTTTGAAAAGGGTTTGAAATCTGAACTAGCCACTCATGTGTCTGCTCTAGAGAATAGAGAAAGGTTTGCCACCTTTGTGGAGTCAGTAAGAAGGATAGAGAGGTCGGAAACCATGAAACAACAGACAAGTAGTAAGAAGATGTACACCCAGCCTCAAGAACAAGGGCCTGAAAGTTTTAAGAAACCAAGATTTTTCTACACCATCAGCCTTGTCAGGATTTCCTACCCAGACACAATGGGTGTCAAGTGGAAGTAGGGATCATGGTAGTATTCCAAGAGGACCCTCTGACATAGCATCAGCATCGGTAACTGGATCGTATAGACACTTTGCACCCAGGATCTGTTACCTATGTAGGTGGCCGGGACACCTGGCAAGGGTTTGTCCAGTCACGAATACAATAATGACTCAGCCCCAAGGACAGAGTCTGCAAGGCTCACAAGGGAGGCTCTATAATAATAGAGGACGTGGACAAACGTCCCATACAGGTCAGATGAAATAAGTTTTGTTTTAATATTACATATCAAGATTTTATGTGTAAAAGATATGTAAATTTGTTGCTTTTGAATTCCTTGTCTAAGTCCCTGAAGAACACAAGGGAGATAAGAACTTATATCTTACTCAGTATTCTTTAAAACAATTTATAATCTCCCTTAACTGTGTATGAAAAGGATGAAATATAGATGTGATACCTGAAGAATAATCTAGTATGGTAAATTCTGTGTGTATAATGATATGAAGAACGAGAAATATGATAAGCAAAATACATACTACCTAATCTCAATGCTCATATACCCTGGCTGGGTATATGGTTATTGTAGATAAGGCAAGTATGAAACTCCTAGATTGATATCTTTTGATTACTCTGATCAGGTAATTATTCTAAAACAATCTAGAGAGTATAGGAAAAAAATTAAATGAGAAAAGCTAAGTGAATCTTTTTAGTGAATATACTCAGTGAACATACTCAGTGAATACTTAGTGAATATACTCAGTGAACATACTCAGTGAATACTTAGTGAATATACTCAGTGAATACTTAGTGAATATACTTAGTGAACATACTCAGTGAATACTTAGTGAATATACTCAGTGAACATACTCAATGAATACTTAGTGAATATTCTCAGTGAACATACTCATTGAATGCTTAGTGAATATACTCAGTGAACATACTCAGTGAATACTTAGTGAATATACTCAGTGAACATACTCAGTGAATACTTAGTGAATATACTCAGTGATCATACTCAGTGAATACTTAGTGAATATACTCAGTGAACATACTCAGTAAATACTTAGTGAATATACTCAGTGAACATACTCAGTGAATACTTAGTGAATATACTCAGTGATCATACTCAGTGAATACTTAGTGAATATACTCAGTGAACATACTCAGTGAATACTTAGTGAATATACTCAGTGAACATACTCAGTGAATACTTAGTGAATATACTCAGTGAACATACTCATTGAATACTTAGTGAATATACTCAGTGAACATACTCAGTGAATACTTAGTGGATATACTCAGTGATCATACTCAGTGAATACTTAGTGAATATACTCAGTGAACATACTCAGTGAATACTTAGTGAATATACTCAGTGATCATACTCAGTGAATACTTAGTGAATATACTCAGTGAACATACTCAGTGAATACTTAGTGAATATACCCAGTGATCATACTCAGTGAATACTTAGTGAATATACTTAGTGAATATACTCAATGAATACTTAGTGAATATACTCAGTGAATATATTCAGTGAAAACTTAGTGAATATACTTAGTGAACAAACTTAGTGAATATACTCGGTGAATTTCCTCAGTAACTACTTAGTAAGCATACTCAATGAACTCCTTCAGTGAAGTCTTTGAGACAACATACTGAGTAAAATATCTATGTTAAGGTATGTATGTTCCTCTGATGGTAAGCATTCTTGAGTAATATTGGAATAATGTTCTTTTATGCTCTTTCCTTTCAAAAAGTATGGACACCTTATGTTAGGGGTTTATGATTTACATAAGCATAAATAGTGATAAGAAGTAATTAACAGAAGGGACTTTGTACGAATTACAAACCCATAATATCATCATAATGATCAATCTGTTCTTCCTTTCCTTGGGATTTCGAGGACGAAATCCTTGTTAGGGGTTTATAATTTGTAACATCCCTGACCTAGGTTATAACCTAACCCTAGAAGTTTTTCCTAAATATGTAATTATATACTTGTAATACTCCCTGGCATGTATTAAGTTCCTCAGGAACATATACTTTCAATTTTGCTCCTTTATAAACAAAGTGGTAGCATTGTTCTGTAATGCAGGGACCTATGTGAAAATTACCCAGTTTAAGGGTTTAACTTGCAATAATCACAGGTTGAGGAGTTCTTTTGATGATGAGACATCGTATGAGTGAATATGATGAGTTAATATGGATTTTTCAAGCTTGGGCATCAAGATGCAGCTTGTGGAATGATCCTTGTGCTTAAAAACCCTAATTTGGAGTAAAGTGCAATTTACCCAAATTGAGGGGTGCAATTTGTAAAATTCACCTTCTAGAACATCTTTTATAACTCTTGTCATCATTTAGAATAGAAATGGTGAAAGAGATACATCAGTGAAGTAATTAGTTTCAAGAGTGATCTTTGTGGCAAAAATCACCTAATAGGGGAATGGAGATCTTTCATGTATGTACCCTAGTTGGAAGTTGGCTTTATTCACCCTTAGATCTTGAGCTTTCATGAGCTTTGCATAAGTTTAGATGAGTTTGGACGTGCCCTTGAGCAAGGAGGGACTTAGATGAAAATTCCATGCTTTAGAGATCCTTATGGTGTAAAATGTCCTAAAGTATATAAGCATTTTCCCTTGCAACAAGTGAACGGATCTTTCATTTCCTTCACTTCTTCTCTTCTTTCTCAAAACGGCTAAGGCAAGGAGATCGGGGGGGGCTACCAACCTGTTCTAGGTAATATAACACCACCTTCTAGCTCGATTTCGTGGAGAAAATTCTTGTATAAGGTTGGTTTCGTGGCTAGTTCACTTAGGTTTCTTGTTCTAGCCGATCATCCCCACCTTTTCCTTGGAGAATCCCCTCTGTCCGAGTTGTGGAGCTCAAGACACCATTAGAGGCGTGAAGCTTGGAAGCTTGGAGCTCTAGGAACGACGTTCTAAGGCGGGTTTTATAATTCTAAACTCTTTGCTTTATATATATACTTTGTTCTTGCAATTTAGCATTTAGTTCTTCTCCTACCTCCCTTCTTCCTTGCACTTTTGCAAGAAAAACGGTGGAACAAACGTCCTTGACAGAGGTTGAATATGATTGGCGTGAATTCCTATGTTACTTCATCAAATGATCTTGGACCTTTTTGGTCCAAACGGTTGCAAACCGTTTGCTCCCAAACGGTCTTGCAAGACCGTTTGGATTGAAACGGTCTCAAGACCGTTTGATAGGGTTGACCAAGGGACGACCATATGAGGTTCTGTTGATAATATATTGAATTTCATTCCTGCAAAGAATCAAAGTTTAATTCTTAACCAATTGAGAGTTAAAGGTACTTCAACATCCTAACCCTAATCGGGTTGAAATTGCTGTTTTAAGTATAGATATTGATGAGTTTTGGGTTGAAGGACCCAAATGATCTCAAGACCGTTTAAGGTCAAACGGTCTCAATATCATTTGAAAGAAAACAGTCTCAAGACCGTTTGGGCACAACCCAAGACTGTATGGAGGTCTAGGGTTGAGATAATCTAATGGTTTGAGGGTCCAATTGCAATAAGTTGATGAATTGATAAAATTGCTGATTTTAGACCTAATTCAAGTTCAACGCTAACTCAACCGACTTGGTTTTTGGCCAAACTTTGGGCAAACGGTCTCAAGACCATTTGGATGATGTCCAAACGACCTCAAGACCGTTTGGGCCAAGTTTGAGCCCAAGTGAAGGTCAATGGATAGGTTCAACCCTGAATTGATTCACATGGTTGAACATTGATGACTATCTGATTTGAAACCCTAATTGAGAATGATTTCACCCTAATTGGCTTTCAAATGAGGGTCAATTTGATGTCCAATTGATTAAGCCTAACCCTATTTGACTAAATTTGTAAGTGGTTAACATGGCTTTGGCCAATTGAAGGCTTCAACACAGATAACCCTAAACACATGTAGCTTTTGAACCACTTTGGAGGTCCAAACGGTTTGAGCCCATTTGGACCAAACGGTCTCAAGACCGTTTGGGGTCAAACGGTCTCAAGACCGTTTGGGCTCAAACGATCTTAAGACCGTTTGGACCAATCGATCTCAAGTCATTTTAGATCAAATGGTTTCAAACCGCATGAGCTTCAATCGGTTTGAAAGTCAAAACGGTCAACGCACCCAAACGGTCTCAAGACCGTTTGAGGTCAAACGGTCTCAAGACCGTTTGAGGGCAAACAGTCTCAAGACCGTTTGACACCCAACGGTCTCAAGACCGTTTTATGGTTGAAGGTTGAAACCGTTTGAAGGTTTTCAAGGTGGTTTGTACTTAATCAATTGATGATGTAATTGGTTCAATGGTGATTTAATATAGACCCTAATGGTAACCTAGGTCATTAAGGGACTAAGTGATTGATGAATTGACCCATGATGGTGATCATGAGGTAAATTACCAAAATACCCTTGAGGGGTTTGATTGAGTAATACCTTGTTTTAATCAAACCCTAATCACATGATAGTGATGTTTTGGCTTATGCTAGTCAATGAGGACTTAACCCAACCTGTTCTAGAGTGGTGTAATCACCATCTACTAGTAAGAGGAGAGAGAAAGTATTGTAGGAGAGAGAAAGTACCCTTTTATGGTGGAAACTCAAGTAAAATACCTTCAATACACATGAATGTGCATGGATAGGGTATGATCCACCTATGTGAGATCATGGAAACCCTAATTATGATAATTGATGAATCATAACCTTATCTGAGGACTTTAATGATAATGTTTCTCATACATGATGATGCAATGAGTTCTATTCACCATGGGGTGAATAGTAAACCCTAATTCTAGGGTGAAGATATGAAATGTGATAAGTAAACACTATTTGATAAAAACGAGGGAAACCTAGCTCTTGTAAGAGTAGGGAGATATAACTTATTTAAATGAGTTATTTACTGTTATCAGTTGAATTGACCGTGTAGGTTCCTATATGAGGATGATCATATCCAGGTATGGATGATGATGCTATATTCATTGAAAGCATGTTGTTATCTTTATGAATAGTGATATATCCCGGTGCCTTGTTAGCGGCATCTTATGAGATTGATGGGCTGTGAGAGCCATGAGTACCATCAAGGTCATGCTTAACAAATGACTTGTGATGAGAGAATTGAGAAATGGTAATTGATGTAAGTTAGACATGTTACATTTAGTATCCTTCTTTCTTAGCTGCTATACTAATGTTCAATATTTAAGAACATGTATGTTATCTGATAAGTGATAACTTGTGAGTTTGATAGGTTGAATGAGTCATGAGTAATATGCGCTGATGATCATCAAAGGTTATATTATTTAGATGACCAGATAAAATAAGATGTTCTTGGTAATATATGTTATAATTAGTCCAGGGGTTTGGACTCTCACTTTCAAGATTCTTAGTGATAAGATGTTTAGGGATTGATATCCCTATGTTAATTATGAAATGTGATCCTAATATAGAGTGTTACTATGTGAAATTCTATTACAAGATAATCCTATGAAAGGCTTAACTGCAGACTTATGGATGATGAATATAAATAATCCTTGTGTCACTTGAGTATGGTTAAGTATGATCTCATGTGTACTAATCCTACAGTTATGTTGTGGATTTGGAATCCTAACATATTGAAGGAAAGGGGTATGGCTACAGGCCATGATATTCCTTATAATAATGCCAGGTGATGGATATATGATCTAAGCCTGAAGAGAGCCAGTGTGGTAATGATGGTTTTATAATAAATAGATGTTATGCATGTCCTTTTATTTCTAAAAGATAAGTGATATGTGGGTTTATCTTAGAGATGCTTTGCTTCTAGTAGAAGGAATAGATTATAATCTGTGAAACATAGTTCTAACTATTCCTGAAATATATATGACTTCTTCGTGTACTGTTATCTCTTATTATATAATAATCATGTTTTTGGAGAAGAGTTATAACTCCCGCTGGGACAATTATTTAAAATTGTCTCACCTCATAGATTTCAACTTTTTAGGTGGTCTCCAAGGACGAAGGAACCAATCTCCAGGTGATCAGTATCAGCAGCAGCACCCGGAGCAGCAGTAAATCTCAGGTGGAGATTCAGACTGCTGAGTTATATAGATAGATAGTCAATCCTATGCGTCCTCTATACTCTCAGGTCCTTGGAGTCATGGTCTGAGTTTTGATTCGTCTTTTGAGATTTTGTATCATGTTGTGTTTAATTACTCAAAAGTAATTAACCGAGATGTAGACAATTTATCTTGAATCTATGAAAGGAGTTTTATGGTTTCAATACCTTATTACAAAAAGTTTAAATTTCCCGTGATTTTTTGTATTCCGCTACTAATCGAATCGCTTCTATTGAAGTTTACCTCGAAGTTTATGTGTTTATCTCGGGTTTTGGAGATCAGAGCCCACAACAACCCTCCTTTTCTGCCTCTAAGACCCCCATCAATTTTGGTGACTTCAGACAGACCTCCACCATTGCTCACATCCTAGGATGATGTTGTGGAGCTTGACCTCCACCAGCTCATCGGCGTTGGCCACCGTCGTCATGATTATGACTCGGCGAGCGATTCTAGAAACCTCGTGGTCCCTCATCAGACCCTAAGGCCAACATCATCTTCGGCGAAGCCGTCTAGACCTCCACAGCTACTCAAGTCTTCTTCGGCACCACTATATCTCCTCCAGCACCATCTCCGCCGCTTGCGGCTGCTGTGGTGGCGCAAAAGAGGCAAAGCACTTCAAGAACTCCAAAATCCAAAACAAAGCAATGTTAAGAATCCGAAGATCCTCATAAACTCATGCCTATATTCAAACCATGTTGGCAACGCCTCACAGACCACCCCCAAGCTTGGTTCTCATCTCCGGACAACCTCCACTCCATCAGCCAATAGTATCAACCCAACAAGGCTTGGAGACACGCTTAAGAGACTCACCTGACCTTGGCCTTCCCTTTCCCTCTCTCATCATCCCCTGGTCTCCTCTCTTGCTCCTTTTTCCTCCTCCGATGTTCTCCATCCTTTGTCTGTGAGACATAATGGAGAAGGGGGAAGTGGAGGCAACTTAGTTTCCCTACTCGAGTGGTTAAATAAAGTATGTGAGGGGTCAGAGTGAAGTTCTCATCGAGGCCAATCTATCCTCTCACACAGAAACTACTCTTAGTCCACGATCTGAATGTGGGACAAGGCCGGAACTTGCCTCAGTTGCTACCCCCCACGACCCCAGCTTGTCTGCGGGTAGGGGATGATGGCTTAGCCATCAGATCTCATCCCAAAGGCTAAGAATAGCCCCTTCGCTTATAAATTCTGGGGCACTACCCTCTCAAAGGTTGCAGCCATAGGATATAAGATCTAAGGCTACAAAATGTCCATGCGGCCCAGTCGAGGATCCATGAGCATGACACAGCCTAACTTAGGCTCAAACTATTAAACTTAGACTAATGCACATTATTTTTCAAATTTCAAACCTAAACAACTTCCTCTAAGATCCTCCAATTCCCACCAAATTTTAACCATAGCTTTACCACCTATCAAGATATATTCTACACAAATTTGGTGATGAAACTCAAATATTTGATCCTCCAATTAAATACTCCAAAAAGGCATGAACTTAGGGATCTTAATCATGATATCAACCTCAATCAACACTCAAGCTTTTCCCAAACAATTAGGACTCTCAAACAACTCAACATGCATAACTTCACTTATGTCATTGGACATTTAAGGATCCCAAAAGTCCACTCCATCACACTGATGCTCAAAAGCCTATGAATATAGCACATAATATAGTTATGCATATAAGTGGCTCTAAATGATGGTGCCCTATAGATAGTTTCCACTATGATTTTGCTACAGAATTCATTTGGCTAGAATATGTGTAGTAGGATGATGTTTTCGTTGTATGTGAAACCATAGAAGTCACATAATTGTTTGAAAATTAACCAATAAGGTTTATTGAGGATTCCAAAATGAATGAGACAAAATGGTTCATCTACTTCTTTGGGTCATCTTTAGCTCTAATTGTTATGAGAATTTCATATTTTATTATGGGATATGTGGCAATAGGGGTAAGGCAACAATCATCTATCCCTGGGTTGTAGAGAGAGATCATTCCCTTCTTCATGGAAACCAAGGGAGTCCAAGTTGTTGGTGTGGGAAAACCTTATGATGTGCACCCGATGTGTGTCCACTCTAGTAAATGTTTTCCTCTTGTTAAGTTGGAGTGAAATGCAAGGAGGAGGTGAAGGTGTTGACAACAGCTAAAGATGACTTGTCATATGAGCGTTTGGTATTCAACTTGCATAGCATCATGTTCAACAATTCATGGGCATGGCAAGAAGAACTTGGAGAAGCACTATTTAGGCACGACATGCTTCAGATTAGCAGGGCATGGAGTAGATATGCTCAATATGGCGGGAAGATAGGGGAAAAGGAGGTGGTGTCAAGAACAATCAATGAAGTGGTTGGAGGAGAACAAGACAATCTGATTTCATTACTACTTGACTTGAGAAGGATAGAAACTGGCATGATTAGAAGAGTAGCAGCATAATGGTAGACTATAATTCTAGAGGTGGCATGAGAAGAGTTGTGATTATTCTAAGCTTGAAGATGGTGGTTCTTTCGAGGGTAGAAATTGTTGATATAACAGTTATACATTGTCCATATTTTGATGGACTTAACCATTCCATTCATGTGTATCTTTTTTTTAGGGAATCCAGAGGGTTTTTTTATTCATCTCGCCCCTCTCGTGCAAGCTAAATTAGAACCAATGTTACAATCTAGAGAATAACTGGAAAAAGGAAACTTGGTAGTACTACTACCATTACATGTCTCTTTGTTGATAATATCAACTAAAGTAGTAGGTGGCACTCTATACACGTAGAGGTCACTCGGGGCTTTTTGGTGTGGCTTGGCCAACATATCTACAGCTTGGTTGCCTTATCTTGAGATGTTCCTACACTGCCACTTATCTCTCCAATTTCTTCTAGTTCTCGAGATCCACTCATCTAGTTTAGGATTCTCCTCTACAACACCTTCTAAAGCATGTCTAGCACATTGAGAGTATTTCTCTATAGTCAGCTACTCTACATTTAGGTTGGGGCCAATCTCACTAGCAAATTCAATGGCTCGCATTTCGGCTTCCAGAGCATTATTTGCCTTAATTTTCTTTCCCCATCCACCTTTTCACCTTCCTTCACTCTCTCTTCCTATGACTGCAGTCGTTGAGGTGGTTCTCTTGTTTTTAAACGTCGCATATGTATTGAACTTGAGCCTTCCTTGTTCGGGTTTTTCCTAGTCCCTACTAACTTCGGGTTGTCGGGCTCCATCTTTGACCTCCTTCGCCCATGCGATTTCAGTGACATCGGCTTCCTTCTGAATGAGGTAAGCAATCAGTCTGCTCGATTGTTTCTGCTTCTCAAAAACTTCCAGATTCCTACTCTTCTACAACTACCAGCATCCTACCATGAACACAATATTCTTTGAGTTTGCTTTCCCCATATTTATCGCCAGCCATTGCCATACATCTGTTTTGGTGAAAAAAGTAGCCCATCTATTTCTATTGATCAAATTTTTCCAAACCTCTAAAGCTTTCATACAGCCCCTTAGGGTGTGAAGGATTTTCTCTTCTTCCTTCCCATAAATAGGACAAATAGTGTCAGTGGTGAGCTTTCCGGTGGCTCTTCTGCAATTTGTGAGTATGGCATTATGGCCGATGAGCCATAGGAAGTATTTGATTTTCATTGAATTTTAGAACTCCAGATCATATCCCATTTACCAAGCATCTTGATCTCCTTATCTTTCCTTAAGATGTTGTAAGAAGACTTCATGGTAAACTTAGTAGAGTATGTATGAAGCCATGCTAACGTATCTGCTTTGTCACCATTGTCGCGTACTTCGGTTTGCAAGACCTTGTGGACTATGTTTGTCGAAAGCCAATCACATCAGGAACTCTCTGTCCCAATTATTCAAGAAAATTATGATGCTTGCTACATTTAGGTCCTAAAGTTCCAGAGGAATGGGTCTTGTTACAAACTCTTCCAAAGTTTTATCAGGATCCCACCATTTATCCTTCCATGCATTGATACTCAAGCCAGTCATTGGGATGAAGACCGAGTTGTTAGTGATGAACTCCTTACAATCTAAAATAGATCTAGTTAGCCTTGAAGCGTTTGTTTTTTGACCTCCTTTGTAGTTCTTATACTTGTTGGCTAGGCTTCCACACCACATGGATGTTCTTCCAGTAGCTATATTCCAAGTATGCTTGGCTATGAGGGCCATGTTGAGCTCCCTCATAGATTTCAACACAGGACACCGTGCTCTTTGTTGCTTGAAATTTTTTTCCAGGTCACTAAGGAAAGATGGTGACTTTTATGGTTACCTCCCCAGATAAAGGATCGGGCACTGCTATCAACACGATTGCAAATTTTTAGAGGTAGGACTGTTGTTTGCATCACGTAGCTTGGGATGGCTGTTAAAGTTTCTTTGCTAAGACAAACTCTGCCTGCTAAGCTTAGACTTTTCACTAACCACACATTTATAGAGGACACCTTCTCAAGCACATTACTGTAGGTATCCTTCTTAACCTTACTATGTATAAGAGGGACGCCCAGGTAGCACCCAAGATCTTCAGTCATGATAAAGTTACTAGCTCTATTGATTCTATTGTGAATTATGTCTGGGGCGTTTTGAGAAAAGAAGATGGAGGACTTGCTAGCTGAAATGGCATGTCCTAAAACCTCGCCAAATCTCTTAAAGGACTTGATGATGGTCTTCATCTCCTTGGTATCCACTTTAGCAAATAGCAGCATGTCTTCTACGAAACATAGATGAGATACCATGACCTTTGTTGCCAAGTTTGATGGGAGTCCACTTCCTCTCCTTCACTAACTCTTCAATGGGTTGACATAATCATTCCAGGCATAACACAAAGAGGTAGGGGGAAAGGGGGTCCCCTTGCCTTAGACCTCTTGTGGATCTAAACGATCTTGCACATTTACCATTCCATAGGATAGAGGTATCGCCATTGGAAATGGAATTTAGAATGTAATTACAGATGGTTGGAGGTATTCCAATTTTCTCTCAAGTATCAGCAATGAATGGCCATGTCATCTTGTCGTACGCTTTTGAAAGATCAATCTTGATCACCATGGTATGTCTTTCTTTGTTCCTTCTCATGATATGTGAGATTTCTTATGCTACAGTGATGTTGTCAGAAATTCTATGCCCAGGTATAAAGGTGCTTTGCATAGGGGACACCCATCATGAGAGGTAGTTCTTTAGGCGTTCGATAATAATCCTGGATGTAATCTTTAGACTGATGTTATTAAGTGATATCGGTCTGAACTGCTCATAGGATTTAGGATTTGCTTTCTTTGGGATAAGAACTACTCATAATTCCTTATTTAGGATGTTGCCTTTAAGAGCATTGTTAACAATATTGAGAAGAGAGTGCTTGATAGATGCCAGTTCTTCATAAGGAAGGAGTTTTCGACCCCGTCAGGACTCGAAGCCTTATGGGGATTTGATTTTGAGATAATCATATGAATTTCTTAGAGAGAAGGATTGGCTAACAACACACGTCTTTCCTCCCTATTCAACTTAGTAAACGATCCAATGTAGTTAGCTATTGTACTGGGATCACATTGAATTGGTTCAGTGAATAAGCATTTGAAATGTGTGTAGACCAGTTGGCGAATTTCCTCCTCTTTAGTAATCCAGTCTCCATCGTCATTCTTAAGCATGGTGATGGTATTGAATCGATGTGCTTTGTTTCACATAAGCATTATAGAACTTGGTATTTGAGTATCTGTCTCTAAGCCAATTGATGTGGCTTCTTTGTTTGAGATCGTCCTCCTCCTTTCTCAGAATCTCAATATATTGCACCTCCATGTCAGCTATCATTTTTATTTTTTCTGTGTCATAAATATCAGCCAAGCCTTTTTGTAACATGTCCAGGTTTCTAAGGAATTTCTTCTTCTTTTGTGTATTATGTATGTAGTTCCTCTTTGCCCAAGAAGTAATGATATTGCTGGCACATTTAAGAGCATCGTGGAAAAAAGTATTTGAATGCCAAATAGTACTAATAAGGTTTTTGAAACCAGAATCCTTGGACCAAGACTCCTCAATGAGAAAGTGAGGAGTGATTTGAACATGTATAGTGGATCGAATTAACAGGGGACAGTGATATGAAAAAGCTCTGGGTAAATGTTCCACTACAAAGTGTGGAAAAGAATCAATGAACTTGGAATTTGCAGCAACCAGATCAATATGTTCCTGTAGCCTACCATGGATATAGGTGAACTGTGTCCCACAGTAGCCAAGATCTGTGAAATCGGCTTCCAGCAAGGTGTCATTGAAATAGATACCTCGTTGAAATCATAGTGCTTGCTTCCCCTCTTCTCAACGGGTAATAAGGTGGGGTTGAAGTCACCCAATACCACCCAAGGCAAGGTGAAACGTTTGCTCATGCTGATAAGATGTTTCCAAAGTAGCTTGTGAACTAAAATATGGGGGTTAGCATATACGAAAGTGACCAATGTTGACTTGTCTATTTTACAAGTAATGAATTGCTTGTGACAATTTATGATTTGTATGTTACAATCCTCCTCTCTCCAACACAACCATATACCTCCTGCAAATCCCCTAGCTTCACATTTAAACAATTTATTGAAGCCCAAGTCTTTAATGGTTTTTGTAGCCAGTGAACCACTAATCCGCGGGTCTAACAACCCCATCAATTTTGGTTTTCTTTGTGATATTAGATCTCTGAAGACACAATAAGTATCATTATTGCTGATTCCTCTGGAGTTCCAACAAATTGTATCTAACATTAAATAGTATTGACAAAGGAACAAGCTATGAAAACTGTAAATCTAGGCTATCACAGTGTTCTCTTTCTCTTCCACTTCTGCTGCAACATCCTCACCTCCTGTCTCCTGATGTAGCCATGGGCTCTTCTGCCTCTCTTCATAAGGAGGTTTAGGTCTGGTCTTCATTTTTTTTCCCTGAGCTCTTTATTTTCCTTCCCTGTGGTAATCTTGATGGTATCACATTTGGGTCAGATTCCACCATTGGGTCTAGTTCCTCCATCATACTCTCTGTGCTACCTTGGTTTTGATTTTGGGGTACTTCATTTGGGGTATTTTCAGAAGTTACTTCCATTTGTGCTTCCTCCATGGTATTTGTGTTCATCTTTTGTAGCTCATCAAATTCCTTGAAAATTTTGTATATCCGCTCCTCCCCATCAACTATAATAACCTCGTCTACCTCCGAGTTAAAAACATCATGTTCTTCTTCGGTGTTTTGCTTGGATTTCTTCATTTGATTTATCTCTTTCAACACCTCCCTTTTATTCTTTACAGTTTCAATGCTTTTCTTCTTCCACACCTTCATCGTTTTATGCACCTCTACGGGGGTTGTTCCATTATCATCCATCTCTTTCTACGTCGCCTTCTCCATAGTTTTTTCTTGTTCCTCTTCCTCTTCTAGATCAACAAGTTTAGCAAATTTATTTTGATTTACCTCACCATTGTTTGTGCCCGAGTTCTAATTCCTTGTTCTATTTCTATGACAGTCGACTTCTTTCTTTGCATTTGCCATTTGGAACTCTAATTTTCACTCCCTTGTGCATTTGGAGGTCTCTGTCTCGTCTCCTTCTCGGTTGTAGCTGCTGGATTGGATGGGCAGTGTGAATTATTATGGCCCATCTTGCTACAAGTGTCACAAGAGTCTGGGAAAACCTCATACTCCAACTGATAAATCACCTGGTTAATGCAGATGGTGTGTATGACAGGTTTTAATGTGTCTACTTCTAAGCTAATATGGTGAATCTACTTTTGGTCCTTGCCATGATGTGAGTATCCACTATTATTAAAGAACCTAGCACAAGGATGATGTAGTCAAACATCGTCGGAACATATAGGTTTCGAGGTAGCTCTAAGATCCTTACCACGTGACAAAGAACCGGGGTTGTTCTATGGATGGGCAAAAATTGGGATCCCACTACCAAACTGCTAGACACTTGCCGAAAATTTTCCATGGACCCCCTATTAGTGCAATGTCAAAGTCTCTTCTACATGAGAATTGCACTACATAGTGCCCAAGATCTACCTCATATATTTTGAATATGGCTATCAGGTTCTAGAGAGCCTTCAACCAGTCTCTCGTGGTCATAAAACCTACATTAGATCCAATGAGTTTAGTCACCACCATATATTTACACGGTCGTGCCAGGTCCTCCTCAGCATCGGGGTCTATTTCCAACGTAGGTCGGTCGTCTGACACCTTCAGAGTAACATCCGTTGTGGCGAGTTTGCTTTCATACAAGCTTTCAAGAAAGTAGCCTGATCCTTCTAGTACATTTGTTTTGTTCATGGGTATCTCGTATGTCGGGACGTGATGGCCTTCGTTATGGGGTCCCTTCCAGACATTGTCGCTGTTTGTGTCAGATTTTGTTTTCCCCAGTCTGTGCCTCCACCACTATGAAGTGGGGAAAGGATCTTTCTGAACCCTTGGGTTAGCCTCCACCTTTCCATCAGTTTGTTACTCCTGTGATCGTTTGTTGCCTCTCATCCTGGTGTATAGGAATTCAAATCTCATACATGGTATTGTTACCTTGACTCTGTTGCCTTGGTTCCCTCCTGGATCATCATGTCTGTCGGGCTCTTTCCTTGGGTGTCCATCCATGTCCATGAGGAGTGTGGGTTCTTCTGATGTCTTCCTACCTCCATGATCTCTTTTTCCCCTACGGAACCATTCCCCATACGTGTTGCCATCCTCTTCTCCCCTTTGTTCCCCCCGATTGTCGGAGCCCCCAGAAACCCTAGTCCCTATCATTCCTGAAAATTTCTTCATAATATTCATGTGTATCTAATATGTCTATTTGAGATCAATTTCAAGTATTAGGTACATAAAAAGGATGAAATCATCATACCCTAGTTTTTCAGAAATCAAGTCAAATTCAATGCAATTGCAAGTTAAAAAGATTAAATAGTATCTCTATAAGAATCATATAGTAAATCATTTGTGTTGAATGTATGACTTGTAACTAAGCTTATTGGAAATTCATAGCACTTAATTTGGATATATAACAACTTTTTGGGCATTTGTTATATGTTGTTATAGATTGGATTGTCATTTGAGTTTGTCATAGTGGAAATGTTGGAAAATACGGGCACAAAGTATAGTAGTGGAAATAAAAAAAAATTATCAATATGTATTCCCATAACAGAAAGATCGTGTCAACTACTATGAAATAGGAAGTATGGTTTTAGCAAGTTATACCTAGTCCTGGAGCAAGTCCGGTGACAAAACTTGCTTCATTGCAACTACTGACAAGTTTCTCTTGAATGGTGGTTGTACAGCTCCTGGTCTTCACCAAAAACAACATATGTGCAACCTCTGTAGTGACTCATGTGATCTCGCCACAGATTGCAAGTTGACTTGGCTCTCTGACTAGCAACCAAAGGAATCCTTCCTCTATAGTAGTCCACATGGACCAACTAAACTGCAGTCATTCACCAAGAATGGACAAGAAGGAGTTGTCCTCCCCATTGGTGTACTAGTCACCAACCTGCTCTCCCTTCTCAGTTGTTCTCTCACGTTGGTTATCCCTCAATTTTCATGTCAGACTTTCTTGGGCTCTCTTGGTTACCACAACTAGAGAGAACAACTATTGTCAGAGAAACTGATTCTCAATTATCTGTTTCATTGTTTGGGAAGCCCCCAGTACCCCTCTATTCATAGTAGAGGCCACGGTCAAGGTTCCCAGTCCCCAGCCAATGTGGGACAACAGCGGGAGTGGAAAGGACCGAAAGATCTTGAATTTTTACAACAATTCTAAAAGTTATACAACTTGCGTCAGCTGAAATGGTTATCTCATAAGTCGAGACTATCATCTAGGATGAGATGGTCGTCTCACTAAGAGAGATGGTCATTTCATGCTTTCTAAGTTAGATATGAATTGGCAAATTATTTCCTAATTAATGTCACACATTAATTTACTTGCACCCCAAGTATGTGCAATCGAAACAAGTTCAAAAAACTCTAGAACTTTCATTTGCAACAATCGAGCCATCTCACACTAGAAAGACACCCGTGTCACCCACCCAGACGGTTGTCTAGTGAGTTGAGATGAGACGGTCAGTTCAATCAAATTGAACTAGTTGGTTCAAGGGCAAAACTTAGCCAAATCAATCTCTGATCAAACTAACCCCCAAACGGTCATCTCAACTACATGAGATGCTCGTTTGGATGCCCAAATGACTATTTCATGCAGTGAGATGGTCATTTGACAGATCTGGTCAGCCATTCAAGCAATTAATTGTATGAATTGAATACCTAAACACTTTAGTAATCAATCCAATTGACGTTCAAGATCAAACTCCTCTTCTGGATGAGTTCCTATGCATGTGACCCTATCGGTCTCATATCACGTTGGTAGTGAATGTTTATAAGTAGATTATGAGATCACAAGCAAAGAGTGGTTCCTAGTCACACATCAGTGCAACCCAAGTGAAATAGAAAGTTGGAGAACAACTTCAACCTACAATTGTGTAAGGTGTTGCAGTGATTGTATAATTCTTTTGGCTTTGATATCCAGGATGATCTTGAGGCATGGTTGGTCATCCTCTCAACATTCAATCCATGTTTCTTGAACCAAGAGTAGATTGTCTAAGATAATGTAACCTCAATATCATATATTGATTCACATGTGCATGCACATGCATTTCTCAGTCTCGCTAATCAAGTGGCTAGGATATCATACTCCAATAGGAGGGACAAATCACATATCTATCACTCACGGTCTATCCCCATGTGTAAAAGTCACCCAATCATCACTGTTATAGCAACCCATGTTTTAGGACTGCATTTGATGTTGTCAAAGCATACCCAACGACATGTGATGAGTACAGTGATTTTAGGTTTAAGAATCAAAATCACCACCTTCACTATAAGAGATGACTATGACCACAAAACCATGTGTCACTCTTAAGGTGTGTCTTTCTGATACACTGTTCTCTGACATGTATATGTATGCTTGATTTGATATTGCCATATCCTGACTAATGAAATCTAGTCATCAACCAACTCACACTCTGATCTTTTGTGTTATTGTTGTTTATCAACCTTCCACAATAACATCCGATCATGGACATAATGAGAATATGTATATGTACTCTTAACATCCATATGATCTCATCATAAGGATAGGAACTTGACAACATATGTCATTGAGTCATATAATTCTCTAGACATTCATTTTGTATCCTCATTATCTCAAAGCTGAGTGAAATAGATGAATTGGAAGCTTGCCTTTTATATATTAATGGCATTATTAATCAAATCCTTTGAGGTAATTATGACAATTCAATCATCATATGATTGGCTCTACGGGCATACCTTATCAATAGACTCCTACTTGCACTTAGAGCCAATCACCAACGGATCTCATCCTTAGTGATCTAAACATGTCCAACATGCTTCTACTGTGCTAGTGTCTATTCAACAGGTTAGCAACACTTTTCTTATGTTTGGTATATTACATATTTTCTATCTCTTTTCTCTGAGATGAAACTTCTGTAATATGGTATCTCCTATTCCTTGCCTAACCATTATCTCCATTATTGTCACAATATCTCTACTGAGTCGTCAATGGTCGAAATATTTAGAAGTTCATCATATGAACCTTTTTGAACCATACAGTATCACATTGTGTTCACAATACAATTATATACAACTTTTATTGTAGATTAGGATTAATGGCTATTAGTTTAAAACCTTTCCAACTAATCATCACTTATTCTTATAAATCAAACATATTTTAATTTTGCGATCACTTTTGTCATTTATAGAAGCTTGCATTGATGTAACTCTTTACATATAACTCCTTCTTTTATTGCTATCATCATTGACTAGCAATCTACCCTCAGTCACTTCTCAAGTACTAATGTATAACTTTAATGACTTTCAAATAACCTTTGTTGGAATTTATATCATCTTGTCATGTCTAATACATACAAGATTATATGGGATAAGTTTGTTAATAGCTTACATAATAGATCCACTATTGGGCTAGACCATGGAATCTTATTCATGATGTTTCCAATCTACACAAGAATTGGAATTTAGGGTTCATGAGAGACTAATCTGAAAACTCTCTCTCAATAAATCCTTCCATGTTGAACTCTTTCAACATATTGTTATTGTATGCAAACTTCCATTGTAAAACATTCAAGAACTATCTCATAGGTCTTGGTCCTTATCTCATAATGTTTTTCACCTTATCCTTCATTGTTGAAGGAGTTTTCATGCCAGTTCTCAATATTCACAATATTGAGGTGTTATTCTGCATCATATGTGGAATATTCATATATGCTCCCACTAAATCTTTTGTAATCATAGAATTCTTCTTTTGTCTTGATTCAAGTCAAACTCTTAGACTATCTTGTCAAGTCAAAATATCCCACTTCTGAGTTGTTTGTTTCAATCCCAGATTGAACTTTGTAGTTTATAGACTTAATTTTCTTACATAGAGTTATGAAATGTTTCAGGTTGTGCCACTTACACATCCTATGATGTATTCCTTTAAGGAATCTGGTTTCCATCTTCATATGTAAAATATCATAGTCCATTCTAACTAAAACAACAAGCATGACAATCAGTAAAGTAATTTCTATCATGTCCAACAACTTGAACTTGATTTATTCAACCAATTTTTCCTTTTATGTTATCCATGTAGGTCTTTGCAATAAGACCCTATTGCACCATTTAGTTGTTATCCTTTAAGGTGGCGCTATCAAGATCATTCCTTGTTAGCTTACATGGATCCCATATTACATAGAAATAGCTTCTAGTTGACTAGTTTGCTCATCATGTATGACCAACCCATCTGAATCATTGGATTCACAATCCTTCAATATCAGATGTGTTTTACAAGAACTATTTTGTTCTATGTTATATGATGAACCTGAGATTCCATAACAACTTGTGATTCTCATTATTCTTATTGTACCCATATTGTTGATCTCAAACACTTTGAGTGTTACTTTTACTCCCACTAAATCTTTAAGAACTTAGTTATCCTATTAACAAAACAATTTTGTTATTGGATTGAGATTTATAGTAATGTTCAACTATCATGGTTTATGGATAAACCTTCTCAAGAAACTACTTTCTCAAGGTGGGTTTCAATCCTTTAGACCTATTGAGACATTCCCAAATCATATCATATATGATGTCTAACAAACCATTCACGTGGTACATTATTTAGTGATAGGTATATATTTATGAGGATATAAGGAGAATAGATTAATTAATAATTATATCATGACTCATCATGGTATAATTCCTTCATTCTGACACATCATCATGTTCAGATGAATTGGACTTGTGATACATTGTCACAATTCATTTTTGAAGGTACTCAAGGTATTGTTATAAAGTATTTCAACATTCAATCATATCAAAGTATATTAATACTTTCATCAATGTCACACTTCATTTACAATATCCTTGAACATTTTCAAGAGAGCTTTCATTTCATTTGTTACATATCATCATATCACCAATAAATGAAAATGAGGTATTAGTTAATTATTTGTAGCATTATTTCCATAAGATCTTCATGCATTATATGTATGAGGTTTAATGGAAGCTTTATCTTCCCACTACATTTAGTGAAGGATGTCATGTCATCAATATGTAAACTAGGTATGCATTTCTTATGTGTTCATACAAGATGATTAATGCTAATGATAATCTTGAGTTATTAATTATATTCTGTTGGTATAAATATTGATCTTTGGATCATTATATAAAACATCGCAAGATGTTTTAGGTCTAATGCCATGCAAGATCATATCTTTGAAATATAAGCACTAACAATTCTTTATTGATAATCATCCTTGTCCATACAAGATGCACAAATGTTTCTATTCTAATTCCATAATGAAATAGCAGTTCTAATAACTCTATTACATGCCCATTGGGCTAAAAAATTTAAATGTAGACTATAGCTTCTACAACACTTGCCCCACCTTGTCCATATTTGTCCTTCTATGAGAGCTTTTACTTCCTATCAGATCATGCACATCAGTATGTCAGATCTCTATTTGGTATCATATACCAATTTTTTTAAGAAGTAATCACATATATCTTATATGGTTTATACATGAAGTGGAGGCCTCAGTGCCATCCTTCTTCTTCTTTAGTTTCTCTAACCAGAGTGGGAAATTTCTCTTCTATGTCTAGGCTAGTGATAATGGTGACAATCACCTCTTTGTTTCTTTACTCCACCTTTTTCCTTGAGATCTGAAGACTTGGGCTTCTGGCTATCTTTAGAACTCTTCTTAGCTTTGCCTTTGCCTTTAGACTTCCCCTTTGTCTTGTTGATCATCATCATAGACTTGGGCTTATCTTTCTTCATTTGTGTCTCACTTGTTTTCAACATGCCTAACAAATCTATCAAAGGCTTGTCAAAGTCATTCATGTTGTAGTTCATGACAAACTGACTATATGACTCTGGTAGGGACTGTAGAATCACGTCAGTGGCCAACTCTTGACCCAAGGGAAATCCCAATCTGGCTAGGTTCTCCACGTACCCAATTATCTTGAGTACATGAGGACCTACTGGATCTCCTTTCATCATGATGCATTTCAATAGTGCCTTAGAGACATCATATCTCTCATGCCTTTCTTGATCTTGGTACATGTCCTTGAGATGTGTGACTATCTCAATCATCCCCATGTTCTCATGTTGCCTTTTCAATTCATGGTTCATTGAACACGGCATCAAACACTTGACATCCATGGCATCCTCAGTATGCTTCTTATAAGCATCCTTGTCATCCCTTGGAGCATTTTGAGCTGGTTCCTCTGGTTTTGCCATTTCCAAGACAGAGAGCTTTCACTCCTATGTGAGAATAATTCTCAACATCCTAAACATGTTGTGGAAGTTGCCCCCAACTAGTTTGTCCTTCTCAAGGACTGATTGTAGAGAAAAGTGATTCTTCGGTGTGGCCATTTGATTCTACAAAAGAATTTGTAATTTTATCAAAAACTCATTTTTTATTTGGTTAAAATTTGAGTGATGACAATTAGGTATTTAATTAATTTTTGTTCTCGTTATTTGTTCAAATTGATAACCCTCAAGTATCAATTTGTAAAATTGCAGTGAACAATTTTCTAATGAGCCAAGATCCATATTTCATCAAGTCATGAGTCGGCTTTTTTCGATCGCCCACAACCTAACTATATAGGTAGGTCAACTTGCAAATTGCATCATATGAAACTCTTGAATACATGATATGTGCACCATCTTGCCATGATCATTTGCATGCCTCTAGGCCTGGGATCTCTAGATCACTAGTTAAGCCTAACCCAATAGACAATATGAAAGATACGCACCATGCTTTCTGTAAATCTACATATCTACCATCACACTTCCATGAGATAGATGGCACACCATGCTTTATGCAAATCACGCTTGGTCGATCCAGTTTTTCATGTGTATTTCTATTGGAAAGCATATTAGACTTAATATGTTTGATTGATGTGTTATATATATATATACATATATATATATATATATATATTCATCACCAAAAATATAGTATGTATCATATACATGTTGTATCCCACGATGTAAACATGAAATATAAAACAAAAAGTAATGGTTATGGACATGTCTACTTCTAATTCCTTGGAGCCACAAGGAATTACTACCACCTAGGTCAATCATCACATCACATGTATGATAATGTGGTTGATGTAGACCTATGCTTGCCAATTTTGGTAGATCAGTTCAACCTTTGAACCGGTCATCTCACCTCTTGGTCGATCGATTGGTCCTCCTGTCCAACTGATGTTTGAACTCCTTCCAAACGGTTGGTTGGGCCTCTAGGTGGTCATCTAGTTCCATCATCCTCTATCCTCCATGATCCTCTGACGGTTGGCTCATCTCACGAACTGGTCGTCTAAACTGGCAATGAACATCTTCAACATCGTTGCATGAAAAGAAATTATCCTATTGCTATTTTGTTACATTGAAGAAGAGAAACCTCGAGTTACATTCGAGGGGAGAAAAGATAGGAAAGCATTAACTTTACATTGGGAAGACAGAGGTAGAGGCTTGATATGAAGACTGAGATAAAAGGAACTGAACCATCCAACCACACACAGATAAAGGGTATTGGCTATAACCACACTATACATCCACCACTAAAACTGCTTTTTAGGGCGATGTGTAAATTTCATATATATCATATCTTATATATATGATATATATATATATATATATTAATTTGGGATTTTGTGGTCTTTGATCAGATACTCATATGAGAGCAGTTTAAATATTTGCATCATATGTAATAAATAAATAATAAACCAAAATCCGATCATATCGATTATCCTGCAACATAGTAACTTGATGTGGCTCTGATACCATTGTTTGGAAATACGGGCACAGAGTTTAGCAATGGAAATATAAAAAAATCATCTATCCATATTCCCATAACAGCAAGATCGTGTCAACTACTATGAAATAGGAAGGATGGTTTTAGCAAGTTATACCTGAACATGGTGCAAGTCCAGCAACAAAACTTACTTCTTTGCAACTACTGATGAGTTGCTCTTGAATGGTGGTTGTGCAACTCCTGGTCTTCACCACGAACAACATCTACACAACCTATGCAGTGACTCATGTGGTCTCACCATGGACTACATGTTGACTTTGCTCTCTGAGTAGCAGCCAAAGGAACTGGGAAGTGTTGATTTAAGAAGGTGTGTTTTAGATGTCAGCAAGAGGGACACTTCATTTCCAACTGCCCTCATCCCGACCTAAGGGGACCTTTGGGGTCACAACCCATGGTAGCACAACCAGTGTCTATAGCACCTCCAGTAGGAGCACCCCCAGCTGGAGAGAGGAGGCAAGCTAGAGTGTTTACCATCGACAATGAAGAAGCTCATGTCACAGAACCGTTCTTACCCCAATCCCAATTCTACTACCTAGACAGTAGAAAAAGGATTGAAGCGCTCGTCCCTGAGTGGCCCAATAAGATCAATCACACTGGCATATACGATAAAAATAAATAACTCAAAAACAGGATAAACAAAGAACTAACCCAATATGAAGATAAATCTGATTTATCTTTGTCATCATAGTGCATAGTGCGGAAGGGATCATATTCAGTATTCCATTTGTATTGCCTAAAATCAATAAAATCAAGACACAATCATGCAATTACACAGTACACTATCAAAATCAAGTAAAATAGTTTATAAGAAAATAAGTATACTTGGCAGGACTTATATTTCAAAATATAACAAACGATTTCCAAACATTCAATATCATCCGACAAAAAGGTTGTTATTCAATGATTCAACTTTTGTTACGAGTTCCCATTATGTTGTAATTCGAGAAGCATGCTTATATATTTTGTATGACTCTATTACCCCAACGCGATGGGGAAGGTCACTAGGCCCCTTTTCACCATAGGAACATAGGAAGCCAATGTACAAGTCCCACTTCCAATGAGGGGGTTGTTGCACTCAATATCCACATTATCAACATTATCAATATCATCATCATTATCAACATCAATATACGGGCAGTCATAATGGGCATGCACTTTATGTTTTCATGTTTTTCAAAATATAGTATAGAAAAATAGAAGACTAATCATAGGGAACAATATCTCATCCAAGTAAATAGCCAAGTATACAGTCAAGAGATACATAAAATTATCTACAATACAATCAAGGAGGAGTCATATAATAGAGTACCTTTCACCAAGATTTCGAGTATAGATCATGCGTAATAGGTCGATCCTTCGAGTTAGATCCTAAAACACAATATTTGGATCAAGGGTCAAGATCAAGATATTTGGATATCATATTGTAATATTCGAGATTGGGGTTACACATTCCTAGGTCAACCTTAGGGTTAGGTCATCCACTTATGATCAACCAATATTTCAATTTGTCCATCATTATTTCAAATATCAAGTATCTTTGAGTATGAATGACTTTCCTAGGTTTCTAGGATCATGTGTGTTAACCCTAATTTATGGTTATTATCCAAGTCATCATTATGTTCCTAATTCATCATATTGTTCTAACATCATTTGTATTCAAGATCAGATTGATGGGTCCAAACTATATCAAGGGTTTTGCAAGATTAAGATCAATATCAAGATTTACTCATTATCCATTATAATTAAGATTGAATCAAAACAATAGATCTAGATGACTAATGATTCATTCTCAAGAGTAGATGATTCAAATGGACCAGATTTAGGTTACAAAATATCATCAGAGTCCAAACATAGGGTTTTCAAATAACTAAAGATCATTATTGAGCCATATGACAAATTAAATGACCAAGAGTGTATGATCTAGGGTTATCAGTGAGCATCGTTTAGAATTAGGTTTCAAAAGTATTTTTAAACGATCCATTGGATTTTTCTGATCAAAATTGACTACTTGTTCATCATTTTTGGAGTTTGAATGCATTAGATACAATTTTTGCAAGATATGTACATATATATGAATTTCTGAAGAGAGAGAGGATATAAAATACCTAAAAAGGATAGTCGAGGAAAAAATATAGGTCGTTGATCTAGATATGGACGTCCGTGATGGCACGCTTCCTTAACATGTGGGCAGGTCTCAATTTCAAAACTTGGGTCGTCAGATTGTGATCGGAGGGATGCGGCTCTTCGCGAGTTGGGCCCTTGGATCAGGTTCTAGCGGCTCTTGGTCATCATCCCAGCCAAGTCGCAACCTGCACTGGGGTGGAGGTGCCGCGACAGAGAAGCTTGCTGGCATGGAGCTGCTCCAGGAGCAGGAGTGGATGAGGGAGGCCGCGAGCATGCCATCCCAGTCCGCCACCACCTCGTGGACTCGATGGAAGCCAAAGAAAGGGAGGAGGAGGTGAGGAGCACGACGCCCAATTTAATCGTGCGGTGGCACTGCTTGGTGCAGTAGGTGAGGGGCAAGAAAAAAGAGTAGCGAGAAGGCTGAGGGGGTGTGCGAGGCCACGTTTTGAGCAAGTTGTTCCTACTGCGGACCTTGGGGGTCCTTTTATAGTGGTAGGGCTAGGTTCTAGGGCTACCAACATGGAGCAACAACTATGGCCGCCGAATGGAGAGAGGAGAGTGAGGACAATGGTGTGGCGACTGGACAGAGCATAAATGGTGGTAAAATTAGGGTTCTTTGAGCGCCAAACCGCGAGGAGACCATTTTAGCTCGGTTAGAAATTCAAATCGGGTCTTATTCGAGCGATTTGCAAGTCTCGGTCCTCCTTAACTCCTCCTCGTTGATTGCGGGAGGTAGGAGACAAGCTAGAGGCCGTCTGATCTGGATTGGATCCGTGTGGCTCAGATCTAAGGGCTGAGAATCACCCCTTCCTTTGCAAGCGGATCGCTGACATGGAATTTGGCAATAAAAAGGCAAACAGGAGAGGATTTTGACCGCATAACTTCCAAAATTCATAGAAAATCATAGGAATATCCAAATGACCTCAAATTTGGATCAAAGCTTCAAAAATATGTGGAGAACATTTAGAAAAAGTTGTATAACCAAATTGTGAAGTTTTATGGGTCAATTTGATTTCTTTGGACAAAGTGATGCTTGAAAATAGTTTTTGGTTTTATAATGTGTATAAAGTCCACATTGTTCACCAAATCTTGGATTTGAGTCTCAATAATGATTATGAAGACAAGAAAAATAATTTGGGACCATTAGTGGGTATAATGAGGGCAAAAGAGTAATTATTTTATTATAATGCTAAAATCCACTTTGTCACATCCTTCCCTCCTTAAAAAGGATTTTTGTCCCCAAAATTCAAAATATCCTCAAAAATTGGTATTATTCAACCTAAGTCATTTCCTCAAATACTGAGGTATCCCCAAGTATAAAATCAAAATCATGTCCTCAAGTTTCAAGTAATACAATAGTAACAAAGGGGGTTCCATGTTTCATGTCATAACTAACTTGGTTCCAGCATTGTTTCATCATCGAGGAATTGAGTATCAAGGTCAATGCATAAATTGTTCAAAGTCATCATATGAGTCAAAAATATGGAAAGCATCCTATTGTTCAAAAATTTGGACATATTATCTTTAGGTCAAACAAAAATAGTCATTGGATCAAGTGTACAAGGTGACTTCCAATCCCAAAATCCCAGGGTCTTAGCTTCTACGTTGGCCTAGGTGGGGTTATACATCCATGATTTGAGACTTCATATTTCAACATCTTGAGACAACATCATACTTTCTGTATCATTATTTCGAGCTCAAAATCAATGGGAAGGTCCCACCCTAGTCCTAATGAGAGCTAAACCCTAAATCATAAATCGAGAGAGTCAATATAGTCATCATTTTGAAAATTTCAACATTTGGGATTTTGAAGTCATTATATCTAGCATGATTTGTAGGTCCAAATAATGTGAACATAGGATTTGTATCATTATTGATATCGGATAATCATGGGTCACAAGTCCATTAATTAATATCCAGAGTCAAGATTTTAAGCATCAAAAGTTATAGGTTTGAAATTTGATCATATGTATATATATTTCAAAGCTAGGGTTTATGTTCCTATTTAGACCTTAGGGGAGATCATTCATCTATATTCAATTTCTAGTAATAATATTCAAGCAATATTTGATCAACACGTCAAAATTTCATTATCATGGTTTCCAAAGTTGATGAATGATCTAGACCTAGGTCTATCTAGGAAGTCAACCTCAAGCTATATTCAATATTTCCATATGTCAAGGTCATTATCAAATCAGTATTCAGATCGAGTATCAACCATGGTTTTAACCTATTAGGCTTAGGTCGACCAATCCAAAAATCGGGTGAAAGGAGATACCTTTCCAAACTCTAAATAATCAATAGGATGAAAACTTAGAGGTAGTCATGATGGGGATGTGACCTAGGTTAGGGGAGTCATGAGTCAACTACCACCCTAATCTGGCACATTACCAACATTAGTCATTATCAATTGATCTTATTCAAATAGGGAGAGTATCCATGATTAGATTGTATATATCCAGATCGTAAGATCAAAATTCAAGATAATAGGTCAATAATGTCAAGACTTGCAATTCTTTCTTTCATGATCAAGGTAGTGATATAATTTGGAAATTGAGGATTTTAATTTGACATTCGAGGAAATTAGAGCATAATAGTGCAAAATCTAGCCCATCATCATCATATTAAAATCGAGATTGCAAAAGGCATCAATAGTCAATAGAGAAATTGTTTTTTGCATCATGGTCTTACATCATGATTTTGTGAATCCTAGAATTAGTCAATTTGATAGCATAGTCATGATGGGCATCCAATTGGGAAAAAAAGTTTGCTTAACTATGTTTGAGGTTTAATCAACAATAGGGCAACATGGATTTTAATCAAATTGAGACCTCATCATCAATGAGGTATAGAGTTTAAGTCACCCTTATTTCACCAAATCATAATTTTTTTTTACAGTCTACCTCAAACATAGGGAGCATGTAGTCTAATTTTGATTAAATCAGGTTTTTCATGAAGGATCAAGCATGAGTATTTCATTTCAAAGTTTTTATTGATCAAAAATTGAGTTTTCATACTAAGGTCAGATCATGGTATCAACTTTCAAGATTTAGCGATTCCCATGTTTAAGCTACCCATAATCGAGACATCATGTGGTATAAGGTCACAAGGAAGGACCACATGAAGAGATGAGAAGACTACCTAATCTTCATCTACATGGGTGGCTTAGGATTGTCCTTAAAGAAGAGATGAGATGCTAGAAGACTCTCTAAGGTTTCACAAGAGAACCTTTAGATCCAGTTCTGGATCAATTGAGGCCAGGTAGAGCGGGGTATCTCAGCCACCGTGAAGACAGATAGGAGAAATTAAGTCAGGACCCCGAGCCTAGACACCTCAATTTTCACCATTATGGACTTTAGGGTTTCTTGGGTGTAAGATACTTGAGAAATTATTTACTTAAAGTATATGAGAGTGTGTAAGCTCTGATACCAACTGTCACGGACCCTTCTTACCCCAATCCCAATCCTACTGCCTAGACAGTAGAAAAAGGATTGAAGCGCCCGTCCCTGAGTGGCCCAATAAGATCAATCACACTGGCATATACATTTAGAAATAAATAACTCAAAAACTGGATAAACAAAGAATTAACCCAATATGAAGATAAATCTGATTTATCTTTGTCATCAGAGTGTATAGTGCAGAAGCGATCATATTCAATATTCCATTTGTATTGCCTAAAATCAATAAAATCAAGACACAATCATGCAATTGCAAGGTACACTATCAAAATCAAGTAAAACAGTTTATAAGAAAATAAGTATACTTGGCAGGACTTATATTTCAAAATATAACAAACGATTTCCAAACATTCAATATCATTCGACAAAAAGGTTGTTATTCAACGATTCAACTTTTATTACGAGTTCTCATTATGTTATAATTCGAGAAGCATGCTTATTCTTTTGTATGACTCTATTACCCCAACGCGATGGGGAAGGTCACTAGGCCCCTTTTCACCATAGAAACATAAGAAGCCAATGTACAAGTCCCACAACCAATGAGGGGGTTGTTGTACTCAATATCCACATTATCAACATTATCAATATCATCATCATTATCAACATCAATATACGGGCAGTCATAATGGGCATGCAATTTATGTTTTCATGTTTTTCAAAATATAGTACATAAAAATAAAAGACTAATCATAGGGAACAATAGCTCATCCAAGTAAATAGCCAAGTATACAGTCAAGAGATACATAAAAGTATCTACAATACAATCAAGGAGGAGTCATATAATAGCGTACCTTTCATCGAGATTTCAAGTATAGATCATGAGTAATAGGTCGATCCTTCAAGTTAGATCCTAAAACACAATATTTGGATCAAGGGTCAAGATCAAGATATTTGGATATCATATTGTAATATTCGAGATTAGGGTTACACTTTCCTAGGTCAACCTTAGGGTTAGGTCATCCACTTATGATCAACCAATATTTCAATTTGTCCATCATTATTTCAAATATCAAGTATCTTCTAGTATGAATGACTTTCCTAGGTTTCTAGGATCATGTGTGTTAACCCTAATTTATGGTTATTATCCAAGTCATCATCATGTTCCTATTTCATCATATTGTTCTAAAATCATTTGTATTCAAGATCAGATTGATGGGTCTAAACTATATCAAGGGTTTTGCAAGATTAAGATCAATATCAAGATTTACTCATTATCCATTATAATTAAGATTGAATCAAAACAATAGATATAGATGACTAATGATTCATTCTCAAGAGTAGATGATTCAAATGGACCAGATTTAGGTTACAAAATATCATCAGAGTCCAAACATAGGGTTTTCAAATAACTAAACATCATTATTGAGCCATATGACAAATTAAATGACCAAGAGTGTATGATCTAGGGTTATCAGTGAGCATCGTTTAGAATCAGGTTTCAAAATTATTTTTAAACGATCCATTGGATTTTTCTGATCAAAATTGACTACTTGTTCATCATTTTTGGAGTTCGAATGCATTAGATACAATTTTTGCAAGATCTGGACATATATATATGAATTTCTGAACAAAGAGAGGATATAAAATACCTAAAAAGGATAGTCGAGGAAAAAATATAGGTCGTTGATCTAGATCTGGACGTCCGTGATGGAATTCTTCCTTAACATGTGGGCAGGTCTCAATTTCCAAACTTGGGTCGTCGGATCGTGATCGGAGGGATGCAGCTCTTTGCGAGCTGGGCCCTTGGATCAAGTTCTAGCGGCTCTTGGTCATCATCCCAGCCAAGTCACAACCTGCATTGGGGTGGCGGTGCCACGACAGAGAAGCTTGCCGGCATGGAGCTGCTCCAGGAGTAGGAGTGGATGAGGGAGGTCGTGAGCATGTCGTCCCAGTCCGCCATCACCTCTTGGACTCGATGGAAGCCAAAGAAAGGGAGGAGGAGGTGAGGAGCACGAACGCCCGATTTGGCCGTGCGGCAGTGCTGCTTGGTGCAGTAGGTGAGGGGCAATCAAAAAGAGTGGCGAGAAGGCTGAGGGGGTGTGTGAGGCCATGTTCTGAGCAATTTGTTCCTGTTGTGGACCTTGGGGGTCCTTTTATAGTGGTAGGGCTAGGTTCTGGGGATACCAACATGGAGCAGCAACTATGGCCGCCGAAAGGAGAGAGGAGAGTGAGGGAAATGGTGTGGCGGATGGACAGAGCACAAATGGTGGTAAAATTAGGGTTTGTTGAGCGCCAAACTGTGAGGAGACCATTTTGGCTCGGTTAGAAATTTGAATCGGGTCTTATTCGAGCATTTTGCAAGTCTTGGTCCTCCTTAACTCCTCCCCGCTGATTGCGGGAGGTAGGAGACAAGACAGAGGTCGTATGATCTGTATTGGATCCATGTGTCTTAGATCTAAGGGTTGAGAATCACCCCTTCCTTTGCAAGCGGACTGCTGACATGGAATTTGTCAATAAAAAGGCAAATAGGAGAGGATTTTGACCGCATAACTTTCAAAATTCATAGAAAATCATAGGAATTTCCAAATGACCTCAAATTTGGACCAAAGCTTCAAAAATATGTGGGTTAGAAAAGTTTGATAACCAAATTATGAAATTTGATGGGTCAATTTGATTTCTTTGGACAAAGTGATGCTTGAAAATAGTTTTTGGTTTTATAATGTGTATGAAAACAATAAAAATAATTTGGGACCATTAGTAGGTATAATGAGGGCAAAAGAGTAATTATTTTATTATAATGCTAAAATCCACTTTGTCACAGCTCAGGTGAATGCTAATAGGCTGATCGAGGGTAATAACCCCTAGAGTTTTCCTTTTAGTTCAGTAGGTCATGTAGTAGTTTTCTGATATGAGATAAACTATGTAGGCATGTTGGAAGTCATGGGATAAAAAGTAAAAGCACAACGTGGACCGATTTCAAGACCATCTTCACCGCCAGATTCTTCCCGGTCTCAGCCAAGAAGGAGAAGGAAAGCGAGTTCAATAACATGACACAAGGAAGTTCATCAGTTGTGGACTTTGGTCGCAAGTTCTGCATCTTGGAATGTTTCAGTCACATGATGGATGAATAAAGGAGGGTGGACCACTTCATAGAGCGTTTTCACCTTGTCATCAAGCCCCATGTGATGGCTAGTAAGCCAAAGACCTTCTCGGAAGCCTACAACACCGCCTTGGACATGGAAAGGATGGTGATGCCTACACAGAATCCCTCTAAGGGATACTTGGGTTCACTGAAGGAGCTCAAGGGCAGAGGAAAGAACACAAGAAGGGGCAAGGGCGCAACCACAACAAAAGCAATCATGGACACAAGGGCAAGCCTCGTGGTTACCTCTAGTAGTGTCGCACCTGCGGACGAACACATGTGTAAGTTGACTGATTCAAGTATTTAATTGATCGAGTCACAATCAATAATAGCCACAAATTTGTGAAAATATATCTCTTTAACTCCTAGTTGATCTGGAAACCCTAAACCTCCTATAAATGGAGGGTTAGTCAAGGCTTTAGGAAGAGACAACAATTGCTGACAAACATTGTCCTCTCACAATTGTGGTAACATGAGAGCCCGAGTAAGCCTTACCCATAAAAGAGAGAGACAGTAAGGGAGAACAAGTCAGTGCTAGCATGTTGACATTAAAGGTACAAACTCCTTGTCTTCGTGTCTAGAAAAGTGTGATGAGGAGTTCCTAGTTGTCTATACGGACTACGATAGAGGTGTGGAGGCCATCACCAACACACTAGGAGGACTGTGGTAATCGCCTTCGATTGTGTTACACTAGAAGACTATCTCAACTATCATCCAGGTGTTGTCATATCTAGAATCACCATAATACAAGGATAGTTGTTGGACTTTCTCCAGGACCAGGTATATACCTCATAAACCCTTTTTCCTAAATACTTTTTGTTGACGTGATCTGCTTTTTTGGGATGCAGATAGAAAATCTTTATTTTCGTTGCTTTATATGTTGCCCAAAATCCCAACACAAAGAGCAAGGGAAAAGGTAAGAAAAAGAGAAAGGGACCTCCAATATACCATGGAGAGTTATTCAGATCCAAGGAACCTATGATTTGTGCTCATTGTCAGTGTGATGATCATTACTCTACTTTTTGTCCTTATAAGAAGAAGAGGATCAACCCAAACATAAAATGGATCCCAAAGCTAACCCTGGATGCCAAAGTTTGAATTGGGCACTGACCTCTCTTTTCATTATAGGAAAAATAAAAATGGATTGTTGATAGTGGTTGCTCCAAGCATATGACCAGTGCGATGAGCCACTTTAACACATTTACAAGAAGAAAAAGAGGTTCAATGATTTTTGGGGACAACAAGAATGGTAAAGTGGTAGGTGAGGGTGATGTAGGTGATTCACTATGCATAAAGAATTTTCTTATTGTGGATGTCCTACATCACAATTTGATTAGTGTTACTCGACTTTGTGATAATGGATATCTTGTTCTCTTTACCTCTCTTGAATGATTGCTTTTAGATTCCCTCACTTACGGTGTCATATATAAGGGAACTACAAATGGAAATCTATATATTATTTTTATAGATCTTTTAAGCCTATTCTTGGTACATACCTAGTTGTTGATAAGAAGGACATATCTTTGTGTAATTGTAGGTTTGGTCATATAAATATGGATCAATTGAGGAAGTTGAGAAAAAAGAAATTTGTCAAAGAATTTTCTAAATTGAACTTTGGGAAGGGTGAGGAATGCCAATTTGTACACAAGTAAAGCAAACCAAGTCCTCATTTAATTACAAAGGAGCCATAAGGACCAAGAGAGATCTTGAGATTCTTCGCATTGATCTATTTGGACCTCTGAGAACTCAAACACTTTGATAGGAAGTATTTCCTAGTGATTGTTTATGATTTCTCTCACTTTCCTTGGATTTTCTTCTTGGTTTCAAAGAGTGACATGCTTGATGTTTTATCAACTTTTTGCAAATGGATTGAAAATGAAGATTCTTGTCGAATTTTCTCTATCTGTAATGACCATGGGGGAGAATTTGAAAATGATTTGTTTGAAAGTTTTTGTGAAGATTCCAGTTACATCCACAACTTTCTTCCCTTGAGCACATCAACAAAATGGGGTAGTAGAGAGGAAGAATAAGTCATTGCAAGAGATGCCTAGGACAATGCTCTTCGATTATGACACTCCTGAGAAGTTTTAGGACAAAGCCGTAGCACTGCTTGTCTTGTGCAAAAACTGGGTTTAACATTGAACAATTCAAAATAGGAGAATCTATCAATGTTAAATTTATTGAGACTAACCCTTTTAGTTCCAAGAATATTATAAATGATGATGTTTTAGATGAGGTGATTCCTAGATTAAAAGAAATAGACATCAACAACAAAGGAAAAGAAGTTTCTTAAGTCGATTGCTCAAAATAAAAAGAAAAGAAGGGTCTCACTCCATGCTTTGTAAAAGATCATCCAAAAGAGCTCATCATAGGCAACCCCTTTGAAGGAGTAAAAATGTGGGCAACTTTCAATAAAGAATAAGAAAACAACGTCTTCATCTCACAACTTGATCCAAAGAATGTCAAGAAGCTCTTAAGAATGGTGAGTGTATCATATCCATGCAAGAATAACTTGAGAAATTCAAAAAGAACAAGGTCTGGACTCTAGTGCCAAGATCAAGTAATAGAATGATCATTGGCACAAAGTTGGTCTACTGTAACAAGCTTGATGAAAGTGGTAAGGCAGTATGAAAAAAGATGAGGATAGTAGTTCAAGGTTACAACCAATGGGAAGGTATTGATTTTAATGAAATTTATGCTCTTGTTACTAAACTTAATTCCATTACAATGCTACTTGCCTTTTCTAGTCATAAAAATTTCTTGCTTTATCAAATGGATGTTAAAAGTGCATTTTTAATGGAGATATAGAGAAGGAAGTCTATGTGGCTCAACCTCCTGAGCATGACAAGCATGCTAATCATGTATATCTATCACAAATGGATATTTATGGGCTCAAACAAGCCCCAAGAGCTTGTTATGAGAAAATAAGAAACTTTTAAATTGATAATGGATATGTCATGGAAAAAGTTGGCTCTACTCTCTTTCTAAAACACACTTCCAAAAATTTCTTAATTATTCAAATTTATGTTAATGATATCATCTTTAGTGGGACAAATGTTGATCTTTGCAATGAGTTTAGTTCTATTATGAAGAGTGAACTTGAAATGAGCATGATGGAGGACCTCACATTCTTCTTTGAAAGCAAATCAAATATGGGAACTTCATCAACCAAAGTAAGTACACTAGTGAACTGTTGAAGCACTTTGGGATGGAAAGCACAAAGTGAATGGATACTCCCATGTCTAGCACCGCCAAACTTGACAAGGGTGAAGAACGTGAGAAGGTAGATGAGAATCTTTATATATGTATGATTGGTAGATTACTATATTTAACTGCCTCGAGACCGGATATCATGGTTCGTGTTGGCTTGTGTGTTGGATTTCAATCAAGCCCCAGAACATCCCATCTTGTAGTTGTTAAGAGGATTTTAAGGTATCTAGAAAATACTCAAAATGTTGGTCTATGGTATTTCAAGTAAAGGGACTTTATTATTATAGTCTATAGTGATGCAGATTATGCTAGGTGCTTAGTTGATAGAAAATGCACAAGTGGCAATTGCTTCCTACTAGGACCATGTTTAGTTTATTGGTTTTCTAAGAAGCAAAACACAGTGTCTCTTTCAACTACTAAGGTTGAATACATTGCAATTGGTAGTTTTTGTTCCCAAGTCCTTTGGATGAAGAAAATGCTCCAAGACTTTAATGTTTTCTATGATGCTTCTCCTATATTTTGTGATAACAATAGTGCAATTAAATTGTCATACAATCCTATATTGCATAGTAGATCTAAACACATATAGGTTTGCCATCATTTCCTTTGTGACCACATTGCTAAGTAAGACATATGTCAAAGGACTCACCTCCATTGAACTTTTTTTTTGCAGATCTGGGCAACCTCAATATCCCCATTTTGTGGCTGGTTTTTTATTGGAAAGAAATAGAGCTATTATTTATTCATTCCACGCTCTACTGCGGACAAAATAGTTGGGATGTCCACATGGCACCGGTCAAGTAACCAGTGGGGTAGAATAGCAGTGAAGCTAAAAGAAGTTTTACAGGACCTAGCAAATTTTGTCAAGCTGTCCGCAGGGACATTGAACTCACGAGGAACATGATGTATAACCTCCTCAGGTGAGTGTCCAAGAAGATTCCTGGATTCCCTAGTGTAGGCCAGGAACTTTGGGGGGGGTTGGATGTGATATGCCTTATGGCCACCATGGAGTCTGTGAGGATACAAAAGGAATCCCAGGATCTGTTCTTGCATAGTTGCGCTCCCAGTAAGATAGCAATGATTTCACTCACAAGAGAAGAGGTGGATTGAATGGTTTGACAGACACCCAGAATGTGTGACCCATTTGCCTGAACGACATGAATCCCGACAGCCGCGGTATTTTGTCCAAGTTGGTGAGAAGCGTCGAGGAAACATAGACCGACTTGGCATTGATCCTTGTGGTGTTGAGGTACGCAGTTGTACGAGATGTGGGAAGCTCCTTGGGAAGCTTGAGAATGGACTCCGCCCGGAGTTTAATGAACTCCACCTTCTTTGTGACAAGTGTGATTTGATTTTGGTGAATCTGTAGGTTTCGGCATGACCAGATATGCCAGCAGGCAACCGCATACAGGGTAGCAGATTCGACCGGCGTCGTGATGCACTGCCGGAGCCACTCGTTGGCAGGAAGAGCCTGATGGTCTTTGTTAGGAAGCAGCATGTTCCACACAGCCCGGCTAGGCAGACAGTCTCTAAGAGCATGAGTCATAGTATCCTGCCCATTATTGCATATAGGGCAGTCCTCAGACACCTCCATGTGTTGACGCTGCTTCTCCATATTCGTCATGAGAGCACCATGCATCATGAGCCAGAGGTGGATTTTTATGCGCTCCGTCAGCTTGGCTTGCCAAATAGTTTTCCAAAGACCAGGCGTGGATACCTCCTTCTCACGTCTGATCCAACGATAGACCGATCTGGAAGTGAACAACCCGCTTTCCTCGAAAGGCCATGACCAACCATCGTTCCCTGAGCCGGGGCAGGGTGGAGGAATGGTAGAAATAGCTATCCAGGTGGACTCAGGAAGGAAACTATGAATGAAGTCCCAGTCCCACCCTCCTGTGGGAGAGACCATAGAATCGACTGTAAGGTCACTAAGATTATGAGGAATAGTCCAGTTTGGGTGGGATTCCAGAATAGATTGGTCGACAATCCATCTATCCTTCCAAACATTGCTATTCTGTCCGCTATTAATGACATGGTGACTGAGATCAGAGATCCTGCTGATATTCTTCTTGATGAAGCTCCAAGCCGGGGAGCTTGGTACAGATTTGATCCTCCTATTATTGGTGTATTTATCTTTCATCACCCTGACCCAAATCTTAGAGGGGTCGGTGAGATAAGTCCACACATTCTTCAACATCAGAGCCTCGTTCTGGTCTTTAGCATCCCTGATGGCGAGGCCGCCGATATCCTTGCTGGACGATACCTTGGTCCACGCAACTAGGGAGGATTTTCTTTGAGAGGATGCACCAGACCACACAAACTGACGAATATGTTTATTGATGTCATCACAGAGGATCAGCGAGAGCTTAACTGTCTGCATGGTATAGGAAGGAATCGCCTGAAGAGTGGACTTGGCCAACGTCACCCGACCAGCAAGGGATAGGTGCTTATGCGTCCAGCTATTCATTCTTCTTTGTATGGAAATTAGGATGTTACTATGGGTTTCTTTGTTGACACGGTGGTGCAGCACAGGTACCCCCAGGTACTTCCCGAGATCATCAGTCTAGGAGAAGCCCAACTTCCTGCATATTTTGTTCTTCATAGGTTGGGAAACCTGCTTGCTAAAGAAGCAGTGAGACTTGGGTTTAGAGATGGATTGTCCGGATGCCAAGGAGAAGTCCTTGAGAATAGAGGATATGAACCGGGCCTGGGCTAACGAGGCTTCACCCAGCAAGAGGATATCATCGGTGAACAATACGTGAGAGAGCTGCAAGCCACCACGAGAAAGGGCGATCGGCTTCCATCTTCCTGCTTCCACAGAAATAGAAATGGCTTGACTCAGTATTTCCATGCAGAGGACGAAGACATAGGGGTTGATCGGGTCTCCTTGACGAACACCTTGGGATGCTTTAAAAGGGGTAAGTGCCTCACCTTCCCAAAGGATAGAGGTCTCACCCTTTGTAATGATTTCCATAATGACATCAGTGAGTTTAGTAGGAAAACCAGTACGCTTTAGGGTGTCATGGATAAAATCCTAGTTCATTCGATCGAACACCTTCGCAAGGTCCAACTTGATGCACATCAGGGGCTTCCTGGTAGAGTTGGATTTCATAGTGTGGATAACCTCCTGGACGAGGAGTATGTTGTCTCTAATGCGTCGTCCCGGTATAAAGCTTGATTGAGTTGGATTAATCCAGTCATTCATGAAGGGATTGAGACGCTCAACGATCACCTTAGAAATGATTTTAAAGCAACTATTGTTCGGAGAGATTGGTCTCAGGTCGCTACAACATTGGGGCGCAGGGACCTTAGGAATGAGAACCATATAGGAGCATGTGATGGCGGGATCGATGCGCTCCGAGGAGAAGACCTCCTGTACAGTAGTAGTAACACTTGGCCCTACGATCTCCCAATTATACTGGATGAAACTGGAATGAATGCCATCAGGTCCGGCGGCTTTAAGAGGCGCCATGGAGAAAGTTGTCCTCTTGATTTCAGAACTGTCCGGGATAGAGCTCTGGTCGTTAAAGGAAGCTTCATGAATAGAAGAGAAGGTACTCGGGTAAAATCTGTGTAGCTTGCGTTGGGGCATGTTGAGTCAGGAGATGTTCGAAGAAGTTGCGAACAAGACACTTGGTTTCAGCTCATGTGGTTGTCCAACACCCATCCTCATTCTGGAGTCATGTGGTTTTGTTGTAGTGCCTTCTAGCTTGGACAAAGGATTGGTAAAACTTAGTGTTGAGGTCGCCATCCCGAAGCCAGTTGACGTGCGCCCGCTGCTGCCAGTCTACCTCCTCTTGAAGAAGGATATTGTGAAGACATTCCTGAAGATGCATAATAGGGTCCGTAAGTGGAGCAGAATTCATGGTTTGGAGATTCACCTGGTGTCTGCCAATGGTATCGAGAAGACGACGTTTCTCCTTGTGATGGAGGGTAGCATACTCAGAGTCCCATCGAGAGGTTTTACGCGTGAAGCCATGGAGCGCATCCTGGAAGTTGCTACCAGAAGGCCATAAGGACAGAACCCTCTCCTTGAACTCGGGAGCAAGATTCCAGCTTTCCTTGGTCCGGAAGCGAGCACGCCTAAGCATCTTGGTTCCGCAGGACAGAAGAATGGGATGATGGTCTGAGTAAAGGCGGGGAAGAACTGTAGCAGAGCCTTCCCTAAACCTTTGGATCCATTCAGAGTTTGCGACGACACGGTCGAGCCGCTCATATAGCTACTGACGCTTGAAGGTGAAGAGGGGACCTTGGGATTTCAGCTCCGCCAGTCCTGTGGAAGCAAGGACTTCATGGAAACAACGGCTAGCGCGCCTGTCAAAATAGACATTGCCTCACTTTTCATTAACATTAAGCAGAGTATTAAAGTCACCCAACACTGCCCAAGCAGTTTGAGTCAGAGTAGACGAGATCTCTTCCAACCTTTCCCAGAGGAACTCCCGTGTAGTAGCATTAGGGCTACCATACACAATGGTTAAGAACTAGTCGCTCTTGACACGACAGTGCACAAATTGGTGATGATTGAGAATGATCTCGACAGAGTAGTTAAATTGATTCCAGGCGATCCAGATACCACCTGAATATTCATTACCTTCCACCATGTGCGATGAATTATAACCAAGGCGTTTGATAATGTTGTCTGCAGTTGGACCACTACAATGAGGATCCACGATGGCCATGATGCTCACTTTATGAGTAGACTTCATTTCATGAAATAAGCGGATCTTCCTGTCTAGGCGTGTTCCTTGGATGTTCCAGAAGAGCACGTTTATAGAGAGATTATTGAAATGTTGTGCACAGTCCAATGGACTGCATTCCTTCATCCATGTTGGCCTCCTCTGAAGGTACCTGGGAAGCACCTTCCAGGTGTTGTTGGAATTCCAGCACGCGCTTTGCGTGGGGGGTTAAATCTGTCGTGCCTTGAGCTGTCTCCGAGCACCCTTTCTTGCGGACTCGATCGGGGCTCTGGGTTGCTTGGAAGACAATCTTCCTATTCCTTAGCATAACATACCCACTGTCAATTCTGTTGTGACGTGTGATATGCTTACTGGAAGGCTTGCACGCTGTTGCTTGGAATTGGAACTCACCGACCTCCGTTGGGGGTGCTTCTCTACCCGCACACACGTTATTTCCGATGAGCAACACAGCTGTGTTGGTCGTCAGTTGAATGGGCACTTGTTGCGGTTCTGCAGGCGGGGCTGCCAACGGAACAACCACTTGGGTTGCTTTAGCGGCGGCCTCCTTCTGACGTAGCCGTTGCTTTGCCTTTTTACTTAGTACATGTTGAAACCCGTCTCCCTCATCGACTTGTATGGGGTTGTCTTGCGATACGCTTGCCTGGTCCCGCTGATCGGTCCGCGTCGTCGTAGGTGGCTTCATAGCGGTGCTTCTTCCCGCTGTGTTCGCCTTGTGCCGCTTAGGCATCTTTGCATGAATCACATCGGTATAGCTGACCGTCGGGAGCGGGATGGGGATAGATGTGGATCCCAGATCGCTCGGGGGAGTGGTGCCATGCTTACACTCGCTCGCGACGTGACCTAGACGACCACATGTCAGACAGAATTGGGGTAGATTTTCATATTCTAGGCGGAACTGCTCGCCGGAAGCAAGGGTTTCTGGGTGTCAATCTCGACAGTGATCCTAGCAAATTTGCCATGATTGCCCGTGAGGGTATTAGCGTCCACCTTGATAGTTTTACCAACAACATTACCGATGTTGATTAGGAGTTGGTTTTGAAAAAGGAAGACAGGGAGGTCCGCAACCCTAATCCATACACAGAGTTTGCGAGGGATTTTCTCCAAAGGCCTGAAGGAAGGCGACCATGACTGGATGGAAAGGTAGTTTCCGAACACAGTCCACGGGCCTCCCAAGAGCGCCTTCTCATAGTCCTCCCGACTGCCATGTAGTATCCGTTTTCAAGGTCGATTATCCGAATCTGCGTCGTAGGTTGCCACAGAACGTTGATCTTGTTTACCAGGGCTTGAAAGCCTATTGTGATCGCAATGGCTTTTACCACCACGGCGAACTGCCATGGAGCTAACAGAGGTTGGATTGATTCTGGCTTGACGGAGAAGGCAGGTAGGACGCCCGAGAGGTCGACCTGGATATCCGCCGCCGTAAGGGAGTCAGGCGATACAGGATTAGTGTATGAAAGCCGTCCAAGGTCATTGCCGATATGGGCGTCCCTATAGCTACGCCTAGCAAGAGTGGCCTCGGATTGTTCCTGACTCATGGATATATCTCCGGAAGTGGTGCCGACGATAGGATCTTCCACAATAACAGTCGGAGCAACGTGCTCCTCTCCTCCCCTGGACGTTGGGTGTTGAAGGGTCATGGGCCGCATCCTCCTCGACCGCCTCCGCAGCCGCCACCGCGGCTCCCAAACCCTAGCATCGTTGTTGATACAAAAATAGTTTCTTGTGGCTGGTTTATCACGGGCCTTCACCCATGTTATGATGCTCTATTAGATCTCCCATTCTACCCTTCCCCAGGGATAAAGATTGAGATCTGGTCAAACAATCTACTATTTTACACCACGATTTCGCCATTACTTTTGGTGCACTTCGGCTTTTTTTAAGCATATGTCCATTATATGCTGTAACAACCTGTCATTTTGCAATATAGCTTGGTTTTATTGAAAAGAATATTGTATAAATGACCTTTCGCGAATCAAATTAGGAATATAATTATTCAAACCGACTTGCCTGGGTAGGCGTTCCAAAATATGGTACAAGCGGCTCTTCACAACGAAAGGAAAAACAAAACAAATAAATTCAAGAACTTTATGTGGTGGTTCACGAAGCTCGCTTTGACTTGTGTGCCTTTGCTATATATCATATGCTAGTTTTTAGATATTTTCTACTTCTTGTCTTTTTGTGTGCTAATCGCCGAATTTTCTAACTTGAAATCCATTTTTTTAAGCTTAGCCATTCATACTCCCCTTCACTGAATTTACTTTCAGAAATAGCATAGAGGGAAGGACTAACCAAAATAATTACGTGTTCATCTCGACTGGTTTACTAAAGTTGTATAGTGGTCTCAGCATGCTCGAACATTGCTATAGTTTTATTCTCCAGATAAGGTAAAATGTAGTTCATCAAGCTGGGGTCTTTGTCATTTTTGACATCCATTTGTAGTTGTCACGAGTCCTAGTATTTTCTCTTGGTTGCATATATATTTGGTAGCAAGTTCATGTTATCCCCCTTCATTGAATTATCTTAAATAAGATGATGTGAGGATTCATTCACTAATCCATACCTTGTGCATTTACAGTTTTTTTACATCCATTCTGAACAGTTCTTTGCTAAGCAACTTGATTTGCATAAGAAACCACATAATAATATTTGTTCTTTCAAGATCTGAGCATTTCCACACAATTTTTCATCATTCATTTCCTTCTTCCTTCATTTTGCTTAGCCATTTATCAGAATTTCATAGTGATTTTTTAGATTTGTCACCTACCCATATAAATTCATCAAGTTTCTCATTTATTGTAGATGTTTCAATTATAATTATAGTTATATGCTGATGAACCATGTATAAATCATGTTTGGATTCTTTTCAAATTTTATTTTCTATTCAATTTTGTATGAAGCTTCCTTTCCTTCTAAGCATGAGGCTATGACTACATAGCCTCTACCCTTCTTTTTAATTTGAGATTGTCGTCGACCTATGGACCATACTATATATTTAGTTATATGCCCCATTTAGCTCAAGGATGAATTCGTGAATACTCCCATACACCTTCAGATGAGCGTTTTACCACAATCAAAGAATTTAGTATAATATTTAAATATATGCCTCCTGGTTTCCCAACTAATATCACTCTATGATTGATTCTTATGATATGATTTGATGTAATATACATGTCATATCTTAATTTTTGGCTAGGATATAATTTTAGCTCCTTGGACGCTCTCCCTATGCCTTCATACCCTTGGATATGCACATTTCTCCTCATGATAATAATCACATATATCTTTATAAATAGTTTTTCTTCATTAAAGTTAATTATCATCTTTTCCTCAATTGTAATCATATTGCATGCATGACATACATAAGTACCAAATTGAATAGAAGTTTGTCTTGGGTGTCCTCCCCATCGGGGTTATAGTTTTTCATTGAATAGTCCCATCTTGTTATTCATTATATGTATATATAAGATAGCTTGCTATTCTTTTATTTTATACACGTACTTCGTGACACCCCCATGTCCCTTGTAAGCAGTTACCAACATGTTCACTAAGCAATTGCTTCATCCTCCAATAATGATAGAGACAAAGAGTTTGAATATCTCATTGGATTCCACTAGGGTAGATAATTATTCAATTGTTTTAAAGCATATCTTTATGATCATACATGACTATGTGAGACTTTTCCTAAACACAATGACATCATCGACATACATTATGTGTGAGAGTCCAAATCCTTTTGAGATGATTTTCACCAAGGTTCTCCTTTATTAACTATCCATTTGTATGTTGATTTCCTTTCTGTACTATTTGAAAATAATAATTGGACCTTATATAAGGTCTCTTCATCTCACATCTCTTGTTCATTGATGATTTTTGTAAACTTTCCATTCCAAATTTTCTTGAAATGTTAACATTTAATGTGCTCATGAATCACTCACTAGGGCATAGTGGAGGTATTTATTCATTCAATCTTTGTTTTATAAACTATTATCTTATCTCATATTCCTTATCAAGATATATTTTTATTAACAATCATTCTCTCCTTTATTTATTTCCTTCATGTCTGAAATCACTTGTACCATATGGATTATGTATCCATTTATGTTCCCCCTCTATGAAGCTGGTTTGGAAGGGTGATACCACATGGATCATTAGTGGTTTCATTCTATTCACAATGGCTTTAATAAGAACCATTAGTTTCACATTGCACATGCTTATTGAAATTGGTTGATTACACCATTTAGGGAATTCAATTTTTGAGATAACATGCACAATGATATTTCTATCATACCATCACATTCAATTAGTGAATTTTTGCTTATTGTATTTGGGTGCTTTACAATATTTGGTTGTTATATGTAGAATCTGACACACACATAGTGTAGTTGCATTCATTTCAAATAAGGATTTTTGAATTATTTCTCCTATAGTGTATTGCATCTTATATTTGTGTCTCACTAAACACAACAAAGGTCCAACTAATGTTGACAGAGATCTAGTTTTCATGCAATCATTGAAAATGTTAGTGAAGAATGCTTCAACTTTTATTTTGTACTTATCCATCATACAATCATACTCCCATCTCATATAAAATGGAATTCATATGCTATTTAATAATGGTTAAGTAAGTGAGAGAACAAAGTGGAATATGATGAGAAATCACATTTTTTTGGAGAAATTTTCACATATCCCATAGCTTGGAAGGGAAGATCCACCTGTGTCTTATATATGATATTGATCTCACACAATATCAACAGTTAACTCTAGTTTAAGAAACATAGATTGAATGTTAAAGGATGACAACTTCTTTCCTTGGTTTCAATCTAGATATCTGTGACAAAGGGATTATATCATCATGGTAACATTGCTCACTTATAGGTTAAAGTTTTTCTCACCTTATTCCAATTACTTAGGCAACAAATATTTGATGCTAGATACATTTCTTTTCTTGTTAGTTTATGAACATCACTACCAACATAATCAGAAACCTATGAGGTCACACACATAAGGACGTACTAGGGAATTGAAGCTTACAATCAAACACATGATTAGAATGGTTCTGAATCATGTAAATGTTGATTTCCTACCCAATCAATCGAACATGTAAGCTAATCAGTCAATTGGATGGTTTTAATCAATTGATTGATTGGCTATCAAATCATCAATTGACCACCACTTCGGGAAAGTGGCCAATTAGTTGATTGGATATTCTAGTTGATTTATTGGATTGAAGTCAAGAAACAAGATAAGAGACTTGTTTGATTTGGAATTGAACTTGTTAATTTGACTAGATTAGGACTGGCCAACCAGTCATTTAGATACGCCATCTGGTCTGTTGGATGACTTAATCAGTACCAATTGATCTATTGGTTAATGAACTAGTCCATTAGAAGTATGTCTGAGCTTTCTTAGTTTGATCCTATTTTGTGTTGTGATCTGGAACGTAACTGGATTTTTGGGAGATACAAGCCCATCACTCTCCAATATATAAAGGCACACATTGAGACAATTTTTTTCTAAGAGTTATTCCTCTTAGAGAGAGAAAAATACCAAGGCCAACATCCCAAAGTAGGAGGAGTAGGAGAGTGAGTAATGCTAGCACATCAACGACTTTGAGTTCCACTTATTCTTGGATACCAGGTGGTGAACTAAGAGCTCTGATGTCTATGTGGATGACATAGATTCCAAGGCCCTTGGGAGGAGGCTTGAGGACAAGCAACTTCCCCAAAGAGAATATAGGGTGTTAAGGTGACGATAAGACGGAAACAACAACAATGACTTCATGGATCTAAAAGTGCAAGTTCTACCTAATATAAGGCATGTTTAGTTGTTGGACAACTTGTCTGCGCCATGTTACAATCATTCTTCCTTTTTTGTCTTTAATATATTGATATTTTATGGGTACACCGGATCCATTAGTTAAGAGTTTTGTTGAAAAAAAATGATATCTCAATTCTGCCCCCTTTCCTAAAAATCCTACACTATTACCATTATGTTATAAGTTTCTTTCATGTTAATATTTACAAAAGAGATAGACATTTTTATGTATTTGGTTTGGTTATATACAATTATTCTAATGCATTATATCCAAAGTATGTGATTCCCTTTTATACTATGAGTCAGAAATTGATGCTTCCGCTCAATGTATGTGTATAATCTGTAGTGTTACATGACCTCTCTAGGTCCCAATTATTACAAGTATGGTAGTAGAGCCAAGGAAATCAATTAATCTAATTATTATAACCTTGTCTTCCATATGGTCCTAATAACAATAGAACCCTTTTCTATATGAAATATAGATACATAACATGCTTACTCTAGAATATGCCTATATTTACTATAATTTGACAAAATGAAGGATAAGGATGAGATAAAGTGCCACAATTTTAGATTTATGAGTCCCAATTTAGTATAAAAGCATATAATTCTGCTCTATTCTTAAAGCTAAGTTAGTTAGGTGACCCTTTAGGTTATATGAAGGTTTATTTTCCTAGTTGAGTTAAGTAGTTAGTATGGTGAAGTATTGGTATTGGTGTGGAAAATGTTAACTTGGTTCACATGTTGCTTTCAACACCAATTATATTTTTTCATCAAAAACTTATGTTGTAAATATAAATCTCCAATAAATTTATATGTATAGAACTAGTATCTTGGATTTTATTGATGATTTCTTACACTAACTCACAATCAAGGAGGTATGAAGTAGCTAGGGAAACACATAGTGAGAACCACATGACTAGGTATGTAAAACCTAAAATGTAGACCTTTTTGAATGGTTTTCATTAAAATAGTGTATATTTCTAGATATTATTTTGTATATCAAATACACCTATTTATATTTTTGGTGAAGGAAAATCATGTTAAGGAGTGGAGGGTAGTACATGATAGACAATGGATATGCTGATTTTGGGGAAGAAATCCTATTTAATGGGTGAGTGGTGTAACATATCAAAAACTTCTTATATGATCCCTTAAATACCTAATTCCATGGATTAATTGCCAATAGGCTTGGTTTAATTAGAAACTACTAAGACAAATACAAGATGTACCTAAATATACCTCATTTTTCATTAATGAGGTTATAATGAACATATATTATGTAGCTTATTGCAAACCCTAACTCCAGTAATATATGATCTAAACATGTCTGGGACTCAATCACTACATGTTTGGAAGCCCTTATTCAATGTCATGTTGGGTAGTGTAAAAATACTTAGAACAATAGGTGATCATCATAGTGGATTCAAGTCTAAGTATCACAATCACCATTGTCACATTGAGTTATGAATGACTTCCATGACATGGATTCCATGTGTCATTCTCAAAGTAGGTCTCTACAATACAACTCATTCTCTATTAAGTATCCATGTATATGATTTGATATCCAATATCATGACTAAAGAGACATACTCATCATTCATCATACTACTGTTTTTTGTATTATTATTTTCATATGACATCCACAATGATAATTGGCAAGGGACATAACATGAATTAGTGCACTTGAGTATGCATATGATCTCATGTTCATGTCCTCAACCTCAAACCTTATTTCCTTGATTCAAAATATTGTTAGGATATTATTACATTTATTCATTGTCTCAATATGAAGAAACACAATTTTCTTTTATTACTAATCATATCATACACAATGTATTCCATTATAAAGTGATCACATGTTTGTTTACATGGCATACAAACAACAATATCTCATTTGCACCATAGTTAATCCCTGATGAATAGAATTCCAAGTGATATAACATGACCATCATGCTTCTCTTGTGAATGTTCTTTTGTCAAAGGATTGAAAAAATTGCTATTAGTTGGTACTTAGCAAATCTTTACATCTCATTGGTTTATGATCTCTCGTATGAGATGATATCTCCATATGTTTATAATGATAATGTGATTGGGGTTCCTCAACCTATGCAATGGATCCCATTGTTTCTACAATAAATCTTTGTAAAATCCTCAATGGTTGGATCCAACCCAAGTTCACTAGTGAACTCTGTGATCCATACAACTTCCTTTGCTGCATTAGATGCAGAAATATACTCAACTTTTGCTGTAGAATAGTCTATTGTCTCATGCTTGGAACTCTTCCAGCTTACACTCTACCATTTAGGAAAAACATGAATCATAATTGTGAACAGTAATCATCCTTGTCGATTATAAGATTGCATCGGTATAACCCTTTACAATGAGCTCTTGTTCACGTCCATAAATCAAGAATTGGTCCTTTTTTCCTTCTCAAGTACTTTAGGATATTCTTCATGAAAATATAGTTACCTTCACTAGGGTCCTACTGGTACTTGCTTATCATGCTCAAAGCATATGAGATGTCTAAGTGTGTACATAACATTCCATACATGATAGATGCAATGATAGATGCATATGGAATGTTTCTCATGATTTTCCACTCTTCCAAAGAATTGCAAATTAGTATTTGGAGAGACTTATTCCATTAGATATGGGTAAGTTTCCTCACTTGGAATCCTCCATGTCGATCCTTTTCAATACTTTTCAATTTATGTACTGTACCTCCGGATTAGAAGCCTTCAATATATATATATATATATATATATATATATATATATATATATATATATATATATATATATATATATATATATATATATATATATATATAAGTATGCTTCTCATAAATCCATCCTGGGGAACATTTTACCAACTATGTATTAATCAATTATAGAGTAGTTGGTTAATACATTGTTGGTAAAATGTTCTAATAATCACAGTTCTTGTGAACACAACGTTCGTCATTTTTTTTTGATAAAAAAACTCTTTGATTGTCTCATCAAAATGAAGATTCTAGACTCTAGACGCCTACTTCAACCCACATATTTACCTTTATAGCTTATAGACTCTATTGGCTACATTTGGAGAAACAAAACCTTTAAGTTGTGTGATGTACACATCCTTAAGAAGATTCTCATTAAGGAAAGCATCTTTAGTGTCCATTTTCCAAATCTCGTAGCCTATGCTACAATGCCAAGAATGATACTAATGAATTTGAGTATGGAAACTAGTGAAAACGTTTCATCATAGTCAACATCTTGAACTTGTCTAAAACCTTTTGCAACCAATCATCCTTTATAAGTTTCTACATTAAAATTTATGCAAGTCTTCTTTTTGAAGATTGATTTGCACCTAATGATTTTTATTGCTTCAAATGTATCTTCTAAAGTCGATACTTTATTGGCATACATAGATTCCATATCAGATCTCATAGCTTCAAGACATTTACTAGAATTTTGTCCCTCAGTAGCCTCATTGTAGGTTGTTGGTGCATCATTATTCATGACCAACAAAGTATCTGATTGAGTCATAAGAAATCTAAATATCTCTGGCTCCATAATTGTCCTACTAGATCTTTGAGGAACCTGTGATACATGAGGAATTTTGAGATTCCACACCATCTTGTGATTCTCTTTGTTTCTTGTCTACCTTCATCGATTCAATATTATCTTCCTGGATCAAACTTCTTCAAGATATAGTTTCTATTTACTTTTTACTTTGGAAATAAATTCTTATTCAAGGAATGAAACAGTTTTTACAGCAAAAATGTTGTTGTTAGATGGAATATAGAATTAATAACTCTTATTTTCCTTAGAGGTATCCAACAAGAGACATTTATATCACTTGGATCCAAGATTTTTGAAATAAATATTTCTTCACATATGCTTCATACCCCTAAATCTTCATAAAAGACATATTAGGATGTTTACAATTCCATATCTTATATGGTGTTTTTGCATGATAATTTATCAAATACATTCATATCAAAATACAAAGGTTGAGTTTACATAAACGCCTTTGTAAATGCCAAAGCTAAAAAATGGGTTGCCACTCATTTTTGTATGGAAAACCCTAATGACCTAAAGACAAGCTTAGAATATGTTAATATGGAAACATCACATTTTGTTTTTATTTACTAAATATGACGTAAGGTAGAAATAGTTATCATACAACAATTATAATCCAAAACCTCACAGATATCAAGAGAAAGTAGAAGGAATTGGTGATGGTTTTCCTCACAAGATGAACCACACATACGGTTTTTTCGCAAGTGCATGGGATGCAGATTTTCCTACCAAGAAGTTGTCAAAAATACCACCAATGAAAAGAGAGGCCTTTGTAAGATCAACAAAAGTGTGCTCTCCATCAATCCAATCAAATATTAAGATATCATCTGGATGCTTAGACTGTAAGTGATCATGTTATATGCTAAGAAAAGCAACATGGTATTCTTTGATGGATTTATTTCAACACATGAAACGATGCAAATAGAGCATATCGAACAACATCATGAGTCAATAATGTAGAATAGCCTAGTGTTCAACATATGACATGGATAATACAAGACATTAATAAAAATAATAAGAGAAAAAATCTTGTGCATGGTCATCCCATTGGGAAGTGAGAACTTCTTGTTTTTTCTACAAAAACATCCAATACAAGACATTAATAGGAATAACAAGAGAAAACGTGTTGTGCATGGTCATCCCATAAAGAAGTGAGAAATTCTTGTTTTGTCTATAACAACTCAAGAGTCTTAAAATGCTAGAAGGACATGTTCTAGTAAGTGATTGCCAAAAGGGTGTGTCTTTGTGGTGGTATAATGGGTACATGACAACTTGGAGCAGTATAAAGTTGATACAGAGCACACAATGAAGTATTATTAGTGTCCAATGTGACACCAACATTCATAAAATTGTCCCACATAGAATATGGTCCTGAATCTCTCTAGTATGGAGTTGAGATGCAACATATGCCTAGCTACTAACATCTTGGGTAGTAGAAATGCCTAACCCTCCGAGATACATACGAAGCGTGGTTATACACCACTGTAGATCACAATTTTTTTCCATGACCAACAACAAATCGTGATAAGTAACATCATAACATATGATCAAAGTCCTCCTAGGAAGAAGAAATAGAACCTTGGGGTGTTGTTTGAAGACAAAATAAGAACTCTGGCATTCCAATGCAAGACTTGAGGAGTAGGAGCTCACATAGTGGATCATTGAGTAAGGCAACGAGTTACATGATTTCAAGGGATTTGGCCACATGCTTCCTCAATAAATCCACAACAAGATTCCGATCAAGGGAAAGTGGACCACTAAGATTCTTGATAGCATCCATTGACTGAGATATGTCAAAAGGAAAAAGGGTGCATTCTAGAGCTCTTTCAAGGTCATCTAAAGGCCACATTTAGGTGTCTTGTGAATCAATTTAGAATGTACATGGTTCAGTGTAAAATACAAAAGTTTCAAGAGCGTATCCCCATTAGAGGTTAGAAGATTAGCTAAACTCATTGATCATACCATGTTCAACATGGTGTTATTTCTTCTTTCTAATATGCCATTATGTTTTTGTGTTCCAGGTGGAGTCTACTATGCTATAATACCACACTATTTCTAGGGCCTTAAACTTTTGGATTAACTATTCTCCACACAATGAGATATTTTTGTTTTAATATTCTTTCCAAGTTGAATCTATACTTCATTCATGAATTCCTTAAACTTTTTAAGAGATTCTGATTCATGTTCTGTAATATATACCTATCCATATCTAGTGAAGTCATTACTAAATATGATGAATTACTAATATCCACCTCTAGCACTTGTGCTAAAAGGTCTACATACATCAATATGTATGAGTCCTAATAAGTCATTTACTCTCTCAATGTTACCAACGAAGGTTGATTTTTTCATTTTGCCCATTAAACAAATTCACATGTTTCTATTGATCATAACAAATGAGTTTGATAACCATCTTTATGGGGGCTTGGAATTTTTTCTCATTTATGTTCCCTAGACAACAATGCCAAATATAAGTTTTGTTTGATTTATTGAGTTTTAGCTTCTTGGTATTTATGTTATATACACTTGTTTCAAGATCCAATAAATAAATACCATAAGATATTGGGGCACTTTTCTTGAAACACAATTTTGATGATTCTTTATCAGTAATTCAACACCATTCTTGTCCAAACAAGATATAAAATAAATACTCTATTTATCACAGGTAAATAATAGTTCTCCAACTCTATTACAAGATTAGTGGGGAGAGATAAACTATAGGTGCCTACAACTTTAGTAGCAACTCTTTTTCCATTAACGACTCGTAGATCCACCTCTCCCTTCATTAAGGGTTTACTTTTTTTCTAGTTGCTCTATATTAGAGCATATGTTAGATCCACATATGGTATGCAATACCCAATATGAAGAAGTAGATAATTTTATCTTTGTAACATATATATTTGGCACGGTGACTTGAGTCTCATAGTTCTCAATATTCTAAGAAACTTTTGAGAATAGTTGAACAAAGTTGTTCATGTTGTAGATCATAAAAACTGACTATAAGATTCTGTTAACGATTAAAAGATTCCATCAGTGTCTAACTCTTTCCATAAGGGGAATCTCAAACTCTCTAAGATTTCTACATACACAATCAACTTGAGTCCATGGGTCAAAACTAATCACTCTCGGTCATGTTGCACTTAAACATGGCCTTGGAGACATCCTACGTGTAATGACCCAGTTTCATCTTAGCCATCTAATTAGGGTTTGTATGAATTTTTAAATCTTTACTACATTGATCATTGATTGAGTTTGATTCACATTGTAGTTTATTTATGACATTGGACTTGGTTAGACATTAAACATGCTTTGTCTTTAAATAATTAGGGTCTAGAAAGTGAAAACCCTAGTCAGCCAAATTTTGATTATAATAGAATATGAATCAAGGATGTGATAAGTATAATGGTGCAACAAAGAATTCTATTATTTATTTGTAACTTAAATTGCTTTAAAGTTTTGAAGGAGATTGTAACACTCAAATATCAATGTTAATGGAAGAAAAATATAAATTTTGGATGTTCTTTGAACCTATTTGTCGGTTGAGTTTCTCCAAGACAAACGCATCTAACCATGCTATACAAACTACAATACAATAGTGTTATATCTGTTATTTTATGTAGTCATTGGTAACACAAAATGATTTGAAATTTTAAATCTTGTTGGAAAAATCTATTTTAATGATATAATAAATATTCATAGATTTGTGTATCATATATGACTTCCCATAGACTACCACATTGGATGGTTTTATTGTTAGGAACAACTTGGCTGATCAACCATTCTAAACAAATAAAAAAGACTAAAAATGAATTTAGGACTTATTTGTAATTGTTACAAGCACCAAAATTGGTCTATATCATTAACCTAACACCCTACAAATCCCACAATCTAGTGAAGAAGATGGCTCCATACGGGTTACACTATTTACTTTGAAAGGGAATAAAACTGCTCGTGAACTCGCTGGTTTTCAGGTTATTTGTTGCTAGAAATTTTCGGCTAAAATTTCTAGGGCAGCTGCGCCTAATAGAAGGTCGCCCCTTACTCCATTTCATGGTGGGGCGGTTAGCAGCCGGAAAGGAATAGCCCAGGACTCCATTTCATCTATTTTTTAGAATGAAATGGTCGGGGCGGTTAGCAGCTACAAGGGAATCCCTCCATTCCATCCCAATTCTTATTATGGAATGTTGGGGTCTTTTGTGACTCTTTGGCTAGCTCCTACCGGTGATCTCTCTGTTTATCTCGCCCCTACCTTTTCTCTCTTTTTGTAGGACGAAAAGGTAGGAGCAGACTTTTTTAGATGCACTGGTAGGAGCCAGCCCCTTGAGAAGCCGGAACCAGCAGTGGAACAACTAAGTCTCTGTCGCTCACCCCTAACACCATTCCATTCCAATTAGTGGAATGAAACGGACCATCATTCATCCCATAGATACAAAATTCTAGAGAGAGGGGGATTATTAGGGGTTTGAAGAGAAAAGATCTCCAACGTCTAAAAGCTTGCAAAATCATGTAAGTTAATCTTATTTAGATAGTTTTTATTATTGGTTATTCTCTCCTATGCCTAAAATCCATACTTCCTATGATCTAAATATATATAGCAAATCATCCTCGTTTCTCATTCTTTCTCTCCAATTCTCCTTTTCTATGAATCTTGTGCTAAAAAAGGAAGCAAATGACTAATCGTTCAAAGTTTGATTTTGAATTCAAGGAGGTCATATTTTGCTATAAGTTTTTGAGGTATTTAACACCTGAGGGATGAGTGGTTAGGTCCTGATTTAGATATTTAAATGTAGCATCCCCCAAGTGCAATCTATATATAACAACATGGAAGCATAGAATACCAAGGTCACACTTGGAGAACATCAAATATATCATATATTTTTCATTGCAATAATATAAACTTTACACATGACATATTTTGCATTGCTTTTTCATACACACTCTTTTCATTAAAACTGACAACTAAAGAACTTTAGACACGATGATGTGCAAAACTACATAAACCTCCTTTGATCATATAGATGGCACCCCACCAGGCATTGAACTTGTACAATATCAACCTCCTAAATATAGTCATTATTGTTGTTGACCACCTAAGTGCATCCACACATGGCCATGCATTCAAAAAACTATGGTAAGTGGTTGAGTTTTGTAGTATAATGAGAATAAAACTATATATTATGTTTGAAATTGAAATAATGGACATGATCATTATTAGTGTTGTTAGGGATACAATCTTAATTTAATTATCATACAATAAGGGAACCTTGTACACAAACGTGGTCTAATCTCATTGAACACACACGAGGTGCACAAAGATAGGGTTAAGTAACACTGATTTAAATGAAGGGGGTTTATGAGGCATAAACCTTCCATAAATGTTCATGAGATAGGGCCTTAGTTGTACATATTCTGATTGTTCTTATCTAAACTTAACCTTGGGTTACACTGATAATTCTTAACTAATTTTGGTAATGAAGAGATAATTGTAACTGATTTGAACATAAGCATTAAAACAATTTATAGTAAGTCTTGACAAGATGTACATGATACTATTACCTCTTACACTATATATGTGTCACATTATAGTTTTTACATTAAATAGTAGATTATTAAAGTGTGAGGAAAAACTCATGATGTAGTATAATGAAAACAAAAGGTATGGAAAACTTACCATTGTTGTTACAGGCTAAATAATTTACTGGAATTCTTAAGTCAATGTCCAATCCCTAAAAAATCATGTATATTTCACAAATATTAACTAAACAAAAGCCCAATACTTTATAAGTCTAATTAGGACTCCTATGTGTGTAAGAACCATAAACATGTAACCTTAATTTCATTCCTTATACTAATATCTAAGACTATGTACATTCTTTCAAAAATCTTATTATGATCTTATGCATGTTTACTTATCATCATGTTATTTTCTCAAACATATAAACGGATATAGCCCCAAATAAGTTTTTTAACATGAAATTGAGGAATTAGGCATCAACATATAAAACAAGGTCATTCAATGTATTGCATATCATAAATGTTGGATTAAAGAATGTAGAGAAATATATTTTAATTCAATTGAAGAATGCAGTTCAAGGATGTGAATTTATTTTTAAGAATTTATTTTTTATTGTAATTGTGTGCTAGATACTTGTTTTATGAGAATCATCAACTCAATAGATTACAAATGAGACAATTTATGTGACGATTGATAATCATAACTAAAGCATGGCATACAATAAATCATGAGGAATATGTGTGCTATGAATGTTTATATATTGAAGTTTATTTATATCTATTAAAATCAGATGGAACAAGTATATTTTGTATAATAAACCTTTTCAGAGCATATTGGATAATAAAAATTGTTTATATATTGATAGTGTTGCTGGCCCTAATGTCTCTGCAAATATTTAGTAGAAAGTATGACATGGAATAAAATGATAAGATATGTTTGGAATTGGAATATCATGTATTAACTATATATGAGAAATCTTGATTAGGGTGAATAATTGTGAATGATATTATGTCTTAGGTTGATAGACCATTGATGATGAAATGATGTGAGAATGATAAAGTAACATATATGTTCTAAATTGTAGATTGTTGTGTTGATTTCTATAATGATTGTCTATTTTATTAACCCTAATATGATTCATGTCATTCTTTTCATGCGAGAATACACACATGATAAATAATAAGCAAAATTATCTTTAAGATGATTAAGAGGAATATGTAACAGATGAAGATATATCTATATAGGTGTGCTAAACACCATGAGTTTCCCCAGAGGTCCATATCAGGGAAATGAAATAGATATCCTTTTAGAAATCATATGATTGTGAGAAAAGCTCCTAGAGATTGTATTGAGACCTTGAAGGTACCACCAAGATCTAGGAGTTAGTCACATGGTGTAATTGTGGTTGTAAATCATCTATTATGAATTTTCTATGTCCATAAGGAACTGTGGACCTCAATCATGTACTATGAAAGTCTATGTCCATAAGGAATGGACTCTAACGAAATGTAAATTGTGAAAGATGAGAGATTTTTTTCATATGTGGTTTTTTTTCATTTTCCCTATCTTGTGTACATGAAATGAGGACCAGGTGGTGGACCGGATGAATTCCATACCTTAGCCACTTTAGGATATCATGTGGTGGGTCATGTTTTATTGTGTGTATCTTATAGGGGCCAGATAAAGCCCAAGATAATGATAGTAAGTCATCGACATGAGAATCATTCTTGGAGACTTCTACCTAAAGAGGTACGAGCCAATCAGTTTTGGGGAAAATGGATAAAATATGACAGTAAACTATGAGTTGAATTCTTTCAATAATTCCATTTACTACTAGTTAATAAACTTATTGTTGTTGAATATGTTTCTTATTATGGAAATGAGTTATTCTTCTATTAAAGAGAGTATGTTAAGTAAATTTATCTACTTAATATGGAGTTTGATCATAAACCTATACATCTAGTTTATACTAGATGCAATAACTACTATTCATTATGATTAGGCTTTGGTCATTATTTGAGTAGTTCTATTTTGTAGATGCATCTTATGTGGACTTCAACTTCAAGACTACTTGATGTGTTCCAAGTCCATCTAGTGGTGTGTCATAAAGTTGGTGTTATTATTTTTGTATTATATATGATCATATTTTGAGTTTATTACTCATGTAATAGAATTTTTATTTTACAGTTTATTCACATTTACCAATCAGTGTATAAATATGCTCTTAGAATGGTTAAAACATTAAGATTTGACTAAATGAGAGCCTTTATTATTATTTCGAATATTGTAACTAATTTAACGTACAAAATGAAAGAATTATGTGTTACACTTATCAATGTCTGTGATTTCCTTTTACATTTGATATTCTTATATTGATGTTGATACATGTTAATTGAGTGAGTGGCAAATTTCTACTGACTAGGATCTATATGAGTCTCATGAGGTTGTTTCATATAATTTAGGTATAATGAAATATAACATAGAGGACATGAAAAGAAAAGATGTAATATAATAATTTAGTCTAAGTTGTCCCTATATTCTCACATTTCAGGTTGGATTGTATATGAAATTTGTTTTTTCTTTCATATACATGTAATCTAATATAAACTGAATTTCATGCATAATAAGATCTGGTTTTGGTATTATTGGAGCCAAATGGGATTCATGATAAATACACACGTGGATTCCTTGATGTGAACTTTTAGGTCTATGAAAAAGGGAAAAAATACATGTATTTATTGCATACAATTACAAATGTGTTTGTCAACAATCTGATGTTTTGTTTATTAACCAAGGTTTAGGATAAGACATTCTCTCTAATTTTTGGAATTTATGCTAATTAAAATAGAGCTCCCTACAATATATCTCTTGCCTTTCTTGTTCTTGGAACATAATTATGAGATGTGTGGACATCTATGGAACTTCCATGTTCTCTATTACCTCTAAAGCTCTCGATTGATGGAGCATAGCATGAGACACTCTATGTCAATAGTATCATCAATATGCTTATAGTAAGTTTTCCTTTTTGTTGTAGGTGCATTTGGAGCTGATTCTTTTGGTTCTGGTGTTTCCATAACATAGAGTTTAAGTTCATGAGTGTGAAAAATTCTCAATGCCCTATACCAATCATGAAGGTTATTCTTATTCATTTTATTTCTAAATAAATGATAATAACTAGATTGTTATGCGTGTTTGCCATTAGATCTAAAAAGGAAATATTTGCAAACATCAACGATTGAATTTGAATTTGATTTGATGATATTAATTTAGCCTTTAATTCATAACATCCCAGTATTTTTGATGAACGGACTAGCCCTCACTATTATTTTAGAATATTACAACACGAAATCTTTTTATGATCCAAGATCCATGACATATTTAGTTGGATGTCAAATTTGGATCCTTTCTCACAAATTAACTTGTTAGGTAGATAATAATTACCAATTTCACCCGATGTAAATCTTGGATATATAGTTGTAGATCTCCTTATTATAAAATATATTATGAAGTATATGAAATGTTTATGCTTCTAGGTGCTTACTCCAACTAAGATCACCATAGTTAAGTCAATCCCAAAGGCCATTACAATAATTTATGCAACCTACTTGGGAAGACCCAAATACTTATTATCACACTTCCCCAAGAGAGGACAACACACCATGCTCTGGCGTGTCCACACGTAGTGGATTGAGGTTTTTCTGTGTATTTCTCATTGGAAGGCATCGTAAATAAATATTCAATTGAGAAATTTGATATTATATTTCTATGTATCCAACCACCATTATGTATATATCATTATGCATATCATATACGATAACAATCATTGCAAGTGATAAAAAATGATATTATAGCTAGTAAAACATCTTGAGCCAACAACAGGTGTAAACAACAAGCAATAGATTCACATCCCATGTAACCCTAAATCATACTTTATAAGGATTTCTAGTCAATCGATTGCAACCCAGTCAACCACTTGGATTCTGTATTTGAGAAGGCCTTCGATTGTTGATGGAATTGTCACTTCACCTTCATCACATCCTCCAAGGAACTTCCTTGTTGATGTGGGAATATGATCACATCCTTCTCTCTACCATGGTCCACTAATGATGACGATACATCATCCTAATCTAATTTTAAGAACTAAATTATGCATGGAGAATGTGGAGATACGGGGCATGGGTAACACAATAAAAACCGCAATTACATGATTCATATCACAAGCACCATAATTACATACTTTGCATATCTACATTCACAAAAAAAAATATCAAAGGTGTCACATTGATTTATGTCGTATAAATATTTTATATCATATATGATAGTTGGTAATTAATGTGGATACATGTTGCAGAATTATCCATTCATCAGCATTGTGAGGTTCAAAGCCCAAACCAACACTAAAAATATATGACATCGACTCTGTAGGGTTTTGAGGGAAGGGGGTGCAAAAAGAATACATTCTCCCAACAAAACTCTTAGACAATAGATCTGTTATAACCATCAAAATGACTATATATTTAGACATATAAGGGATGTTGAATATACCTGGCATACACTAGTTGTCTAATAACTAGACACATCCTATGTTGATGTAGAACTTACAATTCTAAATTTGGATCTGACATTTTTATTGTTATAGCCACCTTGTCTTTGCAACAATACCTCATATTCTCCTTGGACAAGTTGTTTGTCATCAAGTCGTTGCCCAAGGGCCTTGGCCTCTATGTTGTTCACACCAATGTGAGGTCTCTGGATGCACCATTTTGATCACCAAGAAGAACCATAACTTAGATTCATAGACATTCTAGCATTGCTTGCTCTTCTTCTCCTCCTATTGTGGGTTGTTGTCCTTTAGATGAGTTTTTCTCTCTCCAACAAGAAGAATTTTTGGACATTTATGTCTCAGATTGTGTGTCTCGCTTTGTACATCCTTCCCTTTATGTAGGAGAGTCATGGTCTTGGATATCCCAAACATCAAATCCCATTGGTAATAACAACCCAAATAGAATAAACCTTTAAAACTCAAACAAATTTCCAATTGACGGGTTTGTTAACTAGTCAATCATTTGGGACTAATTGGGTCACCTCACAACCAACTTGTATATCGTATTGACTGGTTGATCAACCCTTATTTGATGTAATTTCCCATTTTAATTCCAAATCGAACATGGTTCTTATTACTTGTAGTTTCATAACTCCAATCCAATCTATTGACGGGAATATGCACTCAACCAATTGGCCACTTTCCCAAAGTGGTGATCAAGTCACCATTTGACAGTCAATCAATCCATTGATCCAAACCATCTAGTAAATCAATAGGCTTACCTAGTTGGCTGATTGGTCATGAAATCAACCTATAAATGATTTAGAACCCTTCCAATAATGTGTTTGATTTCGAACTTCAATTTCCATATGCATCCTTATCTGTGTGACCTTGTAGGTTTCTAATTACATTGACATCATTGTTCATAACCTCACAGGTAAAGATCAATCTCTAGAAACATATCATTTCTACCAAGTAATTGAAATAAGTTGAGAATAAATTTAACTTGTAAGTAAAAAAATTACCACGACCATATAATCCTTTTGTCACATATATACATATTAAAATTGTGGCATGGAGTTGTCACTATCAGATTTTGACTCACATGAGCATGGCCATGCATTTCATAGTGTCACTTATCAAGTGGCTAGGATATCAATCCAACAGAGGGACAAACTTCCATATGTAACACTTATAGTAACCACGAGTGTCACTGTGCACCCAATCACTACATGTATGGAACCATTATCAAAGTCATGTTGTGTAGGGTTGAAGTACACAAAATAACATGTGTTCAATGTAGTGTCTCTGGGTTTAATGATCACAGTCACCACTATCACATTGAGATATGACTCTGATTGTCATACCATGGATTCCATGTCTCATTGTCAAAGTGGGTATGTATAGTACAACTTATTCTCTAAAAGTTACCCATGTATATATATTGATATCCAATATCATGACCAAAAATACATAGTCATCATTCAACATATACACTAATCATATGTATTATTGTTGTCCTATAACATCCACAATGATAACTGACTAGGGACATTAAAATAATGAATATTCTTGAGTATACATATGCTCCCATGTTGAGGTCTTCAATGCAAACCATATATCATCGAGTTAAAACAATATTTTTTTTTGGTCGGTAAAAAATCGTGTTACTAAAATTTTGGTTCCCAAAACTTTGGGTACAAGTGATTGTGCCCCATAAAAAACCTGGATAAAACATCCAAACAACTAAGATAAACTATCTGAACGAAGCTACTAGAAAGTAGTTACCTACCTAACAACAGAAGGGGACAGTCCCACAATACAAACTCAAAGGTAACCAGAGATACAAAATAGACCATTCAAAAACAACTCATACTTACATTGGCAATAGATCCATCCTCTGAAAGGATGGCAGCATGAGCATCCAGAATCATCAATTCAGCATCCAGGATACCCCAAAAGCAGCATGGTATGAAGCCCCACTACTATCATCTAGATCACACATTTCTGGAAAGCAAAAGAAACAACCAAAATGGCCTGCAACACATTGGTCATTTAGCATAGACTAACTCAGCTAGTGGATCATTCACACACTGGCATTAAAACCATACTTCTGAAAGGTTTTGGACTAACCAACCAACAAAAGACAATCTGAACCAGAGAAACCGAAGTCCAAAGACCATCTGATCAATTCTTTTACTATATCAGAAACTAGAAAATGATCCCCAGCAGATTAAGCAATCATCAAGAAGAACCACTGAGCTGGGCTAATCAAAACACAGTGCCCAGATGACTGACTACTCGTTCACTAACAATAAACTTGTTTCCTGAAGTTGTGAGGATTGGTCAGCAACCTGAGGGCAGTGTGAACCTCTGACCCCGACTCTAAGATATCACTAACTCCTTAAGTCCAGCTCGAGACCATCAGCGGCATAATAACAGGAAAGGGATGAAAGTAAAAACTCAACCCCCGTCCTTCTTCATCTTTTTTTACAACAGTAGGGACGACAGGGGGAACCCTATCACCCTTTCCAAAGAAGAGTACCCCGTAGGGGACCAGCACAGTGGGCAAGCGGAAACTCGCCACCAACAGACCTGAGCTCCAAGGTATGAAAACCAACTCGGATCCACCTTGAGCCTTTTCCCATAGGGCAATCCATCGAACATGTTGTGGTCAGTCTTAGTGAATCCTTGAGGATGGTGTTGCCTATGAGGGTGACGCATCCACGCCTGTAGAGAAGCATGAGAGGATCACCACCTCCAGTCGTGAACCCCTATCAGAAGAGAGTGTCATCATACGATCAGGGACTCATACAAGCCACCCTTCCACATTTGGACGCCGATAATTAGCAGGGACAGCGGCCTCAATCTCAATGTCAATCCAGAACTCGGAGCTGGGAGGATTCGTCGAGGCAGGTCATGCCATACGAGGTCAGACGAAGGGGTGGCGTAGCCCTGGGAATCCTGATCTCAGCAACAGAGGAGCAGATACAGAGGTGAAGGGTGAGAACCCCTAATCACTGCGATGACGGAGCTGCTACACATGAGCTTCAGGACTGGGAGGGCATCGCTCCTCTTCATCTGCCACCCCTGGGCAGGATGGAGTCAACTAGGTCGACTATTTCGAACCGCAACCCCGACCATTGCTCCAGCGGCGCATCACGTCTCTGCTCAACAACATCCATGGAGAATCCCAACGTTGCGCCATCCTTTCACCTTAAGACCACAGATAATCGCTCCAAGAAGACATTGCCAGTGCAGAGAGTATGAGAAGCAACCCATCTAGCCTATAGGCCACACCAGCACCAGGAGCAAGCTCGGCATCACCCTTCACACCACCCGCAGATGGAGGCGAACACCAGCTACCAGCCGAACCACCAGGGGAGGTGGAGAAGAAGGTAGGAACGGAGAAAGGGGAGTGAGATCACAGTGGATAAGGGCCAAGGGGAGGGCACGCCCAGAGGAGCGGCGCCCCTCCCCCCAGCGGGGAAGAAACCCTAGAGAGAATTCAGAGCATGTGTTCTAGAGAGAGAGTCAAAACAATCTTAGGACATTGTTATATTTATTCATTATTTCAATAATAAAACAAACATAATAAATGGAATCTGCTTTAATTAATATTTAAATCATATACAATGTCTTCCTCTCTACAACTATCACATGATGGTTCTCAGGACATACAACCAACAAATAATTCAACTAAAGTATCGAAGGAACTAAAACTATAAAATAAACGAAAAAAACACGGATAAATGCACTTCACTAGGGCAGTGTCTTAGCTTGACTAATTCCTTATACTTCATTCCTCCTAGTGCACACCACCTATGGACATTACGTCTAAAACCATGCAAAGAAACGTAAAAACTTGTGAGGGTCACTGAGTATCCGTACACAAAACTTCAAAAGCTTAATTGTGAATATGGTTAACCTAATCACATAGAAAATTAAGTAAATTGACATCATTTCATCATATAGTGTGTATTTTAACTTGAGTTGATGTAGTCACTCTTTGTATTGCACGCACAATGCTCATAAGGTTAGTTAACACTGACATAAGGACAATTACAGCTCACATAATTACTCCCACATAGTTGATAAGGTTAGTTGAGGCTCATATAAGTCCGATTAAGACTCACATAACTTGCTTGAGAGGACTAACAAAAACTACCATAATTTCTTATCCATTACAATAACAAAAAATTGTGATATACTCACAATTTTTCTAATACAAAATGATTAAGAAGATGGCTCTGGGTGGTGTTGGCGGAGTTCCTGAGGGGGTGGCGACAACAGAGGTGGAATCTACAGCTGATCCCCTGGGTGACATTGCCTTGAACCCTCCTTGTAATGTTGTTCCTCGCATCCCTAATGGTTCCATCTCAGTAGGAAAGGAGGCAAGAGGTTGGGCCGATTTATTCAAAAACAAGGTTGGGAATAGTCTAGTCGTTTTGCAAAAGATGAATGTTGATTTAGTGGAAGGGAAATTGCTATATCCCAAGACCATTATCAAGCATAATTTGGTGAGATGGAGACGATCAGTTGTCAGTTATATAGTGGGACTGAAACCTCACTGGTCATCGCTCATCAAGCATCTGACTTAGATCTGGGGTGTCAAGGGATCTATTAAAATTATATCTAAAGGTTGAGGGTTCTTCATCATGTTGTTATTTGATGATGATGATGATCTGACTATGGAGATTGAGGGAGGCTCGTGGTTCATTGTGGGGATGCCTCTGATTATCAAGAAGTGGGAGAGAGGCGAGCCTTTGGAAAAGCTTAAAATCACTGAGATCCCGATTTGGCTCAAGGTACACAATCTTCCATTGGAGCTTTGGGATGTGAAGATGTTCAACAGAATAGGTTCATATCTTGGCAAGCCTATGAAGCTGGATCGACTCACTTTCAAATTTCATCATTTAGAGTATGCTCGACTACAAGTATTGATCCATGTTGACATCAATTTTTTAAAAGAACCACAAATTCAAAGCGATGATGGCCAGATTGATATGATTACCTTTAAATATGAGTGGGAGCCATCTCACTGTATGGTTTGTGGTAATTTTGGTCAAAAATCTTCTTTATGTGGTATTTGAGAGCATAATCAGAATCACTCTGTTCAAATGAAAAAGGCTTGGGTTCCAAAGACTTGTGATATTGTTACAATGGCAGTGGCAAATTCTGTGGAGTAGTTGGATGAGGGGGAGGTTTTCATTGATGCGCCTGACACTATTTCCTCTGATCTCATAGAAGTGGTTCCCATTCCAGTTTCCTTTGATCGAAGGGTTCCTAGTTTGGAATCTAGCTCTAGTTCTAGCTTTATTTCATCCATTGTCACCCCATCTTCATCACATGTATGGGAAGTTGGGGACAGAAGGAATAAGTCTCATGTAAGAGTCCATTCCAAAAGTGTTATTCCTATAAGTGACGTTCAAGCCTCTCTGAACAAATTTTCACCTCTTGTGAACTTCAACGAAGAAGGTTCCCTAACCGATGAAGGAAGCTCCTTAGTTCATGTTGTGCACAATACTTCCCCAATTCTTAATGGATAAGCTATTTTCTATTATTGGGTGGAACGTGAGGGGGATTCATAATAAAATAATTCATGTTAAGGAAGAAATTTCAAGTAATAAGGCAGATACATACGTCATTCTAGAGTCCAGAACTAGTAGAAATGAGGTGAATTCTATTGTTAGCTCGTTAGGCTAAGACTTCCAATCTATTACTAATGTTGACTATTACTCTTACACTCGTATCATGATTATTTGGTCTAATCCTTCTATGTTTATTTCAAAGATTTCTGAAAGTGAGCAACTCATTCACTGCAAAGTTGATTGTCTTGATTGTGCTCTCTACTTCACTATTGTCTATGGTTCTAATGATGATTTGGAGAGGGTTACTCTGTGGAATGCGTTGGAATCTTTCCACTGTCTTGGAGCTTGGTGCCTATTGAGTGATTTCAACACAGTTCATTTCAAGAATGAAAGAGTCGGGAAACATCCTCCTTCTAGAAAGAGCATGTCTGACTTTAACTCTGGTTTTGGTAATACTAATCTTTTAGAAATTAGTCCAAAGGGACCATTCTTTACTTGTGATAGGAAGCAAGAATGGTGATAGTACGTTCTCCAAGATTCACAGGATTCTCTGCAATATCAAGTTCCTTGATTCATTTCCTGATTCATGGGGGAAAGTTATATCTAATACTATTAGTGACCATCTTCTTATTGCCTTGCACCTTAATTCTCTCAAAAGAAGGAACACACCTTTTAGATTTATTAATTCATGGGTTTCTCAAAAGAATTTGTGCAGCATTGTTACTAAAGCTTGGTTTGGAAGTTAACCTTTCTGGTGCTCCTATGTTTAGGGTGTATAGGAAGCTCTATGTGTTAAACTTGCCTTATAGAAATAGAATAGATCTAATGTTGGTAACTTCAGTTCTAGAGCTAAGGAGTTGGAAGCGGAAGTACAAATTCTTCAATCAGAAGCTGATCGTGACCCTCTTAATGTTGATCTTTTAAAGTCTCTTGCTAATAAAGGAAGGAGGCTGAAAAGGCACTGCATGATGAAAAATATTTTATAGAAAAATGTCATGGGTTCAATGGTTAAAGGCTAGTGATAGAAACTCTTCTTTCTTCTACACATCTCTTGAAAATAGAAGGATCAACAATGTATACATTATCTTTGTATTGATGATTCTATTGTCTATGATTTTGATGTTATCAGTGATTATGCTACCAATTATTATTCTCAAGTCTTCAATTCAGCCCCGACCAACATGGTTTATTGGGATGAGAAATGGTCCATTCCCTCCATTTCCTCTAAACAATTCAAGTTTTTGAAACACGGGGTTACTAAAGATTAGAGCAGGTTGTTAAGAAGATGAAGGTAGATAAGACGCCCGAGCCAGATGGTGTTAATGCCATGTTCTTTAAAGAATGTTGGGACATTATTGGCAAGGATGTCTCTGACTCTATTTTGAGTTTCCTTGACACAGGGAAACTACTGGTTGAATGCAATCAAACCTTTATTACTCTTATTCCTAAGATAAATGGTGTTTATTGTTTAAAGAATTTTCGGCCTATCTCTTTATGCAACGTTATGTACAATATTATCACTAAAATTCTAGCAAACAAATTAAGTGTTATATTTCCTGATCTTATCTCCTCAAATTAGTTTGCTTTTATAAAAGGAAGAAATGTTGGAGAAGCTATTCTTCTTGCTAATGACCTATTGAGCTCCTTTCCAAATCAGTATGGACATGGCAAGATGTGTGTTAAAGCTGATCTCTCGAAGGCGTACGGCATTATAGGAAGAGTTACATGTTGTTTTTTATTAAGAAATGGGCTTTCCATCTTGTTGGATGAAATGGTTGGATATATGTTTTAACTCTACATCTTACCAGGTGTGATTAATGGCTCTTCTACTAGATCCTCTAAAGATTCAAATGGTCTGAGGTAGGGTGATCCTTTAGCCCCTTACCTCTTTGTTGTTGCTATGCAAGGCTTTACTTCTGTTATCAATTATTCGATAAAGAAAGTGTTCTAGTTCCCTTTATTATCTCAAGTTTGATTAATATTTCTCATATCATCTTCGCTGATGACTTAGTCATTTTCTCCAAAGCCGATGATTCCATTATCGTTGACCGGCCTAAATCGCACGTCCAAAATGGAGGGATTCATAGTAGTCATACTTTTAAGATTATAACCCGACACTCAAGCCCCCACAACTATTATATGGGGTCTGATGTAGTATTTGGGGTCAAATCACAGGGAGAAGGTCGGTAAGTGTTAAGTACGTGGAGTTTCACACTCTTACACTCCAAACAAATAGGTGGGTTAAAAGGGGTGTTCTCTAAGTAACGATGTTGCACCATACAAAACAAAGAAATGTAAAAGAAAGAAAATGAAACAAGAGAAAAATGTTAGACAAGCGGTAAGAAATAAAGGTATGGAAGGAAACTTAGATCGGATTTCACCTACTAAGGTCTCTCACCAACATGCAAAACTCACACCCCTTCGTATACTCCTATCAAGATTACAAGTGATCATAAAAAACGTCTATTCCCTCCTCTCTCAAGATTAGGATAGATCTAGGTTTTAAGGTAGCCTCTCTCTCGAGATGACGGCCCAACAATCATGAAGCAAACCATATGATTGTTAGCTTTAGCATTCCAACACTTTCGTGCATTCATACTAAAATAAGAGTATGGAGATAATCTTGACAAGAACATATATATATATATATATATATATATATATATATATATATATATATATATATTCAGAGGAGAGAAAGAATATACATGTTGAGAGAGCCTTAGTGGCTACTCCCAACCCAAGTTCGATGTTTAGCCACACATGTTGACGGGTAGCATAATAACGTCAGAGAATGATAGATACATCAATAACCCCGAAGAGGGAGAGTATAGCATGATGAAGATGATAGATATAGATATAGAAAGAAGATGGCAATACACCAATCGTACTTCTTCAAATCTAGATCTGGAGTAGGTGCGGTTGTGGCGGCTTCTTCCTTCACAGAAGAGGGTGATCAATCTTCTCTCTCATCTGACTTCTGTCTTCAGAGATCCAAGATTAATGGGTATCGATGTGGGTGACTCTGGAGTTTGGCAGCACTTTGTGGTCCTTGATGATCAGATGATTTGACGTGTCAAGGTAGGGGTCTATTTATAGATATTGCCCACTGACTTAACCTCTAGGATCCGGTCACAGATTAAAGGTCGGTCGTGACCTCCATCGTGGCTGCGTTTGAGGGGGAGCCTCAGTCATGGTATGGCCTCGAACGCAGGGTATTGCTTTGGTGGGAGGGTCACGACCGTGGTGTGAAGAAGTGGGAATGGAGGCATTGACCGCGGAAGGGTCATTACTGGGCTATACAGACGCGGTCGCGATGTTGATCACGGTCATGGCTTAGCATGACCCAACAAAAGTAAAAGATGTATGAAATTAAGATTTTGACACTAAGGCACTAAAATAAGTAGAGAAATCCATGAAAGGTATGCTAGGGGAGGCATGAATCATACGTAAAAAGTAAAAAAAATGAGATGTTATCAACTCCCCCAAACTTAGGGTCGAGCGTGCCCTCAGGCTAATGGTAGGCCCAAAATCATAGAGAGATGAGGTATGGGTAACAAATTGTTTTAGAAAGCCTACCATTATAGAGTTATCTCATTCTTACATCAAAACTCTTGTGGTATGTCTGTTTTGAATCCTCAGATTCTTTTTCCTCCCTTTTGTGTCTAGAGTTGCATGACTTTGAATCCTTGCCAATGCCTTTTGGTAGTAAAGGGGTCTCTGTCTCAATGACTCACCCTTCCCTATGCTAGGTTGCTAGCCATACTTGTACAACATCCCTTTGAGGGGTAGCTTTCACACCCTTCCTTTATTTTAGTTAGCCCTATGCTAGTGTGATCAGGTAGGTTTCAGGCTTTAAGTGTTTTCCTACACACCTCAATTTCCCTCACCCACAAGTTGTCGTAAGGATAGTGTTGCCCCAAGGGTTCCTGATGTTAAGTCAGGTGGTTGCATGAGGGTTGCTTGGGAGTGTAGGTGGATATACTTGGCTTTAGGACTCCGCTTACAGGAACGACATATCAATATTTATGAGTAGAGCAATACACCGTTTGTGTGGGATCCTTCAACATCTTTTAGGCACAACCCTAAATATTTTTTTCTTTTTGTCTTTTCACATCTCCTCTCAGGTTTGGGTGAGGGATTTTTTTAAAAGATTTTCTGGGTGGCCAAGCCTTTTTTTATTCCCAAAGCGGGGATAATTAAACCTGGAAGGGGCAACTGCTTCCTTCTCGAGGGAGGTGAGGATTTTCTTAGAACCGTTAGGTTAGGGTGATTAGTCAGGAGTATGGTTTGGTAGATTCCTCCAATTTCCTAGATTCTATAGACTTAAGATTGTTCCACAGAACGCTTTGTCATAAGAGTGAGATAAAATTGTATTGTTATGCTTCTTGTTTTTACTTTTATGTGTATTGGTCATTCATTTACGCCTCTCTAGAAATGATAGCACTACATTATACAACAAGGGGACTGACAAGTCTAAGAAGGGGCTAAGCAAAATTATGACTTATAGAAAAAAAAATAAAAGTAAAATTTTTGAAAAAATTTGTTTCTCATACTCGATTGTAGTGGAAATGAGAATATGTACAATAATTGTTTTGAAAATTTTGGTGAAAAATTGTACCTCTCACTCCCATTTATGACTCCTCCCCCAAACTTATCATTTACCCCAACCCAGGGTGTCAAAATTGGAGTTGGGTGTATAAACGAGCTTTCTTCATTACCTGTAGTTGTTTGTGGTCGCCCACTTTGACTCGAGGAGCATGCTGGTGTATACTTCGCATAGTGGATGGTATTGTTCATGTTTTACACTCTCCACCGTCATATTCATTGTAGCTAGGGAAATCATCCAGGACAGACAATAGAAGCCACAATCATTTGACAGTGGTACTTGTTGAGGGCTTCTATGGCAGGACTGTGTCTTCTTGAAATCTTTGCCTTCTTTATACTTGTACCCTTAACCATGATTTTTTAGCATTTCTATGACTGCTTCGGCGCACGTGACTGACTTCTTTTATGTAGGTGTCTTTGCGGTAGTCATGTTTGTGCATTTGTTGAGTGCAAAGGCTGTATCTGAGCTGTTGTATAAGAGTGCAGTCCTAGCTATAATACTGACAACCAACAGAGTCCAATGACTATCATGTAGGATGGGTAGGAATATATAGTCTTGGAGAGAGGTCGCCAGGCATTGTAGTAGGTAGTCGTTTATCCTTTAAGATATCATATACTAAGAGAAAGTAGGCCATATGTACATTTGGCATGTTGTCATTCAACAGTGCCTGATAGGCTGATATAGTGTTGACTGAAAGGTACCCTCCTATTTTCAAAGTATCTCTAAGGTCGTCCTTTAGTACACAGATGTCATCCCTTTTAAAGATTGCCTTTTTTGTGGTGTACCTTCCCTTAAGCATTTCATTATCAACTGTAGGGATTCTAGTGACAAGCTTTGACAGCTCCACCTATCAAAATCCTTGAAGGTTGGTACTATTTCTCCTGTTGGCCCATCAGGTTTTATCTCTGGCATATCATCTTCCACTATCTCCCCTTCTTCAGGATCGTGAACTGAAGGTTATTCTTTATCTTTTTCTGCCAAAGGAGAGTGTTCTGGCTTGCTTTCAGGTTGTTTCTTTGCTTTGTCAGGAGTGTCGACTGCCCATCCTTCCTTCTAAGAAGATGCTCTAGTGGGTTCTTCTGGATCGACCCATAGGGTTTTAAGTTTTTCCCTTCAAGTTTTCTTTTCAGGTAGAGGTATTTCTTGGTGGAGCCGACGTGGTATTGCGTCTGAATGCATCGCCGAGTCATTAAAGAAGCAGCAATCCTAGATAACCTCCATTGCATAGACACCACAAACGCCATGTAAGTCTTCTGCGCAGAGGTCTTCCAGTGAGATTCCCTTGTTGATTGCTTCCATCATCCTCAGTACTATGAATGCACAATCCCATGTTCCAACCTTTTTTTGAGGGACCTTTTTACAGATTGAGAATTGTTTCCATATCACTTGGTGTCGGTTGTCCGCTGTCTGAATAGCTTGTTGCATATGTAGTGGCACCTTTAAGATATCTCTTGCTTCCTTGTTTTTTGTAAACCAAGGGCGTGTTGTTCAATTCAGCCGCGCAACAATTGAACATTGTTGTACGTCTCTCATATAGGTTGACGACAATAAGTACCCAGTGCTTTACAGTCCTTATAGGCATGACTACAAATTTTGTCTCTTCTCTGCTGACTACACGTTGTAGTTCTTTCACATCGACAATTTTTTCATTTTTATCAAAAAGTTGACCTGCTAGATGTGTGGTGTCGTTGAATACAGGTTGCATTTTCTCGGGATGTAGAAATTCTTCCAGCAGAGTTGTGTAGAGTACTTTGAACACATTTTTGTATAATCATGCTCTTTTTAGAAAGATCCCTCTAAAATGGTCCATGTTAAGCGACCTTCCTTTATTGTGGTAGAGAATATCTGATCTTGGCAGGTTGTCATCGAGCACATCTGCTAAGATGTGGACATATCTGCATGTGATTCTGGATAATGAGATCATGTCCATGCCCGCCATTGTATAGGGTAGAGGAGGGGCAACACCTAATGATACAACATCAAGTGGTGCGCTCCGCTTTCTGACCGGCTTGTCAGTAAATAAAGAGGTGAGTCCCCCTTCGTCGTCTTCTAAGGTTTTGTCTCATGTTACCTACATTGTTGGGGGTTGTACTTCCGTCATGGTAAGCTATATCTTGGCATCAAATTATGCTTGATTTGCTGCTTTGCTTTCATTATTCGTAGATATCTCTCCAGTTAAGTCTTCTATGGGTCTGTCCTCTTCTAATGGCTGCTCTAGTTCTGCTGAATTGAGGGTGAATAACATCGCAACCATCTTTCTATCATATAGTGTATCATTGTGCTCGTACTGCGACCGGGTCTTATAGAAATTCATTGCAGATGTCCATTCCAAAAGTCATGTCATCCAAGAACTTGTTGATATCTCTTATTTCTCATGATGTGAGATCTTCTATGGTGGTGCTTTCTTCCCTGACGACGACAATTGGTTGAGGTTCCTCAGGTATAGCCTTGTCCTCTTCTGGGATGTTTTTCAAGTGAAACATTCTTGATAAGACATTTGTCTTCTTCGTCTCGACATCTTGATGAGTTTTTGACTTTTGTAGTGCTTCTTTTGTAGGAGGTTCCACCCTTGGGGTAGTCTTTACATTGGCACTTTCATTCTTTGAAGTTGTTCCTGCACCTGTTACTCCTATGTCATCATCATCTTTATCTGGGCTTGAGGGGCTTGAGGAGGCTTGTGATACGGAAGGACTAGTTAGATGCTTTGAATTCTTTCTTTGTTGCCAATTGTCCATCGCCTGGTGTTCTACCTCTAGTTTTTAACTTTCTTCGTCTAAGCATTGACGTCCCTTCTTTAAGTCTTCTAACACTTCTTCATACCCCTTCTACATCAGCTCTTTATCTTCTCTCATGGCATCCCATTCTATTTTGAGGTCTGCCATTTCTTCTGTTAGTGTCTTCAGAGCCCCCATCATTGCATTTTGGGTGTTGACAACCCCTTGCATGAATTGGGGGAGTGTCTCAATTCTCACGTTCAAACTTTGTACCTGCATTGTCAGTGTACACAGGCTAGAAGTAATACTGAAATTAATTTTGGAAGTGTGTTGCATGTATAACCACATGTCATAGAATTTGTGCCCTAGTACATCACCAAATGTTTGTGGGCGTTGGTGTTGCTGCTCTGCAGGCGTTGTTGACGGTGTCGTTGATGTTACAGGCTCTTTAGGTTGCAGAGTTTACTTGTTCTATGTTGGATCAGTATTTGTCGCTTGGACATAGGTGCTCACATCCGGTTGCTCTGGTGCTCATAGCACCACTTCTGGGATCACGGGGTTGGGTGCAACCTTGGAGCCTTCAGACTCTAGGTGGGGTTCCTTAGCTACGTCTAAGTGTAGTTCTTCTTCGGCGGCTTTGACATGTGCTTAGTCACCTTCTTCATTTACTCCCACCTTAGGTTGGTCTTTGATCTCTGTAGGCATGCGTGGTGAGGGCGGACTTGGGGTTGCATATTTGTCTAATGTTTTCTTCATTATCTTCCTTATCGCCAGCTTCTTTCTTTCCTCTGTCCTTTGCATCTCTATTTATGGAGTTTTATCCCTCATGTTCTTGTCGCCAGCGGGTGATGATGGGCCTATGGCCGTGCTGGTGGTGCCTGACTACATTTTGTCCACATCCTCCTTTGTGGGCCACAGCTTGTGGGCATCATAATATGCCATCTCTGGTAGGGGTAGAAGTACTTTAGAGCAGCTCTGTTTGTAAAAAAGTTTGTTGCCTTTTTGTGCCAGAATGTCTATGTTAATGAGGGTCTTGATGTCTATCTTGGTATGTCCCTTGGTCTTCTTGTATTTCATCAACAGGTCGACATCCATAAAATGATAAGCAATTTCGGTTATCTGACTTCCCATGCAGAATTCTTTCCTCTACTTTGCTTCCCCTCCTACTGCGGTTGACAGTCTCTCGATTAGCAGTCTGGCCAATGTTCACTGGTTTCTTGTTGAGCATGAACCATATTAGAAATAGGCCCCCCTTATTCACTCCTCTGATTTCTGATTTTGTGAAGACTGTGTTGGCATTTACTTTTTGTGATGAGAGTCACCTTTGAATTCTTCAAGTTGTGCTTGTGTTCTCCTGTCAGCTTCTCCCACATCTTGTGACTGTTGTATCTGACAACTTCTTTTTCACCTGGTGCAGTTGAGCAGGCTTATGCCTTTGCTGTCGTCCTGGTGAATATAGTGTTGAGCATGGCTTCGGTAACTATATGAGCCTTGCCCCCTATTCTCACTTCAAGCTTGAAGTCTCTACCACCCTTTTTGCGCTCGCCATCACTGACGAGAAATTTTTCCAACAAAGACATGAACTTTGTTGTCAGTTGAGTGAGTGAGGGAGCTTCTGATGTACACAGAGCGTGCAGGTTGGCGCCTTCCAAGAAGTCGATCACCCTATCATAAATTGCCCTCTTTTTGAAGTCATCGACGTGCAGGTATCACATTGGTTTGAAGCCTTTAGTTTTTAGTACCCAGTCAAACTGTGACTGGTGTATTTGATCTCTTGGTACGAATGTTGGCACCTACTGGTTGAGGGCCTCCTGATCGTCCTCATTGACCTCTTTAGGGCCGCTTCTTTTTCTTGGCCCTTTGATTTTTCCATGGCTGTCAATTTCCTCTTTTTGCTGCCTTTTGCATCCTAGGCTTCAAATTTGCATTTCTCCAACTTCTTTAGTTCTGTTTCAGAAGGTTGGTACTCAGAGGTCTCTGTTTGTGACGTCTCCTGAGACTCTTCGGACTCCTCTGGTGTATTATGGGCCAGAATGTACTCATATTTCTTCTTCATTAGTTGCAACTGAAGCTTCTCCATTGGTGAGAGGTTGGGGTTATCTTTCAGTGCTTTAGTTATCTTCTCTAAGTTTTCCTCCACACCCCTCAATGAAGTTGCTCTCTTCATCAAAGTGTCATCAATTGAGGTTTGACATTATGAAATTTTCAACATTCAAATTGTTGTTAACAAGGTTGTATTTTATATTTTATTCATGGAATTAGCGTTTAATTCATTTTTTAATTGTTTGTGCTTGAAACACATGAGATGTCGCGACCACATCATAAATAGAAAATAATGTGGCAGTCGAGAAGGGTTCATTGCAACCGTGGAGAGTGTCGCGACCGGGGGGTACTACGACCACGGTAGATGTTAGACCCTATCAAGAGAAACTTCATGTAGGGAAGGACCGCGACCGCGGCCAAAGCTATGATTGGTGTCGCAACTGTAGTCGTGAAGGTACCACTCGACCGTGGATATTCCCGCCTGAATTCGACTGACCGTCGACGAGACAGCCAGAAGCGTACGAGCAAAATGCTCCCATAGGTTTAACTTTGGACGAAAAGGAAGAAGAAAATGTCAGCAAAACTCCGGTGAAGGAGCGGAAACATTCTCAGCAATTCTCACTATTGCCGCACTACAACAAAAACTGATTCTCTAGGGTTGTATAAACACGGAATGCAATGAACCCCCAAAATACAATGGACAGAAAGTGCAATGGTCGGGGAAAGTGGTAACCTAAGTAAGCACGTGATGGTACCTCGACTTAGTAGGGAGTTTGGAATAGGTCGTTACGGAAGCGACAATAGAGGTAACGTTGTCATGGCAAGGTTACGGTACTGGCGGTCGGGTTTGCAACAAACGTCGCTTGGTGATTGATTGCAGTTTGTTCTTATTATCTTCCTCACTAAGTGTTTCATATAAAGTTTTTGTGCCTCTATTAACAACACCCAAAGAAGACTTCCACATTTTGAGATCATTGTGTATTCATTTGACATTGTAAGTTGAATTTATGGTCCTCTTATGTTATTACCGTCCGCCACTAACTACATACTACCTCTACAGTGTTATCTGTGTATACTCTTTTTAAGAAAGTAAGATGCCATGTTCGTCAATCAAATTTTGATAATCAAGTGACCAAAACCATTCACACTGATATCTAACGATAATAAATGCATCAGACCACACCAACCCACGTTTGATATTAATTCACAATTGAGTCTGATTTGAGCATCTAGAACCAGTTTAGTTGATGTTTAAGTCGAGACCCTATTTGAAAAAATTATTAATCAGTCTGGCTATAGATCCCAAATGTCGTCTAAATACTTCTTTCAATTTAGCTTTGGAACCACACATCTTAGAGCTTTCATATCCATACTCTCCATTGAACAGCACTATTTGTCTCACTTTGTGTCGGCTTCAATGCTAACTTCAATTGAATAGCTCGGAACGATTCAAAAAAATGGAACTTTCAACTTGCACATCCAAGTTTAACGTTATAGCATAGTGGCGTTCTGTAAATAAAAAAAACGGTCTAGTCTGCCCCCTTTTACCGTATCAATGGCAAGTACTTCATTTCTATGTGGAAGTGGAGATAAATACAGCCCACAACCCAAGAAGTACGTAATTTATTTGTTTCAGGGAGTAAAGACAAATCAATTGAAAACTAACATTTGTGCCCAATAGGCGGTTAATTTCATTAGAACAGAGCTTCCACGGATTCTTTCCATTTAACAAAATTGTTTTCAATTGAAAAAATACAAGATCAAAACCTGTTTCAATGTTCTTGCTTTGTATACAAGATGCTTTGACTATGTGATGGCTCCTTCATCTGGTTCTTCCTATAAGCAAAACTGTCTCGTAAAAATGGGCAAGAATGTCAACTAGACCACACAACCATTTCAGGCAACAGGTGGCATCACGTCAGTTCAGCAGCATGTCTTTGTCCACAAAATTATTGTCTGCGAAGTCAAACATCGACAGATGGATATCCTGCATCAAATTGTGAGTAAAATCATTAAACGAGTAAACTTCATAAAAAATCACCTAATCCTGAGTCGTATGATTATTAGGAAAATTGAAATGCAGTGTACATTTTGACATCCCAGTCTCCAAGTAACAGTTTAATGAAACTGACCATGTAGTATTCTAGCTTGTGCTAGTTACTTTCCAAACCTCAAAATCACCAAACGTTATTTCTATTTGGTCTACACTTTCCTTCTCAGAGCAAATTTTGGAATGAGATCCATACCTCCTAGATGGTTAATATAGGTTACAGATCCATTTGCAGCCATAATGAAAAATCCTATAAGTAATTAGTTTCTTCACCTAAACCACAAAAAGATTTAAGGTATACCTTTCCAGAAGTATGTACATAACATATACTATAACAAAGAGCACTTACAATGCAATTGGAACTCCATGTTGCCGCTGAACAGGCAAGACAATCACTTTCACGACATGCACATAGCTGCCATCTAGCTGCCAAAACCAAAAGGAGATCGCTTGCGGCTTCCACCTTCTCCATATTGCTCATTCCACTTTCTTAGTTCATTGATGCTTAAGGCATCATAAGCTACAGAAGCACCCACCTGAAAAAACAACACTACAGGTTAAAGTAATTGAACACTACATCGACTTTAGACTATCGTAGCTTGTTCTGATTTTACTCAGTTTAAACATATCAAAAGCATACCTTGGACTTGGCCAGCCTGAAATCCTCTAAACTGAGTGGTCTTAATGATGACGTACTTCTGACTTCTCCTGCCTGACATATAAATGACTCATCTTTGTGGTTCATTCTCATTATAACAAATAAATAATTGGAACAAAAAACTAACAAGCAATCACTACTTAATGGCAGAACTACCCATACGAGCAGCTAAAAACTAGCAAACATCTTGACTAACTGCTTGTCCAAGTGACACGACTGGCAGGACGAAATCAATCTAGAGAGAAGTGAAAACTAGACAGACATGATATGAGATCTTACGGCCCCTTTCACTGCCTTTAGTCCTGGTTTACTGCTCCATCTATGGATAAGTTCAGACATTTCTCTTGGGACGGTCATTAGTAATTTAAGGTTTTGCTCCAGACTTATTTAGGGCTGGATGGAGTAAAACAGACAGTCCTAATCATAGTACTAAATGGCGTCGACATCTAGCGAAAATTTGCCGATTTTGTTGATGCTGCCTAATCATAGTACTAAATGGCGTCGACGTCTAGCGAAAATTTGCCGATTTTGTTGATGCTGACGGTCAGCAAAGTCGAATCTGGGTAAAGTTCCATATTCAGAAACTCCGACGACATTTTGATGCCCGGCCCAACCCCATAGAAAATGTAGGAAAATCGATGACTTACCTAGATGTCGGCCAATTTTAAGGACGTTGTTGCTATTATGGTGGAATGACACTGTTGCTGCTGCTATCTTGGGGTAAAAATCATAAATGATCAATGTTTTAAAAAAAGGTTAAGTGGCAAGCGTGCAGACAGCACCTTGTAACTGCTTAAACAGACGATTTTGAAACAACGGGTTTTGGTTTCCTATATATTTTATACAAAATTACACACATGTATATAAATACTACACTGTTTGAAACTTTAATATATATCTAAACACACTACCCAACAATATAAAACACCCAAATAGTCTATAAGACAACTAAAAAACAATGATTATAGCTATATAGTAAACAATAGACTTTACATGGATAAAACACCCGACATGATACGACAAAAAATTTGCATCACATGTTTACATAGCTAAACAGCAAACAACAGACTTATCATGGATACCTTACTAACTTATTGTTGTATGTGCATATCATTAATTAGTGATACATTAGAGCAGTACATTTAGTTAAAGTATGCATTCTAAAGTAGATAATAATTACATGTAATTTACTTGTATAAATTACATCAGCACCCTATTATCATAACTTACATACAAAGTATGCACATTCTAAATTAGAACAATGGCTTATCATAGAATATTTAATGTATATAAGTTCAATATTGTATAGCCAATAATACTTGGACCATAAAATTTACTTCAGGTTATAGTTGTACAACAGCATTTAAAAAAAGGGGCAAAAGCGGCCAAAAAGCAGGGAACAAAGTGGGCAAAAAGCGGCCTTTTTTTTTTGGAAAGCGGCCCTTTTTTGTAGAAACGCTAAGCGCCGCTCAACAGCAAAATTAAGCGGCTGGAGGTCCGGACTGATTAAGCGGCCGCTCAGAACGTTTTTCAATACAGAGTAAATAAATAAAAGTATAAAACCCGCTGGAACAGAAGATAAGTATCTTTATTGGATATATATTTTTATTTCAAGCTAACCACATTTATCCATCCTCTACTAGATCAAACTAGTTCTAAGTAATCTAACACCGTTTCATTTCTTCTATTTCGCCATGTTTACCTAAACTCATTTTTTTAAAATATATTCATGTGCAGGGGATCCTAAAACCTAATGATATTATAATTTATGCAGAAGTGTTATACCAACCACCAAAGTCATCTAGTATCTACCATGGTTGTCGAGGCGAGCGCCTAGCCGCAATTCGCTGAACTAGCCTCGCTTTGGGGGGGCGCCTAAAAAACAGACCTAGTTTCTGGCGCACTCCTGTCGCCTAGGCGACTGGCCGGATTTACGCCTTGGCGGTCTGAGCAATGGAGTATTTTTTTTCCTCGGGTCAGTGGATCCGATTAAGCCAGAAACCCCAGCCCAAACTGCCAACTCTCTAACCTCCCCGACTCCCACTCTCAACTACTGTGATAACCCCTGATCCCCTACCCTGGTTGTTTTGATGCGAAGCAGCTATCATCGGCAGTGGCGAGCACCGCGCTGCCGTGGATCCCATCTTCAGCGAGGAAGGTCAGTCCCTCCAGTCACGTCTTCACTTGGAGGCTTTGCAAGAGGAGCGTCGGGCCGCATTGGAGCAGCAAACGCCATCCATTGCAGCAGCAATTTAATTCCTTTTTTGTTTCTTCCCCTAATCTTCTCTCCTTTTTTGTGAGACCAACAAACCTATTCCTCTTCCTCCGTACCTATTGCTTCTTCCTTCTCTCCTTCGTTCTCTCTTTTTTCCCATTTTCTGTTGTTGGCTGGCCACTGACGGTGGCTTTATTTTTTATTCCTCTTTAAATTTCGGCCTCCCTTTACTCTTCCCTTGTTTCTTTTCCTCCCCACTCCTCTCTTTGTCCACAGGAAAGAAGATTGCTGCAGCTACTCAAGCCACTGAAGCAGAGCAGTGAAGCAGCAGGCAGGGAGAAGATCTGTTTTCTTCTCCCAATTTCCCAAATCTCCTTTTTTTTCATTTTTTGGTTGATCGGCCTCCCTTTACTCTTCCTCTGTTTCTTCATGCTCCTTAAACTGCTCTTTATTAATAGGTAAGAAGTTAGCTGCAGCTGCTCACACCAGTGAAGCAGAAGCAGTGAAGCAGCAGACGGAGGTAGCCAAGCAGGTCCTCAGCCACGCTTCTTCCTCTTCTCCTTAATTCCTCCTTCCCCTGATTTCACCTACTTTGATTTTCCTGCTATATTTTACTGCCTGCGCCTGCTGTGTACTTCAAATTCTAATGCTTGCACATGCTGCTTACCCCTCTCTATTCTCTATTTCTATATTTTCAAATCTAAACAGCCCACTTACTATCCCTCATCCCCTTCCTCATGCTACATGGCAGCTACTCTCCCCCTCCCTACTGCTGTGTGGCAGTAACTAAAATGCCAGCATTAGGAAGGGACTGAGGGACAGGTGGCTGTTAGGTTTTGAAAATTTGTATAATAGGCAAGGAATAAGGTTTCGCCGAAACCGGCGAAATTTCGCCCCCAAATACCGATTTCGACGTGACCTGATACGAAACCATGCAACTGTGTCGATACCGTCGCATTTCGCGAAATTAAAATGCAATTTCGCCAAAGTTTTGATGGTTTCGCTAATTTCGCCAAATTTCGAGGGGTCCAGTGCAGTTTTTCCATCTTACTTATCGGTACGCAGCCGAAACCGGCGAAACCTGCCGGTTTTTGGAGCTGCTTTGCTGCTGCTGCTGTTCTTTGTGGAGACAAGGTGATTTTGAGGGGGATTTGTCATTTGGAGCCAAAGATCGACTACATTAAGGTAAATAAATATATTTTCGTCCATTTTCATTCATTTCCAACCTCTATTTCTCCTAATATCATCTATTTTGAACACATATTTCTCTATTTCACATAATTTCGTATTTTACACTAAAATATTAGATCTACTCCACTATTCATCAAAATTGTGTGTTCTAAACATAGATCCACACATCTAAGCCATGGATCTATATATATCTTCAATAAATTTACACAAATAACTAATTTTTATATCTTTTTTAGATTATAAATACTAATAATAGTATATATAATATATATTCATCATAACTAGTTATTTCACTTAGGTTTAGTAGAAGAAGTTGTTACAAACACTAATATGAACACAAGGAAAATAATTTTTGTAAAAAATAAGATATTTTTTATATATACACTATTTAAAAATCCGAAAATTTTAAAAAAAATCATAAAATATTATTTTTTTAGAAATAAGATATTTTTGTATTGTTTTAAATATCCTATTACAGTAGTACTCCTAATCACTTACATATACGTATAAATTATTTGTTAAATATGCATTTATCAATTTAAAAATATATTTTCAGACCTAAAAATACAAATAAAAAATAATTCTAAACCTTTTTTCATATTGATTGATATCCTATTACAGTAGTGTACCTAATCCATTACAGTATGGTGAACAACCATCTCAATCAACACGACACTCAACATACAATTGATTTGAGTTGGTAAGTTACTATATTATTCATATGTTGTAAGTTTGATATTATTGGAGAAGTGTGTTTACTTATGTTTATGGATTGTGCTAGTAAAATTGCATAACTTAATTCCTATATTTTGTCATCGAAATCCTTCATCGAAATCCTCAATAAACAGGACAGTTCCCTTACATCCCACATGAAGCCCCCCCAACCTACCCCCACATAAAATTTTATTACATAAAACGATACATTTAGGTGTAGAGATCACGCCTGTAAAATTTCATAAATTAATTCGTTCATTTTGGCGTCGAAACGGGCATTGTTGCATTTATCGAAATTTTTGTCGCAATTTCCATAAATTTCGGTTTCCATGTTGTCGAAACGGTATCGAAATCGGATACCTTATTCCTTGATAATAGGATAACTTGGAGCAGTGCAGTAGGAAGTGGCCGATGTATTTATCGAATTTGTGTTACTATTTTGTATGTGCAGTAACTGATGATGACAATAGTGGAATTGGTGTTGCGACTTCCAATCCCACACCACGACGAATTGCAGGGACAATTGACCCAGGATTCATAGAACAGATAAATGATAAGTTATTGAGTGCTAACTCAAAGAACCCAGCTGGAAGTATACTTTTTGGCCAAATGTTGCTGATAAAAACAAGGTCCGGTGTTCTTTGTGTGATTATGTTGGTAGCGGGGGAATCAAGAGATTGAAGAAACAACTTATTGGGGGCTTTCGTGATAATGTCAAGGGTCCCAAAACGACAACTGAAATCAGTAGGGAGATGCTTGATTCGATGGTTAGTATTGGCGGGGAGGAAGTTAACGGAGGAGAAAGAAATTGTTTTGGACTCCATGTATTGCAAACTGCCTTGATCTTATGTTGGAGGACATCTCCAAATTGGAGATTGCAAGGGTTATTGAGAGGGCACAAAAAATCACTACCTTTATCTACCAGTATATTTGCTTGCATGATGCTTTTGTGAAAGCCAATGATGATCAACAGGAGTTTGTAAGAAGTGGAGTGACACGGTTTGTGTGAAACAACCTACTTCCCGGTCGATACCATCGACAGGTGGTCGATGGTATCGAGACTATCCCAGCAAAAGAACATCATTCGGTCGATACCATCGACAGACTGGTCGATAGTATCGACAGAAGGTCAGTGGCGGAATCTGGCGATCTGCCTCTTGTCTCTATTTTTATTATATCACTTGTTTTATTGTTTTTCTTGGATTTTCTCCTTTGTACCACCTTGTATCTTATCCTAATATATAAAAAGGAGTGAGACGGCTATTTCCCTCACACACAACAGCTGCACCTAGCAGCCGCCAACATTGTTCGTCTCCCTTCTCTCTCGTTAACATGGTATCAGAGCAAGGTCTGCTCTAGGCCGCCGTCTCTCTCCACCGGCAGTCCCTCCCTCTTCCTTCTTCTTCCTCCTTGTCCGCCGGATCTTCTCCTTCCTTCCTCCCTCCGGATCTTCTCACCGCGGCACCGACAGCAGCAGCTGCGGCTGAGCCGCCGCACGGCGTGCAGCCGTAATCCGCCGATTTGAGGATCTTCGGGTGATCCGACGGCGATCTAAAATCTGAACCAGAGGACTAGTCTCTCTACGGTTATTATCCTAGTCACACATCCTCCATGTGTGATTAGGAAAATCGTCCGTAGGCTGTGAATGCGTCAGTAACACATTTCTCTTTGTTTCTTGTGTGACGTGTATCTCTCTGTCACCTCAGTCTTCTTTGTGGCGTGTATCAATCCATCACACAGTCCCGTTCTATAATGGGGGACTTCAAGACGCCTATGATCTACAACGAGGTGTCTCCTATCCCCTCCATCAAGCTCGACGGGAAGAATTTTCTTCTATGGATGAATGTTGTTCACACTGTCCTAGAGTCTCGTGACAAAGCGGGACATGTTAACTCAGGTCCTCTGGCCTCTACAGACAAAGGATATGCTGAATGGAAGTGTCATGATAGTCTAGTGAAGACTTGGTTGTGGAACAGCATGGAACCTGCAATTGCAGCAAGGTTCATGTTCTATTCAACAGCTAAGGAGATATGGGACGTAGTGAAGCAGCATTATTCTCAAGAAAAAAATGCGCTTCGGCAATTCATGATCTATGACCGTATGTTTGCTGAGAGGCAGGGTGACAAATCTCTTGAGGAGTACTTTGGAGCTATTCAGGCACTTGCTCAAGAGCTGAGCTATTATCATCCAGTCATTGTGGCTGAACAGATCAAGGACAGGGACGATCTAGTTACGGCTAAATTTTTATCCGGTCTTAACCCTTCGTGTGGTTCCGTCCGGAGTGTCATTCTGGCTTCTGATAAATTACCCAGTTTTGTGGAAGCCTATTCAAGAATACAACAATCTATCTTTGAGTCTGCTACTCCTGATCCTGCTATATCTTCTGGGGAGTCTCATGCATCCGTAGCTGCTGCGGTGAGAGGGGGACGACCTGGTATGGGCAGAGGACGTGGGACACGTCCTAAGTGCACTTTCTATGACAAATTGGGACATATAGTGTAGAAGTGTTGGAAGAAACATGGGAGACCTACTGCACCACCTGTAGGGATAGCACATTATGCCACGACTACATATTCCTCTTCTTCTTCTGTTGTGGGAACTACTTCTGGAACTGGTATCACGCTTACTCAAGAGGAGTATGATCGGTTTATTCAGGCTACACAGCACATGAGTATGGGATCATCGTCATCATCGTCAGCAAACCTGGCATCTACTGCGGGTAATCAGGCTACATCTCTCATAGCTTCTGGCTCTACTTCTTCTTGGGTGGTTGATTCTGGCGTGTCGCAGCACATGACTGGTATGAGGAGATTGCTCCACTCTATTGACTCATATATCCCTCACCAATCTGTTACACTGGCAGATGGTTCTGTGAGGAGAGTGTTAGCTAGCGGATCTGTCCCTCAAACACCCAAGATTGACCTCAAATATATACACTTTGTGCCTGAGTTTCCTTTTAATCTTCTTTCTGTTGCAAAATTGTTTGACACTGTAAACTGTACAATAACATTTGGGCCTTCTTGTTTTGTATTACAGGATCTCAAGAGTATGAGGATGATTGGTAGGGGACCTAGGAAAGGTGATCTCTACCTTTTTCATAGTGACAGACTGCCTCGCCAAGTATCTACTCCTGCTCCATCCGTCCTGTTGAGTGGTTCCCCCTTACTATGGACATCCTTCCTTAGAGAGCCTGCGCAAGTTGGAACTAGAGTTGTCCCAAGTGTCATCTTTAGAGTGTCAGTCATGTCAGCTGGGAAAGCACCATACGTTATCTTACCCCAGTCGTGTCAATAAACGGGCTTCTTGTCCTTTTGAGTTAGTCCACAGTGATGTGTGGGGTCCTGTTAAAGACCAGAGTTAAAATGATTTTCGTTACTTTATTACTTTTGTGGATGATTTTTCTCGAATGACATTGATCTACCTTCTCAAAAGTCGAGAGTTTGTGCTATCTATTGTGAAACATTTCCATACTGAAATAAAAGTCCAGTTTGACTGCAATATAAAATTTCTTCAATCTGATAATGCTCTAGAATATGTTCAAAAGGCTATGTCTGATTTTTGCAGCTCTGTAGGTATGATCCATCGCACATCGTGTCCTTACACCCTTCAGCAGAATGGGGTGGCTGAGCGGAAAAATCGCCACCTTCTTGATATTGCTCGATCTATTATGTTTCAATCCAATGTACCCAAGAAATTATGGTTTGAAGACCTTTTAACTGCTTGTTTCTTAATTAATAGACAACCATCCTCAGTTCTTAAAGGACATACTCCCTTCTCTGTGTTGCGACCCACGGATCAGCCCTTTTCTGTCCCCCTTAGAGAGTTTGGTTGCACTTCCTTTGTCCATAATGTTGACCCTAAGGCCAACAAGCTTTCTCCTAGGTCTATTAAAACCTTGTTCCTTAGTTACTCTAGTACTAGCAAAGGATACAAGTGTTATTGTCCTAGTCTTCGTCGGATGTTTGTGTCTCGGGATGTTACTTTCCATGAGACCACTCCATATTTCTCCGATGCTATAAGGGGAGCAATTGAGAGAGGGAGTGCCACCATTTTTTCAGAGTGATAGAGTGGCACCATCTGTGCAGAGTGAGGGAGCGTCACCCATCATTCCTGATTATACTTTTATTACGGATGAGCAAGCATCAAACAGGTCTGTTATTGAGCATTACCCACATGTTTATAGTAGGCGAGGCAGACACAATTCAGAAGTGGTAGCGACACCAGTCTCTGAGCATTCATCTTCATCTTCTACTCATGGGATTCCTACAGAAGCATCAGATCTTGATCTTCCTATTGCTGTTAGGAAAGGTACTCACTCTTGTACTATTAGACATCCTATTACAAACGTGTGTTGTCTGTCCCACTTATCTAAGCCAAGGAATAAGGTATCCGATTTCGATACCGTTTCGACATCATGGAAACCGAAATTTATGGAAATCTCGACAAAAATTTTGATAAATGCAACAATGCCCGTTTCGATGCCAAAATGAACGAATTAATTTATAAAATTTTACAGGCGTGATTTCTACACCTAAATGCATCGTTTTATGCAATAAAATTTTATGTGGGGGTAGGTTGGGGGGGGCTTCATGTGGGATGTAAGGGAACTGTCCTGTTTATTGAGGATTTCGATGAAGGATTTCGATGACAAAATATAGGAATTAAGTTATGCAATTTTACTAGCACAATCCATAAACATAAGTAAACACACTTCTCCAATAATATCAAACTTACAACATATGAATAATATAGTAACTTACCAACTCAAATTAATTGTATGTTGAGAGTCGTGCTGATTGAGATGGTTGTTCACCATACTGTAATGGATTAGGTACACTACTGTAATAGGATATCAATCAATATGAAAAAAGGTTTAGAATTATTTTTTATTTGTATTTTTAGGTCTGAAAATATATTTTTAAATTGATAAATGCATATTTAACAAATAATTTATACATATATGTAAGTGATTAGGAGTACTACTGTAATAGGATATTTAAAACAATACAAAAATATCTTATTTCTAAAAAAATAATATTTTATGATTTTTTTTAAATTTTCGGATTTTTAAATAGTGTATATATAAAAAATATCTTATTTTTTACAAAAACTATTTTCCTTGTATTCATATTAGTGTTTGTAACAACTTCTTCTACTAAACCTAAGTGAAATAACTAGTTATGATGAATATATATTATATATACTATTATTAGTATTTATAATCTAAAAAAGGTATAAAAATTAGTTATTTGTGTAAATTTATTGAAGATATATATAGATCCATGGCTTAGATGTGTGGATCTATGTTTAGAACACACAAATTTGATGAATAGTGGAGTAGATCTAATATTTTAGTGTAAAATACGAAATTATGTGAAATAGAGAAATATGTGTTCAAAATAGATGATATTAGGAGAAATAGAGGTTGGAAATGAATGAAAATAGAAGAAGATATATTTATTTACCTTAATGTAGTCGATCTTTGGCTCCAAATGGCAAATCCCCCTCAAAATCACCTTGTCTCCACAAAGAACAGCAGCAGCAGCAAAGCAGCTCCAAAAACCGGCAGGTTTTGCCGGTTTCGGCTGCGTACCGATAAGTAAGATGGAAAAACTGCACTGGACATCTCGAAATTTGGCGAAATTAGCGAAACCATCGAAACTTTGGCAAAATTGCATTTTAATTCGCGAAATGCGACGGTATCGACACAGTTGCATGGTTTCGTATCAGGTCAGGTCAAAATCGGTATTTGGGGGCGAAATTTCGCCGGTTTCGGCGAAACCTTATTCCTTGATCTAAGTTGGCCCGCGCATTTGCTATTGGGATTGATTTTGTTGATATACCAAGGAATCACTATGATGCTATGAAGGACAGTGGCTGGAAACACGCAATGCAGCTTGAGATGTCAACTCTTTTGCATAATGACATATGGGATCTTGTTGACTTACCTACAGGGAAGAAAGCAGTGGGTTGCAGATGGGTTTTCACCATCAAACATAATCTGGATGGATCTGTTGAGAGGTTGAAGGCCAGATTGGTAGCAAAAGGCTACACATAGACCTATGGAGTTGATTTCTTTGAGACTTTTTCTCCAGTAGCTCGTCTAAATTCTATGCAAATTATTATTTCTCTGGCTACTACCTTTGATTAGCCCCTATTTCAGCTTGATGTTAAGAATGCCTTTCTACATGGTGACCTCCAGGAAGAGGTATATATGGAGCAACCCCCTGGGTTTGTTGCAGAGGGGGAGTGTCAGAAGGTCTGTAAATTGATGAAAGCCATATATGGTTTGAAACAGTCTCCTCGAGCGTGGCTTGACAAGTTCAGTGAGGTTGTACTCCAGATGGGCTTCTCTCGCTCCATGATTGATCACTCTTTATTCTACTCTAGCTCTTCCTGTGGCTCTATCATTATGGCGGTATATGTTGATGACATAGTAATTACTGGAAGTGATTCTACATGCATATCTCGTGTGAAGGAAGGGTTGCAGAGACACTTCCAAACGAAGGATTTGGGTAAACTGAGATATTTTCTAGGCATTGAGGTGCTTAGATCTCATGCAGGTATCAATCTATCTCAGAGAAAATATGTGCTGGACTTACTATAGGAGACAGGCATGACTGAATCTAAATCGGTATCTACTCCTATGGATTATCACATCAAGGAGACGGTTGATGATGTTGAGTACTCAGATCCAGGATATTATAGGAGAATAGTTGGCAAGCTAATATATCTGACTGTTACACGACCTGACATTTCTTTTGCTGTAGGAGTTGTGAGTCAACATATGCACTCACCACGACAGTCACACTGGACAACAGTTTGTCGGATTCTGAGATATCTGAAGAGTGCTCCTGGTAAAGGGATCACATATTCTAAACCCAAGGTGCCTCCATCTACTTTGACTCTCACTGGGTACTCAGATGCAGATTGGGCTGGTGATCATACTGATAGAAGGTCTACATCAGGCTATTGTACTTTCCTAGGTGACCATTTGATTACCTGGAAAAGCAAAAAGCAGAATGTGGTAGCCAGATCCAGCACTGAGGCTGAATACCGTGCTATGGCCCATGCATGTTGTGAACTACAATGGGTCAAATTTGTTCTTTCTTAGTTAAAAATCACTATTATGTCTTCTATGGAGCTCAAGAGTGACAACCAGTCTGCTATACACATTGCCAGGAATCCTATCTTTCATGAGCATACAAAACATATAGAAGTTGATTGTCATTTCATTCGTAATCAAATCAAAGATGGTATTATTGTGACACCATACATCAAGTCTGAAGATCAACTAGCGGATATCTTAACAAAGCCTTTGGGTCCGGCAACTTTTTAGAGATTATGTTGCAAGCTGGGCATACACGATGTCTACTCTCCAGCTTGAGGGGGAGTGTGAAACAACCTGCTTCCCGGTCGATACCATCGACAGGTGGTCGATGGTATCGAGACTATCACAGCAACAGAACATCATTCTGTCGATACCATCGACAGACCTGTCGATAGTATCGACAGAAGGTCGGCGGCGGAATCTGGCGATCTTCCTCTTGTCTTTATTTTTATTATATCACTTGTTTTATTGTTTTTCTTGGATTTTCTCCTTCGTACCACCTTGTAACTTACCCTAATATATAAAAAGGAGTGAGACGGCTATTGCCCTCACACACAACGGCTGCACCTAGCAGCCGCCAACATTGTTCGTCTCCCTTCTCTCTCGTTAACAGTTTGCTACATCTTTTCTAGCTTTGACGAGTCTGTTGAAGCATTGTACAGCTTTTAGCAAACTACTTGTTTCTGAAATTTGATTCAATAGTGTTTGGGCGAAAACTACTAATGGAGATCTCATAGTCAATATTGTGATGGAAAAATCATTTTGGGAAAAGGTGGAGAACAACTTGAGGGTGACTGAGCCTCTCGTGGTTGTGTTGAGATTGGTTGATGCTGATGACAAGGCCCTATGGTGTACATTGCTCGTGCATTTCAGATAGCCGAAGAGGAGATAATTGATATATATTCCAAGAGAGAAGGAATGCAAGCCCATGCTAAATATTATTGACCGTCGTTGGGACAAGTAAATGAAGTATTCTTGGTATCTTTTATGTTGTTGGTCTTTTCCTGAATACTATCTACTTTTATGATATAAGGGCTACAAATCGGGTTACTGTTGCAAAATATGAAGGAGATTTCCTTGAATACGTTGAACGGATGATTACTAACTATCAAGAGCAGGACATGATTTCTCAAGAGTTGGAGTAGTATAAGGGAGCCAATCAGTCCTATTAGGGAAGGACATGGCTATTAGGAAAAGAGAGAAAACAATACCGAGTAAGACATCTTTTCATACAGCTCCACAATTATATAAATATAAATATTTTGGTAATTGAATCGATGTCTATTGATTGTAGTGGAGTGGTGGGATAGTTATGGGGTCCCACCCCGTATTTGCAGACGGTAGCAAGAAGCATTATGCGATTGTGGTATACCTCTTCATCTTGTGAGCGTAATTGAAGCGCCTTTGAGTTTGTAAGTCTTTTGTTACCTTGTTTTTAAATTTATTGTAACAATAAATATGTCATTTTAAGGTCAACTTTATTAAATGTGTAGATCCATAACAAGAGGAATAAATTGGAAGCTGACAGAATAATGAAGCTTGTCTACATTCAATATAGGCAACTTGATCAAAGGTTCAAGCAGTGTTTCAAAATATGCATCTCTGTGGGGCATATGTGGCCGCATATGCGGTGCGGCCCACTTACCAGACCACATGCATAATCGGCCCAGTATGCAGTCATGGTCGCATATGCAGTACTGTCTGGGCATATGTGGTCATTTTTATTAGTAAGTTTTGCAAACTTTTTTTCAATAAATTTGTTTCAATTTAATATAAAGTACTTACCCACACACCCACATGTACATATGTATATATATTAATATGTATTAAAAGTTTATCTATCTGTATCTGAATATATTATAGTAATACATCAATGGTATACTTACATGTGATAAAAAACATCTTTAAACATGTAATAGTCTATTTTATATATATGCATTGTGATATATATATATAGAGAGAGAGAGAGACAGTCAGGCTAGAATACACTCGAGTGTATCTGGAGCGGAATACACTCAAGTAGTTTTTGATGATGCAATATTTTTTTTGAAAATCTAATCCGTTGAACTTTTTAAACATCTCATGAACAACTCATACGCAAAATTTGAGCACATTTGGATATGTATAGCTCATGTTATGAAGACCGCAAAAATTATGCATTTTAAATTAGTTTTGCGCGTCGATTTTGTTGCCCTTGGATGAGTGACTTACACGCATCCAAACGGGCTCAAAATTTTTCTGTAGCCTAGTTATAGTATGACTGTGAAGATCAATGGTTTACATTTTGCAAAAAATAGTCTTGATATGCAAACACACTTGAGTGTATTCATGTGATCCGTACACTCGAGTGTATTCTAGCCTGTCTCTCTCTCTCTCTCTCTCTCTCTATATATATATATATATATATATATATATATATATCAATGTTTTAAAAAGTGTGAAGCAGGAAGCGAGCAAACAAGACCTTGTAGACGATTAATAGCCAGGTCGGTGATTAAGAAGGCACTTTTTCAAAAAGCGGGTGCTTAATTTTTCAAATATTTTTAACAATTTATACACATATATACATAAATAATATTATGACATGTGAATGTTTTACATAGCTAAACTTATGTATTCCTTTAAAATTAATACTAAGTAACAATAATAAAGAGTTAATAAATTCATCCATCTACATTAAATCACCTGATCGATGTCAGACTGCTAGCATAAAATAGCTAACTAGCTATATCAAATCAGTAGCTAAGAATATTTAAATTGACAACTAACTATACATTCATATTCATTTAATATAAGTGTATAACGATATATACTCATATAAGTATGAAATCACATTACTGGCATTAATTTTACTAAGTGTAAAATTCAGACAGGGGGGAAGCGGAATAAAGCAAGAAAAAAATCGGCTAAAGCGGCAAAAGTGGCCAAAGAGGATCTTGTGACGCAAGGGCCGCCTAGCACGATTTTTTAAACACTAATATATATGGACATGCATATATGATATATCAACATCTATATACACATATTTCCACATATATGCTCATATTTTATACACATTTACATGTCAATATGTATATATTGACATATCATACACATACATATTTCACATATGATATTTATGTGTAACATATATGAATATTTAAATATATTATTCATCTATATGTGTAGGGAAATATACATAATTTTGTATTCTACAAATAAAAATATTATTTCCATGCTTAAGATATACTTTTATGCTATATATAATAAAATTATTTAAAAATCCAAAAACGCACATACTCCCGCATACTGCATGTACTCTATAAGATGACCTCTCTGCACACATAACACATACCACTTTTTAAAACTATGGGCTCAAGGTTAGGAGGTTGGGCAACATGCCTAACGGTTTTGATCTTATATTCATATTGCTCTTCTTAAGCTTGTTTGGTCAAGTGAGTGGATAACTAGAATTTATGTGGAGCCAGAGGTGGTAACCCGGTGTTACCTTGAGGGTTCTCGATGAAGTCTTTCGAGCTTCTGATGTTTATGATGTGAGGAGGCCTAGGAGGGCAGCTTCTCGAGTAGGCAGGTTCTCAAGCACCCTGCACTTCACACGCATATGGGTGTGGGCACTTCATATGCATGTGGGAGCGGGTGTGGGTGTGGGCATGGACGCAGAGGGTGTGAGAGTGGGCGTGGACGCAGAGGTATGCAAGAGACATGCAACCTCCACTTGTGCCTGAGGAGGAGAGTTGGAGGAGACCAATGAGGCTGATGAATATGAACACTATGGAGCCGAAGATGATGGTCTTAGATCTAGTTCCCATGTTGATGATTTGTGATCCAAATGTTTATTTATGTTGTTATTTTATCATGGTCTTGATGTGGAATACTCATTAGACAATAGCTACTTTTGATGTGCTTCGAATGTTTGACTTTTACGTGGTCTAGTCACCGTTTTTGTGTTGGGATGGTCATGTTTTGCTTTCTTGGGGATTGGGGGATACAAAGAGTTGTTAAGAAGTAATTACCTTCAATTATGATCTCATCTCGAGAATTCAATGTATGTCATGTCATCTCCTTTATTTCTATATCTTCCTTTGATTACTTTATTGAAAATTCAAGGTTATTCATTCTCACTACATTGTGCATTATTTATTGCATTCTTGTCATGGTCTATTTTTATATTTAGATTTTGATAGGTTGTATACAAGTTATAAATTTAAATGGTTTTAGGATTGTAAATAATTTTAGGATTGTTAAGGTACATATTTTGCTTATTTTAAAGAATCGAAGCACTATAACTTTCATGTAATAGAACATATTTTAATCTGAATTTAGCATTTTAGCGAGCTACCAAGGCGCACCTAGGCAACAAGGCACCCAACTAAAATGATGTATCGCATTGACACCTTAAAAACCATGATATATAAACAAATTTGGTAAAATGATATTGTTCATCATGATTATTTTAATATGTAAATCAACAAAAGACTGAAAATGTGATTAACGAAATAGAAAATAAATTAGGATTCAAGTGGAAGCACTCATATATGACTTTTTTCCTTGAAATTATAACTATAGTGTTTGACATTGTAAGCTTGTAACTTATTACTTGTTAGTTATCATCCACTTTGTCTCTATTATGAAAAACTTCGATGATAATGAATTCAAAAAACATATGTTAAAGAGTGTTCAGAAGCATAGTAACAAACATCACCGAACTTTTCAAAAAATCGGCGAAAAATCGCGACTTTTTGTAGCCCTGAATGTTACGCCAGAAAAAATTGAGGATCGCCGAATTTTCACGAATTTTCGTGACTTTTCATGATTTTTCGCGATTTTTACGCTTTTTTGTGATTTTTCGCGTTCTTTCCCGTTTTTTTCACGAATTTTCGGGTTGGATTTGCCTGGCCTAAGTGGTAAATGGGTCGGCTGTACCTCTGGCCCACTAGCGCTCCTACAACAGCCCCCGACAGACCCACTCACCCCAGTCTCCCGCACCCGCACTTTGCCCTATCCCCCGCTCGCGACGGCGTTCTCCCTACCCGCGACGATGGTTGCTGCTTGATTCAGCTCACCGGCTGCAGCTTTGGAGCTTGTCGTTGCTGCTGGAGCTACAAGGCGAAGGTCAAGAGGAGGCGCCAAGAGTCCCTGCTTACGGTGATGCTTAACTACAACAGTGTTCAAGGCGGTTGTTGCTGATGAACTTCACGGCGGCGCAGGTCACGGCAGCTCCTCAGGTTTTTTTTCCTTCTCTTCTCTTCCTTTGTTTTTTCCCCTTCCTGTTCCCTGATATTCCCTCTTCCCTTTCCTTCCTCATCTTCTTCCTCTACTCTCTTTGACGGCAGATGCCCCCCCAGCCCTGTTTATACCTGATGCCACTCCCTTCATCATCCTCTTCCTTTACTCCCCTTCACTATTCCTCAGTCGCTACCCCTACTGTTTTGCTCATTTTTCTATTGCAATTCAGTCCCCCGGACCCCTTGTTTTGGTTTCCCCTACTGTTGTGCCCAACTCTGTTTGCTCCCCTCTTTTAAATTACCATGTTTACTGTATTTCTTTGTTTTTTTATAGATGTATGCATTTGCAATTGCTGTTTGTTTTCTTTTCTGATATTTGTTTGCATTTAAAATTACTTTTTGTTGCTCATATTTGTGCTCACATTGTGTTATGTATGTAATGCAACTCACTGCATCTTGAAATTGTAACGGATTCTTTTCTAGATGTATGTGTGCATGTGTGTATGTGGTTGTATATACCATGGTTATCAGAACCGAACCGAACCGGCCGGTTGAACCGGGAACCGGTCACAGTTGCGGTTCGGTTCTCCCCAAGACCCGGAAATGGCTTCTGACAGCCCTGGAACCGGCGAACCGAGCGGTTCAACCGGTCAACCGGTCCGGGTTTTGTCCAACCGGCCGAGTCCGTGACCTGCCCACTTAAGGGGGCACGTGACCTCACGAGCACCCTCAACCCTTGTTACCCTGATACCTTACCCCGATACCCCGACACCTTCTACTCTCTGTACGCCAAACCCCCCAACACCCCCATTGCAAGAGCCCTAGCGGCCTAGCCCACCGGCCTCTTGCAGGAGCTATTGTAGCCGACGCTTGATTGAAGGTCGCCTCCATCGTCATGCCATGTCGTCGCCGCCGGAAGTGTTGCTTCCCAACCGCCGACGCTCGGAGCTCTCCCTGCCGCAGACGCTCAGAGCTTGTAGTTTGCTGTTTTTACCTGCTGCGCCACCACCACCAGGTTAGCTTCTCCTGTCCTTCTTCCTCCTTATCTCCCTCTTCCGCTCTATTCTTCTTCAATGGTTTGTTTCCTTCCCCTTCCCTTTTATTTACTGACGCCCTTTCCCTCTATTTTTCGAGTTGCTAAATTGGTCGGCTACTGATATCCCTCCCCTTCATTTTTTCCTTCTTCCTCTTCAGCCTTTACTCTGTCCTGATGTGCTCTGGAGATTTCAGTTTTCTGTTGTGCTGTTGAGTTGTTGGTTTGTTCTTGGTTTCTCGTTTTGCTGTAAGTGCTTCTCCTCTTCAGCCTTGAGGTGATTTTTCTATATTCTGTAACACCACTCCCAATAATTGTTGCGCCAATAATTATTAGATGACTACTACTTCCATTTATTCATGCAAAGTTTAGATGATTGCATAATTTATATTTCTCGGGAAAATAGAATCTGCTGCTTCTTCCCCTCCTTTATTATGTTGTTGGTTATTACTTATCGTAATTAGAGTAACATGCTTGCTTCCCTTCATAATTAGTTAATTACTAAACTACACTAATTGTGAATCGTTTGTGGTTATGTGGTAGATGATATTGATGTGTGGTTGTGTACTTGTGTTTACTTGATTTTGATTCGAATCTGTGAGTGATTGGATCATGAATGATTACTATTGTGATTGTGCACTTGATCATATCAATATGTTTTTTTTTTCATATTCCATTTATATATTGACTTTGTTGAAGATTTTATATATTCAATATATTATTAATTATTTATGATGTCATGCTGACGTCACCGGTTGAACCGGTCCAACCACTGGTTGAACCTGTGAACCGAGAACCAGAGGCCTCCCCGGTTCGCTCACCGGTTCGGTTCTGACAACCATGGTATATACACACACATATACATGCATACATACATGAGACAGAGTCAGGATTTACGGAAAGCTTAGGGTTGCACAACGTGTGCACCCTCATATATATATATATAACTGAGACAATTACAGAGAGGTCCATATATAAAGGAAAATAATAAAACAAATAACATGCTTATGTAAAACAGGAAATCTATAATGTAACACTCCCCCTCAAGTTGGAGCATAGATGTCAATCATGCCCAACTTGTCCAACAGCATGCAGAACTGCTTCTTAGCCAAGAGCTTGGTGAAGATATCAGCAATTTGGTCTTCAGATCTCGTGAATGGAGTGCATATCTTGCCAGCAAGAATAGATTCTCTGATGAAGTGACAATCAACTTCGATATGTTTGGTGCGCTCATGATAGACAGGATTATTTGCAATAAGATGGCAGCTCTGTTATCACAATGCATAGGAATGGCCGATGAAGACTCAATCCCAAATTCTTTCAGAAGAGAACGCACCCACAGCAACTCACAAGCAGTATGGGTCATGGCCCTGTACTCAGCTTCAGTACTAGATCTGGCCACTACATTCTGTTTCTTGCTCCTCCAAGTGACAAGGTTGCCCCCTACAAAAGTACAGTAGCCAGAAGTAGATTTTTTGTCGACTTTGCTGCCTGCATAATCAGAATCAGAATATCCTTCAAGAACACAATGCCCATTCTTTTTATAATGAAGTCCCTTGCCAGGTGATTTTTTTAAGTATCTCAAGATTTGGCATACAGCATCCCAGTGGCATTGTCTGGGTTTGTCGAGGTATCTGCTAAGAAAACCCACAGCAGTAGCAATATCAGGACGAGTAACAGTTAAATAGATCAATTTACCAATTAGCCTCCTGAATTTTTTATGATCAGAAAATATAGCAGAAGAATCATCATCCCAATTGACATTGGGATCAAGAGGAGTATCTACAGGTCTTGCACCCAGTTGCTTTGTGATATCGAAGATTTTCTTTGGATTCTCACTGTGCGAGTAGGTACTGGCGAGCTGATCCCACATCTGCTTCGCCGTAGGCAGCTGAAGAAGGGTGACGCTAATCTTCTCAACGGAGTTGTTGAGAATCCACGTCATGACAGTCGAGTCATCACGAACCCAGTCATCAAAAGCTTTGAGATCCTTGGCATCCGCCTCCTCGTCAGGCTGAGGCAGACCCATCCGAGTCAGGTGAGAGTATTTTCCTTGTGATTTGGCGAAGATCACAAAGGAACATACCCAAAGCTGGTAGTTGCGCCCGTCAAGTTTAACAGTAGTGACTTGACGGCGCGAGTCTCTCCACATGTCTTCCCCAGAAGATGCCATGAGTGTAGGAAGGAAGGCAGGCACTGGCACAGGCAGGCACAGACAAAAGACGGACTACGCCGTCAGGCAGGCAGAAGTAAGTCACCGTGGACCTCTCACATACACACTACGCCAAAGCGTAGCAGATGACCCGGAGGCCGAAGCCTACACGGGCAGGCAGACACGAACAAGCACGAACGAAGTGTCCTCTAGCCGAACAACTCGCCGATCTCCCCCTGAAAGTAGATCTAAGCCAGATCTAGCGGTGGCTCAGTGGTCCCGTAGGAAGTGACCACCTGGCAGCACACCTGCTGTGCGAACAACAACTCCGGTTGCTCAAGCACTAGCGGTGCACCACGCCAGGCGTCAAGACGGGACCTCGGAGCCTACGGAAGGACCCTGCGGTCCTTGCGAGATGGCCGGCCGGAGCGGCGGCGGCCTGCCGCGCCCGACCAGCGGCTGGAGCCGGCAGCCCGGCGGCGCTGGTGCGCGGGGGGGGGGGGGGGGGGGGGGGGGGGCGGTGGAGAGAGGCTAGGTCTCGACCTACTCTGATACCATGTGACAGAGTCAGGATTTACGGAAAGCTTAGGGTTGCACAACGTGTGCACCCTCATATATATATAACTGAGACAATTACAGAGAGGTCCATATATAAAGGAAAATAACAAAACAAATAACATGCTTATGTAAAACAGGAAATCTACCATTTATATATTGACTTTGTTGAAGATTTTATATATTCAATATATATTAATTATTTATGATGTCATGCTGACGTCACCGGTTGAACCGGTCCAACCACTGGTTGAACCTGTGAACCGAGAACCAGAGGCCTCCCCGGTTCGCTCACCGGTTCGGTTCTGACAACCATGGTATATACACACACATATACATACATACATACATATATATAGCCGATTTATTTCCGACTTATTCCCGAATAGTTGACCGAACTTTGACCGAATTTTATCGATGTTTTCCCGATTTTTCCCGATTATTTCCGAATTCCGATTTTTTCCGGCTAGCCGAAAAGTTACCGAATGCCGAATTTGTTACTATGTTCAGAAGTGTAATTTAAGTTGTTCATATATTGTATTATGTAAAATAGCTAAAATTTGATGAGTTTCCCTAGCTTCGATACAATTTCTCTATTTTTTTGGATTAATTTGCGTCAAAGTTCTAGTCAGAAACTTCCATGAAGTTTCACAAACTTTCACTTCCACACATGTCAAAGTTGACATCATGTATCATGGTGATAGCTTATTTAGTATACCCTGAGGCAGTTGCTTTTAGGTGGGTGAGATGGGGTGCAAACAAGGACTTACTATGCAGCCACCTAATTGGCGCTTGGAGGACAAAATAACATAGCAGTTGTCAAAGGCTGCCTATATGCGCGCTTAAATTCTTGCCTCAAATGTTGGCTATTTTGGATCTTATGTCGAATTCCTCTTTTAGAAACATTTTCTACTTTGTGTATCAAATGTGCTATCTTGTTTCAGGTCTCAAGACGTGTTTAGGAAGAAGGTACAACAAAATTTGAGTTTATTTTTACATCTTATGTGTGAAATTCATCCATTGTACTCATTCTATGCCACGTGTAAAAAGCAAATGTACAGGTCCTCAAAAGTCAAAACAAATGTAAAATCAAGCTAATAGTCACCTCCAGCTATCCTAAACGTGTTTTTACACTTCAAATAGGTCTTTCGATTGTTAGGTTTTATAGAAAAAATAATTTAAAAGGATTTCCAAAAATTAAGTTTAATATCACAATAAGATGCAATTCGAACGAGATCGGTGCCTGTCAAAATACAACTCGGTCGAAACATAGCCATTGCAACAATAGTACATAAACAGACTCTCAATCGAAATGCAATTCGACTAAGAGGCAGCCCGGTCGAAAAACAATTTGACAGGTGGGTCATGTGCAGTAACTATTTGTAAGTGCACAATTAGTCATTTTCACTCTAGTAACAATCAACTAATGACTAGTTGGACATTGAGCTTGTCCCTAAACCACCTAGCATAGTTACAAATTTGAGATTTGGCAATTTTTTGGCTTTGCTTGAAATAGTCATAATTCGAGAAAAATTGGGAAGTTTGAGAAAAAATCATTAAAATCAGTCAGTTTGGTCAACTATACGCGAAAAAATCGAGAATAAGTCGGATACATAAATTGTGTAAGTATCTAGACATGATTACATACACATCCATATTTATGCTTATGATATATCTATATGCACATATACATATCTAGATGTAGATGTGCACAACATGGAAGATCCCATAAATATGGAAGGGACCATTGTTTCTCAAGATGGAGAGAGGAAGCATAGGAAAGGGAGAGAGGGAGTGTGTGATGTTGGAATCAGTTGGAAGTTGGAACACATCATAAGAGAGCCATTAAACTTGTTGAAAAAGCTTAACATGGGAGTTAACTTTGAAAAACATTATCTACAATAAAAATCATAAAAAATCGTGCAAATAAAGCGCATGATCATCTACTAAATACCACCAGGAGGGAAAGAGAGTGAAAAATTCTTGTCTTACCTTTTTTTCTTCTTCAAGGAGCTCCTGAACCGGCATGTATGCTGCAGCAATGCAAAGATTCTGACAGAAAACAAAGTCAGAAGACTCAAGCATACAAACAAATACCCAGAATAATATTCAGTCATCAAGTAAAAGTTGATACCTTGAGATCACTTCCAGAATATCCTTCTGTTTCATTAGCAAGATCATCATAATCAAATCCGAATTCAAGAGATTCTTGAGCTAGAAATATATTCAGGATCTTTTTCCTGTTTTCTGCATCGGGGAGATCAACATAGATTCTACAAAAATAGAAGCACTGTCAAAGCAAGGCCGACAGCAAAAAGCTAAAAAACAAGATATAAGATTAACTACCTTCGAGGCAACCGGCGTATCACAGCATCATCCAGATCAAACGGGCGATTTGTTGCACCTAAGATGAGGATTCTTTGGCTGTCTTTTGACCTCAGACCGTCCCATGCAGCCATAAATTCATTGCGCATTCTCCTGGTTGCTTCATGCTCAAATGCACCTCCTCGAGCACCCAGTAAACTGTCAATCTGAATAAAACATGACAGGCAGAAATTATATAACAATCTTATAAGAGAAATAGTGGGAAGAATTTTACTTTTCCAGAAGCCAAACATGTAAGATGCAATCACAGTGTTACCTCGTCGACAAATATAATTACTGGAGCTAGCTTGCTCGCAAAAGAGAAAAGAGCCTTTGTGAGTTTCTCGGCATCTCCAAACCACTGAAAATGAATTACCGAGATCCTTTATAGAGATATTCTAAGCAAAAAGAACAAAAGAAAGTACAGCATTTTCCTTATAGAGACCCAGCATTTCAATTCAAAAAAGAAAAAAAGGAAAGTAGTAAAGACTATGATGAACCACGCCAAATGCGGAAAAGAAAGGCGGAACCGAATTCAACTTTACCCCTTACAACAAACAGATTTTGTGACTACCTCTCTGAAAAATTGAAGGAAACACCTGAGAAATTGATTGCTATTTACCTGGAAAAACTTTCGCATACCTCTAATCATCACAAACACTTTATTAAAGGAGCAATAGCCAACAGATCATTTGGGTTTACTAGCCAAAATTGCCGTCATCAGATGCCCGCAAATTCATTTTATCAAGTTTTTCTCAGCCAGGAAAACAGATACCTACAGGAAATTTGTAGGATGGGGATGGGGAGAGATATAAAAGTAATAAATATGGAGGACGGATTTAAATTCCAGTTTGCAGAAAAAGTGAATGATAAAAGAGGAAAAAAGTAAAGAGAAGTCTTGAAGGTGGAGTTTTGAGAGAAGAAATTATTGGCGATAAAGGTGGCCAATAACAAAGCAAGATTCCAGCTAGAAAGAATTGAGGATAAGATAATGAGATTATTTTCATTAACTAATGAATATTTACAAGAGACTCCTATAGACAGGAGTAGAGAGAGTAGAGAAGCTAACAGATACTTAACTGGTATATATGAATAGTTAGAGAGAATGTAAGTGGGCCTAAGCCCTTAAGTATAATACAAGATAGTTAGAGAAATCATAAGTGAGCCTAACCCAATACATAATAACTAACGTCAACCCCCTCCCCCCCACAAGCTAGAGTACTCCATGTAGTCCCAGCTTGTGACACATGTTGCAATAGGGGTGGAGGTAGTGGTCCAGTAAGAACATCAACTATTTGATTACCAGCCTTCCCATGTGGGTGACAATCTTTTTGGTTTTGAACGAACAAAGAGGCCATGCTCTTAGTCAACAAAGCAAGAGTGGTTCTCATTAAGTTAAAATTTAGAGTGCAAAGGTTCTTCTATATACAGGAGTACATATGTCAAGTGGATACACTTACATGAAGCAATGGATCGGTCACTTAAATGTACCCAATAGCACAATAAGAAGGATAGACAATAATGGACCTTAGCCTATAAACATTGTACTAACACTCCCCCTCAAGCTGGAGAGTTTACATTGTGTAGTCCAAGATTGACACTCATATACTAAAAGAGAGTTGGAGGTAGTGGTTTGATCAGGGTGCCAGCAATCTGATCCCCAGTTCGTATGTAAGGAGTCACAAACTTTTTAGCTTTGACCAGGTCTTGTACAAAAAGGCAATCCACCTCAATGTAGTTTGTACACACATGGAATATTGGATCTTTATCAATGTGAATTGCAGCCTGGGTGTCACGATACAGAGTAGATGGAGTCTGAACAGGAATTCAAAACTCGGTCGGAATACATTGCACCCACCATGATCACAACATGCATGAGCCGTAGCCCGATATTAAACTTCGGCATTGGAGCAAGTAACAGCCTATGGTTTTTTGCTTCTCCAAGCCAGAGAGTGATTGCAGATTGCCTATCTTAGGCATCCTCTTCCAATTTGCATCGGCATATTCTGAAAAAGTAATAGTGTTATACTTAGGACAATTGTACATTTATCCTCTTCATGAAGCACAACTGAGATACCACAGGATCCATTAAATGACGCACCAGTGAGCTTGAAGTGACGCACTCAAATGTTGACTGAAGACTCCAAAAGCATAGGTAATATCTGTTCAAGTAATAATCAGATAAATTAGTTTTCCAACCACTCAACAATCCTTCTCTAGGTCAAGAAAGAGCTCCCCTTCACTTGGAGCTTTCATGTGATAGTCCATCGGAGTGGAGACCGGTTTGGCATTTGTCATTCCACTCTCTTAAAATCAAAGTAGGTCCAAGATATAACGTCTTTGGGATAAGCTAATCCCCATGGTAAAATGAAGAACCTCTATACTGAGAAAATACCGCAAATATCCCAGATACTTCATATGGAAGTGAGCTTGTAAGGAATGTTTCAATCTTGAAATGCATCTTAAGTCATTGTTGGTGATACAATGTCATCCACACATAGAAAAAAGAGTGTATCCTCTACAAAAGATCAAGAGAACAGTGAATGATCCAAGAAAACCTATGGAAACCCACCTTTCAAGGACCATTCTCAGTTTATTGAACCAGGTTGTAGGAGATTACTTAAGGTTGTACAAGGAGTGTTGAAGACGGCAAACCCTGTGAGAAGACTCCCCCTCAGCAACAGTCTAGAGGTTGTTGCATATAAACTTCCTCCAAGATATCACACCATGCAAAAATAAGTTCTTGATATCGTGCTAGACCAGTAGCCAGTCGAGATGAGCCGCGAAAGAGATCAAGATGCTAACAGAAGCAATTTGAGTCACTGGAAAGGTTTTAAAATAATGCATGCCAAATGTCTGAGTAAAACCTTTGGCAACCAACACCTTGAGACATTTGACAGTGCCATCGTAGCAGTATTTGACAGATAATACCCAGAGGTAGCCAACAACGTTCTTGCCATGTGCAGGATCAACCAAATCCAATGTGCGGCGCCATTTTTGTGTAAATCATGCATCTTGTCCATCATAGCAGCTTTCCATTCAGGGTATCGCAGAGCATCAACTAAATATTTGGGAATAGAGGTGGCATTTAAAGTTGCAGTACAAGCATAAGCAGAAGGAGAGAGACGAACTAGGCAACAAGTGTCAAAAATAGGATGATTGATGGTTCACGAGGCATATACCTTTGAAAGCACCACTCAAAATTGAATTTGCCTAGAACAAATGATGATGGAGGGGTAATCGTTGTAGATCGAATCATCGAATTATATGCCTTTGTGATAGATTGGAAGAAGAATTGTGGTGGTGTAGATAGTGCTAGTGGTGGTGAGGATGGAGGAAAGGGTTCTGGAAGATAGATCATCTGGTTGGCATTCATTGGCGAAAACGAAGGTATGGGAAAGAAAAACTCATCCTCATGAAAGGTGACATCAGTCAAAACATAAATGAGAGCAAAAGTGGAATCAAAGCATGTGTACCCCTTTAGAGAGTAAGGGTGTCTTAGAAAGACCATTTTAATCCCTCTGAGGAAATTTTGTCAGCCTTGGGATCAAAATTATGGACAAAGACAGCACAGCAAAAAACTCGAGGAGATAAAGGAAACAGTTTTTTTGGGGATTAAGGATAGAAAAAGGGGGTTTTCAGTTGTTTCTGGGGAAAGAGGATAAAAAAAGGGGTTTTCTTTTTTCGACCGAGGAAGGTTGACGATTGATCAAGAAACATGTTGTCAGAACAGCGTCAGACCAAAGATGTTTGGGAAGATAGGCATGAATGGGAAGTGATCATGTAATGTCAACCATGGTTGTCAGAACCGAACCGGACCGGCCGGTTCAACCGGTTGGACCGGGAACCGGATACTGTAACGGTTCGGTCTAGGCCCAGACCCGAAAATAGGCAGAAACCGCTCTCAAACCGGCGAACCGGTCGGTTGAACCGGTAAACCGGCGACTCGGTCCGGTTTTCAATAACCGGTCGGTTGTTTCTAAGGGGCAATTTTACTAACCCGCGTGACTCCAAGGGTGAAAACCCCGACACTCCCCACCCGCCCCCCGATACTCCCGACTCCTCCCTCCAGTCGCGTTCCTCCTTTCCCTAGCGAGGAGAACAAAAGGAGCCCTAGCATGGAGTTGCAGACCGCCGCCGTCGACGACGAGTGAGCCGCCGCCGTCGACGATCAGCTGCAGCCAAAGCCGCCGCTGGAAGCTCCTTCCAAAGCCTGCGCTTCCACCACCCCTCCCACCAGCAGCAGCCGCCGTAGCTGCATCCTCGCTACAGCTGCAGGTACTGTCGATTTCTCCTCTTTTTCCTTCTATTCTTCTGCTACCCTTACTCCTCTCTTTCTTCTAATCTTATTCTTCTTTTCGTCTACTACTATTTTTCTTCCAGTTGTCTTCGTATGCTCCACCCCTTTTTCTACTACTCTTTTCTACGGTTCTTCGTCCTCCCCTTCTGCTCCTCTCCTTTCACCGCTCCTCTTTTACTCTCTCTTCTTCTTCTTTTATTCATCTTTTTCTATGCCTCTCCCCCCTTTTCTTTTATGCGTCTTCTTCGTCCTCCTCTCTGTATGACTCCCGTTCTTCCTCTACTAACTCCTCTAGTGCCTTCTCTGTTGATCCTGTTCAAGGCTTGATTTGAAGTTTTCAGCTCATGGACGTGCTGCTGTTTGGTTGCTGTCATTTGAACTATACTACGATCACAAATTGATTTGTAGCACTTTATAAGGTAACACTCTGTCCCGTATATAAATTACTGATTTGATTGCCGGTCTGTTATGGGTTCTTCAATCTTCATAGTTTGATTCCTATCTTTGTTAACTGTCATATTAATTTCGTGTCCTAGTTTCCTGTTTGTACATTATTGACTATTACTTGATTATGGCTGATTAATCATTTCCTAACTACATCTTTTGGTAGTGTTAGATATTTTAGTATGTGGAATGCACCAATATATAAATTGTTGAAAGGGAGTCAAAGTAGGAAGCTATTAAGTACTGTGTGAAATTATTTTCTTATCCATGTCTTACATATGTATATTTGCCATGATTTTCAAATATTTTAAATTTATTCTATTAATTATAACGTCTTGCTGATGTCACCGGTTGAACCGGTCCGACCACTGGTTGAACCAGTGAACCGAGAACCGAAGGCCTCACCGGTTCGCTCACCGGTTCGGTTCTGAAAACTATGATGTCAACTAGGTGACAATTTTTACACTGAGCAATATCATTTTGTTAAAGGAATTAACGGAAGTGTTTGATGAATCATTCTCGTGTCTCAAGAAAAGGAGGAACTGTCTGCTGAGTGTACTCCAAGGCATTGTTAGTGCGGAGAATCTCAATGGATGTCGAGAATTGAACAGACATCATTTAAATGCACGAATAGGGGGTGTTGTAACGGTTAGGTGAGATTAGTTTCTTTGATTAAAATGTGGGGCATCCCTCACATATTTTACTAAGGTCGATAATCTGCTGTTGATATTGACTCAATAATCAACCTTTCCTTGGACCCAAGAACAATCGCACAATGTTTCCAAGTAAAATCTTTATTTGATGGTGTGGTTGACCTCCTCATTGTCTCAACTAGTATACTTATCGTTCACATTAAAGAAAATAAAAAACAACATAAACCATGCATTTTATTACTATTTTATACATTGAATAGCAAATATTAGAGAATGCCATGCAATTATGATATACTATAGTATATACCAATGTTTTAAAAAGCGGGAAGCAGGAGGCGTGCTGGTGCTTTTTGAAAAAGCGGGTGTCTATATTCTTATATATTTGTTAGACAATTACACATTTGTATATAGAAAATATATTTTTAAATAACTTTTACACATATTTAATCAGAAAATCAGTAATTAACTAAGTATTAATCAATACTTCACTAGTAAACAATATTTCTAATCACTAAAATCAGCAATCAGTAATTGTCAATAACCAACTATGAATTAATTATTAAACTCTTTGCTATTAATCAGTAATACTAATCGGCAAGCTTGTAAGTAAATCACTATTTCACAAAGCATTTATCAATAGTTATTACTAATCAATATTTCTAATCACTAAATTCAGCAAGCAAATCAGTAATTGTACATAAACAACTATGAAATATTTTTTTAATACTTTACTACTAATCAGTAATACTAATCAAGTAATCAGTATTACACCAAAAAAAAAGTAACAGTAATCAGTAATACCAATCAGTAATCAGTGAAAGCAGCAACGAAATCAGTAAACTAATTATCCACTAGAAGTATAATAGAGTATATCCATACAAGTATGATATCAGCAAACAAATTTGTAAAAATGATCCAATATGATGGCCTCTAGGAGCGATTTTTAATTGGGCGGGTCAAAGCGGGCGCCCAAAACAGCTGTTGAAGCGGGCACTTAGGCGGGCTGAGCGGCCCAAAAGCAGGCGCTTATTGGTCCAAGCGTCAGGCGCACGAAGGTCTGCATTAGATGGCCAGCACCATGCATAAGTGGCCACCTGGGCCTTTTTTAATACAGTGGTATATACTATGAGTATGAATACTTAATGGTGAAATAACCCCAATCCCCCTTCTCTTCTTCAAACAGAAATAAAAACACCAAGGATCGCAATTATCAAAATTTCCATCAAAATTTTGAATTGTGCACAAAAAACTCAGAATTCCATCAAGAAATTGAAATCATTGAAATTTTGTCAATTTCGACGGAACCTCATTCCTTGACATTATGTGTCACAACAAATTCAAGTTTCAGTTCTATAAGTGATTCCTAGTTCAAGGTTGTCATTCTATCAGCAATTGCAGATATTATGTAACATTTTTTCCAAAACCAAATTATGGAATTCATTCATCTCTTTACAACCACAAGAATCCATGGATTGGAATGAGCGGTCAAAATCATCAAATGAAAGTAAATTTTGATAGAGTTGTACAAAAAATAAAAGATATTTTGATAGCTTTACAAAATTTGAGATAGAAAAAATAATATGCATATGTGATAAGTTGAAGGTTTAAATTGTGGTTCATATTTGTCATAATAAATAGGATGAAACTAGCAAGTAGGGATACTTCGAAACAGGTGTTGTACATGTATTGGACACATGTACTCATTGAACACGCCTGAATATCTATGGGACACTTCTTCAGCGGTGTCTAGAAGTATTTCATTTTTATTAGTATTACACTTATTGGGCACTTGTTGGACACTGCTCAACCCATTTGAAGCCCTCCAAAAAGAAAACATACTAATTTCATACGTTTATTTCCAATTTCTTGACTCTTGCATTTACTCTTGGGCTTGGGGCCTTCGTCTATTTATGCCCGACTTAAACTGCAATAAAGGTAAATAATCAACATTTAATTCTTATTTATTTTGATAGATGTGTTTAGTACAGCCTCATGTCTTATTTTTAAGAGTGAATACCTGCACTTTAGGAAGCACGGACACTTCAAAACAGGTGCCGTACCCGTGTCCGACACGTACTGGACACCCGTACTCCGTGGGCACGCCTAAATACGTATTGGACGCTTCTCCAGCCGTGTCCAGAATTTTTTTTGCTTTTTACAGGTGAACACATCTTGGACACGGCCAAGCCCATTTACAGCCCAAAAAAATATAAGATTAGATAGCAGCTGCATTCTTGATATCAGAATCGCAAGTCTAAGTTTAGGTCAAATCCAGCTCTGTTAGCAATAGGACTTGGGACATCGGCTGCATTCTTACTATTCTTATCCCATATCTAGGTTTAGAGCAGCAACAGCAGTCTCCCTATTCTTGTTTTAATTCAATCTCTCAGCTCATTCACCTATTCTTAGGTTTGGGTCTTTCCTCTGTTTCTGGAAAACTGATCAACTAACGTAAACTATCAATCTTTATCCATTATTACCTTGTTAATGTTTCTATGTTTATCACTTTCTTGAATGTTCGGTTGTGCATTTAAATTAGTTGTTGCTGTGTATCCAAATAAATTCCTTATGAACGGTCTGATAATATAAATGTTACTTTGTTATTAGTACATTTGTAATTAGTGGGTACTGACTACTGACTTACAGACTCTACATATGTCCAATGGTTAATGTTCCAAAATTCAGCAGCTTAATACATCATCGGAAGTGAATATGTGAAGTCCATTCTTGGACTAGGCCACTGTAACCATAGTCACAAATTCGGTATTCGGAATACGTAAGGCCAAGCTGAAAAAATCAGAAATTGGGAATTATGCTGAAAATTTGGATAAAAATCGGTCAACCTACAGTAAAAGTTCGGTCAACTATTCAGAAAAAAGGCGGGAGGGTGTTCGGCCTCTACCATGGGCGTGGGAGAAGGGGGAAGAAATCTCTCTCTTAATCCCATACATACATACATACATACATAAACACATACAAACATATTTATACACACATAATAATTTAAAATGACTAAACATCAAATTGATTACCCCAAGATTGGAAGAAGGGGAAGAAGTGGGAGTAGCAAGCAGAAGGCACACATCAGGGAAGAAAGGGGGAGAATGGAGGAGGAAGATGGAGCATATATGTAGAATGTCGAGGGTTACTCCTCTTGGCTCAGGGTGTGCCAGGGGAGAGAGGAGGAAGATTGCACGGTTTAGTGGAACCCTGCTGCAAGTAAAAAAGAACGTGGAAAAAACAAATGTGAAGCAAAAGTACAGAACTGTATAAAACGACAAAAAACGTATTGAATGTGTTTAAAAGCAATACGCGAATAAAACGTAAATTAAACGCGTTTAAAACGTATTATTCGCTTTAGAGTTTAAAACGGCCATCACATACGGCAGGTGAATAATACACGTTTTAAACAGCATTTTTTTTAAACAGAGTATATTGTGACTATGACTGTAACTGCAAAAAGTGCTTACTGTTTGAGTAAATTCTACAATTTGTCTATCTCTTGACTATTTTAGACTTCGAAGTTCACACTACTTAAGTTTGAGGACTTTTTACATCATTCATGTGAGTCCCATCATAGTCTTCTTAAAATCTTAAAATTGAATTTCACCTTTCATGTTACAATCTCTCTTAATTAATCTACCAGTCTGTCTTCTCATATCTAATCTCTATCTCTCATCGTGTTTGGGTATTATACATGAAATCTGAATGGAATCAAATTGTCTTTTTTGTATTTATATTTTACACAAATGACATGACCTCTTTTTTGGATATTCTAATTCAATATTTCAATATTGTGCATATACAATGACCAATTGCTTTCATTTTTTGAGTTTATCTTAAATGTAATTAGATTGTCTTATTTTGCATTTCTTATGAGTATAAAAATACATATATATAATCAGTTTAACTACAAAAATATTAAAAAATTTGTCGTGTCCATAGCTGGGTCTGTGTCCTATAGTTTCCAAAATCGTCGTGTCCTGTGTCCGTGTCCGTTTTTATGCTTCCTAACATGCACCTTGTGCTTCTAACGTATCTCTATATCTCACTTTCTTCAAAGTTCAGTTGTGAATTTACTGCTACCTAAATAACTTGTTCTAAAACGGTATCGCAATTAATCTCTTAGACGAGTGACTTACACTCATCCAAATGGGCTCAAAATTTGTATGTAGCCTAGTTATAGTATGACGGTGAAGATCAATGTATTACATTTTACAAAAAAGAGTCTTGATATGCAAACACACTTGAGTGTATTCGTGCGATCTGTACACTCGAGTGTATTCGTGCGATCTGTACACTCGAGTGTATTCTAGCCTGACTCAGGCTAGAATACACTCGAGTGTACAGATCGCACGAATACACTCAAGTGTTTTTGCATATCAAGACTCTTTTTTGCAAAATGTAAACCATTGATCTTCACCGTCAGTCAGGCTAGAATACACAAGAGTGTACAGATCGCACGAATACACTCAATTGTGTTTGCATACCAAGACTCTTTTTTACAAAATGTAAATCATTGATCTTTGTCGTCATACTATAACTAGGCTACATACAAATTTTGAGCCCATTTGGATGAGTGTAAGTCACTCATCCAAGGATTAGATTTTTGAAAAAACATTGCATCATGAAAAACTATTTGAGTGTATTCTGCTCCGAATATACTCGAGTGTATTCTAGCCTATATATATATATATATATATATATATATATATATATATATATATATATATATATATACGTAAATACATACATATGTGTGTGTAGAGAGAGAGACAAAGAGGTTAGGAAGTGTGTATTGGTCGGTACATGTAAGTTGTGTACCGGCCAATAAAATGGCATATGTAGAATTGTTAATTCAATCCAGCCATATGGATTGAATCAAAATTGTTCAGATTAAATGTGTCTCAAATATTACAATTATATCTCATATGTATCATGATACATAGCAATATATCACTACAACGGTTTCTTCAATTTCTGCAACTCACTATTGATTGGAAAGTATACACATCCTATTTTAGATGATATAGGAATGCCAGATTGAGGTGATTTTTGATACATATGTTATCTAAGGGTACACAATTCTTTTAGGCATATATATATATATATATATATATATATATATATATATATATATATATATATACCGAGTTGGTCAAGTTCGGTTAACCAGTTTCCCAGACTATGACCATACCACTTAAGGATGGTCTAAAAACTTTTCAAACCAAAGTTGAATGCAATACTCATCCAGATCAGACTTAATCGAGCAGCTTGGGCAAGTTTGGTTTCATCTGGTCTGATGGTCGAGTTTGGTTTCCTGTCCAACCCTAATTTTTAAGTTAAATCTTAAATGAAGTGAGATTGTCTTGTTTTGCGTTACGTGCATGGTTGTATAGGCGGCTAGGCGACCAGGCGTTGCCTGGAGACGCCCAGGCCGCCTAGGCGTTTTCTTATATATATATATATATATATATATATATATATATATATATATATATATATATATATATATATATATATATATATATATATATATATATATATATATATATATATATATATATATATATATATATATATATATATATATTAATATAATGGATACATGTAAAATTTATAATAAATAAAGTTAAATGAGTAGATGATTAAATAATATAAGAATCAGTACATAAATAAACAAAAATCAGTAGATAACTAAATTAAAAACTGTAGATAAATAAATACAAATAACTAGATGGATAAATACAATTAAGTGGATAAATAAATACAAATCAGTTGATAAATAAAGTTACATCACTAGATGATCATATAATTTTAAAACCAGTACACAAATAAATTCAAATGAGTAGATCACTAAATAAAAAACAGTATACGGATAAATTTAGTAGATGAAAAAATACAAATAAGCAGATGAATAAATACAAATCAGTTGATAAACTAATATAAATCAGTAGATGATTAATTCATTCCTAAATCAGTACATAAATAAATACAAATAGTAGATGAATAAATAAAATAAATACAAATCAGTTGATAAATATAATTAAATCAGTTGATGAATAAAGTTATATGAGTAGATGATTAAATAATATCAGAATCTGTACATAAATAAACACAAATTAGTAGATAACTAAATAAAAAACAGTAGATAAATAAATACAAATAAGTAGATGAATACATAATGTTAAGCGGATAAGTAAATACAAATCTATTGATAAATAAAGATACATCAGTAGATGATTATGTAATTTCAAAAGCAGTACATAAAAAAATTCAAATGAGTAGAAAACTATATAAAACAGTTGACAAAAAAATACAAATAAACAGATCAATAAATACAAATCAGTGGATAAACTAATACAAATCAGTAGACGATTAATTAATTCCTGAATCAGTACATAAATAAATACAAATAGTAGATGAATAAATACAGATCAGTTGATAAATAAAGTTAAATCAGTTGATAAATAAAGTTAAATAAGTAGATGATTAAATAATAACAAAATCAGTACATAAATAAACACAAATCAGTAAACAACTTAATATAAAATGTAAAAAAAAGCTCAGCAGCAGCCTAGGCGTACCTAGGCGCCACCCAGGCCGCCCAGAGGCCTAACTAGGCTGGGCGCCTGGGATTGGGACCCTAGGTGAACGCCTGGGCCGCCTAGGCGAGCGCCCGTACAACTCAGGTTACGTGTGAGTGTACATACGTATATAAATATATATACATGTGTATATACATATATACATATGTGTGTATATATGTACATATGTTTATATATACACATATGTGTATATATATACATTGCTTATTCATTATTGAAAAGATAATAAAAAACCTGTATCCATCGCCGTGTGTGTATCCTATATTTTCTAAAACCTCATGTCTGTGTTTGTATCCATGTATGCATCTGTATCCGTGATTCCTAGCAGCAAACTAAGCACATCAGACAACTTCCTACATGCATTTTTTATCAACTATCAAATTTACATGGGCTAAAGAGGTGACAAATTGAGAACATGAGACGTAGCATGAGAAAATAAAAATCAGATCAGCAGCAGGTCATGCCCTTTCGCACAACATGTTTCTGCTTCACTTTTTCATTAAAAATGTTAGTACATTTTCTCGGTCAATGTTAAATCTAAAGAATTACCTTTGATGTCAGGTTGGAACCAGTGATGCTGATAAAATTTGCACCAGCTTCTGTCGCCAGAGCTTTAGCAAGAAGAGTTTTTCCAGTACCGGGAGGGCCAAATAGCAATATTCCTTTGCAAGGCTGCGTAGTTATATTGAAAATTCATTATAAGGCAGCATACAAAAACATTTACAAAAGTGATCCATTAGCAAAAAGAAAAGGAGGATTTGGTGATTTGTGTGCACATGTGTGCTTTCGATGGGGTTTGGGGACCATACTCGCAAAAGATTTCCATGGGTAAAGAGCTCAGGTCTCCTCATAGGAAGTGTAACAAGCTCATTTAGCGTTCTCTTCACATCCTCCAACGCGCCAATGTCATCAAATTTCACACCGATTTCACCAGGAGGAACAACCGCGGAAATGAAATTACTCTCATACTCATCTTTGGCAATGTTCTTCACATAGTGGAACAAAAGCAGTGAGACAAAAACAACTGTACAAAAAGAGGCATGTACTATTATAAACACACCTTTAAATTTTGTGAACGTCTTCGAGAAATGGATTCCTCCTCTCTCAACCTTGATATTGCTAGTTCCAAGCTTTAAAGTGGAAATAGTAAACATAACCAGAAACTATATTAGACTATAAGGACCCTAATCAAACAATGAGAAATAGGTCTAAAACATAATCAAGGACCCATTTCATTACAGCGCTTTTTACTTATTTTACTAAAGATGTACCTTTCCCGAGGTATAATAAGCCTTTCATCCTTCACGTTTGGAAGAGCACAAGAAGACAAGTGCTGATTGCGAGCCCACCCAACCACTCTTTCAGCTTCTGCAAAGAATACAGAATGTAGCGTACAAATATATAACATTAAAGAGACATCAGTGAACTTAAAAGAGTAAATTTAATCATTTTCAAACAAAAAGAAAGTTGAATACATGTGACTGTACATTAACTTATAAGTGAGCTAAGATGATAAAATATATTTGACAGATGCAAAACTTTGACTATGTAATACATGTGGAAAAAAAAAAATGCATAGTGATGCAAACCACGTTGCAAAACTTAATTCATTTCTTTAAATCAACTTCAGAATAATACCCTCTGCCATGGGTATATATAGATTATGCACAAGAAGCCTTAATTGGCTTATTTCTGTTTATGACCCTATTCAAATAATAAATAAAATATAACTAATTGAGAACCATCCAACAAGTCCCCAACTATTACATATAACTTCTAATACTGAAATAATCGTGAATATAACCCTAGACCAAAGACAATAAAGATTGTTAATTACAAGATAAAAACAAATAAAAGACGACTATGACATGTTCAAATGAAGAGGAACCAAATCTTAGCCAAACTCTAGATGAGCAGCATGTCCTATATCAACTCCCCCAAGGTTGATAATGAGCCGCAAGTGAGGTGAGCCCCCATCCGGCTCGGCATCTCTAGCCTCAATTTGGTAAGAACATCCTCGTAGTCTTCATAGTCATCCTTAGTCTTAAACTCGTGATCATCAGACGATTAGAACATTGGTTGGAGCAATGCCCAATCCCCGTGCAAGAGAAGCACTAATTCCGGCTGAAGATGTTGTTGCAGAAGACGGTGTGATTGTCACTGTGACTATGGTGAAGTCATTGGATGGGGCTAATGTCCAAGAAGAATTTTGCCAAGAGGTGGAGACTTTCATTCATTGTTTCCACTAATGCTCTATCTACATAGTCATGTGAATCATATTGTCCACAAAAGAAATCTGTGAAGTAGCCAATGTTGTAGCGATAGACGAATTGAAACCATGATGGAGCATGGTGATCTCTGTGGTAATATCACATGTGACGTCAAACTTGTAGATCAAGTTGAAATACTTACAGTTGTGTTTGTTCACAAATTCTAATCGATGTAAGTCGGATAGCTTCATGCACAGTTGTTGTTTGAAATAGATAGGGATGAAGGATTTCATGTCAACTTTCGTGTCTGACCAGGTTTTGATTCGACAACTGTACACAAGTGCTTCCACCAAGTAAAGAGTAGTGTCACAGAGCATGGCTTCTGCGTACGGTATCTTGTGATTCTCAACAAGTCAGTCAAGAATGATTCTATGTTGCAACCCCATTTGAGGAATATATACGAGTTGTCAATGTTATGGAATCCCAAAACATTGATCTTAAGTAGTTGAACCTGTCGTAAAGGCACTTCCGGAGGTGGCGGACATCGTGGTTCAAGTCACTCTTGCATGCGATCAAATGTAGCTGACATCTCTTGTTACATGCCTTGAATTAAGATCTCTAGGAGGTCAAACCGCTCTTTGTGGCATATGAAATGTCTTTCTAAATCTTCAACTTTGCGTTGAAGTCCTCATTGCGCACCATGGCGTGATGGTGAAATTTAATCAAATTCTGGAAGGGTGTGCATGGATTTCACATCAACGAATGCAATATTCAAAAATATCATGGTACCATGCTCGACTTAGTAAGTGTTATTGAAGTTTGAGCACAATCTGGAATTCTGAAATCCAATTTAGTGGGTGCACGGATTGTGTGATGGCAATGCAGAATCCCTAAAACCTACGACACAGTTGGAGACTCCCCGAGTGGAGTATGCATGGGGAAGAAAGAAAAAGCTAAAATCATATTAAAGGGCGAAATCTCCAAGTTGATGCCAAGTTTGCTGTTACAGTAATCCGTCACGGGTAGATTTCATGATGGAGCTTGTTTCTCCCACCACACATCACTGTTGACCCTCAAATTTTTTGGGTAGTTGGAGAAAACACTGATCCTCCTAGAGAAGCAACATACATGGGATCAAGGGGGGTGATTACTCTCCTTAATTAACAGAGTGACAGAGGAACCCTAAAGTTTCTTGGAGTAAGGGGTGTTAGTCGCTCCTCTTGTAGGGCTCAATGAAGCCCAACTCCTTGTTGCAGTGTTAGCTAGAGGCTCACGGGTAGAGAGGAGTGGTGGCCATTTGGAGGGATTGGCCCCAAGCAGAGATGGTGACTTCCCTTAGGTTTGTTGTGCAACAGATTTGTATAACATTGAGCAATAAACACAATAAAAGCAAGAACATAGGAGGAAAAGGAGAGTGGAGGAGATGGGATTTAAGGAGAAGGACGAGCCCTACTTGGTGGAGAACAGGATTAATATGATCTAATGATGGAAGAAAAAATTGGGAAGAATAGTGATAGCAATGTACGGAAACAATATGTAAGTAGTGATTATTTTAGTTTGATAGATAGGATTGGATCTAACCTAGGTTTGGAACTAATGAAGGATAGTGATGGCTCTTAGACCTAGAGTTTAGGAGGCCAACTGGTGGAAAATATATGGGTCGGGTCACACCAGGGGTATTAGTCGTTTCCTAGGGTCCAGGATTTAGATCTAGGGCTTAGGTTTCATGCTCTGATACCAACTAATGCAAACCACATTGCAAAAGCCAATTCATTCTTCTAACTCAATTGTGAGACAACACTCTCAGGTATGGGCATATATAGATAATGCACTAGAAGCCCTAATTGGCTTATTTTCTCTCTGGCCCTACTAAAATAATAAAGCTCTTGATTGTCATAAGCTTCTTTATGGTTCTTTCTATATCCCTGACCTTAGTCTCAAGGCTTTCCTCTGTTTTTCTAATTCACGCTTTTCCCAACTTTAGTGATTTTTGACTAAATTATTATACTTACATAATAATAATTGAGAACTTTTAAACAGGTCTAAAACTATTGCATTTTTTTGTGACCGAGAGAACCCATCTCGGGCGAACCCGACATGGAAAACTCTCGAGGCATGAGAGGGTGTGGTCCGGTCACCCCCCTCCTGCGCCATTCAGCGTGGATTGCCGTTCGCACAGTGCCTTTGGTGAGGTTCGAACTTGGGTCCTTCATTGGGACTTACCGAGCTCTTACCACCCAGGCTATATATAACTTCTAGAACTGAAATAAGTGCAAATAAACCCTAGACACAAACCAATAGAAGATAGTTAACTAAAAGACAAACACAAATAAAAGACTAATACGAGTCTGCGATGTGCTCTAATCAAGAGAAGCCAAACCCTAGCTAGGCTCTCGATGAGTAGCATGTCGTATATTGCATAGTTTCAATAAAGCTTATTTGCAACAATGACAAAAAAAAATTATTTCAAGAAATAGGAAAATATGTTCTTACTCTGCCTTGTCAGAACCACCCCATCACTTTGTAAATTAAGGAGATCCGAGCAAGATAAATCATGTTCATGTAACACCTACAAGAGAAGAAATATATAATCCAACCAAGAAATAGATTATGAACCATCGAAAGAAAAATAGAGAATAAGAGATGGCATATAATACTTAATACATCAAAATTATGCAAGTCGGTCTTATTTAGATTATAAATTATAACATACCTTGTGCAGTTCGATTATATTATCCCTTGAGCTTGTAATTTTTTTGTCTTCCTCCAGCTGCTTAAGAAATTCTCTTGCAGCTTCCTCATCCTGAGCCAATGTGAATAAAAGCATACAATATTACAAAAGAACCTTAATCAGCCCACAGTGGAATAGCATCATATTTTTAAGTTCAGAACATATTTTTCATTTATATATTCAATAAAAATAAACAGAAGTAATACCAAAAAGACAAAAAAAGCTTGGTTTTTTTGGATGTGTCTACTGCCTAGAGGCCATTGTGATAAGAGTAATTAGGGGGGTATTGTCTTATTTTACAAGGGAAACTAATGTCTGACTTGATGACAATCAGAACACGCATATATTGGGATATGGATGGAGACTGGATGGTGAGTGGTGCATGATATCGAACAGTGAAGGGTTACAACCATACTTGTTACGGATATCGCCTAGGCACGCCTAAGTGACCGCCTAGGCAGTGGGGGTGTGATTTGCCCTGCGTTTTGCCTAATTTGCCGCTTTAGGTTATTTTTGGGCTTTTTTGCATATTAATAATTTTTAATGGCCTAATTTTGTGTCGTAGTGTTCAAAACGTACATTCTTGTGATTGTTATGTGCCAACTATCATTTTTATTATAATTATTTTTATGAAGCATTTCCTAGAATCTCATATTTTGCCTTGTTGCATTAAATTCAATTTCTGTTTAGTGGGTATATTATAAAAAATGGTCTATACTTACCAATAGATTGATTTTTATTTATGTACTAAATCTCAATCTCTTACATTATTTGGAATTATCTTCTTGTTTAGGCAATTGTAAGTCAATTTCTTAGAAAATGTAATTTTCATGCCCCTTACCAAACTACATATGTATGTCATTGAGCTAACCATCAGTAAATACATATGTATGTCATTGAGCTAACCATCAGTAAATACATATGTATGTCATTGAGCTAACCATCAGTTTATGTACTAACACATACAATTGTGAAATAATTGTATATGAAGGGAGAAAAGTTTCTGAAAATCATTAATTATATGTATACCTACATGTTAAATGTAATAATCTCTTAGCTTTTTTAAAGCGCCTAAGCGACGCTTAGTCGCGACTAGTCGCAAGGCTCTCTGCCTGAGTGTCGTGTCGCCTTGCTGCTTGACAAGTATGGTTACAACTAGAGTAGGTTAATAATTCTACAGCTCCTATGTGAAGGCATAGTTAATTTTTTAAGTTCAGGTCACGGGCTGTGGGTATAGATTGCATGATGAGTGGCAACCCAAGGGAAGATAGCAAGGATTACGAAGATGATATAGAACACATGTTGAAGAGAATGGCAAGGGTTACAAAGATGGTTAAGGAAACAATTAGAGATAGTGATGTCAGGCTATATATTCTGTAACAATAGTGGACAACAACTATTTCTTTTCTTAAAAGAAACAAGATGATTAAGTGGAGTCAACCAATGTATTAGAAAAGAGAAAAAATCCAAGCTTGATTTAGACATTGATATGACATAATGAGGGATGTATGAGAAGAGGCATACAAATGTTTCCACAAAAGACCAAAAAGTTTTGTACAAACTTCCGCCAAAAATATCCCTAAACAAAGATTCAAATGTGTCAAAATCAAATTTTGTGTGATAAATGCATACATAATCGTTGTGGGTCAAGGCAAGTTCCAAAACAACACGAAAAGAAACTGGTGAAGTTCTTGGTTTTTTTATAATTCATAAATAAATGGTACAAGACATAACTGAATAGAAAAGGAAAACGAAGTAGCTAGTTGCAACATGGAAACGATATTGGATCAAAAAACATTATTGCCATTTAAAAGATGCAACAACCTAAATCTGTTTCGAAAATCCCCACAATAATCAATGGTCAAAGAACAGTTTTCAAATTCTTCTTACCTTTAAATAAAGTAGGCACTCTCCTGGTCATGGCTAACTCAACTAGTAAACAAGGTGGTTTATCAAACTAGAGAGATTGGGTTTGAATCCCCTCAAGACAAGTTTTAGAGGAAAATCTAGTGACATGTACACTGGCTAAGTATAGCCATTTGACGGAGTCTATGCTACTGGGCATGGAGCGGGGAAGACCAGCTACCATGCACTTAGTCCCTAGGTTTACCTAGTAGGGAAGGTCCAATGTGGTCCTGCCTAGGAGGGGTTCTCGTCATCAAAAAAAGTAGGCAAACTATGTGCTTGCAATGCTTATGCAATATTGCTGACATAATGGGGCAGTTTAATGGCAATTTTTATTTCTCTTTCAGTTTTACAAACCGCAAATTTTACATGTTTGATGTATATAGGAAATATATAAATCACATCTATATATTATGTCCTGATAACAAAATACAACACTTAAACAATGGAGATGTTTTCATTAGGTCAAATTAAGAGCAATTTTCCAAAGAAGAAACATTATTTAGATTTAGTAGATGGTAAAATATGAAATTAACTGAACTTGGGTTGAAAATTGAAGATCTTCATGAAATATCAAAGTAGAACTACCTTTGGAGGGCCAAAACATAAAACATTATTGAAGATTTTAGGTAACTCGTCCTTTTTTGATGACGTGCTTGGTCTAAATGCCTCTGTTAACCTTTGGAGAGGAATAGGCTGCAAACAAATTGCACTAAACGTTATCAATCTTTCAAGCAGAAAAGAAATCTTCACTAATGTGGGCATAGAAGAGAAATTAAAAAATTGCATCCAATGCACATTAATAAAAGATGGAACAGAAGACATTAGCAAAAGGATTGTTCTAAAATATTCTAGATAAATTAAACTTTTTGTATGGCTGTCATTTCATACTTTCTTTGTATCCTTGATATTACAGTAGCAAAAGCTAAAATTAGCATTTAAACATAAAGAAGATCTACATTTTAAGATAAATCAAGACAGTTTACAACGAGTTCAATAGCATGATACTCAAGCAAACACGCAAATCAAAACGCATGTACCACATGAACATAAATAAGAAGGTAGGAAGCTTTTTAAGAGCATCTTTCAAGCATGTAAATCAAAACAATTTCTAAAAAAGAAATATATGGATATAATATAATATGCACTTCAAGGGAAAATGCCCTCATCTTTAAGAAAGAATGAATGTGGAAAGGGAAAAAAAGCAATATTACATCAAATGTGCAACACTTTATAGCAAGAAGAGTCCTACACTGGGGGGAAATAACATTGCTACTTAACACCTCCAAGCCAAGACAGGGTGTTAGCCATTGCTCTCGTCAATATTATTGACATATATGCTTTATGCAATTTATGCTTTAGACTTATCTTTGTCTTTTGTGTTTTCTTTTATCCCATATTAGTTGCTTTTGTTTTTCACTTACTCCCTTGTCCTATCAAAGAGAGTGTCTTGTAATTGTTTTAGACACATCAAATAAACATTTTTTTAATCTGCATGGTATCAGAAGGATATGATCCCCCTAGCCTCTCCATCATTTCCCCTCCCTAACCCTAACCATGTGCTTCCCACCTAGTCATCGCCCCCTCCCCCAGCCGCCATCCCTCCCTCTCCCTTTCCTGCTTATAATCGGCACCCCTCCCTCCACCTTCCATCTGTCGCTGCCCACCCCCACCTCCTTCCTCCCCGCCGATGTTGCCCCTCCTTCCATATTCGTCGTCGCTGCCTACCCCCACCCCCTTACCTTTCCTGCTTGCCGCCGGCACCCCTCCCTCCACCTTCCATCTATCGCTGCCCACCCCCACCTCCTTCCTCCCCGCCGATGTTGCCCCTCCTTCCATATCCGTCGTCGCTGCCCACCCCCACCCCCTTCCTTCCCATCGATGTTGTCCATTCGCACAAGCCCGCCACCACCTTTTCTTGCTCGTTGTTGTTGCCCACCCACCCCCACCCCCGCGCCAATTTTTTCCATCGCAGCCACCAGCCACCCCTTTTCCGTTATTGCCAGCAGCCATTCACCCATCCCACCCTTGTCGTCCCTTCTAAATCCCACCATCTCTCTCTCCACCTTCCTTCATCTATCCTAAAATCATTCCACAAATAGCATGCTGACGCATTAGAAGGTGCTCTTTGTCCATCGTCTACACCACATGATTGATTAAAATTCTCATTGTGGCGTAGGTTCTCATTTCCTTTTTTGTTGCCCCTATATGGGTTTCCAGTGATCCGGTTCGATTGTTGTTGCTTAATGTGGTGTATCCAACTACCTCTTCTTCTACTATTGTGGCTTTGCCACCATGTAACTCATGGCGTCTGCAGATCCTCCCCGGTCGTTGTGTTATAACCGCATAACTGAATTTGTTTGAGCATTATGTAAAAGCCCAAGGGCAGATTTAGGTTGGTGCAACTTGCACCGGCCCCTCCCGCTGAAACGGCTAATGAACAAGACCAAACAAGCCCATGCTTCGTGAACGAAAGATGTTTCAGGCGTGATGACGTAGATAGTTATATCGTCGAACCGAAGATTAGTTGATCTCTAATTCACCTCCAGACTACTAAGGCCATGTGGGATAACTCCTACATGTGCACTCTCACCAACAGAACCCGAAAAAGGTGTTTGAGACCTTCAAGAATCTGGAGAAAAAAGAATACGCAATTCATGGCTCCGTGAAGGACAATTACAACCAGTGTTCGCCTCTTTGTGATGAATACAAGGTGTATCATCCTATTCTTATGATATTAAAGAAGTTCGCGCTAACACAATGAACTTAATTTAGCTCAATTTTTGGTTGAACCACCTAATAACTTTTTTGGAGTCGTTGACCAGATCTTATCTAGTAATCCATCGCCTACTTTACAGGATGTACTCAAGAGAGTCCAACGACTTCCATCCATGTCATCGCTACCTATGCTTCTTCTGAAAATTATGCCCTTGTGGTTCTCTCTGGTGACTCTGGCCGAGGTCGCGAAAGGGACACAGTCGAGGCTGACGTCATTTTTCTGGAGGTCATGGTCATGGTCCTCCTCCATCTGGATATGGATATGGACATGGACAACCTCCCTCAAGAAAAAGATTTGTAACTTCTATGGTCCTACAAAACCACACTGAAGATCGATCTGGGCTAAACATGGTGAACCTGCATGGGCAAACCAAGTCATAATTGATGCTTCTGAAGATCCATCCATTGTTACCTCCCACTTTTACCTTGCCCATTTTTAGTGGGTCCGCTCTGAGTTTGAGAAACTCCTTCAAGCACTACGTCTTCGCAACTTGCTAATTGAGATGGGGGTTCTTCTTCTTTAGTTGCTTCTCATGCAACTTATAATAAAAATAAATGGGTCATCGACTTTGGTGCATCTGCTCATATATCTGGTTGTTCTGGCTTATTTTCTGACCTGACTAAAACGATTAAGATTCCACCAATTACAGCGGTTGATGGAACTCGGTGCAAGGAATTGGGAATATTTTCCGTCTCTCATATTTTACCCTTGAAAACTATGTTGTATGTTCAAAGATTCCCTCCAAGACTTTTGTTTGTAAGTAAAACTATTAAGAGCCTTAAGTATTGCCAGGATGTACCACATCTGGTTGTTGCTCTTCTTTCTTCCTTGGTGACTAGACTACAATGGTGTTGTCGTCTGGGACATACATCCATTGTGAAGTTGAAGTGCTTGTTTTCTACACAATCAGAAAGAGCTTTTCATTGTGAAGCATGTCAGTTTGGAAAGTAAACTAGGGTTGTGTTCCCTAAGAAAAAAGACATTAGTTCTAGAAATATGTTTGATGTGGCACATACTGATCTATGAGAACCATGCTCGGTTACCAGTCTCCTAGAAAGCACGGACACTTCTAGACAGCCCTCGTTTTGGACACAAACACTTCCCGGACATGGCCCAAAACGTTTTGGATACGGCTGGGACGTGTCCAGATCATTTTGGTCTTTTTCTGCATCCAGGACACAGCTGGACACTGCCCAGACACTTCCCGGACACATCACTGCAGCAGCTGCTGCTGCAATAGTCTATTCTACAGTACGAATATCGAATATACAGCTACTGTTTATGTATTATTACTGCAAAAATGTAACATAAGACATGCGATCTGATCAGAATCTCAAATAAATCTGTTGGAAAAAAGTAATAAGTAAAGTCTAAGCTGAATCAGATATTATGAAATAAATTATTGTCTAATAAATTGGTTATGAGTAATACGAACTCATATATGTATTCTGTAATATGACCCCAACATAGTTGGGATTGAGGCTTAGATGATGATGAAGATGATGATATGTATTCTGTAATATACTATTTTTACTACAAAAACACGTTATGTTTGTACTTTATGTTGTTTCTACTACACACAAAGACACATCTATATGCATATAAGATTATACATTCATAGATTCATTGAACTGGACAAATTTTAAGATAAACTCCGGTTTGTACATAATACACCTACATATATGTATAATAAAAAATGTTTTCCCCTCATCCAATGTCATGTCTTTGCCCTACATTTTAGAAATTTGTCATGTCCCGTGTCTGTGTCAGTGTCAATGCCCGTGTCTAGAAACGTATATGTGCTTCTTTGCCAGACTCTCTGGATTTAGATACTCTATAACTTCCATTGATGATTACTCCAGAGCAACTCGGCTATTTTTATTGAAAGATTGCAGTAACATTTTGGATATTATTGCTACCTTTTTGCTGAAATCAAAACTCAATTTGATAAACCTATCAAAGTTTTTTTTGTTGATAATGTCTTAGAATTTATTCAAAATCTGTTGGCCCATTTTGTACTAATAGAGGCACCATCCATCAGACTTCCTGCTCCTACACACCACCATAGTCACAATATACTCCATTTTTTTGAAAAAAACATGTTTAAAACGCGTATTATTCATGTGTCGTATATGACGGCCGTTTTAAACTCCAAACCAAATAATACCTTTTAAATGCGTTTAATTCGCGTTTTATTCACGTATTACGTTTTAAACGTGTTTAATATGTTTTTTGCCGTTTTAAACAGTTTTGTACTTTTGCTTCACATTTATTTTTTTTCCACGTCCTTTATAACTTGTAGTAGGGTTCCACTAAACCGTCCAACCTTCCTCCTCTATCCCCCGACACACCAGGAGTTTTAATCCTCGACATTCTACATGTACGCTCCACCTTTCTCCTCCATTCTCCCCCTTTCTTCCATGATTTGTGCCTGCTGATTGCTGCTCCCACTTCTTTCCCTTCTTCTAATATTGGGTAATCAGTTCGATGTTTAGTCATTTTCAATCATTATGTGTGGGTGTGTGTTTTTATATATATATATATATATATATATATATATATATGTATGTATATATATGTATGTATGTATGTATATATATTCCTCTTTTTTGCCGACTTTTTTCCGAATAGTTGACTGAACTTTTACCGTACGTTGACCGATTTTTATCCGAATTTTCCGCATAATTCCCGATTTCCGAATTTTTCAACTTGGTTGTACATATCCCGAATACCGAATTTGTGACTATGCACACCACAACAAAATGGTGGCGGAGAGGAAAAATCTCCACCATCTAGAAGTTTCTCGTACCATCCTTCTTCACTATTATGTCCCAAAAAGTTCTATCCGGATGCAACTTTTTTCTCTGTACCTCCCCACATCTTTGGCATACATGTTTTGCTAAAAATCTTCGCTCAGAGTTCACAAAATGTGATGGTTGTGTTGTACAGGCGGGCGCCTAGCATAGAATTAAATTTCCGATTTCGATGTCGTGTCTGATAGCCTAGAAACAAAAAAATTTCGGAATTTCGCAAGAAATTTTGATATTTACGGCCCTAATGATTTCGACGACCAAATAAGCAAATTAAATCATGAAAATTTATCAGGATGACCGAAATGCCAAGATCTAATCAAATATGCAATAATATTTCACATTGGATATGTGGGGTGGGGGTTTCCCACATTTGTAGTGAAGGAAACTGAACAATTTTGAAAGAATTTCGATGGCAAAATGAAGGCATTAACTTATGAAATTTTACAAACACAATGTTGAGACATAAACACACTAGACTATATAATACATTTATAGATTAGGGTGGGATACATGCCTTGATGAGTGAGTGCACAAATGAATAGATCTGTCAAGTCTGCTAAACAGTTAGTTTGTTAAAAGCTTCAAGTTACAACATAGAATTTAAAATTTACAGTTGCAAGTTCCAAGCTTACCAACTACAACTTGTATAAGTCTAGTATTAGCATTTAACTAGGTTACATGGGACATTTATGCATAGATTCACGAAAGAACTTTGTTATTTTCAGAGTATTCATCCATATCTCTATAGAAGAGTGTAGCAATTGATGAAGGCAATGCATATGGTCTAGGGATAGGGGAAACATACCTTAGAATTAAGAAAGATGGTAGAAGTAAGAGATTCAAAAAAAATTGCCAAAATACCCAAGATGTAGCATTATCAGCTTTTGGAACAAAATATCTCGAAATTTAATTTGTGTTTCTGTACCATTTCTCAAAATTACGGCCCAAACTGGGCTTTTTGCTGTGAAATTGCACCATTTTTTGTCGAAATTTCGCACCTATGGTCAAAATTTTTGCGAAATTACGTCCCATTCCCTGTATTTGTGTTTCGCATGTCCGATCATTGGTTTCGATGTCCGATTGCAAAAAAAACGAAATTTCGAGTGAAATTTTGCAATTTCGATCGAAATTTTGTTCCATGGCACCCACGCAGCGCCTAGGCGTGCCTAGGCGGCTCAAGCCACACCCTAATCTGGGTGCCAGAAGTAATGCACGTAACTAAGCTATTGATTTTACTGACTTGTATCAATTGAATTGAATTTACCTATCTACTGATTTTAATTTATGTATCTACTGATTTGTAGTTATGTATCTACTAATTTGAATTTACTTATCTACTGATTTGAATTTATGTATCTACTGATTGTATCAATGTATCTACTGAATTGTATTTGCATATCTACTGATTTGTATATACTTATCTACTGATATGTATTTACTTATCTACTTATTTGTTCATCTACTTATCTACTGATTTGAATTTATGTATCTACTGATTTGTATTTACTTTACTGATTTGTATTTACTTATCTACTGATTTGTATTTACTTATGTACTGTTTTGTATTTATGTATCTACTGATTTGTATTTATGTATCTACTGATTTGTATTTATGTATCTACTGATTTGTATTTACTTATCTACTAATTTGTATTTACTTATTTCCTGATTTGTAAATACTTATCTACTGATTTGTATTTACTTATCTACTGCTTTTTTATTCATCACATTACTTAAATTTAGGGCTTTATATTTGTTCATCTACTTTTTAAAATTATTTAATCATCTACTGATTTATATTTTTTTATCAACTGAGTTGTATATTTTTATCTAATGCTGTGTACTTGTTTATCTACTGATTAGTACTTATTTATCTTTTTTTTTGGTCTCCTTATTTATCTAATGCTTTGAGTTTACTTATCTCACGCTTTGAATTTTTTTTATCTACCGATTTGTATTTACGTATCCAATGCTTTGCATTTATTTATGTACTGAGTAGTATTTACTTATCTAATGTTTTGAATTTTTTTATCTACTAATTTGTATATACTTATCTACTGATTTGTATTTATTTATCTACTGATTAGTATTTACTTATATACTGATTTGTATTTATTATCTACTGTTTTTTATTTATTTATCTACTGATTAGTTTAATGTACTGTTTTAACTTGTCTACTATTTGACTTTATTAATCTACTGTTTTGTTTTATAAATGTACTTTCATGAATAGAAATACAAATATAGTTAACATTTCTGATTTCTGATTTGAGTAATCAACTTGTGATTAACTCAAAACGGCTTTATAAAAGCCCAATAAAGGAAAATGGCAAATCTCTCCTAAGAAAGTACTACAAATTCAGGTTTTTGAATGTACTATTTTTACCATATATGCAATTTAGATATATCTATTAAAATAATATATATATAAAAATGCCTGGAAACATCTGAGCCTCCACCTGGGTGCCTAGGCTGTCGGGGCGTCCCGCGTCCATATGGAACGCCTGGTCGCCTAGCCGCCTATACAATCATTCTTGATGGTGGATCTACTAAGTACATTTTTGGAGGTACTTTAGAATTCAAGAACAGTATCGATGTTATGATCCCTCTACTCGACAGTGGTTTGTCAATGTCGATGTGATATTTTATGAGCATATGTCGTACTACTCTGAAAATGGTACCTCTTTAGCTAGTGATTTACTAGATTTTACTCCAATCCCCCTAATTGTGGAAGATGTTTCTCCTGAACATCTCACTATCGTTCTAGATCCAACTCCCAAAGTACACAAACAGAGACCCAAGGTTACATTTCGCTCTATAGCCCCTCAACAACCCAATCATTCTTTATCGGCAAATCATAATACTTTTCAGGTAACTTCTGATCTGGACCTTCCAATAAGTCTACAGAAAGGTGTCCATTCATGTACTATGCATCATATTAGTAATATATGCTCTATTGCTAACCTTGGTGTTGGCTTTGCATTCTTTATGCCTGTTGTTAGAATAGTCTCATACCGCTGAGCTCTGGGGAGGTCCTGGAGCTTATAAGGTGTGTGGTCCCTTCGCCCATTGTCAATTGGTTTTGGGTTGAATACCACACATTCTCACATGGTACCAGAGCAAGGTTCCTTACCGAACCCTACCCAGCCGTCACAACCCAGCGCCGCCGCCGGTAGGCCGGCCGCCAGTGTGAACAATAATTCCGGCGGTGAACAGAGCACGTCGCCAGCCTTCCCCGACCGCCGCGCCGCCGGCCCAAAGCGGGTGCAGCAGCCGTCCCCCTTTCTCTTCTATCTCCAGATCATCGGGTCCTTCGGTTGATCCAACAGATTTCTAAATCTCAAACCGGAGGGTTCGTCGATACGTAAGAAATTCCTAATCACACCTCCTCCATGTGTGATTAGGGAATTTCAGTTGGGGGTTGTGGATGCATCAGATACGCATCCGATCTTGTGACGTGACGTGTATCTCCCCATCACCCATATCTTCTTGTGACGTGTATCAATCCGTCACTCTTCTGCTCGTCAAATCATGGAGGACACCAAGGCATCTACCATCTACAGTGAGATGTCTCATATCCCTCCATCAAGATGAACAGGAAGAATTATATCTTATGGATGAATGTTGTCCATACTGTATTGGAGTCACGCGACAAGGCGAGAACGTTGATTCTGATCCTCCTGCACTTACTGACAAAGGTTATGCTGAATGGAAGCGTCATAACAGTCTGATGAAGACCTGGTTGTGGGGGAGCATGGAACCTGGGATTGCCTCGAGGTTCATGTTCTACACTACCGCCAAAGAGATCTGGGATGCAGTGAAGAAACATTATTCTCAAGAGAAAATGTGCTTTGTCAGTTCATGATATATGATCGCCTGTTTGCAGAACGACATGGAGACTGACCTTTAGAAGAATACTTTGGAGTGATTCAAGGAATTGCACAAGAGTTGAGTTTCTACCATCCAGTTGTTGTCCAGGAGCAAGTCAAAGACAGAGATGACTTGATTACAGCAAAATTATTGTCTGGTCTGAGTTCTTCGTGCAGTTCAGCCCGCAGTGTTATCTTAGCTTCTGATAAACTTCCCAGCTTGGAAGAGGCCTATTCAAGGATTTTACAGGCAAATTTTGAACTTGTTGATCCTACCGTAGTCTCATCTCAGGGAGATTCTCATGCTTCTATAGTTGCTGCAGTGAGAGGACGGACAAGTATGGGCCGAGGACGTGGAACTAGCCCTAAGTGCACTTTCTGTGACAAACCTGGACACAGTTGAGAAATGTTGGAAGAAACATGGTCGACCTACTGCACCACCTGTGGGAGCAGCAAACTATGCTACCACTACTGAGTCTACTGAGCCTCCTGCTTCGAGTTCTGGTCCTTCTGGCATCACACTCACCAAGGAAGAATATGATAGATTTATCCTCGCTACTCAACATCTGAGCTTGGGATCAACACCTTTAGCCAACTTGGCGTCCACCACTGGTATCAGAGTGGATCCCACGAGACAAGTGTGAGGACCACACCCTATCTAAAAAAGAACAAGTGCAAGCACACAAAAGTGGCTGCACTTGAGGGGGGATGTTAGAATAGTCCCATACTGCTGAGCTCTGGGGAGGTCCTAGAGTTTATAAGGTGTGTGGTCCCTTCACCCATTGCCAATTGGTTTTGGGTTGAATACCACACATTCTAATAAGTCTACAGAAAGGTGTTCGTTCTGGATCCAACTCCCACAGTACACAAACAGAGACCCAAGGTTACATTTCGCTCTATAGCCCCTCAACAACCACATCATTCTTTATCGGAAAATCATAATACTTCTCAGGTAACTTCTGATCTGGACCTTCCAATAAGTCTATAGAAAGGTGTTCGTTCATGTACTATGCATCCGATTAGTAATATATGCTATATTGCTAACCTTGGTGTTGGCTTTGCATTCTTTATGTCTGTCATCTCTGCTATTTCTGTATCGAAGAATGCTACTTAAGCATTGTAACACCATGCCTGGTGTCAAGTTATGGAGTAGAGATGGATGCTCTTCGTGGTAGACAGACTTTGGATCATGTTGATCGTCCTCCAGATTGCTCCACTGTAGGTTTTCATTGGATATTCACTGTCAAATATCAGTATGATGGTACCGTTGAATGACTGAAAACCCGCTAAGTTGCGAAAGAATTTACTCAAACTAATGAAGATGACTATTTTGAAACTTTTTCTCTTGTTGATATGCTAAATTATGTTCGAGTGCTTATCTCGTTATTGTTAATCATGAGTGGTTGATTTATCAACTTGATGTTAAAATGCTTTTATTATGATATATAATATTACACATTTTAAAAATGTGAAATTAATGAAAAAACTCGGATTCCTCACCCTTCAATTAAATAAAACACCAATTCTCAACTAATTTGAATATCAATTACCTAATCAATCTAACTACAAAAGGAAAACACAAATTTAATTATTAATATCTAAAGTTCCATGCATTTAATAGTAGTTGTCCATGTCACACGGAGCATTTCTCTCCTCAGGCCCTTTCCCACACAACTAACGGTTGGGATATTCTTTCTGATCGGGTCCATTGGATTTGGCGATCTAGATATTGGCTTCCTTTCCCAAAAGCTCTCCACACGCGACGTTGACTGGGGCAACGATCCTCGATTCGGATAACATCCTAGTTTTGTTGCTCAGGAGAAGTGTTCCAAAGTCTCTAGCCTTTACAAAGCGGTTTATGGCCAAAAGCAACCCCCAAGAGCATGGTTTGACAAAATAAGCCAGATTCTCCTTAAAATTTAACTTTTGACACACATTCTGATCATTCTGTGTTTATAAGAAAAACCAGTGTAGGTCTTGTTATTCGGATTGTGTATGTGGATGACATTATTTTATCTTAAAGCGACAAAGAAGGTATTCAAGCAACTAAAACATACCCTAAACTGCATTTTGTTACAAAAAATCTAGAGAAACTCAAATACTTCATGGGAACTGAAGTTTCTCGATCTTCTTCTGGCAGTTGTCTCTCACAAAGCAAGCGTGTCCTTAATCTTTTAAAAGAAATAGGCATGCTTGGAACCAAGCCCACAAGTACCCCTCTGGATCCCAATACGTATTGGGATGATGAGTCGTTTCCACCTTATGCTAACTACCACCAATACTGAAGATCAGTTAGTATGATGATTTATCTCACTGTCACTAGAGCTGACATTATTTCCGTTGTAGGACTTGTCAATAGGTATTTGGATAAACCTCAACAATGTCACTGGGATGTTGTTTGTCACATTCTTAAATATCTAAAGAATTCTCCAGAGAATGGATTATTGTGCCAGCAACATGGACATTGTTGGTAGTAGAAGTGAGAGATAATCCACCTCTGGCTACTGTACTTTTGTTGGAGGAAATTTGGTCACATGGCGCAATAAGAAACAGACTATTGTTGCTCGGTCTACTGTTGAACCTGAGTATAGAGCCATAGCTCATACTACAAGCGAAACTAAATTTGTCCAAGGACTCCTTAGAGAATTTGATATATCTGACCAGAACTTGTTCCTATGTTTTGTGACAACAAAACCACCATTTTTATTGCTAGCAATCCAATCTTTCATGAGCGAATCGAACATATAGAGGCGGATTGTCACTTTGCCTGGGAATTCGTTATGTCAGGTCGCATTTCCACTCCTTATATCCGGACAGCAGATCAGATTGATGATATCTTCACAAAGTTGCTTCTGAAATCTCAATTTGTTGCGATGGTGGACAAGTTGGGCATGCACGACATCTATGCTCCAGCTTGAGGGGGAGTATTTATATGCTTTATGCTATTTAGGCTTTAGACTTATCTTTGGCCTTTGTCTTTTCTTTTATCCCATATCTATTGTTTCTATTTTTCACTTACTCTCTTGTCCTATAAAAGAGAGTGCCTTGTAATTATTTTAGACATCAAATAAACATTTTCTTAATCTACAAATATAACACGTAAACATTCAAAATTCACTGAAAAAACCTCCAATTCTTCTCCTTCTAAACCTAACCTCCATAGCAATCACATAGCTTGAAGCCAAGCTTCCCTAATCACTACAGGAGAGGTAATCTTATCATACATTGCAAGTCAGCAACAGAACCGATTAAAGGGATCAACTATCATAACCTCGAAAATGGCCTCCCACAACGCGTGAACGATCTCACAATTTTCAAGCATGCTTCATAATTCCTCCTAGCACTGATAGAAGGATTGTGTAAGAATCCATACTCTTATCAAAAAGATTTTGAGTATTAGTAGGAAAACATTTCTTCCCCATCATTCTTTATCAAGGAACTAATATATCACAAAGGTCTAGCTCATTGATTGTGCTAAGGTCAAAGAATAAATATGTTGTTACCCCATCTACAATGTTGGTCGTTGCCTTTACCCATTTGATTACTGATGTCACTAACAAACCCAATAGGCTTCTAAACTCCAATATAAGTTTTCCTCCATTTTGAGAAGCTTCGGAGTAACCAAACAGCATCTTGAAAACGCCCAAAAGCATCCAAGGCTCTTTCCTAAGAGGCCAAAGATGAGACGGGCAGGTTGAATAGCCAAGAAAGTGTCCCTAATTAGTCAAATCTAATAGGATATAGCACCATTAACCAAGCCAGGATAGTCTATGTCATCCACCTCAAAAAAGGTATATACCTAAAAGAAGATATTATATTCTACTTCTTGCAAGAAACAAGGCATAAACCTTGTGAATAAAATGAAGCCACATTTTCACATCTTCACCCAAGGTATGGATTATTTCTGTTTTGATGAGGCAAACATCTCAATTTCGTTGTTAACAAATTTCTTGGGTGATTTCAGGTGATTAGATGAAATTGGGATGAAGATGTTTGTTAAACAGTAAAAGATAGGAGAAACCCTGCTCCTATAAATAGGAGAACAGGGAAGCGTACAGGACATAAGACAACCCTAATGGGCCAAGACAATTAGGCCCATATTACAAACTAATAATAAAACACTAATTAAATAACTCTCAACACTCCCCCTCAAGCTGAAGTTGGGAGAATCCCAAATCAGCTTGCAAACAGAGAGTTGGACTAAGAAAACAAAGAAACAGAATAAAAAGATAAATCAGGCCCATACAAAAACTGTCTCCCCCTTAATATTACATTAAAGCACTCAAACACTCAAACACTCCCCCTCAAGTAGATACTCCAAGCAAGTAGGCAAGAGGTCACAGAAGCTTCTTGATCATCATAGTAGAATATGGAGCAGTAATAAGCATCACAGTAACATGGTCTTCAACATAGTGGCTAACGTCGCATCCCAGAGAGTGTCGGGTCACAGGCAGCAAAGTCCAGAGAGTGCTGGCACACAGCAGTAGGCAGTAGAAGTCGACGTGCAAAACAGAACACGGACGAGTCGACATGCACAAAGCATGGAAAAGCCAAAGAGTGTTGGCAACACAGCAGTAGAAGACGTAGCCGGATAGAAGACATCAACTAAATAGGCAGCATAAATAAACTCCAAATGTGAAAAACTCCAAGAAGCAGGCAGTAGTATCAATGACGTCCAAGTATGTAACTTCATAGCAGTTGAGGTAGATGATGAATAGGCAACAATAGCAGAAAAATGCATGAAGAGTCAAAAAAAATATATACACAGCAGCATATATATATCTTCCAGTCTTCCTCATCTCTCCTCCATCTCATCTCTTCCTCTACTCTTCATCCTCTATTCTCCCCCTCACGCCAACCACGAAAAAGATGAAGAGAGTAGTTGGCGTGAAGAGTCAAAAAAAATAATTGTAGAGGAAATACTACAAGATGAAAAAGTATGTTGCAACACTTAATAATGGCGTTACTTGACTGATTTCAGAATCGAAAAAAAAAATACAGAAATGGAGTCCAGACATTTGAACGCAGGTGTCGTCGGTAAACTCAGTGAATAGGATAGTTTGAATAGTCAGCAACATAAAAGGAAGTCAGGCTACGTAAAGTGATTGAGATAATAATTGCCCAGAAAAGGACAAATCGTTTAGATAAAAAAAAGAATTAGGTAGCCTGGATAGAGGACAGAAAGTAGCAAGCATCGGTTGTTAGAACAGGAGGTAGTACAGAGCATATCGCAAAGACCAGAGGCTGATTTTTAAAATAAAAAAATTCTGAACAGCAGCACTGTTATGATTGGCTTGAGAATAAAAAAATAATAGAATTGCTCCACTTGACGCATACATTTGTCTACAGCTGTATTTCATTCAAGGTCAGAAAAATACTACTTTTTTTATTCAACTGCTGACCGGTAGCACTCTCCTCTTCCTTGTATTTTTGCATTCCCTTTATACTTCCGCAATAGAATAAGCAACAGAGACGATGACATTTGTTAAGGCGGTGCACCCAAAAAAATGGCAGCAAGTATTAAAAAGTGCCGAAACGACACATAAGGACCCGATAGCATTGAATGGGCAATCAGAAACTGCATATAGAGAGAATCGGTCGTACTTGGCATCCACGTGATGACAAGCGGCAGATTTTCAATAGTAATTTCATCTCCTTGGGAGAGAAGCAACAGCAATACAAGAAATCTTATAGACAGCGAGGCATAAACGGAGGCACAGCAGCAGGGATAGCAGTGTGTATAGACTAATTGAGTGGTGGATGACAACAAGGCTTATGGAATAGAGGTGACAATGTGGCGGGTGGCAGTTCTTTGCAGCAACCAACGGAGGCAGGGGAGATGCCCAGCAGGAAGCCAAAGCCAAGAAGTGGCTACAGCCGCCCGCAGGCAGAAATTCTTCTGTCTTCCTTTTGTTTGTGTTAGGGTTGGATCACTGCTCTGATACCATGTTAAACAGTAAAAGACGGCTAGTCGATATTATAGATAGGAGAAACCCTGCTCCTATAAATAGGAGAATAGGGAAGCGTACAGGACATAAGACAACCCTAATGGGCCAAGACACTTAGGCCCATATTACAAACTAATAATAAAACACTAATTAAATAACTCTCAACAATGTTGATACTATTAAATTAAGACTTGTATATTGCTTTTATTTTATTATTTTTGGGTGAATCAGACCATAGTATTGCTATTTTTGTAATTTTGTGTGTACAAAAACAGAGAAAGGAAATGCACCACAGAACAGGTTTCCATGGGCTAAGAAAGAAAAACCTACCCAAGTGTAGAAAGAAAGAACACAAGGGCAGCTATCTATACAGTCTCAAGGGATCTTCACAGAAACAAACAGAGAAAAAAAACTCCAAAGAACGCCAAGCCAGGGCACCAGAACAAGCTGGAACCAAAAACTTAGCCACAAGAAAGAAGAACTTTGCTCCAGAGCACATTGTTGTCCACAGAGAAGTTTCTATGAACACGACAGTCACGTTCAGACCACAAATGGTGAATGATTGATAGGGCAATCAAGTGTCCTTTCTTCGTATTGCATCTGACAAGATCATGAGTAGAATTGGGTACAATGCTGATAAAGCCTTCAACCAAGGCTTTATGCCAAACAGAATTGTAGTAGACACAATCAAACATGATATGCTGAGTATTTTCCACTTCATTCCTGCATAAAAAGCAGGAGGGGGTAAGAATCCCTCTCCTTTTAGCATAATCAGCAGTAGGAAACTTATTGTGACAACACTTCCAAGTAGATATCTGAAAGCGTCGTGGAACTCTGAACCTCCAAATCCACCTGAAGATAGGATTGTCAGCTCTTTTCAATCTGACATTCAACCAGACAGTATGAGCATTAACTTTTGATTCATTAAAGACAAGAATGCTATCCTCACCCCCCCCCTAGGGGCTTCCAAGTTACCAAGGAAATCAGTAAGGTTCCTATGCAATCTAGCATTAGAAACCATCCAACGCCCATCATGAATGATAGAGCTTACCCTGGCATTGTTAGGACATCCAGATCTGATAATTTCTTTAATTCCAATACAATCTTTGAGAAACAAACCCTTAGGAATCCAAGGATCTAGCCAGAGGTAGATACAAGCCCCATTACCAACTTTATAATCAAACAGTTGTCTGAAGCCATCCAAATGTCTCAACAACTGAGTAAAGTACCACGAATGATGACTAGACGCAGTGACATTCCAAATGGATCCTTTGATTAGAAACTTTTCATGGATTCATTTGATCCATAAAGTATCCTTTTTTGAAAGAGAGTCGCATGTAACTTGGACATGGTTTTGGTACTACTTGCTAGATAGTAGAAAATATGTAATATCAAGTAGACAATTGGGTGAACCTACTCAAACACTCATTATACAACAATTTGAAACTATGGAGTCATGAGGTTAAAGAAAAGATTGCAAACTTTTTAGTAATAGTGGTGGTATGCTTTAGGTCTACTCACCAAGAGGTTCTCAATACACCCAATTGAGTTGTTGCTATCTCTCGGTTCAGTTGTAATTCGATTGAGACCCAGTCCAATAGAATTATGGGTGTTTTCTGTTGATAATTCAGTAAGTGCTCAACTAGCCGTTTTGACTATACCAACTTGTGTGAAACGGGTAGTTTAGCAGTAATTTGACTCTTAAACGTCCTAAGAATTTTCTATATATACATTGAGATTCTAAAGAGGCTTATCATTGAGCTTAGCTTGATCTTGTGAGTACTGAGTAGGAGAGATCTCTTCAAGCCTATTCCCTTGAGAAGTCACTTAAGGGCACTCCACTTGAGCTATTAGGATATATAATATTGTCCTCAAAGATTCTATTCTACTCTGGGATGTCCTCGTTGGAGAACGTCACCAAGAATCTACATCAAGGTGCTCCAAGCTTCCTTAACTTGTAATCAAAAATGAACATCTTCTCCAAGCAATCCTCATCAAGCTGCATCTCGGAATCTTCATCAAATAGATGCAACTCCCATCCAAGGAATAAGGTATCCGATTTCGATACCGTTTCGACAGCATGGAAATCGAAATTTATGGAAATTTCGACAAAAATTTCGATAAATGCAATTGTGCCCGTTTCGACGCCAAAATGAACGAATTAATTTATGAAATTTTACAGGCGTGACCTCTACACCTAAATGCATCGTTTTATGCAATAAAATTTTATGTGGGGGGGTAGGTTAGGGAGGGGTCCTTCATGTGGGGAGGTAAGGGAACTGTCCTTTTTATTGAGGATTTCGATGAAGGATTTCGATGACAAAATGTAGGAATTAAGTTATGTAATTTTGCAATTATGAGCTATATACATGCATGTACTTATTTGTGCTCTAACATCACATATTCGATATGTAGGGCATCCCCCACACATTTTACTTGGGTTGATAGTTTGTTGTTGATATTGACTCGACAGTCAACCATTTCATTGGCCCTAAGAACATTAATGCAATGTTTCCAAGTAAAATCATTATTTATTGTGTATTTGGCTTCCTAGGACCCTCATTGTCTATTAACCACCACTAGGATACATGTCGTCCGCATTGAAGAAAATAAAATATAGCATAAAGCATGCATCGTATTAGTATTTGATAATTTGAGTAGCAAATATTAGGGAATGCAATGTAATTATGATATATTATAGGTATATGCTATGCATGAGTAATAAATGGTGAAATAACCCCAATTCCCCTATAGTCCTATTCAAAAAAAAACAATAACACAAAGGATTGCAATTATCGAAACTTCCATCGAAATTTTTCAATTTGTGTACAAAAAATCTCGAAATTGGCAAAATTCATCGAAACCGTCGAAATTTTTATCGAAATTTCGATAAATGCAATCTTGTTGGAGTTTCGATCGAAATCGGTATGGTCGCATGTTTCGGTACCATATGCTACCGAAATCGGTATTTTGGGGCGAAATTTCGGTGATTTCGCCGAAACCTTATTCCTTGCTCCCATCCTCTATGTTTTATTCTGATATTGTTGCTCTTGGCTTTCAGCATTCTTCTTGTTAGAATACAGGTTGGATCCTTGCGGAGTGAGTATTCTTCTTTATGTTTGGTGTTGTCCTACAGCCATACCAAGCATAAGTGGAGTGTTGATCCTTCTGCCATATAAGGGTCAGATGCTCTCCAGCAGCCCACAACAGAGAGAATTGTAAAGGTTTTCTTTTGTTGACCTGCAACAAGGAATACTTGGTTAAACTGCTATACCTGAAATCGATAAAAAGGTATCCCAAGGGAAACCCAAAAGGGGGTTGGATCTAGAACATTAGAAGTGCTGACCAATTATATAGTTGTGTCGACTTGTTTTTATTTCTATTTTGGTTTGATTTAATATTTTCTAGCATGTTAAATTTCATTGAATGTGTTTTGTTAATTCTGTTAGACCCCACCCCCTCTAGAACTCTAGGAATCTACATCTCATGCCATTATATTCATACATGAGGACATATAGAACTTTCCTAATCCGTTAAAAACTGTCATTTTATGTGGATCCTGAAATTGAAGCCTCCACAATAGCATAGACAATGGTGCAAGACTTCCACTTTGTGTCGACTTCGGCAGGTGTGGAAATGGAAGTTTGTGGAAACTTCTAGGCAGTTTCGAGGAAATTTAGATGCAAACATCGGTAAACTTCCGTTCCATTTTTTGGAGAAAAATAAGTGAATTTGATGGAAAATTCAACTGAGAACTTTAATTATGCTATAACTCTAAACCTACACAAGTTAATTTTACACAAAAACATGATTCACGACTCTCTAGCCCTAAGTAGGTTGATAATACAATTCGTGCTTGTAGTAGCAAGGGTCAAATGTGCAATACATATATACACATACAATTCACTATACGTCCTTCACACAATATGTAGTCAAAGAGTAGTTAAAAACCCTTCATTAACAAAGAGTGGTAGCCAATAAACATAGGAATAGATATTAGAGGTTGTGAAGAGAGTTGGAGGCACCACTTATGCCTTATATGGCCTATAGGGCACTAGTCAGTTTAAGTGGGTTGGGTCTTATCGACTTCGCCCCAACATCGATAACCTCGGGGAAACATCGACAACTTAGACGATGTTGGGACAAAACAACATTGTAAAGATCCAACTTCGTCGACAAGGGGGAAACTTCAGTTCTAAGTTGGGACCAAGTCGACATAGTAGTGGGTCGACATCGTAGGGGCTCGAAGTTCAAGACTTCGCTGAAGTTTCACCCAACTTCGGCAAAAAATTTAGTTGCATGGCATAGACCCACTACATGGCACCCCTTAGAGTTAGTAGCTAGTCCTCCTTCCATGTCAGGATTATATATGGTAAAGCAATTTGTTCCAAAAAAAATGGTTCTAAAATTTTCAGTTCCACGAGAAAAGATTGTATGGAGGCATTCACCGCAGCTTCAAATAAAATAAGTTTCTCACCAGAAACCAAGCAGTCCAAAAAACTCTTCAGTCAACTCTCAGCTTTATATATCATTGAATTCCAACAATGACAAGTATAATCGCATTACTAGAGACAAAGAAAATGGATTTTCAATATCAATCAGAGTGACTTGTGACATCAACGTGTGATGCTTGTCGGCAGTCAAAGTCACGTCAATAAGCATCACAGATTGTCAATTGTTGATTGTTATAACCAGAGAGAAGAGGAAGACGTTGATCCTCTCAAAATGTTTTATTTCATTTAATTCTTGTTCTTCATTTCTATCTTCTCAAACGAGGGGAATGGCAAAGCACTTCTCATTCAGAATTTCTAGAATGCACTTTATTTATGATCCAAAAGACCATACATGTTATGGACAGGTTTACCTATCATGCCCTGTGCCTAAGTTGGAAGCTACAAACTTCTCATGACAACACATGATTACCATTATAATCGAAACACATCTAATATGTAGAAATAATATCAAGTTAGATTGTCCTTTAGGGATTTCAGCCCTATAGAAAGTGCCCCAAAATTCGATAATGTATTGTATTATGGAGAAACATAAATCCAAAGGCCAAACACCAAAACATATGTCTATAGATGATTTTGATTTGTTTGTCCTCTTTTGAGTCCCCCTTGTTCTTCCATGTAGTATGCACCATGGTTGTATAGGCGGCCAGGCATTCCAAAGGAACGCCCAGACAGCCTAGGCACCCAGGCAGAGGCTCATGCATTTTTATATATTTTTATTTTACGGATATATGTAAAATTTCTGAAAATACAACCTTACACATATAAATATACATGATAAATATGCAATCAATGTGCTAGCATCGTATGAAGAAAGCAACAAAATCATTAGATATGGATTGAATTGTGGAAGTTTTACCTAAAGAAAATTCATATAGAAATCAGAAAGCAAAACATGTATTATGTTTGTAGAAAAAACATGTATGATACTATTATATAGAATTTAGGCTAAATCAAAACTAACAAGACTTATTGGCCATAATTTGAACTCATTTGATCCAAATTTGATCAAATTTGACCTATTTTACCCAAATTTTTGCCTAAACCAGACCTTATTTTGTATACCATGACCTAATCAATCCCAATTTTCTTAAATATTCACCTAAATGAGACAAAATTTGGCCAAATAAGAGTTAAGTCATCCAATTTAGAACAATTTCCCCCAAATCATACTTGTTTCCCCTAAATTAAACCTAATGTGCCCAATTTTGACATGATTTGGCCTAAATAAAACCTCGTTTTGTATATTAATATCCAATCAGACCTAATTTCCCCAAATTTTCCCTATATTGACCTAAACAATATCTAATTTGGCCAAATTAGACCTAATCTCACCATATCAGACCATTTCCTCAAAATCAGACTTGTTTTCCCCAAATCAGACCTAATCTGCTCAAATTTGACATAATTTGGCCTATATTCAAACCTAATCTGCATAACATGACTAAATCAAACTTAACTAACCCTAAATTTCCCTATGTTGATCTAAACGAGGCCTTACATGACCAAATCAGACCTAATTCCCCCAAGTTAGACCTAATTCCTCCAAATTAGACCTAACTCCCCCAAATCAGGCCTGTTTTCCCCCAAACTAGACCTAATTCACCCTAAATTGACCCCATTTGGGATAAATCAGACCCAATTTAACCATAAAATGACTCTATTTGATCAAATTCAGATCTAATTTATGCTAAATTAGCCTTGAATTGGCTTAATTTGGGCCTCAAAAGGCCTTAGGCAACAACTTAGGTCAATTAGGGGGCTGGACGCCCAGTTTGAGGCGGGCTGACTTAAGCCTAGGCACCCAGGCACCGCCTAAGCGGGTGCCTATACAACACAGGTAGGCACAAGCTCTTTCCATGCATTCTTCTAGTTGAATTTTCATGTTAGGATCCCTCGTTATTGTTTAGCAACACCACTCAAATCCATGTAGTCATTCATTGTCATTTATTGGTTTCGTCTTCAAGCTTCTCGCCATCATTCTAGAGCTATTTTCTCCTCTACCATTGATCAGGAAACTAGACAAGTGTTATGGGGGTTCCTTATAATATCTATTCAATGAGATAAAGATGGTTCAGTGCCTCAATAAAACTATATACAGTGGAGTACGAAAAAGAGATAAATGTGCTAATACTTACCAGCCATTCAAATTAATTGATTCTAGGTTTAGAAATATACTTCTCTATTTTAAGTCAGATTGCAGCTAAACCAGTTTCGTACATTAAGAAAGAAGATGCACCCGATAGATGCCGTAATTATTCTTAAGATAGCTTATGCTCAAAGAAATTACATTGTCAATATGATGTTCATGCAAATTATGCCACAGATTCTCACGCTATAGCACAAAACCAAGCATAATGTAAAGACTAAAGAGAGGACGAAAAAGAAATCACGAAAATGTTGGAAAATTTACCAGCCGGGCTACACGACCCAATTGTGGGAGCACGACCTAGCATACAGATAACGAACTGTTAAAATAGCATTCATGGTTGCAATTACTGGAACTAACAGAAGTCATTACCATGTTGCAAAATGACCATACTTTATAGTCTGAGTTGACACAAAAATAACAAGAAAGACCACAATTTCAGTAATAAACCTAATATTACCACTTTGTCTTTCCCCTTGGACCCAGAATCAGATTTGGATTGTCCACAAATCAATATTACAGAGCCCGGCAGTTGATCAAACATCTCTTCCAACTTCTGCACGAATTTTCTGTGTTGTGACCTTGGCACTGCTTTTAACCACTGCGAAGAATCTCGAATATAAACAATCAACGGTTCCGTGTTTGGTAAAACCTGTCAACAGAAAACAATGACAAGTTGACACGTAATGAAGTACATAAAAGTCACTGAGACCGATCTCAATAATAGAGTCAGAGGTTTGTTGGAAAACTGGCTAGTAAAAACACAATAACAACATGATATCTCAACAAACATCAAAAAAAATTCAGATTAGTATGATGCCAGAGAATAAATCAAAACATCTTAAGAGACCAGAACTAAATAAAATTGAGGTCACCTCACATAATGCCTCCATGGCGATGTACCAATCTTCTGCCTCAATAGCGTCATCATGGGTAAGGTCTTGAACTACGACCAACAAAAAGGCATTTTATTATATCATTTTGGCAACATCATAATTTGTTACCATGTAAAGTGAGTAAACGGAAACAAGAACTTCATCTGAAAGAGAATGTACCATACGCAGGCTTACACAATTATATCCAAGCAACAGCAACCATAAAACAACAGGAGGCAAAGAAATTTAAAAGTCTTAAAATATAAAAGGCAATAGAAACATAATGGACAATATCATTTTATTAAATTTGTGTAGACATACACAACTTTGGTGGTTGGTGTAGCACATCTACGTAAATTATATCCCCAACACATGGATATATTCTGAAAATTTGCAATTGGGTAAACATGATGAAATAGGAGAGATGAAATGGAGTTACGTGACGTAGAATCAGATTGATCAAGTAGAGGATGGGTTAAGTGTAACACAGTAGCTTGAAAACATAAAATATCCAATAAAGATATTTTCGTTCCAATTAGTTTTATCCTGAGTTAGAATTAGCAGCAGAGCCATTCCACCATAATAACATTGACATCCTCGAAGTTGGTCGACATCTGGGCAAGTTATCAACTTTTCCTACTTCTAATATAAGGTTGGGCCAATTACATTTGGGTCGAACATCATCGAGGTTGGTCAAAATGTCTTCAAAGTTTCTAAATACGGAAGTTTACCCAGATTTGACTTTGCTTACCATCTACATCAACAAAATATGTGAATATTTGCCAAATTTTAACAGTTTTTAGTACTATCCCGCTCCTACTTCGACCATCCAATGGTTTTAGTAAGTATACCACTGGCAAAGAAATATGGATCCCCGTGAACAACCTCCACTATCGGTGTCACAATTCAAGGATTCCTCCATACCGTTTTCTCTACGTAAAGGTACTCTTACACCAAATGACATAACATTTCCAATACATGTTGCCTTTCTACACTTCCTCTACAAGATTGGTTGCCACCGTCCTAGATAACATCCACATTCCAAAAGCTATTTTGAAGCTCCTAAACACCCGATTGAGTAAGATCTAGGAAGCTACAGATATTGACACGGACATCGAATACGGTAATGTTAGAAAATTTAGGTCACAAACACGACAATGAATATGAAAAATTTATTTTTTTAAATAATTCTTAATAAGGGTAAATTTTATTAAAATACACAATGTTTCCTTGTTTAAACAAATATATCATGAGCTTTCCAAAATAACTAATGAACATATATGTGTCTACTGTCTAGGCGGCTAGGTGGTCCTTCCCACCCAAGGGGAGCTTAGGTGCCTAGGCGTTTCTAGCCGTTCTTCATATTTGTTTATTTCTTAGATATATTTAAATGATTTTGCATATAATATTCAAGTATATACATTATTATGTACGTTTATATTGGTTATCCTTAAGCGTAATCAATCATAACTTCACCTATAGCACACTTGTCAAGACCTAAGCTAGACCTATTTGGCCTTAATCTGACCCAACCTGATCTAAATTGGACCTAATACAACTTAGTTTGCCCTAATTTGGCCTAAGTCAAACCTATTTTGGTAGAACATAACCTAGTCAGACATAACTTCACCTAGTTTGTCCTATATTGACCTAAATGAGCCAGAATTTGGCAAAATCAAACCTTATTTCCCCAAATAAGACATGTTCCCCAAATCAAACATGTTTGCCCCCAATTTAGACCTAATATGCCAAATTAGATCTGATTTTGCCGAAATCAGACCTATTTCTTCCTGAAAATAAGTGAACTTGATCAAAAGGCCTTAGGCATCCACTTTAATCATTTGAAAACCTAGGCGCCCAGTTTTAGGCGGCCCTCCTAGAGCCTAGGGGGGCTAGGTGTGCCTAGGTGGAGCTTAGGCAGGAGCTTCGATGACTATGGGTTTATCAACTATATTAATAAATATATCATAAAGCCATACAAGTCAACTTCACAATGATTGTATTTGATTTGTATGTATATATGCAGGAAATAAAAAGTCTTCACATGATTAGTTAACAATATATGGTATGAAAATACTAAACATGTGTATATCATGTATATATAGTTAATACATTATATACTTTGATACACAGTTTTGTGCATTTATATTGTGATTGTGCTAATGATGTAGGTTGGTTGACTTTGTTAGTGTAGTGGTAATGCATGATAGTTTTCGAAGAGTGTACGGTGTCATGATTGTGATTTTTGAAATCTCATGATATATTAATTAAAAAATGGAAAAATCATGTAAAATTGTTAAAATTACCCTAACAAGATATATATATATATGTACATGTGTGTGTAAGAGAGAGAGAGAGAGAGAGAGAGAGAGAGAGAGTGCATTCACATGAACTGCAAAAGAAGACAATTTTGTTTCATTTATAAGATTAACTCAAATAACAATTGCAATTGTATAAATCGAACATAAGAACAATATTCACAGAAGAAGTCATTCATATGTCCAACACAAGTTACAAAAAACACATATAAAGTTTATCCATATTTTATGTATAATGTGTTAATGTGTATGGCCTGAGCCAGCAATATGATGTTTGTACCGAGATACTTTGTAATTAATTTGATTATTAATAAAGGCAATTCCGTTTATTATGTTGGTTTCAGAAGGAGATAACGATTGAACATAACAGTAGCCTAAGAATGTTTGATTCATTGACATGATTTTGAGTTTAGGTCTAAGATGATGTGTATGCTAGGAGTATTCTTATTTAGTCCCTAGTTGAATATTATTGTGGATATTAGTACAACAATAATAATTTAAGATTAGTATTTGCGGTGATTGATGACGGACTTATTAGTCATGATATTTGATATCAAGTCGGACAAATAACAACTTGTTAGAGAAAAAGTGTACTAGATGTACCTACTTTGAGAATTATACATGGAAGCCATGAAATGGAATCAGAATCATATTTCAATTTGGCGGTGGTGATTATGATCCTTACACCTGAAGTCACTTAATGACCACATGTTGTCCTGTGAACTTTAATACTACTCAATGTGACCTTAAATAAGGGTTAACATAGAAGTAGTGACTGGTGCACTATGACACGTGGATTATTGTAAGTGATGTAGATGGAATTCGTCCCTCCTATTAGAATAATATCTAGGGCACTTGATGAGTGAGACTATGAAATGCATGGTCAAGCTCGAGTCAATATTGGATATTGAACTCACGCTAGGAAGCACGGATACGGATACATATCTGATACGGGTACGTGTACGGATACGGGGATACGGCAATTTTTGTAAATATAGGATACGGGTACGTCATGGATACGGAAATTTTAATATTTATTTTAATATTTTAAAAATAAACAATATATTTATTTTAAAATAGATGAAGACAATCAAATTTCATTCAAAAATCACAATATTTCTATAGAAAATGGAAACCAATACCATAATATCAAACAATGATTTAAAATGGGGTCTTTCATTCATATTAATGTGAGACAGAAGTTACACAAAGACATGATAATATCATATTCTAAAGCTTATTCATTTCATGTATCATGTAATGTTGTGTTGTAAAGTGAGTTGTGTCATCTGTGATGCCAAACTATCTTCTTTCATGTATGGCTAGCTACTATGAAGCACGGATATAGATACAGAAATGGATACGGGTACGGTACGGGGATATGCCAATTTTTGAAAATATAAGATACAAGTACATGGATAAAACAATGTCAAATGTTTATTTTACAATTTTGACAAGAAATACCAATTTCATTCTCAAATCACAATACAATAAGGGGAGTCTAGAGTTGGAAGTCACATGGTTTTGGGATTTTGAGGGATCACACGAGTTGGGTGCTCTCTTGGCTGCTAAATGGGTTGGTTGTATCCTAGCTACATTGAGGTCATATCCTTCTAATAAAAAAAGGAATACATCTTAAGAAGTATTTGGTATGTTGTATTAGAGAGTATCTAGGGAGTATTTTTATCATATATGCATTTAATACTGGTAGGACACCTATTTTGGAGTATTGTTGCTTGAAAGTTCTTTAAAAAGTGAAATCGAAAAAAAGACGAGGTACAAACAATAAAGAGAAGGAAGATTGGCATTTAGCAATAGGAATGGTGACTAACCTTGAACTACTTCAAGGAAGCAACTATGACAACCTTGTTGCAAGCTACTATTTAGTAGAGAGGGTTGAGAGTCTTGAGACATGAGCTGGTGTCAAATGCTAATCAAGCAATGTCATGCTCATATTTTTTTCCAATTTTTACTGACTGGATACGGCTTGGATACGGATGGATACGGATTAGGAGTATCTGATACATATCCAGGAGTATCCACAGAGTATTGGTATCCGATACGTATCGGATACGGGTACGGCATCTGTTTTGGAGTATCCGTGCTTCATAGAACTCACATATACCTCAATAGTCTACTTTAGATAAAGAAACATAAATCGTATATCAAGAGGATGATGATTCCATGTCTCAAGTTCAATCTGGTGTCAGTGATAAAAGGAGTAAACGGTCAAGGTAAAACTGATCACAAAAAGGCTGAAGTTGTTCTCCAACTCATTCATTTTCTTGGGTGGCAGTGGTGCTTCATTAGATAATACTCATTGATTGTGAAGTCGTAATATGATACATCACTACCAACATAATGTGTACCTATAGGATCACACACATAGGATGCACATGAGAGGGACTCATGTAGGACGAGCATGCCTTTTAAATAGTCTTTTTAGTAGTTTTTATAATGTTTTATCAATTTCCTTGCACTTTAGAGGTTATTTGATATTTTCCCAATTTGTCTCGAAAAGCCTCTGGTTTAGTCTCACACTGGCTAGTTGTCTAGTGAGTTGCATTTAAACACCAATATATAGTCTTTGTAATGCTCTCAGAAAAGCAGACTTGATGAATCAAATCTTTTGATGATATTATTCCTTCTGATTAGTTATTTTAGATTGGTTTAGAACTTAATAATTAGTCTTAGATTCTAGTCATTAGGTTCACTATTAGGGGCATATTTGGAAATGCCCCAATTAATAAAGTTTTAAGATTGATTGATTACTACATGTTTAGACACAGTTAAAATTATACTAGGTTATCCGCAATCCTAGAAGGTCCGCTAGATGGTCTAGTTGAACAACTAGATGTTAGACATCGGCCAATCTGACTAGCCGACTGACTAACCAAATGTCAGGGTTACTATACCCCTAGGCGATCGACTAGAAGTCTAGAACCACTAACTAATCGACTAGTCAATAGTTGGTCAAATAATATTATCAGTTGATCGACTACTTAACGATAAAGTTTTTCGGAACATTTTGAACCGTCTAGTTGGTCATAGATAGCTAGCCAATCGGTTAAAGGTCTGCGACCACCGATGGGAATACAGTTGTGGCTCTTTGTTTCTCAAATTTCATTCAAAACCTTATAACATTTGCCTCGCCTAATTAAAGGGGCATAGCATCCAGGGTTTTGGCTACTCGTTAGACAAGTTGGAAGCCCTAGTCGCCATACTCAAAGGGAGGGAGAGAGGAGATAGAGTGGTGCTAGCACGCCATAGGAGGCGGTTGTGAGTGACAAGGTGAGTTTTTACATATACATTGTTTAGTTCCTCTCTCTTACAATTTTAATTATTCCAATTATGCCCTCAATCATCTCTCTCACTAAATTGATTAAATGGATTATCAATTTCACTTAAGATCATCCATAATGGTATATAAAGTCAATAATACAAGTATTATGACATTTAGTCAATTGACATAGTCAATAATCGAATTTTGACTCCAATATTGCACCATAGCTACATCATAGCATTATAAAACTATGCCTAAAATCTCATTACAATCGGAATTACCAATTTAGAGTTATTCACATTTGAAATTTTGTGTATTATGTCAACTAATCTAGTCTAGGACCTAGGTTTTCGATTTAATTGGCCTTTTATTTTGTCACGCGGTCATTGAGACTGCTTTGGCGCGGTCCACTCGCTGGGATTTAATCCCAGCCGCCCGATTAAATGCGCACTGATCCACTTTGGATCCAAGGGTTAAAACCTCGTCTTCTACCTCCGAAAGACTCAGTCCCCGCTGGTAGCTAAACCTGCGACTCCTCCAACGGCCCTCGCGCCCGAACCCCACCTCCTCCTCACAAGATATTTGGAGGATGACTCCCTCTCACCCGAGCGAGCCCAACGGTGGTGACCACGTCACCTAACTCCCTCGGATCAGGGAGAACGATCCCCCGCATTTCCGCACCTCTCACTGGTGGCGGCGCACAGATTAGGGCTTAGCCCTCTACACCACCTCGCATCTATTTAAGGCCCCCAAAAGCTTCTCCGACCTCCCTTTAATCTCTTCGCACTACCAATTTCCACCGAGACTTGCCCCTTTTCCTCGACCTCAACCGAGCTTCGCCTCACTTGTCTCGACTTCCCCCTCGCTCCAGAAGCTCCCTCCATCCAATTGAGCGCGGCTACACCATCCAGGGACCCCGGCGAGTCGAGGAGCGCCTTCAGTTGGTGTCGCGGAGCATAGAATTAAATGTCCGATTTCGATGTCGTGTCTGATGGCCCAGAAACAGAATTTTTTCGAAATTTCGCACGAAATTTCGATATTTACGACCCTAACGATTTCGATGACCAAATAAGCGAATTAAATTATGAAAATTTACCAGGACGATCTAAACACCAAGATCTACTCAAGTATGCAATAATATTTCATATTGGATATGTGGGGTGGGGGGTCTCCCACATTTGTAAGTGAAGGAAGCTGAACAATTTTGACAGAATTTCGATGGCAATTTCGATGACAAAATGAAGGAATTAGATTATGAAATTTTGCATACACAATGTTTAGACAAAGATACACTAGATTATATATTAAAGTTATATGTTTAGAGGTTAGGGTGGGATCCATGTCTTAATGAGTGAGTGCACAAATGAACAGAATTGTCAAGTCTGTTAGACTGTAAACAGCTTATAAATCCACAATTCATCACTTAGACCTTAAAACTTACAGTTGCAAGTTACAAACTTACATGTTACAACTTATATAAGTCTAGTGTTCAAATTTAGTTAGGTTACATGGGTCATGTATACATAGATCAAAGAAAATGCATTATTTTTAAGTCATTTTATGTATACATATGTGTAATAATAACAAATTTATTGTAGAATTGCAGACTTAATACTATTATTTCATAGATCCACAAGTTTGTTTGTAGTTCATGTGATTTTCGAAAGAGAATCGCCAAAATACCTAACATGTAGTAGGTAGTAGCAGCACTTAGAACTTTGTTATTTTTCATAGTATCTCTTCACATCTTTTAGAAGAGTGTAAACATAGAAAGAGGTATACATGGGCTAGGGATAGGGGAAACGTACCTTAGAATCAAAGAAAATAGCCTCTATAAGCAAAAGATACAAAGAGAATCGCCAAAATACCTAACATGTAGTGGCAGCAGTCTTAGGAACAAATATTTCGAAACTTCTATCGAAATTTTGTGCCATTTTGCAAAATTATGGCCCAAACTGGGCGAAATTTGCACTGTTCTGCGAAATTTCGCACCTAAGTGCGAAATTTTAGCGAAATTTCTGCGAAATGACGTCCCATTCTCTGCGTACATGCGTTTCGATGTCCGATTGGAAAAAAAATCGGAAATTTCGAGCGAAATTTCGCAATTTCGATCGAAATTTTGTACGATGTTGCGGAGGCCCAGAGCCGCGGGTCGACAAGCTGTGCAACCAAGCTCCAAGAGCTTCACCGCCGGCGAGGTTGAAGCCTGCTAGGAACCGAAGGAGGATCGTGCGCACCTCAGCAGACCTCCGCGGAGCTTTTGACTCCCTCAATCCAACCCGAGGGCAGGTAAATCTTAATTCCACTTTTCAACCTGGTTTGATCGGAATACAACGCCCAGACCACCTCCGATCGAGCTGCTGAGCTCACCGAACTCGGGGGAACCCCGCGAAGAGGATCCGCCCATCCTCACACTCCCAGACACCCCCTAGCCAGCCTGAGTTGCTTCCACCTTCTCCTGTGTAGTTGCCCGGCCATCGTTGTTGCCAAGCGTGCGAGGAAGACAATCGAGGAGGCAGAGTTACTAATCTGCCCTGACCCGTCGTGATGCTAAGCAAACCCCAAAAGGGGCATTTACGTCGTATACCTCATCTTTGACCCGGTTGACCGAGGCTGGCTCGCGGGTTAAGGAGAGGATCCGCGTAGCCGGATCCCTCTTCTGATCCGCGAGACCAGCAACCCCCTTTTTCCTTTTTTTATTTTTCGTTTATTTCCTTAGAAATTTCCTGATTGGTCAGAATTTATGAAAACCCTAGAAAATGGTAGGATTACCAGAAAATATCGAGTAAATATACCATTTTCATCAGAAAAATCTAATCTATTTAAATAAAATCATTCCAGGACCTAGATCTGATTCCTTCTCTGAAAATATGGCCTACATACCTAATGACCCCTTAATATTTATATATTGTGTAATAATGGTTATTACTGATTTCCAATCTGCCTTGGGAACAGATAAAACCCTAATTAGTGTTCCAATCATCATGTCACTCGAAATCCTATCTAAGAAAGATAGTTGATTCAATAATTGAGAAGAACCCTAATTTCTAGTTTTGCTCACCTTATCATGAATACTATGTACAATTTATGAAAAACCCTAATAACTAAAATGTCCTTGAATAACCTGGACGACCCTAATCTCAGACCCCAACTCTGAAACCTATGCATCCTAAAGTGACATCCCAAATAACCTAAACCTTAATTATAATAGTAATTAATGTTGATTGATGAGAAACCATGGTGACTTTAGGGTTTTGCTATATTTCAGGGTGATCTACTATCTTTCTCCTAACTTAGGACTGGTGGAATTCAGATCTGAGAATTAAAGGTACGTGGATATAATTATATGACTAGATTTTGCTGGATGTTAAGTATATGTAATTGTTTGCATGAAATTGATATACATTGATGGATGTGGATATATGATTAATTGATGATTTACCGCCTTGAACATAAAAGAACATAATTGAATATAAGTGAAATGTAGTTACTAGTGGTGCTCATTAATCTCCCTATTAGAGAGGGAAAGCATTAATGTTGACTAGCACCTCCCTAATGGTACAAGGTACGCATAGAGATCCCTAATGGTACAAGGTACGCAGGGATAGGGCCCAATATTTATGATTGTGCTAAGTCCACCATAGTAGTGCATATTCATTCTAAATAAGGTTAATAACTTGGGATTTCCTGATTTTCTGCCTCTAAATAATGTTTTCATTCTCTTTCTCCAATTATGAGTATTTTATATACCAGCATAGTATAGCTTTTAATTCCATGTACCAACTTTGTTGATGTATTTGTTTCTCGTATTTTCTAGGTACAAGGAACAATTGACAATATATGAAGCACATCAAAGTACCTGAAGCCACTAAATAATGATCATGGAGGATAATATGAGATAGATTTCCACTTCTCATCATATTCATTTCAGTTAGATAGTTTTTTTTCTTCTAGATGATGTAATAGGATACTATAGATCCTATGTAATAATCGCATTTCCTTTTTCATAGACTTATTCTACTCCTTTCTCAAGTATTAATATGTATAACTTTATCTTTTATCAATGAATGAAGTGTTGTGTGGCTATGATGTGGACATAATCTTGGCTTATCTCTGTTTTTAGTTGACTATCTTGATTTCTATTATTTTCCCTTTTGACATTTATAGATATGAGTGCACGCATATCTGTATATGTCACTAAGGAAAGTATGTAGAAATTGGGGTCGTCACAGCGGCTCTGTCTTGGCAGTTCCAAAAGCGCACCATGGAGTTCCCATCATCCTCGTTGGCTACGTAGAGGTATAGACAACGAGCAACAACTTTAGAGGATGCTTTCTTCAATGTGTGTGCATCTCCCAAGCTATACATGCCACCCACGAGGAACACGGTGTTGGATTTACTCCACAACAGGGTATATCTCGCACCCCTTCTTTTGAATATATCGTTACTAATGAGATCCGCCTACATGGTTTTAGGGAAAATAATTGGTTTTTTGCACCTGTTGCCTCCCAAATCCTTGCAGTGGTATAACTGCCACATCATTCTACAATATATTTGGGTTTTAATCTATATGGTTGGATCGACTTTTTGTTGTGTGTGTTGTTGAATAAGTGAAGGTAATGATTGTTGATATGCATATCATGTTAATCATCCACACCACTGATGATTCTTTTGGCCTGATGGAGGACGACTATGTAAAACTTTTATAATGCACGGAATGCTAAGTTCTTTAGACCTTATAGGGGCAACATCCTCTCGACATTAACCGAGCAGCACGATCTCCGGGTAGGGGCGTTACCGCTATGTACCATGTCATGTTTGCGAGGTGTAGAATATTATTTCATAGGAAATGTCCTTGTGAAAATTAATCTACAGTTATAATACATACATATATATATTTATAAATCATACATGTCACCTTCAAAAATATTTTTTGGTGGATGTTTGCATAGTTATGGGCTATGGCAAACATCCCATGATTTGCATGAGTTTGATGTGCAAAATGTTGGATTAACGGTTGGTTCTACATGTATTCGGCTTGCACGACGAGCCTTGCCTTTATCTCTCCATATGTAAATGTTTCTATTCACTATATTTCCCCTCGAATGTAACTAAAGGTTTTCCCTTACACATATGATGTAATAGGTATGTCAGATGGAAATGGTTTTTTTATGGAGGTATTGGCGTGATGAGAAAGATAGTCTTAAAGATCTAACTCCAAGGAGTGACATTGGAGTTGTTCACAATAATGGAGGATGAATGCAGCCTATGAAGCACGGATACTCCAAAACAGGTGTCGTACATGTATCTGATACGTATTGGATACCAATACTCCGTGGATACTCCTGGATACGTACCGGATACTCCTAATCCGTATCCTTCCGTATCAGGCCGTATCCAGTCAGTAAAAACTAGAAAAAAAAACTTGGGCATGACATTGCTTGATTAGCATTTGACACCAGCTCATGTCTCAACCCTCTCTGCTAAGTAGTAGCTTGCAGCAAGGCTGTCATAGTTGCTTTCTTGAAGTAGTTCAAGGTTAGTCACCATTCCTCTTGCTAAATGCCAATCTTCCTTCTTCTCTTTATTGTTTCTACCTCCTATGTTTTTTGGGATTTCACTTTTTAAAGAACTTCAATATGTAATCTGGATTTTTGTTTATTCTTTATTGCAAACCAATCCATTCACCTTTACATGGTACTTCCGGATGCTTTCCCTGCTAAAGTGCAAGTTTTATGCACGTTGATGCCCTCCATATTCTATGAAAGGCTTCAATTTAGTATTGTTGGGTTAACATGCCTCTTGTTTTGGTGACTAAATCCTTTGTGATTTATTCTGAATTTCTATCTAGATAATATCTATTTCATCTCCTTTGAAGATAATCATTGCATCCCCATCCTTAAGTCTCCCCCTATGAAGCATCGATACTCCGAAATAGGTGTCCTACCAGTATTGAATACATATTTGATACTAATACTCCCTAGATACTCTCTAATACATACCAAATACTTCTTAAGTCGTATTCCTTTTTTTATTAGCATGAAATGACCTCAATGCAACCAGGATACAACCAACCCATTAGTAGCCAAGAGAGCACCCTACTCGCGTGATCCCTCAAAATCCTAAAACCATGTGACTTCCAACTCTAGACTCCCCCTATTGTATTGTGATTTGAGAATTGAGAATGAAATTGGTATTTTCTGTTAAAAATTCAAAATAAACATTAAAACAACTGTTGTATCCATGGTGTACCCGTATCTTGTATTTCAAAAATTGTCGTATCCCCGTACCGCACCTGTACCTGTATCCATTTCTGTATCTATATTTGTGCTTCATAGTAGCTAGCTATACATGAGAGAAGATAGTTTGGAATCACATATGAGACAACTCACTTTACAACACAACATTACATGATACATGAAATGTGAAAGGTTTAAAATATGATATTATCATGTCTTTTTGTAACTTGTATCACATTAATATGAATGAAAGACCCCTTTTTAAATCATTGTTTGATATTATAGTATTGGTTTCCATTTTCATTAGAAATATTGTGATTTTTGAATGAAATTTGAATGTCTTCATCTATTTTTAAAATAAATATGTTGGTTATTTTTTAAAATATTAAAATAAATATTAAAAAATTGTCGTATCCATGACGTACCCGTATCCTATATTTTCGAAAATTGTTGTATCCACGTACCCATACATGTACTCGTATCCGATATGTATCTGTATTCGTGCTTCTTAGAATGCAGGTTTACGTGGGAATCCACATCTTGGTGATGCATGAGATGCAATACCTTAGGTGGACAACAATCCTTTGTGGCTCCAAAGGACTGCATTAGTATTGACATAACCAATACTTATATGTTTCTGGTATGTGGGCATAATGTGTATATGATGCATATTATAAATGTAGTGTTTGGATATGTCATAGAATTAAATGTCCGATTTCGATGCCGTGTCCGATGGCCCAGAAACAGAAATTTTTCGAAATTTTGCACGAAATTTCGATATTTACGGCCCTAACGATTTCGACGACCAAATAAGCGAATTAAATTATGAAAATTTACCAGGACGATCTAAACACCAAGATCTACTCAAATATGCAATAATATTTCATATTGGATATGTGGGGTGGGGGGTCTCACACATTTGTAAGTGAAGGAAGCTGAACAATTTCGATAGAATTTCGATGGCAATTTCGATGACAAAATGAAGGAATTAGATTATGAAATTTTGCATACACAATGTTTAGACAAAGATACACTAGATTATATATTAAATTTATATGTTTAGAGGTTAGGGTGGGATCCATGTCTTAATGAGTGAGTGCACAAATGAACAGAATTGTCAAGTCTGTTAGACTGTAAACAACTTATAAACCCACAATTTACCACTTAGACCTTAAAACTTACAGTTGCAAGTTACAAACTTACATGTTACAACTTATATAAGTCTAGTGTTCAAATTTAGTTAGGTTACAAGGGTCATGTATACATAGATCAAAGAAAATGCATTATTTTAAAGTCATTTTATGTATACATATGTGTAATAATAACAAATTTATTGTAGAATTGCAGAATTAATACTATTTCATAGATCCACAAGTTTGTTTGTAGTTCATGTGATTTTCGAAAGAGAATCGCCAAAATACCTAACATGTAGTAGTTAGTACTAGTAGCAGCACTTAGAACTTTGTTATTTTTCATAGTATCTCTTCACATCTTTTAGAAGAGTGTAAACATAGAAAGAGGTATACATGGGCTAGGGATAGGGGAAACCATGGTACTAAACATCCTCGACATCTGGCGATATATCCTCGATGTTACATATGTCTACGCCTGTCGACGTCGAAACCTAGTAAACTTCCTTGGCATCGATGTTGCCTACTTGTTGACGTGTGTCAATGAGTTCAACCTACTTGGTGATGAAATTGACTTAGCTAGCTCAAAGCCTCCCAGCTTTTCGATGATCTTTGTAGTTATTATTGTTGCACACATAGTGAAGGCATAACGAACTTGTAGGAAATCATTCTTCACATTGAGATGACTATTTCTTTGGTTTCTAACTAGAGAGTAATGTTAAGTTTATTCCTCTATTAAATTTCCACAAGTTTTGCAAAATTTGGTGTTGACCTAATAAAATTTCACCTCTGTTACTTTTTCCCCTCTTTGATAAATTGATGTATTTGAAAATAAGCTCATGTTTTTTAATTCTAGAATGTGATCCAATTGGGATTTTTGTACATACTGAACACATATATAGAACAAATCTAAGTTCTAAACATTTTGTATAGAAGATTATAAACGGAGTATGTGTTTACCAAAATTTTGATGTTTTATGCCAAATTCCCTCTCAATCTCATTATTTTTTAGCTTATTTTGCGTTGAAGTGTTAGTCCAAGACTTCCTCAAAGTTTCCTTACATGTTCCAAAAACTTCCACTTTCTTGCCTGTTGAAGTTGACACTAAGACGTCTTTTACATTTGCACGTGATTGTGTTTTTCTCTATAGGTAAACATGTATGGATGACTATATACAGACATATATTTAGTTTTTAAGATAGATTTAATGAAATTTATCAAATTTCATCATGAAACTATTTGAGCTTAATTTTTGTCAAAGATGTGTCGAAGTTTGGCTGTAAAAATCCTCGAAGTTTCCTCGATGTTTCCACAAACTTCCACTTCCACGCCTGTCGAAGTCAACTCAAAGTCGAAGTCATGTTCCATGGGGGAAACATACCTTAGAATCAAAGAAAATAGCCTCTATAAGCAAAAGATACAAAGAGAATCGCCAAAATACCTAACATGTAGTGGCAGCAGTCTTAAGAACACATATTTCGAAATTTCTATCGAAATTTTGTGCCATTTTGCGAAATTATGGCCCAAAGTGGGTGAAATTTGCACTGTTTTAGGTGCGAAATTTTAGCAAAATTTCTGCGAAATGACGTCCCATTCTCTGCGTACATGTGTTTCGATGTCCGATTGGAAAAAAATCGGAAATTTCGATCGAAATTTTGTACCATGGGATATGTATATGTATATATACACCTCGAATAAAGTATTAAGTATAAGATGCCTTCCAATGTGCAACGCACATTAGATCCTTGATTAACATGCATGAGCTTGCCAAAGCAAAGTGCATTGTCCATCTTGGTGAGATGTGACAATATATGAGAGTCTGCCAAAGTAGGGCACATAATGTATTGGCATTTGGTTAGACATAACTAGGTGACCTAAATAGGATAAAGAACCTACATGCATATAGATGGCATATATTTCATATGATGAAATATGACAAGGAGTTATGCATCCGTCTATCCACAAGTTGCATTTGATGCGATAGGAAACCTTGCCTCCCTAAATAGTTAAGTTGTGGGTGATCAGCCAATGCTAACTCATGACTTGATGAAATAAGGATATTGGCCCACTAGGAGATTGCTACTCTTAATCTTTCAAATCAAAACTGAAGGCTACTATTTTGAGATAAAATTGTGTGGCAATATTTTAATTCAAGGCCTAATTAATAGCGATAAAACTTTTCATTTTAAAATTTTGATTGCTGCAATTTTTTCTTGTAAATCAAATGTCAAAGAATCACTTCTCGTTGTAATCGGTCCTAAAAAATTAAATGAAAATAATTTCCTTGATTGATACAAGTATTGAGAATTGTTGTTATGCATAAGTGCAAATTCTATGCCCTGCATACACCACAACCAGGTGAACCAACTCCAAATGCGCTTAGAGCGACAAGGGGAACTTATCGTAAGCATTCTAATGACACCATGACATCAAATGTCTCATCCTATGCTCCATGAACCATGAGCTTCAAAAGCAACATGAGAACATGGATGGAATGAAATGATCATGCAATTGTTGTCAGAACCTTATTGTCAATTCATCATGAATTACAACATGGAACATTTTTAACAGAGTTACTATCCATGTTGAACAAGTGACACTGGAATGAAAAAAGACAAGCCCAAAATTGTGTTGATTGTCAACAAAGGATCAAGAAAGTCTAAGGGAAAAGGCAAAACCAAGATGAGATATAAGGCTAGCCAAAAGTCTTAACTCTTCTGCACTTAAAGCAACAAAAAAAGTGGGAAAGGAAAACAATTGCCATCGTTGTCACCAGACTGGATATTAAAAAAGAAATTGCTCTCTCTGCCTAGAGGATCTGAGAAAGAAACAGAGGATAGATATCTCCACTAAAAGTATAATATGTTACGGAGATAAACTTATTTACTTCATTATGGGAATCATATACTAGTAGTGGATCTCATATATGCTCTAATGTGAAGTATCAAAAGAAAAAAAGGACACCCTTAAAGGAGAGAGGTGAATCTACATATTGCTAATGGAGTAAGAGTTATTGCAACCACAATAGGAACCTATCATTTATCTTCGTTGAGTGGGCTTGTAATAGAATTAGAGAACTATTATTACGTACATGTCGTAGATAGGAACATTAATTAGGTTTCTTGTTTGGACAAGAATGGTTTTTGTTTCTTATAAATAATAGTCGATGTTCTATTTGTAAAGATGAGATCTTTTATGGCAATGCCCTAATTTTATCGTCTTCATTTGTTAGATCTTAAGACAAGTGTATATAACATAAACACCAAGAAGCTAAAACTCAATGAATAAAAAAAACATATCTCTGACATTGTCACTTAGGCAGCATAAAGAGAAGCGCATTTCTAGACTATAAAGATGAATATCTAGACTGATTTGATTTTGAATTAATAAATACATGTGAATCTTGTTTTAGTTTATTGGAAAAAATCACAAAAGTGGTTTTTACCGGTAACAGCGAAAGAGCGAGTGACTTAGGACTCATACATATCAAGGCATTTGAACCTTTTAGCACAAATGTTAGAGGTTATCAATACTTCATTACATTTATCGGTGACCTCTATAGATGTGGCTACATGTATCTAATGAAACACAAATCAGATCTATTGAAAAGTCCAAGAAATTCATAAATGAAGTATAGAATCAACTAGACAAGAGTATTAAAGCACTTTAATCAGATCGAGGTAGGGAATATAGAAGGCAAGAGTTTTAGGCCCTTTTAAGAGATCGTGGTATTGTATAACAATTGACACTATCTAGAACAACACAACGTAATGGGATACTCCCTAGAAATTGCAGCGTTTACATTTAACCGTGTACCTTCAAAATTGGTTCAAAATACATCATATGATATATGGACACGAAACGTCCCAGTGAGTCTTTTATGGAGATTTTGGGATGTAAAGTCTATGTTAGGAAATACTTTTTTGAAACCCGTGGACCAACATTAAATAAATGTTATTTTGTTGGATACCCTAAGAAAACCAAGGGATATTACTTTTATATTCCATCTGACAAGTGTTTGTTGTCAGATTTGTTGTATTCATTGAGAAGGAATTTATTCCCAAAGGAACCAATGGAAAGAAAATAGAACTCGAGGAAGTTCAAAAACAACAAGGAACATTGAAACTATGGAGAAACTTGAGGAACAAGAGAAACACAAGCTGATGTAGAATCTCACATTCTTCATGTAGCATTAAGACCTCAAAGATCTAGTAGGACACACCTAGCGATAGAGAGATTTGAATTTCTCATGAGTCAACAAGGCATTAAGAGACCAATTCTGAGAATTGGCTTGAAGACGTGAGATCCAGGATGGACTCCTTGACAAAACCACCTGAAGGGGTAAATCCTATAGAATGCAAATGGATCTTTAAGAAGAAGAGCAATGTGGATGGTAATGTACAAGCCTATAAAGGGTGATTGGCTACAAATGGTTTCCTGCCAAAGTAAGGTGTTGAGTGTTGACTGTGATAACCTTTCTTACTTGTTTCCAGTGTTCTTAAATGCAGCCTATGCGGGTGCATATGCGGTTTGGCCATACAACTGTTGCACATAAGTACATGCAGACCCAATGGCTATAGACTGAATAAGCGGGTTGTGGTCCGCATATGTGGCCGATTGGGCACCACATTCTGTATCCAACATCCAATTCAAATAAAAACCTAAACTAACCCCCCCCCGTCCCCGACAGTCACTCACACACGCACTTTGAACCTCGACACTCACAACAGGAGACGCGGCGACCTAGGGGCCTTGGCATCCCTTCTCTGGGGGGGGGGGGGGGGGGGGGGGGGGCTTTCTTCCTCCATCGGCAATCAGCAGCGGCCTTTCTTCCTCGATGGGCGACGGCCTCTCTCTCTCCAGCGACAATCTCTCCATTTCCAATGGTTGGACCAAATTCTCCTCCTCCAGTGGTCCTTCTCTTGATGTGAGCGACAACTTCCCCAAATGTTGCGCTATGATACAACCTCCTCCCCTCTTCTTGAGGCTGGCCTACGGAGGGAACAAGTATCTTCTCCACATCCCCACTTCTTCTCCCTTTCTCTTCTTCTTGTCTAGTTCTCTCTCAGTTCGACACCATAACTGCTAGTTTTTCTATTACTATTGCTGCATAATAATGACGATCATCTCCTCCCTATTTCCGTCTCCAATTCCTCTTCATTCCATATTTCCCCTCCTCTCCATTTCTTATCTTCATGTCCATTTCTCTCTATTTGACGCCATAATCAATTGCTATCTTTTTTGTGTTGCAGCTACTTAATTGTCACGGTTACCTTCTTCTCCTAATTTCTTTGATCCCAATTCTTCTTCATTCCATATTTTTATTCTTATCTTTGACCCCAATCCTTCGTCATTCCATATTTCTATTCTTCTTCCTGTTTATCTAGTTTGAACGTAACTTGCTATATTTTTTTATTACTAATGCTCCACTAATTCAAATATTGATTTCCCTATTTACTCAACATAGTTTGCTTGCTTTTTCTTCTTCTACTCCCTATTAGCTTTCTCACGGCAACTTTGTTGGTTCCATTCTAATCTCTACTTCTCCTATCTAGTTTTCACTTTTCACCGAATTCTCTGATTTCCTGACTGGTTATATTGATGTCAATTGGTTGGCTTCTCCTGTTATTTTGTTATTCCCCTAAAAGCTTATTGACACCCAATCCATTTATTGACTTCTCCATAATACTTCTCCTATTTTCTTTACCTACTTCCTATTTGCTTAATAAGACGGACGATAGAGACAACTATGATTAGACTCATTTCATATCATAAGATGTACTTTTGAACTATTAGATGATTAGATGTTATTTTGCTATGTTTTTGACACATCATAAACTGTGTTCACTGTTACCATTCTTCTATCATGTTAAATTACATCTGTGACAGAGTCAGGTATTGTAGAAAGTTCAGGGTTGCACAACGTGTGCACCCTCATATATATATAACTGAGACAATTACAGAGAGGTCCATATATAAAGGAAAATAACAAAAACAAATAACATGCTTAAGTAAAACAGGAAATACATAATGTAACACTCCCCCTCAAGTTGGAGCATAGATGTCAATCATGCCCAACTTGTCCAGCAGCATGCAGAACTGTTTCTTAGCCAAGAGCTTGGTGAAGATATCAGCAACTTGGTCTTCAGATCGTGTGAATGGAGTGCATATCTTGCCAGCAAGAATAGACTCTCTGATAAAGTGGCAATCAACTTCGATATGTTTGGTGCGCTCATGATAGACAGGATTATTTGCAATGAAGATGGCAGCTCTGTTATCACAATGCATAGGAATGGCCGATGAAGACTCAATCCCAAATTCTTTCAGAAGAGAACGCACCCACAACAACTCACAAGCAGTATGGGCCATGGCCCTGTACTCAGCCTCAGCACTAGACCTGGCCACTACATTCTGTTTCTTGCTTTTCCAAGTGACAAGATTTTCCCCTATAAAGGTACAGTAGCATGAAGTAGATTTTCTATCAACTTTGTTGCCTGCATAATCGGAATCAGATTATCCTTCAAGAACACAGTGCCCATTCTTTTTAGAATGAAGTCCCTTGCCAGGAGATTTTTTTCAGTATCTCAAGACTTGGCATGCAGCATCCCAGTGGCATTGTCTGGGTTTGTCGAGGTATCTGCTAAGAAGACCCACTACAGTAGCAATATCAGGACGAGTAACAGTTAAATAGATCAATTTACCAATCAGCCTCCTGAATTTTTTATGATCAGTAAACATAGCAGAAGAATCATCATCCCAATTGACATTGGGATCAAGAGGAGTATCTGAAGGTCTCGCACCAAGCATACCAGTCTCCTAAAGGATATCAAGAACATACTTTCTCTGCGAAAGAACCAAGGCATTAGAATTTCTAGAGACTTCTATGCCAAGAAAGTACCGGAGTCTGCCTAGATCTTTGGTAGCGAAATGCTTGCCCAAATGATCTTTGGTAGCCTGAATACCAAGAGTGTCGCTGCCAGAAATAATAATGTCATCAACATATACAATCAGAACAGTAATACCAGCAGAAGTCTTTTTTGTGAAAACAGAATGGTCAACTTGTGACCGCAGAAAGCCAAAGTCAATCATAATCCTGCTCAGCTTATCAAACCAGGCACGAGGACTCTTCTTGAGCCCATAGATAGACTTCTTGAGCCTGCATACTTTGTGAGACTCCCCCTGAGCAACAAACCCAGGAGGTTGCTCCATATACACCTCCTGTAAGTCACCATATAGAAAAGCATTTTTCACATCAAGCTGCATAAGAGGCCAGTTTAGATTCACAGTAACAGATAAAAGAATCCTGACAGAGTTAAGACGAGCAACAGGAGAAAAAGTCTCAAAATAATCAATGCAATAAGTCTGAGTGTATCTCTTCGCAACAAGCATTGCCTTCAACCTTTCAACCGTACCATCAGGTTGATATTTGACTGCATAAACCCACTTGCAGCCTACAGGCTTACACTGAGGAGGTGGATCCACCAGCTCCCAAGTGTCTCTGTCAGTAAGAGCAAGCATCTCATCATTCATAGCAGATGTCCAAGTTGTACTTTGCAAAGCTTCCTGAACATTCTTTGGTACAGCCACAGCAGATAAGGCAGATACAAAATTGCTGGAATGAGTATTTAGATGAGCAGTAGACACACAGTGAGCAATGCTATGGGAAGTGCAAGAACGAGTACCCTTACGGAGAGCAATAGGTATGTCAAGATCAGAGTTTACCTCAGGAGCAGCAGAACCTTCTGGAGGAGAAGATTGGTTGTCTTGGGGGGGTACATGTGTGGAAGGTGCTTTATTCCTGCGATGATAAACAATAAGAGGAGGGTCTTGCTTTGCAGTAGTCTCAGTATCAGTGCGGTCAGGCATACAGTCAGCAATAACAGGTAAAGGAGGAGCCAGAATATCTGTCTGCAAACTATCTCCTGCTGAAGAATAATACGGTGTATCCTCAAAAAAGACAACACCACTACTAGTAAACCACTTCCGAGTGCTGGGATTATAACATCTGTAACCCTTTTGAGTGCGAGAATAGCCCAAAAAATGCATTTAGCAGCTCGAGGAGATAGCTTATCAAAAGTAGGTCCAAGCAACCGAACAAAATAGGTACACCCAAAAATTCTAGGAGGCACAGGAAACATGGAGATGTCAGGGTACAAAACTTGGAAGGGAATTTTATTCCCAATAACAGACGATGGCATCCTATTAATCAGAAAACATGCAGTCAAGATAGCTTCAGGCTAATAAGAGCGGGGCACATGAGAATGCATCATTATTGTTCTGGTAACTTCTAATAAGTGCCTATTCTTTCGCTCAGCAACACTATTTTGCTGTGGGGTATAAGCACACGAAGTTTGATGAAGAGTACCCACAGATTTACAAAAAACAGCCACATCTTGCTTAACAAATTCTAAAGCATTATCAGTGTGAAAGGTTTTAATAGGCAAACCAAACTGCGTCTTTATTTCAGCAAAAAAATATTTAATAGTAGACAACACTTCAGACCTACTTTTTAACAGAAACAGCCAAGTAGTCCTTGAAAAATCATTGTAGATAATCAGGGTTTCAGAGAGCATAGGGTTGCACAAAGTGTGCACCCTCATATATATAACACTGTGACAATTACAGAGAGGTCCATACAGAATAAACAAATAACAAAATAAATAACAGAATATAGAAAACATATATTGTAACACTCCCCCTCAAGTTGGAGCATAGATATCAATCATGCCCAACTTGTCCACCAGTGTGCAGAAATGCTTCTTAGCCAGAAGTTTCGTGAAGATATCAGCAACTTGATCTTCAGATCTCGTGAAAGGAGTGCAAATTTTACCAGCCAGAACAGACTCTCGAATAAAATGGCAATCCACCTCAATATGCTTGGTGCGCTCATGATAAACAGGATTATTGGCAATGAAAATAGCAGCTCGATTGTCACAGTGCATAGGAATCGCATAAGAAGATTCAATCCCAAGTTCATGCAAAAGAGAGCGCACCCAGAGAAGTTCACAGGCAGTATGGGCCATAGCCCTGTATTCAGCTTCAGCACTGGAGCGAGCTACAACATTTTGTTTCTTGCTCCTCCAAGTCACCAAGTTACCCCCTACATAGGTACAGTAGCCAGAGGTGGATTTCCTGTCAATCCTGCTGCCCGCATAATCTGAATCAGAATAGCCTTCAAGTTTACAGTGTCCAGATTTCTTGTAATGCAAACCTTTGCCAGGTGCCCTTTTTAAGTATCTCAGAATGTGACATACAGCATCCCAATGACACTGTCTAGGCTTGTCCAAGTACCTGCTCAGAAGACCAACAGCAGTAGTAATATCAGGACGAGTAACAGTCAGATAAATCAATTTCCCAATAAGTCTCCTGTATTTCTTTGGCTCAGAAAACATAGGTGAGGTATCATCGTCCCAATCAACGTTGGGATCCATAGGAGTATCTGAAGGTCTTGCTCCCATCATACCAGTTTCCTGCAAGATATCAAGTACATATTTCCGTTGGGACAATACAAGAGCACTAGAGTTCCTGGAAACCTCTATACCCAGAAAGTATCGTAATCTGCCCAAGTCTTTGGTAGCAAAATGCTTACCCAAATGAGTTTTTGTGGCCTGAATACCTGCAGAATCACTGCCTGAAATAATGATATCATCTACATAGACAATCAGAATAATAATCCCTGCAGACGTTTTCTTCGTGAAGACAGAATGATCCACTTGAGACCGTAGAAAGCCAAAATCAGAAAGAATCCTGCTTAATTTATCAAACCAGGCACGTGGACTTTGCTTAAGCCCATAAATAGATTTTTTAAGCCGACAAACTTTATGAGACTCCCCCTGAGCAACAAACCCAGGAGGTTGCTCCATGTAAACCTCTTCTTGCAGATCACCATATAAGAAAGCATTCTTCACGTCAAGCTGTAGAAGGGGCCAGTCAGAATTTACAGCTACAGATAACAATATTCTAACAGAATTCAAGCGAGCAACAGGGGAAAAAGTCTCAAAATAGTCAATGCCGTAGGTCTGAGTATATCCTTTGGCAACCAATCGAGCTTTCAACCGTTCAACTGTACCGTCCGGTTGATATTTGACAGTGTAAACCCAGCGACAACCAACAGGCTTGCACTGAGGAGGAGGATCCACCAGCTCCCAAGTGTCTCTATCAGTCAAAGCTGTCATCTCATCCTGCATAGCAGAAGTCCATGCTGTACTCCGCAGAGCATCCTGAATAGACTTAGGAACAGTAACAGCAGATAAGGCATGTACAAAATCACGCGCCGGAGCAGTGAGATGATCAGTAGATACAAAATGAGCAATACTATGAGACGTGCAGGAACGAGTTCCTTTGCGAAGAGCAATAGGAATATGTAAATCAGATTGTACCTCAGGAGAAGCAGAACCTTCTGGAGGTGAAGATTGGTCGGCTGGGGGGGGTACATGAGAAGAAGGTGCTTTGTTCCTGCGCTGATAAACACGAAGCTGAGGACGAACTGGCATCTCAGTATCAACTGTCTCAGGTACACAATCAGACAGAATCGGCAAGGGTGGTGCAATGAGATCTGGTTGCAATTTGTCTCCCCCAGATGAATAAAAAGGAGTGTCCTCAAAAAATACCACATCACTACTAGTCAACCACTTTCTCGTAGCAGGATTATAACAGCGATAGCCTTTTTGAGTCCTCGAATATCCCAAGAAAATACATTTAGTTGCACGAGGCGAGAGTTTATCAGAAGACGGGCCAAGAAGACGGACAAAACACGTGCAACCAAAAATCCGTGGAGGAACAGAAAACAAGGGTGCCTCCGGATGTAAAACTTGAAACGGGATTTTGTTACCAATAACCGATGAGGGCATACGATTAATAAGAAAACAAGCAGTCATAACCGCTTCTGGCCAATAAGAACGAGGAACATGTGAATGTAACATGATAGTGCGGGCCACTTCTAATAAATGACGATTCTTCCTTTCTGCAACACCATTCTGTTGTGGTGTATAGGCACAAGAGGTTTGATGTAAAGTTCCAACAGTTTTACAAAAACATTCCACATCTTTTTGAACAAACTCCAAAGCATTATCAGTTCTAAAAATTTTAATAGGCACACCAAACTGAGTTTTAATTTCAGCAAAAAAGAACTTTATTGTAGATAGCACTTCGGATCTACTTTTCAACAGAAATAGCCAAGTAGTCCGCGAAAAATCATCAATGAACAAAATAAAGTATCTATAACCAGACACACTTGGTACATTACATGGTCCCCACACATCAGAATGTACTATATCAAAAATATGCCTGCTGCTCATAGAACTGCGCCGCGGATATACCGATCTAGTCTGTTTACCCAATTGGCAAGACTCACACTGGAGACTACAGCTACTCATATCAGGAAATAAATGGCGCAGTTTGTCAGAAGAAGGATGTCCCAGCCGGTAATGCCACTGTAAAGTAGAGACTGATGCAGATAGAGCTGAAACTTCAGTAGACTTTGGCATCTCGTCCAAGTAGTAGAGACCATCAGCACCTTCATACCCCCCACCAATCTTCATCCTCGTGAGAAGGTCCTGAAAAATGCAAGAGCCAGGACGGAATGTCAGGCTACAGTTTAAATTCCTTACAAGTTTGCTCACAGATAATAAATTCATAGGAAAGTTAGGCACATATAAGGCAGATTTGATAAAAGACTGAGACATAATGTCCCCAATGCCAGAAACAGAAGATCTAGATCCATCAGCAACCATAACTGTAGATTTATGAGCAGGTTTAGAGATAAACTTAAACAAAGCCCGATTTCCAGAAATATGGGAGGATGCACCAGAGTCAATCACCCATTTATTATTACCAGATGGAGGAGGCAAATGTGAACTCAAAAAAGCAGTATCATAACCAGTAAGGGCAGCATGAGCTCCACTCGTGGATGCGGCAGAAGAGGAACCACCACGCTCCAAAAGAAGACGTTCGACCTCAGCCCGGATGTAGTCAGCAGTAGTAGTGTCCGCAGTGTCTGGTGTAGAAGGATGTGCAGCACCCTCAGAAGCAGCAGTGGAAGAGTCAGCAACAGTGTTTGCCCATTCAGGTTTTCCATACTTCTCCCAACATTTTTCTTCAATGTGGTTCGTCCGACCACAGTAAGAACACAAACGGGATCCAGGCGAAGGTCGCGCAGTAGTAGTAGTAGCAGGAGGGGCCCCACGCCCAGCAGTAGGAGAACGACCACGCCCCGCACCAAGGGGAGGACGTCCATCAGAAGAGCGGCCACGACCACGACCGCGACCACGGCCACGACCACCCCAGGCAGCTAAGGCAGTAGAGTCCCCAACATCTGGTGTCGGGGAGGAAAGACGCAGAAGTCGCTGGTAGGCACTCCGAAGGGAAGGCAGTGGATCACCAGCCAGAATCTGATCCACAACTCCAGCATAGGAGTCAGGCAAGCCACTCAAAAACTGAATCAGCTGTAGCTCATCGCGCTGTTTGCGCATAGTCGCCAGATCCGTGGACAAGGGATGATACGTCTCCAGTTCACCCCACAACCCGGTGAACGTAGAGAAGTAATCGGCGATATCAGTACCAGTGAAGGTGAGACGACTAAGCTGTTTGTTGATATCAAACACTTTCTTCGGATTCTGGCTGTGGGAGAAGGTGCCAGCAAGTTCATCCCACATCTTCTTTGCCGTAGGTAATCGGAGAAGAGTCACACTAATTTTCTCAACCGAGCTGTTGAGAATCCAGGTCATCACTGTTGAGTCATCACGGACCCAATCATCATAGGCTTTGACGTCCTTCAAATCAGCATCTTCAGCAGGCTGTGGTGGACCGGCACGAATGAGATGGGAATATTTCCCTTGTGATTTAGCATATATCACAAAGGAACAGACCCACAGCTGGTAGTTGCGTCCGTCAAGTTTGACCGTAGTAACTTGACGACGCAGATCATCAGTCGAGGACGCCATCAGAAAGGCAAGCACAGCAGGCAGGCAAGACAGGCAGGTAAACGATCACACGGGACCTCTCACATACAGACTACACCAAGGTGTAGTAGAAGACCCGGAGGCCGAAGCCTACACGGGCAGGCAGGGACAAACAACACGAACCGACGAAGGCCCTAGCCGAACAACGTACCGATCTCCCCCGGAAGACTAAACTATGCCAGATCTATCAACCCGGCAGCGCACCTGCTGTGCGAACAACACCAACGGTCGCTCAAGCACTAGCGGAGCACCAAGCCAGGAGAGTAGACGGACCGGGAGCTGGCGGGAGACGGTAGACTAGGCCAGGGAGGCGGCCGGCCGGCGGGCTGGACCTGCCGCGGCGGCGGCGGCGGCGGGCTACCGCTGCAGCCCTGGCGGCGGCGGCAGCTGCTGCTGCTGCCCCCGGCGGCGGCGGCGCCTGCTGCTGCTGCCCCCGGCGGCGGCGGCTCCTGCGGCTGCCTGGGCCGGCGGCTGCTGCTGTCGCCCGGGCCGGCGGCGGCGACTGTGGGCGGGGGGGGGCGGCGCCGGAGAGGGAGGGAGGGAGAGAGAGAGGCCCTAGGTCTGGACCTGCTCTGATACCATGTAGATAATCAGGGTTTCAGAGAGCATAGGGTTGCACAAAGTGTGCACCCTCATATATATAACACTGTGACAATTACAGAGAGGTCCATACAGAATAAACAAATAACAAAATAAATAACAGAATATAGAAAACATATATTGTAACAATCATCAATAAACAGAATGAAGTACTTGTAACCAGACAAGCTTGGTACATTGCATGGACCCCATACATCAGAGTGAACTAAATCAAAAATGTTTTTACTGCTCACAGTACTACGTCTAGGATACACAGTACGAGTTTGTTTCCCTAGTTGACACGAATCACACTGAAAATGACAGCTGCCAATATCAGGAACTAAACTACGCAGCTTCTCTGAAGAGGGATGGCCCAGCCTGTAGTGCCACTGGAGAGCAGAAACAGAAGCGGATAATGCAGATACCACAACAGCTTTCTCTGATCTAGGTAACTGGTCCAAGTAAAACAGCCCATCAGCACCTTCATACCCCCCACCAATCTTCATCCTCGTGTGAAGGTCCTGAAAAATGCATGAACCAGGAACAAATGTCAGGCTACAATTTAAACTCCGTAAAATCTTGCTGACTGATAACAGGTTAAGAGGAAATCTGGGCACATATAAGGCAGATTCTAGGCGAAAATGAGAAATAATATCACCAACTCCAATGACTGACGACTTAGAGCCATCAGCAAGCATAACAGAAGACTGTCGGGCAGGTGCAGATATATGTTTAAACAAAGATTTATTTCCAGAAATATGTGCAGATGCACCAGAGTCTATCACCCATTTGGTATTACCAGAAGTAGAAGGTGAGGAGGAGCTCAGGCAGCATGTGTTCCACTCGTAGATGCAGCAGGAGAGGAACCAACACGCTCAAGGAGAAGACGCTCCACCTCAGCACGGATGTAGTCTAAGGTAGCTCCCGCAGGCTCTGGTGCAGGTGTTTGAGTAGCACCCTCAGACGCAGAAGAATCAGCCGCAGCATTGGCCGATGCCGGCTTACCATACTTTTCCCAGCATTTTTCCTCAATATGGTTGGACCGGCCACAGAAGGTACACAAGTGTTGCCCTTGCTGAGGACGCGCAACAGCAGAAGGTGGAGCAGCAGGAGGAGCTCCTCGTCCAGCACCAGGTCCACGCCCCCGGCCTGCACCCAGGGGAGGACGGCCATCACTGGAGCGGCCACGGCCACGACCACGCCCGCCCAAAGCAGCCAAAGCAGTAGAGTCTCCCGTCTCAGGAGGCGGAGACGGTGTCGATGACGGAAGGCGCTGGAGACGCTTGTAGGCAGTCTGCAATGTAGGGAATGGATCACTCGCCAAGATCTGATCTACCACTCCAGTATAGGACTCAGGTAAACCACTGAGAAACTGAATCAGCTGAAGCTCCACCCGCTGTTTCTGCATAGTAGCTAAATCGGTGGACAGCGGGTGATACATCTCCAATTCACCCCACAGACCAGTGAAGGTGAAGAAGTAGTCTGAAATGTCAGAGTCAGTAAACTGCAGACGCCTCAATTGCTTTGTGATATCAAAGACTTTCTTCGGATTTTCACTGTGCGAGTAGGTACTGGCGAGCTGATCCCACATCTGCTTTGCCGTAGGCAGCTGAAGAAGAGTGACGCTAATCTTCTCAACATAGCTGTTGAGAATCCACGTCATGACAGTCGAGTCATCACGAACCCAGTCATCAAAGGCCTTGATATCTTTTTCATCCGCCTCCGCTGAAGGATGAGGTGGACCCGTCCGAATCAAGTGAGAGTGCTTCCCTTGTGATTTGGCAGATTTGGCAAAGATCACAAAGGAACAGACCCACAGCTGGTAGTTGCGCCCGTCAAGCTTAACAGTAGTGACTTGACGGCGCGACTCTCTCCACATGTCATCCCCAGAAAATGCCATGAGAATATGCAGGAAGGCAGGCACAAACAGAGGACAGATTAAGCCGTCAGGCAGGCAAAAGCAGGCAGAAACAAGTCACGGTGGACCTCTCACATACGCACTACGCCAAGGCGTAGCAGAGAACCTGGAGGCCGAAGCCTACACGGGCAGGCAGGCACAAACAAGCACGAACCGACGGTAACCCCTTAGACGAACAACGCGACGATCTCCCCCTGACGACTGATCTAGTCCAGATCTACCAGTGGATCAGTGATCCCGTAGAAAACGACCACCCAGCAGCGCACCTGTTGTGCGAACAACAACTACGGTTGCTCAAGCACTAGCGGTGCACCACGCCAGGAGGCAAGACGGAACCACGGAGCCCACGGAGAGACCTGCGGCCTGCTGGAGACGACCGGCCGGAGCTGCGGCGGCGGCAGGCCGGGGGGGGGGGCGCCGGAGGAGAGAGAAGGGAGGGAGGGAGGCTAGGTTAGAGCCTGCTCTGATACCATGTGACAGAGTTAGGTATTGCAGAAAGCTCAGGGTTGCACAACGTGTGCACCCTCATATATATATATATATATATATATATATATATATATATATATATATATATATATAGATAGAGAGAGAGAGAGTCAGGCTAGAATACACTCGAGTGTACGGATCGCACGAATACACTCAAGTGTGTTTGCATATCAAGACTATTTTTTGTAAAATATAAACCATTGATCTTCACCGTCATACTATAACTAGGCTACATACAAATTTTGAGCTCATTTGGATGAGTGTAAGTCACTCATCCAATGACAACAAAATCGACGTGCGAAACTAATTTGAAATGCATAATTTTTGCAGTTTTCATGACATGAGCTATACATATCCAAATGTGCTCAAATTTTACCTATGAGTTGTTCCCGAGATGTTTAAGAAGATCAACGGATTAGATTTTCAAAAAAAAATATTGCATCATGAAAAATTACTTGAGTGTATTCTGCTCCGAATACACTTGAGTGTATTCTAGCCTGACTCTATATATATATATATATATATATATATATATATATATATATATATAACTGAGACAATTACAGAGAGGTCCATATATAAAGGAAAATAACAAAAACAAATAACATGCTTAAGTAAAACAGGAAATATATAATGTAACAACATCGACGTGTCAGTTTGTTTGAGTTGGATTTCAAATTCTATCATGTTGAATTTTTGATTTAATGATTGAAAAATATGTTTTTCTTATTCCATGGTGCGATGATTAGTTCCTATATTTTTGGCTGTTAGGTTATGCAATTAGAACCTAAAAAAATGATTATAAATCAAATATATGTAAAAAAATATAAATAGAATAATAAAAAAATCCAAAAATGCATATGCCTCGCTTATGCTCCCACATTCTGCATATACTCTATGTAGTAACCTGACCGAACACATACCGCATAACGCATTTCAGATGATTGCCTGTTGCCTTGGTTATATCCATTGAGATCATGTTTGTCATTGTAGCTTATCATGACAATGAGATATGGTAAATGGATGTTACAAGAATTTATTGAGGATGTGTACAGGACACAGCCCGTAGTCTTTATCACTTCAAATGAAGCCCAAAAAGTTTGTAAGCTACAAATGTCAATCTACAAATTGAAGCAAGCATCTAGAAGTTGAAATCTTCATTTTGATGAGACAATCAAAAAGTTTAGCTTTATCAAAACAAAGATGAATCTTGTGTTTACCAGAAGGTTAGTGGGAGCATAGCTGTATTCCTCATATTGTGTGCAGTTGGCATTAATTGATGGGAATGATATTCCTACTTTACAAACGGTGAAAACATGGTTGGAGACTTAGGCGAAGCATCCTACATTGTGGGAATCAAGATCAATAGAGATAGATCTAGAAGGCTTTCTGGTCTAAATCAAAGTACACACATTGACAATGTATTGAAAAGATTCAGCACGCAAGAGTATTACATAGGAAACTTACCCATGTCTCATGGAATAAGTCTCTTTAGAGCACAATGCCCTAGTTCTTTGGAAGAAAGGGCATGCATGAGTAAGATTTTATATGCCTTTACAATTGGATCTATCATGTACGCAATGTTATATACACATACTGACGTCTCTTATGTTCCAAGCATGACGGGTAGATTTTAGACAGATTCCATTGAAAGTCAACGGACTGCCATAAACATCCTTAAGTACTTGAGAAGAACTAATGATCAATTATTGATTTACAAAGGTGAGGAAGAGTTTGTTATAAAGGTTACGCCGACGCGAGCTTCCAAACTTATAAGGGTCACTAAGGATTGAATTCAAGATTTGTGTTTTGTCTCAACGGCAAATTTGTTAATTGGAAAAGTTTCAAGCAAGAGACAGCGGTTGATTCTAAAAAAAGGTTGAGTATATTGATGCCTCCAACACAACAAAGGAAGTTGTTAGGGATCGAGTTCATTAGTAAACTTGAGGTTCCAACAATGGATCTATTGCACAAGAAAGAAAATGATTGATTTCTAATCCATTTTGATGTGCACAGAAACAGTTTTTTATAAAAAAAATTGAGAGAAATTTCAACATGCATTCATGATATTTTGATCGAAAAATGACCAATCAATTTATGAAATTTTGCCAGATCAATATACTAGTGTAGATCTACTTATTAATTTAATAATATTTCATATTGAAAATAGGGAGTCACCTCGTGTGTGTGACAGAAGCTAAACTATTTCCATGGGGATTTCAATGTCAAATTCAGTAATGAAATGAATGTATCTAGTCATTATAGTTTGCAAGCAAAATATATGGATGTAAAGACACATATTTATGTAAACACAATATGGTCTAGGATGGTTGGACCTCAAGGTAGGAAGATGGAATGTAGTACATAAGCAGTGCTACATTGGTTTGTGACTGAGTATTAAGAAAGCTTGAGATAGTTATGGTTTATGTACCTAGCTGAAGCTTGAAAACAATGATGGTGGTTGACCTCCTTGTTGGAAATACACGAGTTAAATTCTATCAACATATTGGCTCCATCTTATTTTATTTTATACAAGCATATACGTGTCTCCATGTGTTCTCTATATGCCTCCTAGTGACAAAATGCATACTCTTAGATAAATTCAATCATTGTTCTTGATCATGTGCTATTGTAGCTAGAGCCAATATGAGGCAGCAATCAGTTACAAGTGTGATTGGTAATGGTATATATACAAATATCTCGTTGGTCATGCTAATGTTTTGCACTATCATTACATATCATGTGATCTCTCAAGGCAGTGGGCCATCATAGCGATGGGTACAACTCCCAAGACAACTTTTGAGTATTTTTTTCATAAATCTTCATTGAAGCGGGAGAATATAAGAGAGAGGTAGAATTAGGCTAGGAAGAAAAGGAAAACAACTTAAAATGGCCCTGAAAAGCCCAACGCGTTGCATACTAAAAGCAACAAGCATAGTACCCCATTTCTCAAAACATAACTTCTCTCTCTCTAGTTTCCATTGTGTTTTGTTGAAACGGGGAAAATTTGGCCTTTTCATCGAAACAACCCTAATTTTATTGAAAAGTCAAAATTTGGTCCAAAACACCATGGAAATTTCTCAAAACACCCTTCCAAGTCTGAGGTACCTACGTTTCAGTATCGGATAGTCATTGGTACCAAAATTTTGAACCAAATTTCAACAGCTATGTAGAAATTTTAAACATTGACACTAGCTAAGGAACTCATGTCACATCAACAACTCCAAGCACATACTAAGACGATTACATCTCATAGGAGAGATCGTTTAGCAAGGATAAGTGAAGATTTGCATAGTAGCAACCTAAAGCAATGTTGTTGACCCACTGATGAAGGCACTTTCACAGCAGAAGCATGATGATCATGTTAGATCATTTGGAAGTAGAGTCATGAGGCTTTAGTCAAGTGGAAGATTGTTGATGTGTATGCTTGCAGAGCCAGTTATGATTGTAATGGGATACTTTGTACTTAATTTGGTTATATTAATAAAGGCAAATTTTTTTGTTTATTTCAGTATAAGATAATAATTGAACATAACAATGACCTAAGATTGTTTGATCATTACCCTTTAATATAGTTACTTTGTTAGGCGCATATAGATGTGGGTCCCAGGCCAAAGTGTAGATGCAAGAGTTGAGAGATAAGAAATAAAGGTATAAAAACTAGCATGATTTATTTTTGGTGTGGGCTTCAAATGGATTGGCATGTCCAACAATTGTCTAGGAAGCTTCCAACTAAAAAAAATGGACATAGTTGGATAAATGTTCAATACGTATTTAGGTGTGCCAATAGAGGACGTGTGTTCAAAACATCCAACATGGGTATGATACCTATTTTGAAGTGTTTGTACTTCCTAAGGTAAGATGTAATGTTGGAGATATTTGCGCTACAAACCAACATAGTAGCTCTTGTTCTAGGTTCATTGGGCCATAATGTAGTGGGATGCAGATGGGTCTTCTCTGTTAAGTATAACTCTAACGATATGATTGATGATCAAAGCCCCACACCGAACTGACCTAGGTCATTCCGTAAGTTCAATTTGATGAGTCCTTACTATTTTTTTCTTAATAACTACTTGAATCTCAAATGGTCTCTTGACTCAAATTTCATAGTATATTTTTTAACTAATAACTAATGGGTCAAACGAACAAAAAAAGAAACTTCAAATATTTATCTTTTTACCAGAATTACTTTTTCCCATGTCCCTAAATTCATTTAATTTGTATTAATTAGATATTAATTTAAATATTAAAAAATGGTATACTAAAAATGAAAACCCTTTTCTTACATTTGTCCTTTAGTGCATTGATGGAACAACAATATCGAATTCTAGAATCAGAGAAAGATATTGAAAAATAGATTATCAAAATAAACTTTTATTTGTAGCGTAAAAAATAGTGATTTATTCTTATGAAATGGAACGTAAAAAGAAATTGGAAATATCAACAAACTCTTGTGTGGTTAAAGAAAAAAAGTCCGCTTCTATAATTTCATCTATACCGAATTTGAATATCAGAATAGCTGATATAGTCATGATTCAACGGGTTAGGTCCACTTACTTTTTATAATTGATTATTTTTCTATTTTATTGGGACAATGGTGAAGTAGGAATACCTTGGTTTAGCATTCCACATGCTTTGCTCAAACCTTTAGCGTTGATTTCTTGAGACCTCTTGGAACACGAACATTGATTATTTTTAGGATTTTATTGGAACAATGGTGAAGTAGGAATACCTTGGTTTAGCGTTCCACATGCTTTGCTCAAACCTTTAGCGTTGATTTCTTGAGACCTCTTGGAACACGAACATTGCCTATGTGCATATTCTTATTTCTCACACAGCTCACATGGAAATGGTTGGTGTTTCAAATGTTAAAGCATTCATGCATTGCGATCTAGCTGAAGATATTTTGAAAAACCAAGTGTTGCCCTCAAATCCTTGGAGTTTTGACACTCGTTCAGTGATCACAGCTTGTTTTCTTTCAAGTTTACATCTAGCTTCATTAGTGTTATCAGAAACGAGTTGGACTATCAGGTCAAGACCAGGATCCAGTCACGGAACCAGTTTGGTTAGTCAACCAAAAAACCGGCCAGTCCAACCAATTCGGGTAACCAGAACCGGCCAAGTCTATGTGGCATGTGACTCATGTCTAGTTACAATCCACATGTGAGTCCCTAACACCCCGTGACACCCCATGATCCCCTAGTGCTTTATTAATTGTCATTTGTTATTATCATTTGAATTAATTAGGCTAATTACGATTGTCTATTACATGTATACTACTAGTAATACTACTCAGTATGACTGAATCAAATCGTTACTCCTGAATGTCGATTATAATGTCATTCATAAATTACTCTAACAGGAATACTAATTCTACTCCTCATACTTGGTCATCCTTAAATGACAGTCATGGCTTTAGGTTACAATTTTAAATATTTATAATTTACTATGTTAATCCATGTTTTAGTTTCACTATCATTTGTAAGACACTATTGTGCTTTGTGATGCATGAGGTCATCACTTGTTATTATGGGTGATATGGCTTTTAGTTTGTGTTATTAGAGTTGAATTTGTTTGTACGGGTGATTGACTTTTGTCTGTAGTTTTATGCATTTAACACATTACAAAATCCACCTCATTTTTATGTCACTGGCAGAAGCAGTCAGACCAGTTGACTAAGAATAAATAGCCTCACCGATTTCTTGACTGCACTGGTCCTGATAACATTGGACTTAATCATAATTATGGCAGTCTGTGTTAATGACATTGTCAATACAAGAAATGATGCTCACGGCATAACAGTTGGGACAACTTTACTATTTCCTAGGGTAGAGGTCAATCAATTTGATGCCAGGATCAATCTTTCTCGATGCTAGCGTGTTATTGATCGCCTCAAGGAGACAGGGATGTGTGACTCCAACCTTGTATCGTCTCCCATGCACTGACATACAAACATGTCTTTGATGACGAGTGTTTCTCTGATCTAGAAAAGTTTCGTCGAGTGATTGGAAAACTTATATAAATTACCATTACTTGCCCTCATATATCCTTCAGCATGTGCGTGGACAGTCAACCCATAAGCAACCCACTTCGATGCCATTTGGCTACCATGTTCACCCGTGCACAACCATACAAAACATGTTTGGAGGGTGGGGGGCTCTAATCCAAAATAGTTTCGTTGAGTAGTTGGCAAATTATATATCATACCATCGGATGCCCCGATATTTTCTTTACTAGGGGGTACTCAATCAATTCATGAGCAAGCCACTTAATTTTATTGGGCGAATGTTCATAGGATTCTACGCTATCTCCATGGAGCTTTTGGAAGGGATTGTCATAAATATTCACAGACAAAAGGAATCTCAGTTACAAGTTCTGCAGTGCAGATTGATTAGGAGACGTAAATGATCGGAGGTCGACATCAGGTTTTTGCATATTTTTGGGAAGCATTTGGTCAATTAGACCCATAACAGAGCTGATTGGAAAAGAAGGATCCATGTAGAAGACCCCAAAATGGTTGGGGTTGTAGCTTAGATGATGATGATCTGGTCATTTAGAGGCATAGTTTAAAATGCCGATTTCTACACTGTTTCTGATGGTTCAGAAATAGAAATTTTGATATTTCTACTCTTGTCGACACGATTTCGACGTAAAATTTGACAATTTTAACGACCAAATAAAGGAATTAAGTCATGAAATTTGACTATGATGATTTACATACGTAAATACACATAGGTATGCAATAATATCATATGTTGGTAGAGGTTGGGGTTCCTACATATGTGAGTGACAACATACAAAACAATTTTGATAATGATTTTGATTATGCAATGTACACATACATGTATTCTTATGCAATAACATGTTATATCTTATATTTATATTTCAATTTATTGAGGGGGTCTCTCACATTTTTCAAAGGATTTTTTGAGTTTTTTTTTTCAAAATTTTTAACGAAATTGCACATCAACAAATTCAGCAATTTGGCATGTCAGTTTCGATGCCAGGCAATGGTCGAAACCAAAATTTCGCACAAAATTTTGCAATGCCAACCGAAATTTTAATTCATGGTTGGAGGAGCAAGTAGCAATCTATAGTAGCTTGATCAAGTACCATGCATATTGTGATATTCAGTGGGTAATCCTTATTCTTAACGAGATAGGGATTCCAGTCGCGACAACAGAACTGAAGTGCAAATAATCAAGTGGTGATTCATATAGATATAGCCAATAACCACGCATTACGCATAGTGTTCTCATATGCCCCGAATCAGGCCGCATATGCAGTTTGGCCACCTCTTCAAACGACATATGTCTATGTGGTCCACTATGCAATCCTAAATGCATATGTGGTGCATCATATATGGCTCTTTTTTATATAGAGACTATGAGTGTGTATTTATTATCAATTATCTTATTTAACTATCAATGAAACTACTTATACACACAAACACACACCCACAAATACATATATGTATACATATATTATACATATAATATAATGTACTTGTATAATTATATGTTTACATAGTAACACACACATATATGTGTGTGAGTGTACGTGTGAGAGAGATATTTTACATTTTGAATGTATCAATTTATGCTAATATATGATTAATTTATTTGAAAATCTAAAACTGCATATGTAACTGCACTTCGCATATACTCTATGCAGCACCCCCAGGCTGAATGCATACCGCATACCAAAATATTGATTTCAGAAGTGTACACAGCATGCAGAAGTGGATTGTCACTTTTTCAGGGATCTAGTCAGAATATCATCACACTTCACGTGCAGACAGGAGAACAAATTGTTGATATATTCACCAAGCCTCTTCTGGCTCCACTTTTTTCTTCATGTTAACAAGATGGGACTATGCGATGTATACTCTCCAAGTTTGAGGGGAGGGATATTAGAGAAGGCTTTTATTCTTACTCAGAGCCTTTCTGTAAACATTTACCACTATGGAAAATTATTGCTTCTGGAGTACCAACATTTGGTATCTAGTACTTCTTAGAGCAAGCATCCACTAGCATCAGTTATATCTGATACTTTGTCAAGGCAGGCGAAGTCTCATTTTACATTACTGGATCACAACTACTACTACTACTTGTCCAACGCAACAATCCATCCATCATAATGTCCAATATACCCTTCAACGAAAGTTCGCTAACCTCCTCAAACCAATAATTGGATCTCCTGAAGGAAGACAGGGAGATAGACATGCATTATTTTCTTCAATGACCTCATTAATGTCCATGTGTCAGCTTTGGCTAGAGAAAGCACAACAAGAGTGGCATAGTGAACAGATTTGCTTAAAAACTCACTAGCATCTACAAATTTCATTTTTAATGTCTGCATATAATATATGTATCTCAACTTTGGCTCAGTAGTAACCAATGGAACGAAGTTGGACAGCGAATGGAGAACCACTTATCAAAGGGGATCCCATCGACCACCCTCTCACCAATTCTAATGGCAGCAAACAGAGCACGACCAGACTGCTAGTTCTTCTTGCAATGTCCAGGTACGGAACTAGAATAGGGAATACCAGTATGCTGCTTATATATGCAAGAGATGCATTGAAAAATCAATCACATAAGAACAATGTTTAATAATCCGAAGAAAAGAAACCATGAAGTACCTAATTCTTTTCCCAACAAACAAAATACAAGGAAAAGCTACCTCCATTTACAAAAAATGCCTGATAGAAACCTAGGAATAACATTTACACCAACCTTATCAAGAATCACCAACAAGCCTTCCCTAAACTTGCATCCTAAAGAGATGTCTCCATTACTTTATCTAGAATGAGCACTAAAAATATCTTAGTCTGATTCACAATATTCAAGCCTAACAAACCCATGTGTATTCATATTCTCAACAGCCGTAGCAGTGTATAAGGTTTTGCATTCCAGACATGTAAGAATCAGCATTCCGCACTCAAATTATAGAAGCTTGAGGTAACAAGAACTGTACCATTCACCAAAGTGACACGGATCACTTTGATGCTATTTTTTTGACATGAATTATCAGTGCTACATCACTATCAAGTTCACTCTAAAATCCAAATCCCTCCATAATACAAAATATGTGTTCTCCACCTTGCGTGTGAAAGAAATTCCCACTGGAAAGTGGCAAGTGGAGTCCACCGGGAAGATGTTAGGCATAAACAGAAAGGATACCTACCAACAACGATCAAATTGTAACTTTCAAACCGCATTTTACAGATGAGAGTTGCACCTTGCCTCAAATGGCCAGACCCTTTGCATCCCGCACACTATTAGGAATTATAGTAATGAAGAATAGAATTCTGATTGTCAAGGCAGCTAGGCAGTGAGCAGTAAGGCTAGCTAGCTGAGGAGTCCATGCATCCCTAGAAGTTTTTAAATGTTAAAATTTCATTATATTTTACTTAAGTATGCGTATATTTTTGGTAAACTTGTTCAAAGTTTAGATGTATTTGTTTATGTTAAAATATTGTATATACACAAAATTAGATGAGCGCAAGTGTTTAACAACGCCTAGACAACTTTATTGAACTACAAAACACAAACTAATTTGACTTGGCCCAGAATAAAGTTACACTGGACAATCTTGACCGTAAGTAACATAATTCTCCTAAACCAAGCCTACTTAACCAAGATTTACCTAAATCAGACCTACATTCACCTGAGATACACTAACTAAACCAAAACATATTGTACCTAAATTCACCTTATTTATACCAAATTTAATCTGAATTGATCTAACTTTGACCAAATCAAACATACAGGTACTCACGCACAAGTGCGGTCGCACACATATACGCAATGCCCATTAAAGACCCAAATAGTTCGACCTCAAAACAAGACCCAAAAAGTAGCTAAGCTAATCGAACAAAGACAAAATCAATCACTAATGAGATGATAATACATACCATCAATCCAATAAATAGAAGGTTTCAGAAGCTCTTCAGAAATTTCAGTTCCCTCGTCTTTCTCGTTAATCTTATCAATGATAACAGCTACTTGATCACCATTGACCTCATATACTTCTCCACGCTGACCGTTTGATAAAGGTCTGTTCAGAAATTGTAGATTTATATTCAGGTAAGGAAACATGAATGGAGAACAAGCATATAGACATATCGAAAAAGCAGGTAAAACCCAAATAATATAAAATACAGAAAATATACAGGTAAAAAATAAAAAATTTGAGAGACCATATGCACCGAATAATTTAATACTAAAAAGATAAAATTTTCAGCAGCAAAAACTTTTTTGCATGCCTGCATTGATGATAGAACCAAATAAATGTCCGGTTGCAAAAAAGTCAGGGTAAATAATTTGACAACAGCAAAAGTCAATAAAGTAATTTGAGTTATGTTCAGAACATCACATAGGTAGAAGTACGGGGTCAAATTAGAAGCTTGAAGAAAATATCTCTGTGGCCGTAGCAGTGGGTTCAAAGTATTAATGATATAACAAAGTGAGATTTTAGACGTCAAGAAAAGGTAATAGAAATAGGGTGAAGCCAGCACTTCAGTAAGGAGAGAACCAACTATCATAAAGAATGTCATAATATTGATTTATTCATGCATTGAGTCAAATGTCCATCTAAATGTTTGCATTGACCAAAATGTTTATTAGATTATCTAGACAGTTAAACAAACTGACTGCCTCAAACCAACGTTATCTACTCAACTATTTCATAAATGCAATATACAACTACTGAATCAGGTTTAAATATAACCCAATAAATGCTGCATTGATAGAATGTATAGGTAACAACTACATATGTGTTTCGATCCTGATAAATCTGCTGTGGGTCACAATAACTAACAACATTCACACTAGAGTTGAAGCATGGTATAATACCATGTACAGCTTGCTAAGACCGGATGCAAAAAACACAGACTCAAATACATAACATGAAGGAGATCACAATTGAAAGTCTACAGAAAAGCATATGCACTCCCCCTAAATCTCTTAATCAAATAAAGCACTCTCCCTCAAGTAGATAATGGCAGAGTAGGTACAAGGACGTGCTAAAGCTGGTAGAGGAGCAGGAAAGAAGTGAGCTTCTTGATCAAGGTGTATTTAGCATCTTAAGCACCGGTGGTCAATAGATAGGTGGGCGTAGCCAAGGTTTTAAAGTGTGTGAGGTGTAACGAGGTGTTTTTTCCTCAAAGAGGCGAGGCGTAAGCCTCGAGGCGTTTGAGGTGTAAGCCTTGAAATATGTACGAGGCGTTGATAAATTATAAAATATTGAAATGTATATACATACATATATATTATATGCATATGTGTGTATATATGTGTGTGTATACATATTATATATATGTGTGTGCAAAAAACATAATATGTATATATAGGCAAAACCAAGACTAAATAGAAGTGAGTCTTGTAACTTAATAAGATTAAATAGAGATCAAAGACTACTACAATACTAAAATAGATATTTAGCAAATAACGAGTATCAATGATTGTAAATTATATCCATTGAAGCATTAGTAGGAACAAGGAACCAAAATTACTTAACAATGAAATGAAATTCACTGACATAGTAAATAAAAAAGATAGCAAACAAAGACAAATTTTACCTTGAAGATTGAAAGATCTCACTCATGAAATAATAGTGATAAATTCACTTATACGAAAATGATAAGTAACTACGATAACAATTAATAGAAAACTTTTAGTAAATGTTTGTAAAAATCTTAAAAGTAGAAAAGTTGGTGGGTACCATAAGACATTAGCATCCATAGCGCCAAAGCCTCATTGTTGTGAGGCGAGCCTCAGACATTTTGAGGTGTAAGCCTCAGTCCGGGGCAATGAGGCGTAAACCTCGAGGCGTACTTAGGATAGCCTCGCCTCAAGGCGTAAGCCTCGAGAGCCGCAAGGTAGGTTTTTAAATACCATGGGCGTAGCAGATATCATAACATTAGCAAAGTTCCTAGAGTTCAAAAAATATTGGGTCACAGTAGCAGAGTCCAAAGAGTGTTGGGTTGGAATGGCAGGTACACCAACAAGTAGCAAGTAGTCGATGTGCACAGATTTACACAGACAGGAGTAGAAATGACATGTCTGAATAATGGATGATAGTAACTACGATAACAATTAATAGAAAACTTTTAGTAAATGTTTGTAAAAAAATCTTAAAAGTAGAAAAGTTGGTGGGTAACATAAGACATTAGCATCCATAGCCTCAAAGCCTCATTGTTGTGAGGCGAGCCTCAGACATTTTGAGGCGTAAGCCTCAGTCTGGGGCAATGAGGCGTAAACCTCGAGGTGTACTTAGGATAGCCTCGCCTCAAGGTGTAAGCCTCGAGAGCCGCAAGGCAGGTTTTTAAATACCATGGGCGTAGAAGATACCATAACATTAGCAAAGTTCCTAGAGTTCAAAAAATATTGGGTCACAGTAGCAGAGTCCAAAGAGTGTTGGGTTGGAATGGCAGGTACACTAACAAGTAGCAAGTAGTCGATGTGCACAGATTTACACAGACACGAGTAGAAATGACATGTCTGAATAATGGATGATAGTAACTACGATAACAATTAATAGAAAACTTTTAGTAAATGTTTGTTAAAATCTTAAAAGTAGAAAAGTTGGTGGGTAACATAAGACATTAGCATCCATAGCCTCAAAGCCTCATTGTTGTGAGGCGAGCCTCAGACATTTTGAGGCGTAAGCCTCAGTCCGGGGCAATGAGGCGTAAACCTCGAGACGTACTTAGGATAGCCTCGCCTCAAGGCGTAAGCCTCGAGAGCCGCAGGGCAGATTTTTAAATACCATGGGCGTAGCAGATACCATAACATTAGCAAAGTTCCTAGAGTTCAAAAAATATTGGGTCACAGTAGCAGAGTCCAAAGAGTGTTGGGTTGGAATGGCAGGTACACCAACAAGTAGCAAGTAGTCGATGTGCACCGATCATACTTGTCAAGGCGGCCAGTCGATCACCTTTCCAGCTTGGGCGACCAGCCGACTAGTCGTCGACCAATCGACTAGTCGGTCGCCCAGTCGTAGGTATGATATTTACATAATATTGATCATTTACATATAGTTATATATAATAATCATATAGATCCAATAATTTAAGCATGTATCCAAGCATATAATAACCTAGATTTGGTAAATAATATCATAAAACACCTCAAAATTTTTGAATGAAGACTATTCGATTTATTCAATTAAACAAATATAATTAGATAGAGAAAAGTGATATACCATTATTGATTTAGACTTTTAGTGCTTGTTGAATTGTTGTAACTAAATTAATTGAACTAGTGTATTGTCAATGAAATTGATGTTCACATCAAATTATTGCATGAGATAAGGGGTGGGGAGATTAGAATAGCAAAAAAAAACTTATTATTCTTGGCTCTTGCCTAACTAAGCGGCCGCCCAGGCTTGGTTTGGGCCGACCAGTTGGACTAGTCGGCCGACTAGCCGACCAGTCGGTCTGAGCAGACGCCAAACTGAGGTCCAAAGCTGGGCGCTAGGCTAGTCGGACCCCCCTCCAGCGACCAGCCGACTAGTCGGCCGACTCAACAAGTATGGCACCGATTTACACAGACAGGAGTAGAAATGACATGTCTGAATAATGGATGATAGTATATCCAAGCGAACAGACACAGCATAACTAACATGCGAGAATATCATAGATAGAAGCTCCATAGACGATCAAAGCTAAAAGATAAACCATCATCCAAAAAGTTTGTTCTTTTTCACCTCTTTCCTTCTCTTTTACTCTTCCCATCTTCCACCTCCCCTATATCTCTCTTCACTTCATCTCGCTCTCCCCCTCACACCAACCAGGAAACCAAAAAGACTGGTTGGGGTGGACAGAAAAGTAGTGGAAATTTAACGGTAGGGACAATAGTAGTCGATAGACAAGACGGGTGTGAAGTGGGAATCAACATGCACATAATTTTGTGATTTGTCAAAGATTCGAGAAGAAAATTGTGCATTCTTTTGCATTTTAATAGAAAAAAGGAATTTAAAATCAAATTCTTGGTCTAAGATACCAGGAGGTTGGTGGTTTACTAAACAGTAAAAGAAGAGAGAAGACACAGACTTTATGAGCAGCAGATGATACTGTAAAACAAAAGAATAAAAAGGCTTGTTGGCCGTTGACTATGATCAGGCAGAGATTGCCCAGTGGATCAGCCCAAGGGTCAACAATGAAGAGACCCAGGTTTGATCCCTGGACCATTGACAATTTACCTCCCCATTCGCTCATTCCAGGGTTTGGGAGGTCTTCGAAGGAATGCACGGGTCAACCCCTTATGTTACTTCATGAAGAAATATGTAGAAAAGCTTGTATGAGAAAATGCAGTAGTATTTCACTTTAAATAAAAGTAAACTTCAGTTGTAACTTGTAAACCACTTATGCAAACATTAGTAGCATACAGAATATAAACGAAAGAGACTGCAGTGATATGTGCATGCACTAGTTATGTCCTTTTTTCGTAATAACATAAGAGATCTTTTGGCACATAACTGGAATAGGCGACATCATGTTTTTTGCGTTGAAGCAGCAGCCACAGCAGATCAGGAAGATGAATGCTAACGCAGTGGCAAATGGAGTCTATGATCTCGTTTGCAAGGATACGCAGCAGAAGCAGTTCAAATAGTCCTTGCAATGAATTAGAAGCAGCAGCAGGAGGGGGTGGCAGGGGAGGAGACCAGCAGGGAAACAGATGGTTGCAGCAGCAAGCAGGGGGTGCCTGCAAGCAGCCCGCAGATGGGAGAGGACGGCTGGCCGTGGGAAACCATGTCTGTTTTCTCTTTTCTTTTTTAGATCTAGGATTTGGTATCAACATGCTCTGCTACCATACTAGAAAGTGATTAGACGGAAGGGTATTCATACGGAATTAGACATGCTATTCTTAGTCCTGAGGTCTGGCGTCCTGAGGATTAGGACACTCGAGTTTCACTTTCAAGGTGACCCTATTTTCAGGGAAGACAAGAGTTCGTAAGTCAAAGAGATAATTTTCACAAATGAAACTCTACTCACTATGTATAGGAGAGGACACAATTTAAGGCTTGGAGTCAACCCTAATGGACCAGCACACTTAGGGAGTTAGGATCATATACAAAACAGACCTTAAGCCTATTTATTAATTAACTCTCAATACACACAGTGTAGCAAATCAATGTAGATATTAAAAAATTAGCAATCACCAGATTATTGAATAACCGTTCAATAACCAAGTAATAGGAATGACATTTATAAGGTTACTATAAAATAAAGTAAATATGGAGATGTTCGTTCTTGTTACAGTTTTACAAAGTTGTAATATAAAAGCAAATTATGTGATTGATTTGCTACTTAACTGTTATACAGTAGCAGTTAAATAAAAGTTAACTGGTTATAAGATTAGATTAGGGTATCATACAGCAGATTATAGCAGTCAACCAGTTAAATATAAGTACACATGTATATTATACTTTACATATATAATAGCTAATAGTACACATATGATATAGTTGATGTGATTTACAGCCCTACAGATATACCGTACTCTTGTTGAACTTTTTTGATATTTCTACATACTATGTTGAAGATACTGACATGATATTCTTACGGACTGAAATCATTACAGTTCCCATAGGATTTTATCAATGGGCTATAAAGTAGTATATCAGCTGATAAGTGACAATAATATGTACCGCAGTATACACAAGTTCATTATGGGGCCTACGGATGGAAGAGGACTATATTATAACCATTTCGTCGTAAGTTTATAGCTTGTAACATGTGTGAGGCATCACTTTTCTTTTTGTTATATTGGTGTTGGAGCAGGTCGGACCTTGGTTTAATTAAGCTCTCCTAGTGTCCGATTAAGGGAATCTCATGCAGAGTGACAAAGTGGGTTGACACGGGATAATATGCCAACTTGATAGAAGAATATTTTGTCATCCACTTCAGCCCATATTCTTCAGGCATGTGGGCCAGACTGCTTAAGCAGACGAAGCGGCCGCTTAAGTGGCCAAAGCAACCACTTTTCTATTTCATGTAGTAAACAATGAAAAATCAACTGCTCGAAAATTTGAAGGCAGTCCTTGTTCTGTTTTGGAATTGACTGCTTTCTGAATCCCGGTCAACAAATTTTCTAAGTTCGACTATATAGAACAAGGATAATTCTTGTTCGAGTTCTTTTCCATGAACATTATGTATGAAGCATAGTTGTCTAGGCAGCCGGGCGTTGGCCATGGACGCCCAGTCTACCTGGGTGTTGCTAGGCGTTTTTTATTTTGTTTTATTTTTGTATTTCCGTTTTTACATATATATATATATATATACATATATAAATATAATATAGATTATATACATAATAGAGTGAGTAGTTAAAAAAGAAAACAAAAAACAGGGGGTGAAGAAAGAGGAGCAGGGGGAGGAGGAAAGAGCAGCAAGGAAAGGAGGCAGAGGAGCAGGGGTTGGAGGAAAGGAGGAGTGACGACAGTGAAAAAATGGGAACATAAGATGTTCTGAGAGGAAGAACATTAAGGAGGGAGGCAGGGACATCGACAGTAAAAAACACAAAAAGATGCACGACGAGAAGAGGAAGAAGGGGGAGGAAAAGGAGGCGGGAAGAGGAGGCAGCGGATGATACAAGCAGAAAGAAGAGGAAGCAGGAAGGGGAGGAAGAGAAGGGGGGAGGCAGGGGAAGAGGAGGTAGGTAGTAGTTGCTGGAGAAAGAAAAGAGTACATGCACGCAAGCAGCAGCATGGCAACCAGGTTGCGTTGTCGCCGAGGGCAGCGGGGCGTCGTAAGGATGAAAGGCACAACTTGTTCAGCGGCACAAGTTACTTGTGTTTCTTTAAACCCATGAAACAGGCCCATTGGCCGCCCATGCGGGCCACCCATCTGGGTTGGGTGTCCAGCGCCAGGCGGCTAGAGGAACGCCCGGACCGCCCAGGCATGTCCATACAACACATTTATAAAGTAAAGAAATCATGTTCTTTTTCTGATATTACCGCAGTCAACAAAATGAAATATAAGAACCACATTTACTTCTGAAGTAAATTCTCTAAGGTTGTAGGGCGAAGTTATGAAATGTTAGGTTTCATTGTCAGATCGTCTCATATAAATGAAAACAATGCTTTGCCTTTGCGATGATGTAGATCATCTAAATTATGAAACACTTAATGCATCCCTGGTTTGTATAATAACAAAATCTGCTCTCCTTCGCAGATGGACATGATGATAACTGGAAACGTGACCCCCTTAGCAAATTTATGAATAGCATACACTCGTGATCGCAACTTCAATTCAAAAGTGAAAACTTCTTACTGGGAGGTCATAACTGAAATCAAGCCCAAGTGGATTTTAAACAACAATAAAAAGTCAAAGGTGAAAGGCCAAGATGGTCAACAAATAGGAAAGTAAGATGCTTCCCAGCTTGGAACATTAATCCGCATACAAAAGTCGTACACCCCTTGATGATTGTATCTACAAATTAATCCCACATTATGAGCATGTTGAACATTGTCTTTCTGCTCTTCTCACAATTTCTTAAAGTGTACAACGAACTTTTAGAAGTTTAGTATTCCAAGAAAGATACTATGGCATGCATAAATGATTATCAGCTTATTAGACATCAGTTGTATAGTACTAAACTAACCACAGATATATCAGCCTCTGGTGCACATGTCTAGTCACGCATCCAACTAGATTCAACCTCGTTACTTTGAAAAGAAACATTCTGAGTCATATCACGAATTCCATATCTTCACAAATGGAATTTTTGTTATCAGTTGGGAAGTATGTTCTTCATAGTATTCTCGCCGTTATGAAGCATTGAGATGTGTGTGAATTTATTTGAAGGATTTTTAATATTGTTTAGATTCCAGTCTGATATTTGATCCAGATAAGACTCCTCAAATGTTGGCAAACCCAGACGGTGGCTATATAGGTTGCAAGAGACATCTGAGAAAAGAGATGGAGACGGAAATTATAATTAAAGACGTCATACATAGCTGTTCTTGAAGTATATTAGAGCATTAGTAATGTAGGACGCATTAAGCTATATTCTAATTGTCTTTGCTTTCTTTTTAGATTTAGGGACCGAAGTGCAAATTATCTAGTTTGTGTGCTTAGTCGTAAATGTTTTATGTTTCCTTTACTTTTAGGTCTTATTTAATTTCTGATTTTGTTAATTAGGATTTCATTTCCATTACTTCAGGGTCAAGTCATGTAGTGTTATAAAAGCCAGCCTTGGGGCCTTTGTCCAGGCAGTTGAATATGATTTGAGAAATAGATTATTTCCGGTTTCTCTTCCTTTGTTCTTCTTCTTCAAGATGTGTTACACACAAGTGGTATCAGAGCCAAACCCTAAATTATTAGGGCACGACCTCCTTCTCTTTCCCCCCTCGTTCTCTTTTCTCTTTGATCCTTCTGATTACTGTTCATCCGAGGAACAGTAAATTTCCGTCGACTTTTCCCCCTATCCCGCTTCCGTAAGCAGCTGTCACCCTTCCCTGCCGCCTTAAGCAACCTATCCAAGATCCCTGTCGCCTTCAGCAACCCTTCACCCCGCCGCTCAAGAATCCCCCTGCTCCTTCCTTCTCTCTCTCTTTCCGCAGAACCTGCCTCACCCTCCCGCTCTCGCAAGCCGCTTAGCCACACGATGTCGCTCGGAACCTCTCCTTACATCATGTCCTACGCCCACCGCAATGCCCCCCCAAACCGACAACCTCGACCCGTCCCCAGTTCTCTCGCCCGATACCCCACCTCGCAAGCCTTTTGCTGATCTCCAAGTCAGCCTTCCGCTGATCTCCAGCCAGCTGCTACTCCACATCCCTATAGCAGCCCAATACCTCATGCACCCTGCATCCTGCTCCATTACCCTCCTGCCTTCATCCAGTAGCAACACTTCGCAATCCCACAGCCATCATCCTTCTGATTCCCAGGCCTTCTTCTCGGAAGTCTTCTCCTCGTCGTTCACAGCCAAGCAGATCCCCAGGCCACCACAACAACTACCCAGCAGATCATCCCTTTGATTCCCTCACCCCGCCACCCCCGACCCCTGACCTATTCCATCACGCCCAGTCTATTCTTTCCGCAAGCCTTCAGGCCACAACAACAACAAGGAGTATCTACAGGTCACCTAGCAACGACGCCTATTACAACCGTCTATCGACGTAGGGTCAGGGCACACTGGATCAACCTTCATTCTGAGGCACCTCCTTTCTACATCGACTTCAAGGAAGCTTTCTTCTCCAGAATATCATGGCGACTCTTCAACAAGTCAATGACAAACTGGATGACTTCATTGTCAAAACTACTAACACCTTGGAGGCTATTCAACAACGATTAGTCAACATGACGAAGCGACAAGCGAATATTGTTCAACGACAGAATTATATAGTTCAACGTCAACGTCGATTGGATGAAGCCATGTCAAAACTACGATTCTGGTGCAATCACAAGACCACGATCGAGCCCAAGGATGCACCTCTTTCAAATGACCAGAGGCACAACAGTGCAAACGAAGTTGTTCAAAACGATGATGAAGATGCACTCCCATTTGTGAGTTGTGATCCATCAACTGACACAGACAAGTCTGAGTTAGTGCCTCTACCACCGTCAGTAAGGGACACTGTCAACCGCCCAAGCCATATTGTTATGGTACCTGTTCATTCCTCGATGCTTCCTCTAGTGGATGATGTCAACCTCACAATATATGCTCTTCCATTGGATGATGGCTACACTATCGCCTTGGTGCCACCAAAACTTGCAGATATTCTAAAGATGAAGCCTCTACTACTGCGTGAATATTATGGCATGCTTGGGGTTGACAATACCCCAACTCTGGTCGTGCAACGTCTTCCAATCCATTTATCCTACCACCGGCCAGTATTGGGAGAGCCTGCGTAGGGTTTGTACCTGACTCACCAGTGGCTCGTCTTTTGAACCCCGGGGGAGTTGATGTAGGACGCATCAGGCTATATTCTAATTGTCTTTGCTTTCTTTTTATATTTAGGGACCTAAGTGCAAATTATCTAGTTTGTGTGCTTAGTCGTAAATGTTTTGTGTTTCCTTTATTTTTAGGTCTTATTTAATTTTGAATTATGTTAAATAGGTTTTTATTTCCATTACTTCAAGGTCAAGTCATGTAGTGTTATAAAAGCCAGTCTTAGGGCCTTTGTCCAGGCAGTTGAATATGATTTGAGAAATAGATTACTTCTGGTTTCTCTTCCATTGTTCTTCTTCAAGATGTGTTTCACATCAATTAGTCAATTGGGACCCACATGATATGGGCCTTGGTTAGTTTGGCCCATTAAGTTCAGTCCAGGCACGTACTTGTATCCCCTCGCCTATATAGTTCAAGCTTGTTCTTGGGGGAAATACTTAATATTATTAGTGTTCCAAATTAGCCTTAGCGAGGAGGCTAAGAAGGAATTTTTGGATACCAATGAGTTGATGCAAGAAATACCGGTAAAGCGAAGATCGTCATTGGAAGTGATTCAAATGGCCATGTGGAGAGTAGCATTGTCGGCCATGATAAGAACTCACTACCCAAAATAGGTTGGTGGTTTTGGATATTAACATGAAGATCAACAAAGTAAGCTAAACAGAAACCAAGATAGATGGATGGAGTGGTGGAATATTAAAGAGGAAAAATGACTTTCTATGAGAAACCTATCAAGGAGGGCACTTGGAACTTGTAGTATGATGTTAACACTATGTGGCATAATATGAGTTCATGCATAACAAGAATTGCAAAAGAAGTTTTGGGAGAGGCCAAAGGGGGTGAGCCTCCAGAGAAAGAAACTTGGTGGTGCAATGATGAAGTACAAAAGGTTATTAAACCCAAAAGGGTGGTCTATACGAGCTTGCTCGAATCTCAAGATGATGCAATTTTTCAGAGATACGAGCAAGCAAAGAAAGAAGCTAAGAAAGCAATTAAAGAGTCTAGATCTAGATACTTGGAGGAGATATACAAGAAATTGGACACTAGAGAAAGGGGGGAAAATAATGGCTCATACAAGAGAAAGAAAAGGAAGAGACTTGAGTCAAGTAAAATGCATTGAAAATGAAGATGGTCATCAAGAACTAATGGCAAAACTACTTTCATAAACTTTTCAATGGAGATACTTTGAATAATGTATGAGACTCAAGTGACGTGAATACAAGAAACATCACTTACACGTGATGAGTTTCACTGTCTAAGGTCAAGAATGATTCAAAAAGGATGAAAACGGAAAAGGCTTGCACAGACGGACAGTATTCCTATTCATAGTCACAATATACTCGACTTTTTGAAAAAGTAGCGTTTAAAACGTGAATTTTTCCCTAGATGTATCAAACAGACGAATAATTCCTAGTTTGAGCACATTCACAATATATTATTACGTTTTATTCTCGTATTATTCATGAATTACTCGCGTTTGACGTTTTCTTCTTGTTTTATACTTTTTTCAAGTACTTTCTCATTTTAAACTATTTTAGACAGTAACTTAATTTGAGTGTATATATGTATGTATGGAAATACACACACACACATATATATATATATATGTATCTTGTATGTATGTATATGTGTTATATATGTAGGCAATAGATGTATAGACATGTACTTATATATTGTGCAATATATGTATACACATATATATTGTTATATACATATGCAATATATATATATATATATATTGTGTGTGTGTGAATCCTCCAATCTTTTGCCGACTTAGTCCCGAATCGTTGACCGAATTTTTACCGTATGTTGACCGCTTTTTACCTGAATTTCCCGCATGATTCCCGAATCCCGAATTTTTCAACTAGACCGAACGTATCCCGAATATTGAATTTGTGACTATGTTCCTATTCATGTTTGGAAGGGTGTGGGGCATGAAGGAGCTAAGTGGTTTCTCTTTAATAAGATTTTGAAGACAAAAAAAATGTTGGATGAGTGGAGAAACAGTATCATAGTCCTCATAGGAGATGTTTACACCTTCACTAACTATAGAGGTATCGAGTCGATGAGCCACGCTATGAAGCTTTGGGAGAGGATTGTTGAGCAAAGGCTAAAATGTATAATGCAGTACCAGACAACCTGGTTTCATGATCCACAACATATGCTCTGATGCAGAGGTTTTTGGAGAAGTATAGAGAAAATATAAGGGATCTTGCCTGGTCTTTATTTATTTGGAAAAGGCTTATGATCGAGTACCTAATGAAGTATTGTGGAGAGTTTTGGAGAAAAAAAGGTGTGCCAATCCAACACCTTGACTTGATAAAAGACACGTATGATAGCTCATTTGCAAGTGTCAAGGCTCCCGGAGGAGAGATACTAAGATTTCCTATCACAGTTGGGTTCATTAAGGATCAACACTAAGCCCGTATCTAGTCGTTCTTGTTATGGATGAGTTGATAAAGCATGTTTAGAATGATATCCCTTGGTGCATGTTATTTGTTGATGATATTATGTTAATTGATGAAACAAAAGAAAGATTGAACGATAAAGTTGAACTTTAGAGAAATGTGTTGGAATCTAATGGATTCAAAATCAAAAGAAGCAAAATTGAGAATATGCATTGCAACTTCAGTCAATTTGAATTATGAATGTAGGAACAAGTAGGAGGAAGTGAATGTGATAAGTCTCTTTACTTGGGTTCTATTATCCAAATGTGGCAATGTTTGAGATGATGTTTGTCATAGAATCATAGTATGACGGATGAAATGAACGAGTGAAACTAGAGTAGTATGTGACATGAAGAACCATCTCATATTAAAAAGTATGTTTTATAGAATAGTTATACGACCAACCATGCTATATGGGAGTGAATATTGGGCGCTAAAGGAAGAAGGTCTCAACAAGACAAATATGGTTGAAATGTGTATGCAGAGATAGATGTGTGGGAAGACAAGAAAAGACCGCTTGAGAAATGACTCTATCAGGAACGAAGTGGGGATGGCGAGTATTGAGGACAAGTTACATGACGGTACGGTCGCCTGAGATGGTATGGACATCTGCAATGCCAACCGATTAACGCACCCATTAAAAGCAATGTTATTGAGTCCAACTCAACTAAAAGAAGAAGAAACAGACCTACATTAACTTGGGAGTTGTTTATAAGTAAAGATTTTGAGTCTTTACATCTTGATCAAATATGACCCATAAAAGGGCTATCTGGAAAAGAAGGATCCATGTAACGGACCCAACACGGTCAGGATTGAGGCTTAGATGATGACAATGATGGTATCAAAGTTGTGGGATACTAAAACATGTAAACTATGAAGATTAGAGAGAGAACTCACTCCTTACCGGCAGGCATCGTTGCTTCTCCTTGGCCTCCTAGAGGCCTTTGATGGCTCTTTTGTGAATGTCGTGTTTCTGGTCTCTCCGTGCAGGCCCAATAAGGAGAGTCGATGTTGTCAATTCTTTCCTATCCTTCATGTTGCATCGTGCATGGGTGTGAGCCTTCCATGGAGTCACCCACCATGCATGTTGTTTTGCACTTGTGGAGTGTGTGGCGGGCTCCAATTCTGATATTGCAGCTTTGTAGGAGTGACTATAGGAGTTGTTGTTGGCAGGGGCTCACCGCCCCCAACTGGTTGGTCTTCTCCTGCTGATCAATCAACAACTCTACCCATGATTGTCATCATAAAGAGACAACTCCAAGACATTGCCTTGTCTAAGCATCCAGCAAGGGAAGCCAATCATCAGCCATGTGTCCTAGATAAGACTACAATTGCTAGACCTAATGTCATCATAGCCTACTTCTGTTGTTTCCACCTCCGTCCCTATCCCCAATGGCTGTCATCCATTATGGGTACTGTAGTATAGTGTCATGTATATCTTTTTTAATTTGTGTTAAACTTGTTTGTCCATTTTCTTGTATTAGCCCATCACAGGTGTTTCTTTTCATCTCAGTTCCCTAGTGCCTTTTTATTTCCTACAAATGAGTTGCACCATACCATTTTTTACGACTAAAACATGTTGGCCCTTTCTTTGTACCTATTCATAAGCTCCAGCACGTCTAAACATATAGAGGGGTATCTCCAATCTTTCTTTCATCGTTGTTACAGATGTAAAAAACTTGCTGCTCCCGACTCTTTGTTCATCATACTAACTATGTGGTATAATTCTCCCTCCTCGCCATGCATATTGGTGGCTACTAGTGTGTTATCTACCATTTTGCCGTTGAACACACCTACACAGAGAGAATCCGAGCCCAGTTCCAGGGAGAGCCTTAGAGCCATTTGTGTAGATACAAAGGGTTTTGTAACCAAAATTTAAGCATATGGTCGAGAAGAGCATGGTATCATTTACGTTCACACACAAAATTGAGGACGCATATGTGAGCGTGATTCACCATGTTATTTTGTGTAACAAGGCTAAGTAACAACTAACAATATTATGTTAAACCATTTTGAGCTATTAAATTAACTTATAACAAGAAAAAGAATGGATGTAAACATTACCACGATCAATAGTGAATGGATACCTCATCCCTCCCCAAAAATATTTACCAATAAGCAAAAAAATAATCCAAGAAAAATTGTGAACAAAGTTTTTATTTGGTTATGTCAAAATGAAATCCAAGTGTAAAAAATAAATATTACACCATAACAGCAAAAAACGAAATCCTAAATATTAAAGACCTCAGTTGAATCTAATATGTTTCCTAATCTGGAGGACTGTGCCCTGCATAGGAAGGAATACTCGTGTTCTACTAGACTCCTAGATACTAACAGGAATCTGCTAGGAAAACACATTATTCTGAAACTAAGTTTTGTGGTGCTTCTAGATAATTTTTTAGGGAGCACAAATTGTAAGACTATTCAAGTGATAATAGCATACAGGGTGGTGCAACGGCAATAGACAAGATAGCATCGCAATGGTACTTCTACAAGGTTCATAATTAGCAAGAGATAAAAAAAATACATACGAACACTTGTACAGTATCCCAAAAGAAAAAGGAAAACCTAGAAAGAGTGGATATTAAAAGATACAGTTTTGGGAAGAAGCTGGAAGAGGGTAAGTCACTAACAGACAGCTGCCATGGAGCTCACCTACCTGCCACTAACATAGGTATATGCATTTGTTGGACCATCAGAAGTTTGTATTTTTCCCAAAAGGATCCTGTGATACAATTAGATGCTAAAGATCAGGAAGATCGATAAGCTGATATAGCTGGCAAAGAAGAATAGATATACACCAGATAAAGAAGAAACATCAGCTACGTCTGTAGGAATCAGAGATAAATGATCACCAAGACCACTGCATTTCCTTTCCAAGGAACAAACAACCCATGTGTCTTAAATTGCACATATTCTTTGTATATCTATATTGGATTGATGTGAAAGTAAGCTTCTTTTTATTTAGAATCTAATTAAGAGTTGTATGTCAGGTATTGAACTAGTTACAAGCTATACTCTCGGCATCAAGTCCGTGAAAGGACAAAGCATTCAGCAAAAAGCAATCTGCAGCTTCTGATATTATGTAAAAACTAAACAACATAAACAGCAGCAGGTGAAAATCTTTAATTCTTTTACATTACACTAATCGGAAACCTTAAAAAGCCAACTGGTTTCCTGATACTAGAAATAGCCGGTTCTAGGCAAATAAGTTAGCACAGAGATTTATATTAGACAGCTGACATCAATTCATAAATAAAAAGCAATCATTGGTTTGTCCCCTAATAAAAAGCAGATTATAATACCTGTTATCAACTTCAACCTTCACAGATTCCCCCACATATTTCACACGGTCACCTAAAAATATATTTTGATCAATTATTATTTTGGACCCTCAAGAAGTAGACAGGCAAATTATTTATTTCTATAAAAAGAAAATTCTCATAGTGATATACTGTTTTTGACGGGGATGAATTCACATACATTCATGCAACCTAAAGATCATCATTGAAACATGTCCATAACATAAGAAATTGAAGAGCAGAGCTGCTATATTGACACTGATATTTTCTATTATGGATTAAGCATAATATTGGGTACAAGTACAAGTACAACAAAATAATCCACACTAAGAGTCCTACGAGTAGATGGGTATTATCAATAGCAGTTGTGAAGAGAAGAAAAGATCCACATGACTGTCGCAAAATTTAAGGTAGAAAAGTCTGTCGGTATACTAGCAACTATGTAACCAAAACTTTTACCCTCCTATAAACAATATGCAATGCAATAGCAAGATAGCAATCAAACGACCACAATAGCCACGCAGCAAATTCTAAACGATGATTCCGTAACATTGAGCAATAACTTTGACTTTATTATGAGAGAGGTCCAATAAGTAGTATTTCAGTAATAAAGCTAAGAAGTGAGGCTTACCTTTTCTGAAAGGCCGGTCTCCTTGCTGTACAGAGTTTGCATCATCTGACTGTGATGCAGCGGTCGCACTGTCTGATTCAAATTCCTGAGGAACTTTCTGCATGTCAAAAGGGGAAAATGATATACCGTAGCAAAAGCTTTCCATGAGCTACAGCATGTGAAAATAAAGAAATGAACAGTGTCAAGAAGTATATCCCACGGCCCGGCGTGTTAGTCCTTAGTTTCGGAATCTAATTATATTCCACTGAAGAATCAAACTTGTGTAGAGTCAAGATTCTAGCTGAAGAAAAGAGAAAGTATGTAGGAGAAGACAACAAGGAGCAAAGATAAAAATGCAGAAACTGATATATAATAACTTAAATTCCCCACAAAAATGCAGTAACCTATTCTAGAGCATAAACAGTGTGCGAAGATTGCCCAGATGGATGGAACATGAAAAAGAACTGCATAAATTAGTTGCAATGTCGGAATGCACTACCATGAGACAAGTTAGGAGCAGGAACAAAAACAGGAGCACAATTATCTGACTCAATCAGAAACCACGATGTTAACTAATATCTTCAAGAGCATGAGGCTCCTTACCTCAATTTCTTCAAAACTAATAGGGACAATCTTATTCAGTATTTCATGTGTTGGTGCATCATCATTGCTGTCATTTGATTTTGCCTCATCACTATCACCTTCATTGGTAGTATCATTTTCAACATCAAAGTAAGAAGCTGATTCTTCACCAGATTCCGCATTTTCTTCATCTGTTTCACTTTCAGATGCACATTCGTGATAAAAGCCCTGCCAAAAATATATCCTTGCTTATGAACCAGCTATGTTGTGTTGTTTTAATAAATTGAAAGAAAATGTGAATTATCTCACATTAGAAGCGAGAACACAACTATCCAGCACCAGTAAAGGAACTCGTAAATCCCGTGCAAGAGCTCTCACCAGTCTCTCCCTATATAATTCAGTTCCTGCAGAAAATGACATGTAACATGATATAAACAGACAGACAAAAGCTAAAGCAGTACTGCAAGAGCAATATCTTAAACTACTTTTAAAGAAAGTGGCAGAAAAGTTGATGGCATCGGCTGCAAAGTACCTGGCATTCCACGAAGTAATATCCTTCCACTTGAAGAACTCAATCCGGCACCATAAGAAGTGTACTCGCTGTGTTTTATATGGGAAGCAGAGCACTCCACCAATAATTTTTTTAGCTTTTCACTGGTACGTAGAGTGAAATGGTAAGAAAATACATACCAAGGGTTATAAAGAACGCATTTCTAAGTGCCAACAAGATTAATTACTTGATATAGTAAGGAAACGTATTCCAGGACACTGTAATCTTTTCCCAAGGAACAATCCTGCGCAAAAATTCATTTTTAAACCTCTCTCTCTTGGTTAGAAATGGTGATTCCTTTTTTTTACTTTCAATTGAAAATTTTTCTGTATCAAGCCACTCCTTCTGGTCCTGTTCACCAAGCAAAGCATGCTCATTGCATAACTTGGCCTCTGCAGTCAGCTTCTCGTTTTGTATCTTGGCTCGGTCAATATTATGAGTGTCCTTTGCAGCTGTGTGCTTGCCTCCACGAGCATTGTCACTCCCATCACCTTCAGAACTGTAAAACCTTGACAGCCCATACAAAGTACTTCCTATCTGGCCCCTTTGAGCTTCTGAGTTTTTATATCTAAAAGCAAAAGGTGTGGATGAAACAGGCGTCCAAACAAAATTATTCACTGCATTTCCGTCATGCAAATTTGAACTTTTCTTGGGACTGTGGCACGGATAAAATGTCTGGTGGCTTGAACTGGTTAAACATCGGGGAAACCCAAAGACAGAACCCACAGAAGAGCTTCTACACTTCAGCAGCCTCCTTATATACATAGCTTTATTGTGATTGAATGATACAAAACTGCATCGGCTTTATGAGGAATATATTACCAAATACATAACCTGAAACCAACAAAGTAAAACATACGTGCTATCAGAGATAGGTCTATACAATCGAATAATATTAAATACACTAGATCATGATCAACCTATGAAGTAACAGAAGAAAAACAGATAGTAACTCCACAATTTACCTTTACTCAATAGTAGTAGTAATTTCTCATTGTATCTTATAGGACAAGAGAAAATTGATTTATAACCTACTATTACTAGAAACTGTTAATTTGTTTGTAGAAACAATAAAAACTATGGGGTTGTACCCATAGTTCTAAATGTCGTCGACATTAGGCGATATGTCGCCGAAAGTGTCGATGTCGACAGTGGGCGACGTCGAATGCATGTAAACATCTTTTTTCTACAATGTCGTCGACATATTGGGCCGGTTCGACGACATGGGCCCAAAAGTCGCCGAAACAAGCCCAGCCCAGTGCAAAAAATCCAATAAGTCACCGAACCGGCGACATGGCGACATTCGCCCGACACATTCCGCGATTTTGACGACTGCTGCTGAAGAAGAAGAAAAAAGGAGCTGGAGCTTGGAGCAAGGTAATTTTGATATTTTATTTGCTTAATCTTAGTTAATAATAGTAGATCTACCCTTTCTCTACTAGATCTACCCCTTCTCTACTAGATCTACCACAAATTTATCATAAATTGTATTTTCTTCTAGTTTGCTTCCCAAATTCGTATTTTTTGAAATCTACTCACTATTGTTAGTATTTAACAACTAAAATTGGTAAATCTACTCCCTCTCTACTAGATCTAAACATATATTTACGAAATTTTTGTAGATCTACCACATTTCCCTCTCCTACCCCTCCTAAACTCGTTTCTTTTTTCTCATTTTTTTTGGGATTTAACATATAATATAAGTTAAATTTATATAATTACACTCTTATATAATCATACACTACTAAAAAGGAAAAATATACTTAAAGTTGATTATAATCTACTGTTTATTACGGAATTTTGTATTAAATATTCATTAATAAGCTGAAATTTTATGAATAAATATTAAAAACTTAAAAATAATTCTAATATGTATTAGAAAAATTAGTATAATAATTGCAGCATATATTAGCTTAATTTGAGGTCTGATTTGTTTAGTAAATGTGAAATCTTTTGAACATAAAATTCTAATCTTGATATCACATACACGTACTATGTTTATAACTTCATATTAAGTATATGGGTCATTAAATTAACAACTGATACACTTATATAGGTCTGAAATTAAAGATAAGTATATTTTCTGTTGCATTTGAAGAACGTTTACTATTTACATGTGTTTTGTAAAGTATTAAATATTAACCCTTGTATATGTCTTTTAATTTCAGGCTACGAAAGTGTAATTTAAGATGTCTACTGCATTCCCTAGTTCTGAATCTGAGGGTGGTAGGATGAGCCATGATGGGAGTGGGAGGGAGGAAAGTGGTGGTGGTGGTGGTAGATCTAATATTGGTGGCAAAACTGATCCAGGATGGGAGCATTGCCAAATGGTTGATGGCACTAAGCAGAAGACAAAATGCAACTATTGCAACAAGGTGATTGGTAGTGGAGGTATTTCTAGGTTAAAAAAGCATCTGACAGGAGGGGACAAGAATGTGAAAGTCTGTGGGAGATGTCCCGATGAAGTGAAGAAATACTTTAAAGGTTTGGCAAATCAAAAGAATATGAAGAGCTGATGAAACAATTAGAGATAACAGATTCAAAGAAGTATTGTTTGGTCCTAGTGTCATCCGTGTAGATGATAGTGACGATGATGATGATGATGACATTGTGTACCCTAGTGATATTGACACACCGACCAAAAGAAAAGCATGGAGGGCAATCATGAAAGAATCTGTGATGGAAAGGCATAAGAGAGATGACATTAGACAATTCATGGAAACCCGGAAAGGGTTTGGTTCTTCTACTTATGAAGCAGGGGTGGATCTAGTGTACCTCAAGGCTCAAGCTACAAGAAGTCAAATCTTGAGCCCTACAATGGAGAATTTCAGATCCCATAGCATGAAATTCACGTCTTCTAAGCCTACTTTCCGCAGGAAGGATGCAAAACAGAAAACAATAACTGGCATTTGGAAAATTCTCAAAGAGATTGTAGGTCAAGCTATTGGAAAATTTATTTTTGCACATGGTATTGCTCCCAATGTGGCGTCTGACCCATATATGCAACACATGATTGATGTATGTGCACAACATGGAAAGGGAACTGAGGCCCCAACTCCACATGAGTTGATGAACAAGTACTTACCTGTTGAGAAGAAGGAAATAGACGAGTGGATAGATGAGTAGAGAAAAAAGACTTGGCCTATCTTCGGTGTTACTCTGATGTGTGATGGTTGGACAAGTGGCACAAAGCGGCAAATTATAAATTTTCTAGCATTTAATGAGGGAGTGACCTACAATCTAAAGTCTGTTGATGCATCTGCACATATCAAGGACCACAAATATCTTGCCAAGTTAATGGAGAGTGCAATTGCAGATATAGGAAAAGAGCTTGTGGTTCATATTGTGACGGACAATGGTGGCAATTTCAAGAAAGCTGGTAAACTTCTTGAAGATTCTAAAAAATATTCTCTTTATTAGACTCCTTGTACAGCACATTCTGTTGATCTGATTCTTAAAGACTTTGGGAAAACTACTTTATTCAATGAAGTAATGGTTAGTGCGAGGAGGGTCACCAACTTCATATATAACCGCTCTTTTCTTCTAGCAATGATGAGAAGCAAGGAGTATTGTGATGGAGATTTGGTACGTCCTAGAATTACTCGCTTTGCTAGTAATTTCATTGCAATGTAAAGTATAAAGGATAAGAAACAAGGGCTTCTTAGGATGTTTATATCTGAACAATGGACTCGTCGTCCAGATAGTAAATTTGAGCAGGCAACAACAGTAAGGAAAATTCTTAACGATGACAATTTTCAGAGAAGGCTATCAAGGTGTTTGAAGATAATGAGCCCACTTGTGCATGTTCTCTGAATGGTGGATGGCGACAAAAAAGCCACCTTGCCTTATGTCTATGAGGCTATGCGCATGATGAGAGAACATGTAGAGGAGGCAGCGGGATCAAAATCATGTACACAATTCCTCGAATCAATTGATAAGAGATGGAAGAAAATGCTTAGTCATCCCCTTCACAAAGTTGGTAAAGATTTTGCATTAACTTTCAAGTTACAAATTACATTATAAATTTGACTATTTTGTCTTATCACTCACTTCAATTATTTTTCGTACCCAGCTTATTACCTCAATCCTAGGTTCCAATACGGTCTTGATCTAGGGCTGAAAGCAGACCTACAAATGGCGGTACATACAGTGATTGACAAGTACAGCGGCAATGACAGCAACAAGGCATTGCTAGTTGTGGTGCAAGTAAGTTATAACTTAATAATTTACTATGAAGTATTAATAAGAATAACTTGATCATATAGCATATCTTGACCTATAAATTTATGTGTATATATACTTGAACAGATGAAGAGATTTAGGGAAGCACAAGGAGTCTTTGGAATGAAAGGTGTTGTATATGCAAGGGATAAGATGGCACCTGGTATTCGAAGTTACATACTTAGTACTTACATTCTTATTACAGACCTATGAATTATCATACATAGTTATTAACTTTATATATTCTTTCATATGCAGCTGAATGGTGGGTCAAATATGGAATTGACTGTGAAGAATTAAGAAGTATAGCTATTAAAGTGTTGTCCCAAACGGTTGTTGCAGGGAGGTGCGAGAGAAATTGGAGCACCTTTAACTTAATTCATACAAAAAGAAGGAACAGGCTAGGGGCAAAACGATTGCACACTTTGGTATATGTGCATTACAACATAAGGTTGAAGGAAAAATATCTTTATGAAAGATTCAGCAGGCCAACTAAAGACTTCATGACTGAAGATCCATTGGATTGGGCTTACATTTATCATGACAGAGACGATGATGATGACCCCATGCAAGCTTGGTTGAATGAGGAAACTTATACTCCTATTTTAGATGTAGGTAGATCAGGTGGTGACCCTGATCCTACAATTGCAAGTCAGATGGGTATTAATGTAGAACAATGTAATCAAGAAGAGGGAATTCAAGCAAACTCTGCAAGCAACCGACTTGAAAAAGATCTGGATGATCCAGGTGATTTCTTTGGCCCTCTACATGTAGATGAAAGTGAAGCATCCTCAGGGTCAACTATACCATCTAGTGGAGGATACATTGATAAGTCTACATCTGGCGATTCTTCTACTACTGCTCCATCAAAATGATCACACATCAAATGACGAACTCCACCACCTCCAAGTCCTCCTCCTGTTGATTTATCAAGGTTTAAAAGGACTGGAAAAGAAGCAGATCTTCCTCCTAGGTCTGCATCTACAAAACAATACCAAAGAAAAGGAAAGGATAACTCTAGCCAGCCACAACCACAGCCTAAGAAACAACAACAATTGCCCTGCTTGCCCCCACCACGGACTTATGTTCCTTATGGATATGATCAAAGTTATGGTTATGATTCTTATGATCCTTATGGACAATATGGTTATGGACAACAAGGACAAGTTCAAGTGCCAAAACAACCATCCGTTGATAACTTAACTGAATCTATGGGATCTTGGCATATTCGTGGTCCTAGTACTGGCAATGTAGAAGGATCTAGTATCATGGATGATTTATTCAAAATGGGCAGTGGTGGATATAGCGTTGCACCTACTCATTATCAAATTCCAGAGCAGAAAACTGATATTGATAGTGTCTTTGGTCATTGTGGGAGTGGTCATTATACTTCTAGTGGATCCCATGGGACCAGTATTCAAAGCACAGCACATTATCCATTTAATAGCTCTATGGTGAATCCAACTAATGATCATGAAAGATCTCAAGGGCAGACCTATGATCCTTTTATTCTCTCTAGTCATGAGCTCTCCTGCACACATTCTGAACATGAAAGATCATCTACACCTTTATCACATGATTCTGACGCTCTTCCCAGATCAAAATCATATAGAGTGTTGATCTTTCTTCTTATGCTTGATTTGGATGTCTTGCGGACCTTTCTGATTCTGATTTTGCGGCATTTGTAGCAGACTATTAGCTAAACCACAAAGAAAATATAACATGGAAGCAATATGCTTTAAGAGTGGATAATCAGATAGTTGGCTCTAGGCATATTGGTCAATATGAAGAGCATGCATGACATTCGGCATGGTATTAGTCTTAGTTGGCACTCATCAGACTCGACTCAAGTGGGTACTTCAGTTTGTATTATTGGTATTTTTGTTAAATTGCTTAGTTGCTTTCTACTTGTGTTATGCTAGTACTTGTAATTTGTAATCTTTTAAGTTGTCTATTTGTCATAAACATATCTATCTTGAAGAAATCCCTAGTTGCACAACTTGCACTTGCATCACAGACTGGCATGTAACCGTGTGTTTTTCTACGTTTGCAAATCTACATGGATGGTTATATGCTTATTATATGTAATTTGTAATCTTTTAAGTTGTCTATTTGTCATAAACATATCTATCTTGAAGAAATCCCTAGTTGCACAACTTGCACTTGCATCACAGACTGGCATGTAACCGTGTGTTTTTCTACGTTTGCAAATCTACATGGATGGTTATATGCTTATTATATGTAAACATATTGTGTTTTTAAGCTAGATTTGATGAAATCTATCAATTTTTATCACAAATTCAGTTTTTTTTTTGCTTAATTTTTGTTGAAGTTGCGTTAAAGTTTGGTTGTAAAAATCCTCGACATTTCCTCGACATTTCCACAACCTTCCATGTCCACACCTGTCGAAGTCGGCTCGAAGTCGAAATCATGTTCCATGGTTGTACCTATATTCTACATACCTTGAACTAAGGAATGAGGTTTTGCCGAAATCATTGAAATATTGAATAAAAAATAAGTTTCGATGAGATTTGCTACAAAATCAAGCGGTTATGCTAAGGATTGCGTCTATTAAAACTTTGAAGAAAAAAAATTGATGATTTTGACGAATTTCACCTATTTTGATGGATTTTGAGGTTTTTATATTACAAGTTAGCAATTTCAATGGATAATTTGATAATTGCAATCCTTGGTGGTGTTGTTGCTGTTTGAAGATAATAAAAAAGGGGATTGGCGTGATCTCACCATTACAGCTCAAATCAGCCTATATCAAGGTAAGTAGTTATATTTTCTTCCATTCTTCATCATTTCCAACCCCTCAATCTCTATTTTTCCATACTTTCACCTTAAAAAATGATTTAGCATCACACACTAGATCTTTGATCAACTTTGCTACTTATATGATCTATGCATTGTAGACATATATCTACACATCTAAGGCATAAATCTACACATAATCACCAGATCTAGACTAATAGCTATGATAAATATAGATGTTGGATCATTAGTACTAATATTAGAATAATCAGGATACATGTGTTATAGTTAGTTATTTCACTTAGATTTAGTCGAAGAACTTATAAGTTATAACAAACGCTAAAAAGAACATGAATAGCATATTATAATGTCAAAATTAATATACTTTGCATTTTATTTTTTATTTTTATTTTTGAAAGCAGCATTTTATTTATTGATTTACATAAATTAGAATATTACATAACATGTGAAATAGTTTATTTTTGCTTCAATTTGCTTGTTAATGTGATATTAGTTATCGATTCATACCCTAAGACATTAGAACAACTATACATTAGACCTTAAAGTATTAAATAATCGTGCAATTGATTTTGTAGAGTATTCCCTAATATTTGCTATTCAACGTATAAATATTAATGCAATGCATGATTTATGCTGTGGGGGGGGGGGGGGGGGGGGGGGGTTCTTCGGTGTGGACGACATGTATCCTAGTGGTGGTTTATCAGAAAATGAAGGTGCAAGGCAGCCAACCACCAAAAGATAATGATTTTGCTTGAAAATATTGCACTGTTGTTCCTAGGGCTGATAAAACGATTGATTGTTGAGTCAATATTGACTGCAAACTATCGACCCAAGTAAAACATGTGGGGGACACCATACATATCCAAAGTGTTATTCCAACACAAATAAGTGCATGCATGTCATAGCTCATGCTTGCAAAATTGTGTTTCTCAAATCCTTAATTTGGTCATCTAAAACTCTCATCCAAATACAGCTCGGTTTCCATACCTCACACAAGCAAGGACCCCCCCACCTACCCTTAGAAAAACATATTGCATTAAATGAGTGTATTTAAGCGTAGAGATTGGATCCCCCCACCTACCCCAAGAAAAACATATTGCATTAAATAAGTGTATTTAAGCGTAGAGATTGGACTTGTAAAATTTCAAGGCTTAATTCATTCATTTTGAAACGGTCAAGCTCAAATTTTCGTCAAAACTTACATGAATTTCCATTTCCACACTGTTGGAACGGTATCAAAATCGGATACCTCGTTCCTTTCCTTGAACTTCCCTCGTTGTTTATATTCATGATAACAAACATTTATGTTTTCTTAAAATTTTATGTAGCACAGTTAACACACAAAAAATCACATTTTTGAAGAGCAACGAATCAATTTTTCACTCAAAATTTAGCCATGTCACGCACAAGTTGTGGGACAATCTTTACAAAGAATATTTCCCGCAACCCACCCACCCCCACCCCCCCCACACACAGGCCAAGTCTAGATGCAAAGAATGCAATCACTACCCTCCCTTCTAACATGAAGAAAGGCAATGAACAAAGACAATGTTTGTAAAGGAAGATCTAGCTACATCTGTGTCTACCCATATGAGGTCTGAATAGCTATTCACCAATTAGTGCCCTTCGGTTTTCCTTGTCAGGCTCAGCGTGTCACTTTCTATGATAGTTCAAGTCCCGCATGGCTTGTCATCTTTAAACCAGATTCAATGACAGCATCTCCACAAAGGGGACTCCACAAACCTTCGACTCTTTTGATGCTCCAACTTTTGTACTGACTTTTTGGTCCCTAATGATAATACCAAGTTCAGCATTGCCATTTGGAAAAGTTGTTGCAACTCTATCTATCTTAAATCATTCATGTTCTAGAGGCATGCAATTCTCTTCATAATTGACCCTCTTCTCCTCGACAAAGAACATGTGTAACGCGTCAGACCACGGATTATATTATGTTGAGAGTCGACTAATACCTTGAAAATGATATCTACACAACGCATAATTTTTTGGAAGATTGACCTACTTCTATATATCGATGCAGCTCCTGTGAGCAAAGCTGCTATGTTCCTCATTCAGCTTGTCCGTAACCCTACTAAACTGCTTGGAATGAACCTGCCAGTAAATATGTTAAATCATATTGCCAGATCTTCTTCGGGTACTTGCAATCTGCATGTATGCCTAATCAACTCCACTCCTCATTGCATATACTATATTGGAGCGTCCATTTGGCAGATAAACACCCGATTGCGACCCTCCGTATGAAGTGTGATACTCCCTTCATGCGCCATATTTGCTTCTACTACTCAGTTAGCATCCACTCCGAGATTGGGTAGTTAGTGTTGGCTAAATGGACATCTATAAATCCCTTTGTTTTGATTATGACAAACATTTCATTCTTATTAATCTAACGAGCTACTTGAGTGTGCAGGATGACAAAGTAACAAGGGAAAAATCCAAGAGCTTACTTATTTATATTTTCATGCAATGTAATCAATGTTGTAAAACTTGTACAAATATATAATGTACAAGTACTTAGAATTGCATGTAAATCAAGCGTTAGATTTTCCCTAGCTAAAACACCACAGTTAGACAGGTCATCCCATTCATATAGGATCACCTATGCACACTCACACACATAATTAGTGCCTAAATTGAAACCCTGAAACAGGATCAATCTCGGTCGACAAAGTCCTCGACCGAGACACTCTCGGTCGACAATCTCCTCGACCGAGAAAGATCCATAAGTAGCCGTTAGACACAGCTGCAAACTACTTAGTCCAAGAGAAGCCTGTCGGTCGACAAACCCTCGACCGAGAGGTGTCTCGGTCGACCTTTATTCGACCGAGACGATCTCTGTAATTAGCTGTTAGACAACTGACAAAGTAGTTGAAGAGACGTTGCAAAATCACTTGATACAGAGAGCCTGTCGGTCGACAAGTCTTCGACCGAGAGGTGTCTCGGTCGACCATTCCTCGACCGAGATGATCTCTGACAAAAAGCGCAAAATAAAGTAATTAGCCGTTGCAAAAGCAACTAACTTGAACCTAACGGCTAGTTAAGCACTTAGAAACCCCTAGAAGTTGTCTAGAACGTCCTTAAGCATCCTTAGGCCATTCCTATAAATAGGACAAGCCATACGACACTCAAACGAACTTGATACACTTGCTATACTTGAGAAAACACTTGAGCTCACTTGTGCAATCTGTTGTGAACTGAACATTGTGATCATTAGCCTACTTTCCCCTCAGCTCAATTTCGTCCTATAGGCTAGATTTTCCTAACCCTAGCAATTACAAGTTCATCCTCTTGGCTAGGAAAATCTATACGCTTGATCTAGGCAAATCAAGCCTTGAGCTACAAGGATAAGTTGTACTTTCTTTTATTCTTTCTTGTTCCCTTTATTACTTGTACTCTCCTTGCTACTCCTAGGTTGGAGGCTGCGGATTGGAGAGGGTGAAGCTCTTCTTGGAGAAGAAGAAGATCTTTGGACTACTTCCAGAAGGCTGTCTCGACGGGAAGCTACTTCGAGAGGAAGGCTACTTCAAGGGGGAGCTTGAAGTTACTTCAAGGAAGGCTGTTTCAAGGTTGGCGAGACTACTTCAAGGTGAAGGCTGTCCAAAGGGTGTTGGAAAGTATTGTAATTTTATGTAATATCCTTGCGAGGTAATAAAATTTAATACTTTCAAAATCCCGGTTGGGTAAGCAACCGGGTAGTGGATTGACTCCTTAGTATTTGCTAAGGTTGGAACCACTCTAAACACCTGTGTTCTTCTTCTAAATCTTTACTGTGGTTGCTTGAGTTTAATTATTATCAAAAATTATTATAAAACTCTATTCACCCCCCCTCTAGAGCTTTTCAATTGGTATCAGAGCAGGCTTCAAGGAGCCCTAACAAGGTCTTGAAGAGATGAAGGGAGGAGGTGACTACAACCGCAGGCAAAGGAGCATGGACCAATGTTCAACAAGTTGCAATTGGTGCTTAGGAACAAGGCACTCTACATCTAGATGTCCATGGAGGTCAAAGAAGGAAGATGCGAATAAGGAATGCTTTGTTGCTACAATAAGGGAAGAAGAAGAAGAAGAGGTAAGCCTTTTTTATTTACCCAAAGAAGATTTAATTGCTAGTCTTCAAGAAACACATGAGAAATATATTGAGTGCAAGAAGAAGCTAAAGAAATCGAATAAAGTAAATGAGGATTTAAATACAAAACTTCTTGTTCTTGAATCTGAAAATGAAGATCTAAAAAGGGCAATTGAAGACTGTGATCTTAAATTGAAATCGGTAGAAGCTGACTGCAATCTTCTTTCCTTTAAAAAGACTAAATTGCAAACTCAAGTAAATGATCTTCAAAAACAACCTATATTGTGCACCCATCTAGATTATGATAATATAGTAAAAGAAAGGAATTCTTTATCATCAAATCTAGATCAAGCAAAACTAGACATCAAGAAAAGAATGGATGAGATAGCCAAGCTACAACAACAAGTTCGTAGTTTGAATAACAATGGCATTCTTGATCAAATTTTAGATAATCCTTATCAACAAATTGAGAGAAGGGGACTAGGTTATAAACCTAAAGGAAAATCCCATCAACAACCTAGTCGGAAAATCACAAACCCATAAATCCATATATGTACCTAAAAGGACATCCTCACCCAATGACAACATAGGACACAACCATAGAAAAAGATATGAGGTTGACTCAATATGTTGTCATTACTGTTTGCGCCTTGGTCACTATTCTTTTTCATGTCCTTACAAGAGAAAAGATGTCGAGTTAGTTTGGGTTCCTAAACCTCCAAACTAAACAAATACGATAAAGTTGAGATATGACCAAGACATTAGTTGCATATTTTTATGTCTATCTCAACTCAACACAATGGGATTCCAAATAAATGTAAACATCTAAATAGTTAAATCACATAATAATGCTTTATTTAGAAATAAATAAACAGTTCCAGGAATCTCGTCGGTCGAGAAACTGTCGACCGAGATCTCTCCGGTCGAGCAATTGTCGACCGAGAATGTCACTGTTTTTCAATACTGTAATTTGCTGAATTCTTTTGAAATTGATTAAAATTGTTGTCTATTTGTGGTTAATGACTGTACAATAAAGTATAAATTATGGAAATCATTCTTGAAAGATTATGTGAAATTAATTTGGTCAAAAATCACAAATTATGCTTAGTTTAAAAAAAAATTCTGTTTTATCATTACATGCTTTTATTGTTCTATCATTACATAGGCAAGCAAAAGGATTTATTGGTAACATATCTCTTAAACATGCCTGTAAAGTGCAAAAATGTTCTCAATTAGTATCTTTAAAAGATTTACAATATTCGTTGAGCTTTCATGTTTAGTATCATTGATACGAATGCTTAATTGGAAATCTGTAATTTCTGCCTCTTGGTTAAAACGAAATTTAGCCAAGGGGCGCTATGGTCGTAGTCAAAGGCGACCTAAAATAAGCTTCGACAAAAATGCTTGTTTGGAAATTCTCCTTTTATACCTAATTTTAGTATATATTTGACAAAAAAAAATAAAAGTCAAAATTTAAAACATTTGTAATCTTAGAAGCCTTAAATTATTCCAATATTGTCAAAAATAAGAAAACAATATTACTCCCTTAGAATATCCATATATATGCTCTACAAAAATGATCTACCATTTGCATTAAAAATCAGCTTTAAAAGTTGTACTCAGTAAGACTGTCGGTCGACGAATTCTTCGACCGAGAACCTCTCGGTCAGCTCATCTCTCTCGACCGACAGAATCTAAACAGACTTAATATCGGACGAATTTTCGGTCGATAAATGCTCGACCGAGACAACGTCGATCGACAAGTGTTCGACCGAGAATTAGCCGTTGGATATGACCGTTGGACACCTACCGTTACGACCGTTTTCTGGCCGTTGGAGAGTCGAGTGGCGCGTCTGCAACATGACCGTTGCGGACGCTCGGTCGACGAATCGGAGCCGAGCCATTTCTTGGGAAAGACCCGGACATTGATGTAATTCTTAAGTCTTTCCAGTGAGTGTTGGAGTTATATTAGTTGTAATGCCAATGATTGTAATAAATTGGTCATTTCTATATGTTTTTGTCTACGTTTGTAATACACTCCATGCTTTTGAATGCAATTTGTCATCCTTATTTGATTCAAATGGATATTTTTTTTAAGCATATGAGACATCTTCAAAATATGGATTATAAGATCATCGTTGTAGAGCATACCAAATAAAGGGAGTAATAAATAAAACATGCAACCTTTACAATTGTGGCTAAATTGACAATGATCTATGACAAACAGTTCTCCAGAAACATTCTCGGTCGAGAAACTAGTCGACCGAGAACACTGTCGGTCGAGAACTGGTCGACCGACCAGGTTTCTGTTGTCCAGACTGAAATAAACTTGCATACATTTTTAAATCAAGAATAAATAATGAAGATCATCCTCAATATTTTATATATATGAAATTTATTGCAAAGTATTCAAAACTTTCATTTGGGATATCTAAGGGGGAGTAAAGCATAAAACTAAGGGGGAGCATAATATAAATTTAAGAGGGAGAAGAAAAATAAGAACTTGGATATCTTTTTGAAATGACAAAGGGGGAGAAGAATATAAAATATAAATGAGAGTTTCACAATATCGGGCCAGCACTTACTTGCCAAAACAAGAATGGCTACAAAAGGTAATTTTCAGGTATGAAACTCACATGTTTTATATTTCCTTCATTTATATTTGGAAATGTTTGTCATCTTCAAAAAGGGGGAGATTGTTGGCTAAATGGACATCTATAAATCCCTTTGTTTTGATTATGACAAACATTTCATTCTTATTAATCTAACGAGCTACTTGAGTGTGCAGGATGACAAAGTAACAAGGGAAAAATCCAAGAGCTTACTTATTTATATTTTCATGCAATGTAATCAATGTTGTAAAACTTGTACAAATATATAATGTACAAGTACTTAGAATTGCATGTAAATCAAGCGTTATATTTTCCCTAGCTAAAACACCACAGTTAGACAGGTCATCCCATTCATATAGGATCACCTATGCACACTCACACACATAATTAGTGCCTAAATTGAAACCCTGAAACAGGATCAATCTCGGTCGACAAAGTCCTCGACCGAGACACTCTCGGTCGACAATCTCCTCGACCGAGAAAGATCCATAAGTAGCCGTTAGACACTGCTGCAAACTACTTAGTCCAAGAGAAGCCTGTCGGTCGACAAACCCTCGACCGAGAGGTGTCTCGGTCGACCTTTATTCGACCGAGACGATCTCTGTAATTAGCCGTTAGACAACTGACAAAGTAGTTGAAGAGACGTTGCAAAATCACTTGATACAGAGAGCCTGTCGGTCGACAAGTCTTCGACCGAGAGGTGTCTCGGTCGACCATTCCTCGACCGAGATGATCTCTGACAGAAAGCGCAGAATAAAGTAATTAGCCGTTGCAAAAGCAACTAACTTGTACCTAACGGCTAGTTAAGCACTTAGAAACCCCTAGAAGTTGTCTAGAACGTCCTTAAGCATCCTTAGGCCATTCCTATAAATAGGACAAGCCATAGGACACTCAAACGAACTTGATACACTTGCTATACTTGAGAAAACACTTGAGCTCACTTGTGCAATCTGTTGTGAACTGAACATTGTGATCATTAGCCTACTTTCCCCTCAGCTCAATTTCGTCCTATAGGCTAGATTTTCCTAACCCTAGCAATTACAAGTTCATCCTCTTGGCTAGGAAAATCTATACGCTTGATCTAGGCAAATCAAGCCTTGAGCTACAAGGATAAGTTGTACTTTCTTTTATTCTTTCTTGTTCCCTTTATTACTTGTACTCTCCTTGCTACTCCTAGGTTGGAGGCTGCGGATTGGAGAGGGTGAAGCTCTTCTTGGAGAAGAAGAAGATCTTTAGACTACTTCCAGAAGGCTGTCTCGACGGGAAGCTACTTCGAGAGGAAGGCTACTTCAAGGGGGAGCTTGAAGTTACTTCAAGGAAGGCTGCTTCAAGGTTGGCGAGACTACTTCAAGGAGAAGGCTGTCCAAAGGGTGTTGGAAAGTATTGTAATTTTATGTAATATCCTTGCGAGGTAATAAAATTTAATACTTTCAAAATCCCGGTTGGGTAAGCAACCGGGTAGTGGATTGACTCCTTAGTATTTGCTAAGGTTGGAACCACTCTAAACACCTGTGTTCTTCTTCTAAATCTTTACTGTGGTTGCTTGAGTTTAATTATTATCAAAAATTATTATAAAACTCTATTCACCCCCCCCTCTAGAGCTTTTCAGTTAGTGTGACACATTCCGTAGGAACCAAACCATTATGTAAATTTAACATAACAAGCAACGTCAGCATTTGTCCAACTCATTTTGTCAATTTGCAAGTACATTCTCACTCCTGGATCTATTGTCTGTCAGTTAGCTCTTTCTCCCACGTTTCCTCAATTTGAACCCATTATACTTTGGATCCAATGGCGATTTGTCACCAAGCAACCATTCATTTTTCCAAACCATGCCCGCTTTTCATCACTTAGTCTCCTTTTAAAACCCTTCAACAAAAATGACTTTGAACCAACGAACAACATATCGTTGAAATTGATAGGATCGCAAATATAGGTATATTGATGGGTATACTGCCAAGTACAGCCAGATCTCACTAGATACCATCAAATTTGAAAAAAAAATTAGCAGTACGGACAGAATACCGACTTTTGCGTGTTTGAGCCTGCTTTTGTTGTTTGAGAGAAGACAACGGGAGCAAGGGGGATTTCAACAACTAGAGCTCAAATAAGCCTAATCCAAGGCATGCCTTCATATTTTTTATCATTTTGACACCTCAACTATCTCAATTAAAATATAAATGCATCCAAAAAATCCTCAAATTGTCAAAGATCCCCCAATATGCTTCTTAATATATCTTCCTAATTGCATATGATCATAGATCTATAACACTATCTCATAATATACAACATAATCATAGTTTTATACCTAAATACTTCACTAAATAAGAGTATAATTTACAATACATATGTTCTCATTACTAGTATTATTTAGCATAAAAAGTAAGAAAGTGTACTTAGCAACACAACCACAAACAAATATTGTGAATTAAGTATGGATTTTGCAATTTTTAAAATCTTATATTTGTTTATGAATGGCACTTGCTACAATATCCCCCAACATGAACATGGTTGCATCCCCACAACATGTATAGAGTGGACATGGTAATAATGCCTTTCAGATTTATCCCGCAATTGTGAATATGATACATGAGGGAATTCACTGTCGCATATCAAGATCATGTTGTAATATAAATGGCGGAGAAAAAAGGTGTCATATTAGTGAATTTGCCCAACTTCCTTCACAGTCGTGAACTCAATTGCCAAAGTCACATCATGACTTTGAAGAAGAGCAGGAGAAAGCCCTCGTGTAAGCTTTTTCAAAATCAAATTTGATGCATATAGAGACATAGGCCTAGCTTTTTTGAAATTACATCGGATGAGAACAAGATGTTTATCACATCACGTAACTTGTGTTGGGGGGAAAATCCAAGAAGGGGGACCAACCATCACACCCACCATTCGATTTGGAACAATTCTTTCACTAAAATTAACTAGCATCTAATTCATTAAAGCATGTAATTTACTTGTATCTAGTAGACTCTAAAAATCTAATAATAGTAATATATGTAGTATGCCTTCCTTCATACTTGACATTTTCTTTACTCAAAGATCATACATAAGGACTCCCCTGGTATATTCAATGTATAACGTTATTAAGTTCATGGATTGTGCTAGAAAATTTTCACAACCTAATTCCTACAATTTTTCATCAAAATTCCTCGACAAAATCCCCAAGAAACATGATAGGTTTCGTCTACACATGAATGACCCCCCCACACACACACAAATATATCCAACATAGAATTTAATTGCATAAACGATGCATTAAAATGTATAGATGCATCATAATCATCATCGTCTAAGCCTCAATCCCAACCATGTTGGGGTCGGATACATGGATCCTTCTTTCCCAATCAGCTTTATTATGGGTCATATTCCAATCAAGATGTAAAGATTCAAAATCTCACTGTATAAGCTCTTCCCAGGTTAATTTAGGCATGCCTCTTATTCTTTTAATTGCTTGACTTAATAGCATTATTTTGTATAGGTGTGTTATTCAGTTCATGTTGCACATTGTCCACACCATCTCGTGCGACTTGTCCTCAATGTTCGCCACCCCCACATTGTTCTTAATATAGTCATTTCTCAAGCGATCTTTTTTTGCTTTGCACAGATCCGTCTACACATGAAGGACCCCCCCCCCCACACACACATATATCCAACATAGAATTTTATTGCATAAACGATGCATTTAAATGTATAGATGCATCATAATCATCATCGTCTAAGCCTCAATCCTAACCATGTTAGGGTCGGCTACATGGATTTTTCTTTTCCAATCAGCTTTCTTATGGGTCATATTCTGATCAAGATGTAAAGTTTCAAAATCTTACTATATAAGCTCTTCCCAGGTTAATTTAGGCATGCCTCTTATTCTTTTGATTGCTAGACTTAATATTATTCGGTCTGTGTTGCACATTGTCCATACCATCTCGTGCGACTTGTCCTCAATGTTCGCCACCCCCACGTTGTTCTTGATATAGTCATTTCTCAAGCGATCTTTTTTTGGCTTCGCATAGATCCATCTCAGCATACGCATTTCGGCCACATTCGTCGTGTTGAGATCTTTTCTTCACTACCCAACATTCAATTCCATACAGCATGGTTGGTCGCAGTTGTTCTATAAAACTTACTATTTAATCTGAGGGATCTTTCGATCACATATTACTCCAATTGTGTTCCGTCATTTCAACCATCATGCTTTGATTCTATGGAAAACATCATTGTGAAATCCCTATCTTTTTCAATAATAGAACCCAAGTAACAAAATTTATCACAATTTGGTATATCTACTCCATCCAACTTGGCCCCACCATATACAATTCTACATTGGCTGAAATTGCAACGCATATGCTCAATTTTGCTCCTACTAATCATCACTCCATTTGATCTAACACATTTCTCCAAACTTCACATGTATCATTCAATCCATCTTTGGTTTCGTCAATCAACATGATATCATTAGCAAATAGCATGCACCTAGGAATATCATAATGAACATGCTTTGCCAACTCATCCATAACAAGAACGGATAGATATGAGTTGAGTATAGATCCTTAATGCACCCTAACTGTGTTAGAAAATGTTGGTATCTCTCCTCCAGAAGTCTTCACACTTATAGTTGAGCAATTATACATATCTTTAATCAAGTCAATGTATTGTATTGGCACATCCTTTTCTTTGAAACCATCCAAAAAACTTCCCTAGATACTTGATCATAAGCCTTTTCCAAATCAATAAAAAATATATGAAGATCTCTTTTTCTCTCCCTATACTTCTCCACAAGCCTTCTTATTTGATATTTTAAGCATGAAACCAAATTGGTTGTCTGATATATGTGTTATAGATCTCATCCTTTGCTTGATTATCCTCTCTTAAAGCTTCACAGTTTGAGTTACCAACTTGATACCTGTGTAGTTTGTGCAGCTCCAAACATTTCCTTTGTTCTTGTAGATGGGGACTATAGTACTATTTCTCCACTTATCCAGTTATCCGGAATCTTCTTGGTCTTTAAAATCTTATTAAAGAAATTTTTTAACCAAATAGTTCCTTTATCCCCCATAGTCTTCCATGCATCAATGGGAAAACCGTCTGGTCCGCGTGCCTTTCTCATTTTCATCTTTTTCAAAGCATTCTTGACCTCAAATAGTAAAATTTGTAGTGTGTAAATAATATCTCTTGTATTCAGATCATACAAGTCTCTTACATTATTCACAGTATCTCCATTTGAAAAGCATATAAAAGTGTTTATCTATTGGTTCTTGATATCATCATCCTTTGCCAGCACTCTACCATCTTCATTCTTGATACATTTTACTTGACCCAAGTCTCTTCCTTTCCTTTCTCTTTTACGAGCCATTTTATATATATCTTTTTCCCCTTCTCTTGTGTTTGATTTCTTATACATCCTTTCAAAGTATCTAGACCTTTCCTCTTGAACAACCTTATTAGCTTCTTTCTTTGCTTGCTTGTACCTCTGAAAAGTTGCATCATCTCGAAATTTGGGCAAGCCTTTTGTACTTTGTCAGTCCACCACCAGGTCTCTTTCTGGTGGAGGCCCACACCCTTGGGACTTCCCCAAAACCTCTTTGGCAATTTTTGTTATGCAAGAGTTAATATTATGCCACAGTGTTAACATCAGACTCCAAGTTCCAAGTGCCATCCTTGATGAGATTATCAAAAAAAGCTGATTTCTTTTCTCCTTTAAGATTCCATCAATCGATCATGCTATCTTGGTTTCTATTATGATTGCCTCTATTGGTCTTCATGTTAAAATCCAAAAACACCAACCTATGTTGGGTGGTGAATTCTGTCGCAGTTTCATGCCTTTAATGATTTTCATATTGATGTAGAGATTACACTTGTAATATTTCATGATTTACTTTGTCCATTTTGGCGTCGAAACGGTCAAGATTGCATCTGTTAAAAAAAGTGTCAGTATATTGGTAAATGTCAGCTTCTACATTGTCGAAACGGCCTTGATATCAGATACCCCGTTCCTTGCTTTATAGACCAAATGCTTCTCCATTGATAAATGGGCGATCGCCCACATTGATATTCATGATATATCAGGCTTTAAAGGCTCTACCTACAAGTGATGTCTCTTGGTTCATCAACTTCCAGCATTGTTCTGCAAGTAAAGCTTGGTTAATTTTCTTCAAATCGTTGATCTCATGATAGGTGCCAACTTTGTACTTCAGCATACATTGTTTCTCCCTAGTTGTCTGAATAGTTCAAGTAAATTTTCCTTTCAACGCATGTTGCACCACACTAGAACTTTGACATCAAGTAGTGAAGTTGTTCACTGATCTTATATGGGATCTTGAAGCAACTCATCATATGGGTGGGCTTAACTTGTGTCGATGCTCTAATATGGACCACTTTCCTCAATTTTGTAAAAAAACATTTCATTCATACCTAGATCTTCTTCCACACTCATTCTTTTAGGTGGGAAAACACAACCTTCTTTGATCCTCCGATCATCTTGGCAATTCTAGGCATTTTTTATGTTTGTCTAATTCCCAAATTTGTAGACTTTCTTCTGTCTCCCTTTGCTTCGGTACCATCAAGTGCCCTATCTTGTTAAGGGCAATCTCATATTCAGATAAGTTAATTTGTATGTCCCAGTGCTCTTTCATATTAGTTGATGATCCCAATTCCCAACGATCCTAAAGCATTCCTCAAGGTCAGCATTAACAAAGATAATATTATGTTAACCAAAATCAGGTTGGGAATTTTGAGCACTCCTTTGGACACTCTTACTATGTGGATTGTACCTTCTTAGGTTGCATTTGGTAGAAGAGAAGAGAGCTCCTACACAGATCAAAGAGATGTTGTGAAATGGGATTCTCCTGCTACAGGCCTCAACAGAGTTTAATTGTCCCCTTGCTCCTGCATCAATCACAAAGATGTAGAAAACACTCGCAATGCAATTTCAAATCTTTGGTTATCCATTTGTTGTTAAAGCCCGTTGCCATGACTTCTTCAACGAACTCCACTCCATCTTATCACATAAATTATTCATATCAAGTTTCAACTTATACCACCATTTCTTCGGCCTCATTTCTCTTTATCACGTGAAAATCCCCTAAAGTTATTTCACATTATCTAGAGATGATCTTCCATGGAAAGAAGCACTTTGGTTTGCAAGATAGGCAATGGAAGGAAATAATTTACATGTTAATCCAAGACCTTTTAGTTAATTTTATAGAGCAAGAGCACATTGCAGACACTAATGAGCAAAAATCTCTAGCATTCTCCAATCTAGTGCACTTAGAGATACAAAGGTGTGGGAAACATTGATTATGCAAAAAGGGATTATTGTTGGTGCCAAAACCCATCATCATGACATGAAACTCCACTCTACCCTATCGGATACCTTACTCGTAGCAGGTTTCAGTGTAATACAAATATTTGTGTGCCTCTTTCTTCTTCATTGTGTGAAAGATCTCAAAGGCATCATTATGTTATCAGTAATCAATATGCCAATGACAAAAGCATTATGGCTTAGGGATACGAAGGTGTGGGAAACATTGATTATGCAAACAGGGCTTAATAGTTTGGTGTCAAACCCCATCATCATGACATGAAAGTTTATTCTACCTTACCGGATACCTTACTCGTAGTAGGTTTCAATGTTATACCAATATTTGTGTGCCTCTTTTCTTCTTCATTGTGTGAATCTGCTTGAACAGTAACATAAGATTAATGATTGTGTACTAAGGGACCTGGGAAACATTGATTATGCAAATAAGGATTATTGATTTGATGCTAAACCCGGTCATCATGACATGAAACTCCACTCTACCCTATCGGATACCTTACTCGTAGCAGGTTTCAGTGTTATACCAATATTTGTGTGCCTCTTTCTTCTTCATTGTGTGAAAGATCTCAAAGCCATCATTACGTTATCAGTAATCAATATGCCAATGACAAAGGCATTATGGCTTAGGGATATGAAGGTGTGGGAAACATTGATTATGCAAACAGGGCTTATTAGTTTGGTGCCAAACCCCATCATCATGACATGAAACTCCACTCTACCCTATTGGATACCTTACTCGTAGCAGGTTTCAATGTTATACCAATATTTGTGTGCCTCTTTCCTTCTTCATTGTGTGAATGTGCTTGAACAGTAACACAAGATAAATGGATTGTGTGCTAAGGGACCTGGGAAGCATCAGGTTCACATGGCAATGAGGGACAACAAATATTGGTATAACAGCAACGAATATTGGTATAACAGCAATAAACTCCCCTTGGTGCATTCCCTTCTCATCCTCATCCATTCCCATTGAAGTCGTCAAAAGTAGAACAAAGTGGTTTGCTATGAATACTCTCATCTTCCATCCCATCTAATTGCTGTTGACTTGCTCAAGACACCTCGTAAATCCCCAGAGCCAACTAACTCTCATTATGCTCCCCATTCTACACCTACATTGTGATGTGGTCGTTTTAAATAAGACTCTGTCCTCACATTGCCTCCCCTGCACCATATACCCATGACCCCCACAGCAACTTCCCCAACTAGTAAAATATATACAAACTCTGTCCCAAACCCACATATATGCCACCAGTTCTGTAGGGACATTGTGTTGATCAATGTCTTCATAAGGAAAGGATAGTCAGTCCCCTTCAAAAGCTGGGTATAGGTTGCATTCTTACCAGGGTTCCCAGGTCCCGACCAATTCCAGCTAAGGAATTCTTGTGATTGAGGGCCTTATTGGTTTTTTGTAAGTTTAGTTAATTTTATAGAGCAAGAGCACATTGCAGACACTAATGAGCAAAAATCTCTAGCATTCCCCAATCTAGTGCACTTAGGGATACAAAGGTGTGGGAAACATTGATTATGCAAATAGGAATTATTGATTTGGTGCCAAACCCCATCATCATGGCATGAAATGCCACTCTACCCTATCGGATACCTTTCTCGTAGCAGGTTTCAGTGTTATACATATATTTGTGTGCCTCCATCTTCTTCATTGTGTGAAAGATCTCAAAGCCATCATTATGTTATCAGTAATCAATATGCCAATGACAAAAGCATGATGGCTTAGGGATACGAAGGTGTGGGAAACATCGATTATGCAAACAGGGCTTATCAGTTTGATACCTCACTCGTAGCAGATTTTAATGTTATACTGATGTTTGTGTGCCTCTTTCTTCTTCATTGTGAGAATGTGCTTGAACAGTAACATAAGATTAATGGACTGTGTGCTAAGGGGCCTGGGAAGCATGGGGTTCACATGGCAATGAGGGACAACAAATATTGGTATAACAGCAACAAATATTGGCATAACAGCAATAAACTCCCCTTCGTGCATCCCCTTCTCATCCTCATCTATTCCCATTGAAGTCGCCAAAAGTAGAAACAGCAACAAAAAGTGGTTTGCTATGAATACTCTCATCTTTTGACTTGTTCAAGACCCCGTAAATCCCCAGAGCCAACTAACTCTCATTATACTCCCCATTCTACACCTGCATTGTGATGTGATGTGATAGTTTTAAATAAGATTCTGCCCTCACATTCTCTCCCCTGCACCATATACCCATGACACCCACAGCAACTTCCCCAACAAGTAAAATATACACAAACTCTGTCCCAAACCCACATATATGCCACCAGTTCTTTAGGGTCATTGCGTTGATCACTGTCCATATAAGGAAAGGATAGTCATTTCCCTTCAAAAGCTGGGTAGTGGTTGCATTCATGCCAGGGTTCCCAGGCACCGACCAATTCCAGCTAAAGAATTCTTGTCATCAAGGGCGTGATTGGGATTTTGTAAGTGTAGTTTAAGCAAAACCCATTTCCCAAAAACTCTAGTTCAGTTCCCGTGGACTTGAGTTTGCATCATTTTCCATGTGATTGGTTTTTTGTAAGTGTGAATGTAGAGGTCCTCACATCTTGGTAATTAATATGTTTTTCGTTATGCTTAATACTTATTATTTAAGCAAAGAGATATCGTATAATCCCATGGAGATCTCAATAGTTAGCATCGAACTCATTTATGATTGTTAGTAGAGAACTTAGAGTGTTTAGTATATATATTTATGGAACTCAGTAAAAGTCACCAGCATTGACTTCCTAACTTACAGGAAACAAATTAAAGTCGCCAGAATTGAGCTACTAACGGGCGCTCAACGAAAAACACCATCACAGATAGTTTTCGATGAACTGTTGGATGAACTCCACAATGCAACTATCTTCTCCAAGCTTGATTTACGATCCAGCTACCATCAGATCTTCGTCCACTCGCCGGACCGCCACAACACAGCATTATATACCCACGCAGGTCAATATTAATTCCTTGTAATGCTACTTGGATTATCTAACGACCCTTGCACCTTCAGAACTTGGTTAACAATCTGTTCCGACCACTCCTGCGCAAATTTGATACACGCCAGCCGGTAGCTTCGAAATGATTGCCGCAAAACCCGGTAAAGCCGGGAGCTTTCCATTTCTTCACGGGTCGGCGCCGCCATCCTTCCGTCTCTCATCCATTCCGCTCCGCGGCTGGTACCAACGACTGAGAAGAAACGCCCAGAAAACATAAACTAGAGGAGGAGGGGATGGGTGCCTTACCGTCGTTTGGTGAAAAGGAGGCGCAATGGGTGTTTCCACCGAAGCCGCAGGGTAGAGAAGCTGCGGCAGCTGCTGCTACCTATTCTGAGTAGAAGCCCGCCCGCGAAAGGAAAAGCGTCCTGGAGGATAAAACAAGCTGCCGTCTTGGTCAGAGGTGTCGAGACTCGGCGTACAAACGTCTTTGCGGTCAATACCTCAGCACGCCGTCGGCCAGTTACCCCTAACGGCCGTCGAAGAAGAAGGGAGCAGACGTATGTCGGGGAGAAATCGGAGGAACAATCACGAGATGGCGTTTTCTCGAGACCTCTTTATTTTCGGAAATACTAGCAGAAGACACGTGCTAAGCACGTGGGCTACAATCAAATTTATCTAGTACATAACTATGAAATATGATTTATTGTTTTGTGGCAGAATATAAAACTTAGAACAAGAAAAACAAATAGACAACACGAATCTATCTTTTCTATAACTATTATTTATAGAAACATGAGTGGCATACATGTCATTCTAATACATGTTGTCACCGTGTGTTAGCGCCAAAAGTTAACTAATAGACTATTGACGATAACACGGTAACAACATGTATTAGAGTTACTATGTATCAACAGTCTGTTAGTTAACTTTTGGTGTAGTAACTTATTATTTATTTGGTTTATAATTACTATGTATCACTTGTTTATTTGATTGCACTTTTGGGTCTTTCTGAATAAATATGAATTCAACTGGTTGCTTAGGTGCTTATGCACTATTTGATTATTTCACGCATTGTACTTTCTAGCTCGATGGATAAATATGAATTGAAATGTCGGTTTGGAAACTTAGGCACATGTGTGCTTACATCTTTAATTTTTTGACCAAATATCATTTGATAGTCACCCGTTACAAGTCATAAAGAGTCAGTTGGTTGTTAATTGAGTTGTATGTAATTTTTTATAAATCTAATAATATATTTTATCATCAATAAATACATGTCAAGAAGGAGAGCACAAATAATTTGATAATCTCACCCTATAATGAGGGAGTCAAGTGACAACTAATAGTGTTTTTTTACGTGCATACTTTTTTAAGCAGCACACGCTACAAGTCATAAAAATTCACTTGGATGTTAATTAAGTTGTTCTTTTTTACTGGGTTGTATGTAATTTTTTATGAGTCTAATTATATAATGGTCATCAATAGATACATACCAAGAAGGAGAGAACAAATAATTTTGATAATCACACGCTACATATCTGATAGAGTCAAGTGGCAACTATTGATATTTTTACATGCATACTTTTTTAGCAAAAATCATTTTAGTAATCACACGCTACAAGTCGTAAACATTCACCTGGGTGTTAGGTAAGTTGTTATTTTTAATGGGTTGTATGTAAATTTTTGTGAGTTCAATTATATTTTGGTCATCGACAGAACACATGCCAAGAAAGACATGATAAGTAATCGTGATAATCACATGCTAACGAGGGAGTTAAGTGGCAATTAAAAATGTTTTACAGGGTCATATGAAAACTATTATGAGTATTGTGTATATATTGGTGGTCAACGGGCAGAAGTCTAAAAAGAGGAGCACATATAATCACATGTTACATGTAAGAGGAGTCAACTTATAGTTAGTCGAGTTATTCTCTTTTGGCGGTCATATGTAAATTAAAGTGAGTACTATTTATATATTAATCGTAACAAGTAGGGGAACATATATAACTTTGATCGTGACACACTAGAAGCTGAAGGGAGTTAAGTAACCGTTATAGAGTTTTTTTAGATTTTTAGTCAAGTCGAATAATCCCTTAACAAGACATGTGATGGTAAATCACCTCTTTGAGCATCCCCCTTCTAATGAATTATTTTTAATGGTGACAACAACTATTGGAACAACTGTTTTTGGTTTGGTTATTTTTAGTAGTAAGATGGATTCAAACTCGTGCGGTTCAAACTCGTGCAGAGTTTACAAGTTAACCAAGTTGGTTGTCATCTCCACTTAGTTCGACAGACTAATTCTGATATCAGCGCCATGACCGTTGTTATTCAAGCAATTTATTTTAGTTGAATTTTAGATTACAAATGATGTGATAAGGGATGGTGTTAGGTACATTTACACAGTAGTCACGAGACCAGACACATGGTGGCAAGTCTCCACATCTATTCGAACAATTGCTCTCAATGTGATTTCAAAATTATTTTTATACAGAAGTTATAATAGCAATTATTCTATCAGGTGACTTCATGTTTCTTTATGTAGTAATTTCTATTGTAAAAGTATAATACAACATGTGAACTAGAGCTCATGGGCTTAGCATGTACACTCTTCTATTCTATAACCCTCTAAATAAGAGGCAGTGTGGTGTCTGCATTCATTCCTGTGTGCTTGAGTGCGTTCTTTTTAGCAGATCTGTAGCCGGTGTCGGTAGCCTTACATGTAAGGCCGACTATGGGCTTAGATGTTCAAGCAACTTTCCTGGTTGCTTTTATATTATATAGTTATATTGGCTATATTTACAAACTAATCTACTCGAACTGCTGTCGTTGTTCAATTTTTTTAACGCAACTTTTTTATACACAAACAATATATTATACTATACATATAATAAAATAACGAATATGCACTTCTGATATATATCAATTAGCCGACCATTACAGTTTTAAAAGTAATTGACGATACTTTGATTTGTGAATATTTGTTTTTTGAGTTTTCTTCGACCGCATTTTATATTTATGTGGTCAACGATCTAACATATCCATGTGTTCCAGTAGTTTGATTGTGTTCTCATTACTTCGATTGGACTTTGCATTCTAACACACTGATTTTGTATTATTTGATATAGTCTGTCTTTGTATTTACATCCTTACATGTTAGAGGCAATTAGTTGACTACTAATGGAGCTATTCTCTTTTAGTGGGTTGTATGTGTAATTATTTATTAGTATATTTGTTTTTTTTTCGTGGGACATGTGTGCACTAATTGGTCCAATATGCATGTGTGCTATTTGATCCAGTCTGCCTATGTGCTTATTATTGGAGGGAGTCAGTTGGATGATAATCCAATTGCTCTTCTTTTGTGAGTCTACTTCTAAAAATCTTATAAAAAAGTAACCCTGCTCTCGTTCTCACTCTCTTTTATGCATGTTTCTCTAGAAACTTGCTCAGTTGCTCATTTACTTTTTCTTGCTCGGTTTTTTCTCTCACTCGGTTGCTTTTCTATTATTACTACATGTCTCAGTTTCATACTAAAATATTTGTTGTTGTCTATGTACATTAATGTTAGAGGGAATCAACTCGGTGTTAATCAAGTTACAACTCTCTTATATAAATTATTGTGTATGACAATACTTTTCTAATTATAAATCTATTTAGATGTAGTTCTAACAATATGTGTGTGTTCTTATTGGCCAGTCTCATTGTGTGTTATAACAATATATATGTATGTGAGTTGGTGTGGTCGTTATATGTGTTTACATGTTGGAGGAATTCAGCTGTCTAAAATTGAGTTGTACATTTATATTTATTCCGCAATTTGCTCTGTCATTTTTTTTAACTTGGATTCCTTTTTTTTAGCTCTACATGCATGTCTACTTCTTAGTTAATTTTTTTTACTTCCATGCAAACGAGAAATACACGTGATTTAGAACCAACACACTTTAAGTATGGTTTTTTTATAATTCCAACGTGTATATGTGTTATAACCATTTAGTTGTGTGCTCATCGGTTTAGACAGTCAATGTGCTCCAGGTGTTTATGTGTGTATTGATTTATCCATTTTGTCTGTGTCATTTAATGTTAGAGGAATTATTTTACTATTAGTCGAGTTGCTTTCTCTAATATGAATTGTTGCAAATATCAATGCAATGTTGATCATGAATCGAATGAAAAGATAGCTTGGAGTTTTTTAGGGTGTTCTAAAACATCTGTGTGTGATTATTAGCAATCCAACCTGTTTATGTATTTTAACAGTCCCTTATATATATATATATATATATATATATATATATATATATATATATATATATATATATATATATATATAGAGAGAGAGAGAGAGAGAGAGAGAGAAAGAGAGAGAGTCAGGCTAGAATACACTCGAGTGTATAGATCATGTTGTACACCCCAATGGTATTTTCCTATCTAGACCATGTTTTTTCAAAATCTAATCCATTTATCTTCATGGTTACGATAATAATAGGTGACACGCAAAATTTGAACTCATTTGGATGAGTGTAAGTCACTCATCCAAGGATAACAAAATCAACGCACGAAACTAATTTGAAATGCATGATTTTTACCTCCTTTAGATGCACGACCTATGAATGTCCACATGAGCTGATATTTATTATATAGTATGTTCTTAAGATAATTAAGAAGATCAACGACTTAGATTTTTTTAAAAGTTACCCCGTCTTCAAAAATAACTGAGGTGTACGGTGCCTCCGATACACTCGAGTATACACTAGCCTGACTCTCTCTCTCTCTCTCTCTCTATATATATATATATATATATATATATATATATATATATATATATATATCAATAGTCCAGTTTTTTTGTGTGCTTACTGATTATAAGGAATAGACTGGTTATTAATTGAGTCATGGGTTATATATAAATTATAGTATATTAATGTCACTACGCATCCTAGAGTACAACTACACGATGTTAATTCTAATTCAAAAGAATTCACGTGTATAGCACGTGTTTCCCACTAGTCCTATAAGAAGAGGGACTCGAATGTGTCTCAATCTAGCTATTTGCTAGGGTACTTCAGCTGCTCACTTTGGTAATCGTTATCTTATCGATTTCAGTTGCTCAGCTTTGTAGTTGTCTATCTTATTGTGCTTTGTCTACTGTGCTTGCACACCTACACTGCTAGCTTTTGATGTCCGGTCAAAGGTGACATACCACGTCAAAGGAATATGGGGATGACATAGAGGCTTCCAAATTTGCTCTACCGCGAGTTTGTTGTCTTAAAAAATCTTTATAAATTCATTTACCTAAAAGCCAACCCTTAAAATTAATCAAGTGTATGTATCGTAGAGATTAAAAGGAACAGTTGGGACAGCAAGCTCGGAACATCATATTTAAAGTGCCTCTGGTTTTGGATTTGTGTGTGCATTGGTTCAATATGTATATGTGTTCAAATAATTTATTTATGTGGTATCTATCCAGTCAGTCTGTATGTGTAAATTAGTCTAGAATTTTTGTGTCCTTATAATTTAGAATGAGTCAACTCACTATTAATCTATATGCTCTCTCTTAGTAGGTTGTATATTAATTGTTTCATATGGCGGTTAAATAAATACATATGTGTGTGTTCTAATAACTTGATTGTTCTACCAATCAGTCCAATCAATGTGTGTTCAAATTGTCTATCAGTGTAGTAGCCAATACAACATGTCTAAGTCCCAAGTCAAAAATAGTCAGCTCATATTAATGGATTGCTCTAATGATCTCTTAAAGGGTCATATATTAGTTAGTGTGTATCATAGTGTAGTACGAATCATGAGTATGGGTTTATAATATTAATCATAAGATTAATTTCAGTAGAAGTTCAATTTTCTATTTACCTTGTGTGTTATTATTTTCCAGTTGCATATTTATGTGGTTCTGTCCATTTATGTATTGCTCCAATGAGACGTGTGTGGCATTTCACATTTTAGTTGTCTATTTGTATGATTTTTTCTCTTACTTTTTTTTGTGAGTTCTATTTAATCAAGTCTTTTGATTTTCTTTACAAAGCCAATGTCATTTTCTATTCGAGCATTACAATTCTTATGATATTTTTAACCAAATCATTTACAAAAGTTGGTGTTAGATGTTGTTCGAAATTCTTTTTTTAACCAGTACATAACTTTTTAACGCTCATTCAAACAACTTGAGTTCGCTTATATTAATTTTCTTCGCCTTATATATAGATTTTTTCAACAAATTGTTTTTGTGGTTCTTACACTATTTTATTAAGGTCACAACTCCTCATATAGCATAAGTTCATTATTTTTTATATGAAATCGGTGATAGAACGATTCATGCACTATTTTAATAACTTGCTTCAAATGGAATGTACTATTTTCTACTGGAATTCAGACAACTAAAATTTACTGATTTATTTTACAATTGTTATTCTTATCGTTAGCTGAATATTAACTTTTTAGTTTATAAAAACACAGTCTGGTGTGGGCATATTTGAACATTTTTTCAGTATGTACTTTTTACGGTGGCATTACATACTTAACTATGGGTACTGACAAATTATATATTAGTAGGTACTAACATAGGTAAAGAAAAATTTTATGATGGTGGGTCACATTAGAGCTATTCCATAAAAGTAATTTTAAAATTTGACATATATAACAAATCACCATGTTTGTCAGAGAGTATAATTTCTATTCAAATAACTTCTTTTAAGTTATGACAATTGTTATATATTGACGTTATAATTTAGTCTGACTTAGTACATATCTATTTATATTTCAATAAAAATAATTTTTAGTACTTGAATGTCAATTTCAAATGTGCTTCACATGCTTAGCACATGCAATTTGCTGGTTACAATAAGATATAATGGAACAACATTTAGACGGATTGATTGTTAACATATATCAATAAAATTTAAAATATCATTTTTATCAGGTTTAGACTTAGTACCCAAATAACATATATACAACCAGTTAAAAGAAAATACATCGTTAACTTCTATATGACTCTCTCCATCAGACAATATTCGATTAACATCTTGTCAATGAGTACCAAGTCACATAGCTAAAACTCTGTCCTATAATTTGTTAAAAGAGAGCCACTCCATTAATGACATGCTATGGAGGGACTTAATTGGTTATTAATGGAGTTGTTCTCTTTAACAAATTATAGGAGGGAGTTTTAGCTATGTGACTTCACTTTGTTTCTCTTCCCTGCCATGTGCAACTACTAAAAAAATATAAAAATTTAAGAAAACATAATAAATAACATGAAAATAAATGCAATAAAAAATAATGTTGACTAAATTTAAACTCAAATTTGATATTATTTTATCAGAAAATAAATAGTCCAATTATCATTAAGCTGATTGCCTCCATCATGTAGTGGTCAATTAAGAGATTGGGTCAAAAAGCACACAAACATGTGACTAAAACTTCATTTAAATTCAAAACTTATCACAATTTGTACACTATGATATACAAATAAATAGTAAAACTCCCTAATAGAGCAACTCAATTAACACCAAGTAAACTTCATCCACCTTAAAACACACAAACAATTCAGCTCGATTAGTATGCAAACTGATTGTTGGAACATACAGATTGATTAGATCAATGGGCACATAACCAAGATACTAGACCACACGCATAGAGTGGACAAATGAACAAAATAAACTCAAATAATGAGTTACAAAAATCATGAAAATGAATAATCAACCAAGAAAATTGCACAATGAACATGATGGACCAATGTGTACACATACACATTGTCAAAAGTTTGTCCAATCAAAATCATTTTTCTTTTTCAGCACAATTTGTACTGCATTGTAATACATAACAATAGTTATTATCAACTATGAAAGAATAGTTAGATTAACTAAGTTAATCCCCTCCAATAGAAACACATAAACAATTTAGACCCATTACCACGCATACAACTTATTGAAACATTCAAACTAATAGGACCAATGAGCACGCAACCAGACTACTAGAACAAAAATACATACCGAACTAGTGACCACAATTTTAAGATATAGTACTTACAAAGTACCTCCATCCTCCTTATTTAATGTGGCAAGAAAAAAAATCATTTGAACTAAGTACACGAATGCAAACATGAGGTTCCAACAACTTCACTATCTTTATTCACGAATTGTAGGAAAAACTGAGCAGACAACACAACTCAACTTGAAGGAATTTGTGTTAGCATGAGAGAAGAATAAAAGTTTAGTAGGAACCATTTGCAGAAATTGTAACATGTTCTATTATAGATTCCATATTAGCTCACCCGTCGCAACATTATATGTATATCAATTGCTATTTCATTCTGCCATGTAGAAAAGTAGTGACGCACTAAAAGCCAACACGTAAGACGTTAGACGTACCAATAATCAACACATAGACGGGCATGTAAAAAAAACACCTCATACACACTTATTTATATGGATATAGAAATAGGTGAGAGCACGTGTTAAGCACGTGAGTACAAGTTAAGTTAGTATAATAAAATAGCATACATGTCAAAATCATTCCTTTGTTTTACAATTTTGATTAAACTAAGACACATTATCTGTATATTTAATAATATTTGCTTACTAAAAATATCACATGTACAATTTTACAATCACCTATAAACTTTAATCATTACTTTATAAATACATTAGATATAAGGAGTGCGCATTTGTGAATTTTAGACTCGATAAATGTCATATTAGATACAATACTAAATAATAAGAATTATAAAAAGATCGTTAACAAGTAAGAAATGAAGCGATGATAATTGCTTCCTCATATAGGTGTAATCATATGCTTAGATATTTTCTGGTGTCATCTTGGAGTGGCCATGTCACCCACTTTCTATGCCAAGTTCTCAACCATATCAACTGTAAAAAAAGGTGCAAATACGAAGACTACTAGGAGCCAACTCTCACTACATACAAAACCTTATCAAAATACACAAGGTCTAATTGATAATTCAAAATACTAAAGATAAACATACATCCTTTCTACAACCTTTCATATATAACAAGTCATGACCTATTTATAATGTCTAAAACTAAAGGTAGAAAATTCCATTCAAATCTCTTCACTACTACAGAAACAACATTCAGTGTCGCTTTTATGGGCGTCGGTTATTTAGGAAAACCGACGCCTATAACATTCAACGTCGGTCATCTAGGTCATCCGACGTCTGTATCCAAGACACGGGTACCGCTTGTATTAAGCGTCGGTTTTTTTGGTAAAAAACCGACGCCTAAAACTGCCCGCCAAAACCAATTTTCGAGCAAAAAAATATGTCACATACGGCATCGGTTATTTACCTCAAACCCGACGCCTATTTAAGATGAAAATTTGCGCGAAAATTTATAGCTTAGGTGTCGGTTATCCTTAGATAACCGACGCCGATAGTGGTTCCCGCCAATTTATTTAGGGCAAATTTTTTCTAATTGGACGTCGGTTTGGTATTAGGAACCGACGCTGAAGACCTTAGGCGTCGGCGTTTTAGATAACCGACGCCCTTTGTGCACTTATTAGCCGCACGATCGATCGACTTTAGGTCCCCTTTCCTGTTTCATTGTCTTCTCCGCCGACTTCCTGCCCCTGCTCACCGACGACGCCGACGACGCCGCTGCTCACCGACGACGCCGCTGCTCACCGACGACGCCGCTGCTCACCGACGACGCCGCTGCTCACCGACGACGACGCTGCCCGACCCTCCGCTGTGCGCCGCCGCCGCTTCCTCTCCTGGTCCTTCTCCGCCTGCCTGCTTCCTGCTCCTTCTCCGCCTGCTTCCTGCTCCTTCTCCTTCTGCCGCCGCCGCTTCCTGTTCCTTCTCCGCCGCCTTCCTGCCCGCCGCCTCCTGCCGCTCCCTGCTGCTCACCGGCCATTGCTGCTCACCGGCCACTGCTGGGAGCTCGCCTGGAGCTTGCCGGTCACTGCCACCACTGCTGCCCTGCCGCCTGGAGCTTGCCGGTCACTGCCACCACTGCTGGGAGCTCGCCTACTGGTTAGTATTACTTTAGTGATTACTTTAATTCAACAATTCGTAGTTTGTTATTTACAATTACTCATCTGCTTGCCGATTTTAATGATTAGAGATACTGATTAATAGTAGGTATTGATGAATACTTAGTTAATTACTGATTTGTTGATTAGTGTTGAAATGAATGTATTGATTAGTGTTGAAATGAATGTGTTGATTAGTGTTGATTAATAGTAGGTATTGATGAATACTTAGTTAATTACTGATTAATAGTAGGTATTGATGGACCCTAATGATACAAATTTTTTATGTTGTAAATGAATGTATGTTTCAAGTGTTGAACCTAATGTTGGACAATGAACAATGAATTTATGTCCCATATAATCCACATTGTTCTTTATATTACTTGTACATTGGTATAAATTAGAATGAACAATCACTAAATTATATATTGTTTGTATGGAGTATGGCTTCATTGTAGATATCTATTATTGTATTTGTTGGCCTAGAAACCCGTCCAAGATTGACTCATTAGGAGTAAATCTTGGATAGTCCCCGGTTTGGGACTGTTCTTGAACACCTAATCTCACTTAGGATGTAAGTGTATAATGTGTATTGGGTTTTCGAGAAAATTTTGGTAGCATTTCCCCGTTTGTTCTCTAAGTACATATGTACTTAGAGAACAGCGGGGAAATGCTGCCGAAATTTTCTTGAAAACCCAATGCACATTATACACTTACTAGTGAGATTAGGTGTTCAAGGATGGGATAGGTGATACACATTTATTATATATAAGAATGACATCAAATGTGTTTGTTGGCCTAGAAACCCGTCCAAGATTGACTCATTAGGAGTAAATCTTGGATAGTCCCCGGTTTGGGACTGTTCTTGAACACCTAATCTCACTTAGGATGTAAGTGTATAATGTGTTTTGGGTTTTCGAGAAAATTTTGGTAGCATTTCCCCGTTTGTTCTCTAAGTACATATGTACTTAGAGAACAGCGGGGAAATGCTGCCGAAATTTTCTTGAAAACCCAATACCCATTATACACTTACTAGTGAGATTAGGTGTTCAAGGATGGGATAGGTGGTACACATTTATTATATATAAGAATGACATCAAATGTGTTTGTTGGCCTAGAAACCCGTCCAAGATTGACTCATTAGGAGTAAATCTTGGATAGTCCCCGGTTTGGGACTGTTCTTGAACACCTAATCTCACTTAGGATGTAAGTGTATAATGTGTTTTGGGTTTTCGAGAAAATTTTGGTAGCATTTCCCCGTTTGTTCTCTAAGTACATATGTACTTAGAGAACAGCGGGGAAATGCTGCCGAAATTTTCTTGAAAACCCAATACCCATTATACACTTACTAGTGAGATTAGGTGTTCAAGGATGGGATAGGTGGTACACATTTATTATATATAAGAATGACATCAAATGTGTTTGTTGGCCTAGAAACCCGTCCAAGATTGACTCATTAGGAGTAAATCTTGGATAGTCCCCGGTTTGGGACTGTTCTTGAACACCTAATCTCACTTAGGATGTAAGTGTATAATGTGTTTTGGGTTTTCGAGAAAATTTTGGTAGCATTTCCCCGTTTGTTCTCTAAGTACATATGTACTTAGAGAACAGCGGGGAAATGCTGCCGAAATTTTCTTGAAAACCCAATACCCATTATACACTTACTAGTGAGATTAGGTGTTCAAGGATGGGATAGGTGGTACACATTTATTATATATAAGAATGACATCACATGTGTTTGTTGGCATTTCCCCGTTTCTTCTCTAAGTATATATGTACTTAGAGAACAGCGGGGAAATGTTGCCTAATCTTTTCCTAATATATACTTGTTTCCTAATATATACTTGTTTTCTCTGATCATAGAATGGATAGATCATGGATGTCGATTCGTAATCGTTGTACCCCAGAGTTTATATCTGGTCTTGATCAGTTTATTAGATTTGCCGAGGAACATAGGAAAAAACCTACAGATAGGTTCTACTGTCCATGTAGGCATTGCGGTAACAACTTGAAAGTCAACACTGGTGAGGAAATCAAAAGTCATGTCATGTGCAACGGGATTGTACAAGGCTATACAGAATGGCACTGGCATGGAGAAATTTCAAAATCGAAACCAGTAGATGTCGATAGCAGTGCTTGGGTGGAAGAAGAAATTGCCTCTGATGACGTAAATGTGAACGAACCAGTTCCAGCAGACATCGTTGATGCGATGCTGGATAGTTGTAGGGTAGAGCACACCGATCCACCTCCTATCTTTACAAACATTGTGCATGATGCTGAGATACCGTTATACACAGGTTGTGCTAAGTTTACGAAGCTTAGCGCTGTCTTGAGATTGTATAAGTTGAAAGCTAACAATAGATGGAGCGACAAAAGCTTCACTTCATTGTTGACTTTGTTGAAAGAAATGCTTCCTGAAGGAAACGAGCTTCCAATCTCAACATACCAGGTAAAGAAAATGTTGTGCCCAATGGGAATGGAGGCCAAGAAGATACACGCATGCCCGAATGATTGTGTATTATTTCAAAAGGACTATGTAGATTTGAAAGATTGTCCAAAATGTGGTGCGTCACGGTATAAATTGACGACTTCGGGGGAGTTCAAAACTGGTTCTCCTGCCAAGGTGTTGTGGTATCTACCTATAATATCACGGTTTCAACGCTTGTTTGCAAATCCGAAAGATGCGAAGAATCTGAGGTGGCATGCAGATGTTAAGAAAAATAATGATGGGATCCTACGACATGCGTCTGATTCCCCACAGTGGAAGAAGATTGATCTATTGTACCCTAAATTTGGTGAAGAAGATAGGAATCTAAGACTTGGGCTTTGTACAGATGGGATGAATCCGTACGGGACATTGAGCAGCCAACATAGCACTTGGCCAGTCATGCTTGTTATATACAATCTTCCTCCCTGGATGTGTATGAAAAATAAGTATGTTATGTTGTCATTGTTGATATCGGGCCCTAAACAACCCGGAAATGATATCGATGTTTATCTTGAACCTTTGATTGATGACTTAAAGAAACTTTGGGCTGAAGGTGTGATGACCTATGATGCTTCAGCAAAAGAGACATTTCGTTTGCACGCTATGTTGTTTTGCACTATTAATGACTTTCCAGCATATGGGAATTTGTCTGGATATAGTGTCAAAGGAGCTAAAGCGTGTCCTATATGTGAAGAAAACACTGATTCAATAAGACTAAAACATGGCGGCAAGACTGTATATCTTGGTCATCGAAGGTTTCTTTCAAAATTCCATCCGTATCGTAGGAAGCGCAAAGCATTCAATGGATGGAATGATGAACGAAGTGCACCTAAACCTATACCAGGGGATGTTGTTTATGAAAGAGTAAAAGACATTGTCAATGAATTTGGTAAGAAATCACAATGTAGTATGGCCACACGGAGTGACAATTCTTTATTCAAGAAGAAGTCAATATTTTGGGATCTTCCTTATTGGAGTTCTTTGACAGTCAGGCATTGTATCGATGTAATGCACGTTGAGAAAAATGTCTGTGATAGCATCATTGGTACTCTATTAAATATACCAGGTAAGACTAAAGATGGGATAAAATCCAGACTGGACCTACGTGAAATGGGAATAAGGTCAGAATTAACAGAATTACGTGAAATGGGTAATAAAAGAACATACTTACCTCCCGCTTGTGGTTGTTACCCTATGTCAGCTTGAGATGTATTTCCCTCCTTCGTTCTTTGATATCATGGTACATCTTGTTGTCCACTTGACTAGGGAAGTGAAAATGTTGGGACCAGTTTTCTTGCATTGGATGTATCCCTTTGAACGATACATGAGCGTTTTTAAAGGTGATGTTCGAAACCGTTATCGGCCTGAAGGGAGTATTATTGAAGGTTATGTGGCGAGAGAGGTTATGGATTTTTGCAATGACTTTCTCAGTGGTAATGACACTCCTAATAATGACAAGAATATTGACGAGGGCAAAGGAATTTTGGGATCACGGGTGAAAGTAATCAGCCGTGAGCAGTTGGAACAAGCTCACTTGTATATTTTACACAATATGGAAGAAGTGAGTGTTTATATCGAGGAACATACCAATTTCATAAAGAGACAACATCCTCGAGCAAGTTCAATGTGGCTTGCTAGAGAGCATAATAAGACTTTTACTAAGTGGTTTGAAGATAAAGTCTTACATCAACTATCTCAAACACCAAATGATATTACAGAAACTATCAAATGCCTCGCCTTTAAACCAAAACCGAATGTTATGTCTTATGAAGGGTTTGACATTAATGGATTCACATATTACACAAAGCGCCAAGATGATAAGAGTGTCGTCCAAAATAGTGGGGTCACTCTTCAAGCGTCGACTATGTACTTTGCAAGTGCAAAGGATAAGAGTCCACGTGAAGCTAAAATGTCATATTACGGTGTCATTGAGGACATTTGGGAGTTTGACTACATAGATTTCAAAATTCCGCTATTTAAATGTAATTGGGTTGATAACACCAAAGGAGTTATAGTGGATGAATTGGGTTTCACTTTGGTGAACTTTGAAAAGATCGGCGAGAAGGGTGAACCATTCATATTGGCATCACAGGCGAAACAAATATTCTATATCGATGATCCTGCAAATGATAAATGGTCGGTTGTTCTTCATGGTAAAAGACAGTTCATTGAAGATCCTATAGATGAAGAAGAGTACTATGATAAGTATGATGACTCCAGTCCATTCTCAGTTGGGTTGCCAACTTCACAAAATATTGAAGCTAATGATGACTTATATGTGCGCGGAGATCACAATGAAGGATTGTTAATTGATAAAAGATCACAATTTTAGAGACATGTATGTTTATACAAATGCTAAATGTTTGCCTTTTTCTAGTTAATACAAATGCTAAATGTTTGCCTTTTTCTAGTTAATACAAATGCTAAATGTTTGCCTTTTTCTAGTTAATACAAATGCTAAATGTTTGCCTTTTTAATGACATTTTCAGATGGCTGACCATGATGAGCATGATGTCCATGATGAGCATGAAGTCCATGATGAGCATGGCGAGGATACTAATGTAAGTTCTAAAAACATATCCTGTATTTCTATAAAATTCATTATCTTCTAGTTATGTCATATATCCTATATTTCTATATTGGGCTAAATTAGTGTGTTTTATTTTTGTCAAATTTTAGGTTGATGCACCTGTACCCACTGAAGCACTGGAGCAACTTGATGCGCAACACCAGACACTTAACAAGAAAAGGGGCATCACTCTGTTGAAGAAGTTATTAGCGCTAAGTGGTAGTGGATCTAAATTGGCGGTGGAGTTTGATAATGGAGGAAATCCAATTGGAGTGAACCGCAATAATTTTGTGAACTATCTTGGGTGTACCACTCGGAGCCATTGTGGTGTTAAGTATGACAATTGGCATAAAGTTCCTCAAGCGAAAAAAGACTCGATATGGAAGGATTTATGCGTGAGTTATTATTATTTGCAATTCTATTTTGTAGATTACAAATTCTATTATTTGCAATTCTATTTTGGATACTAGTTAATAACATTTCTATTTTACAGAATCTGTTTGCATTGGATGAGAAGTTGCATCGTAAAAATGTGATGCAACGCGCTGGAAAGATGCTTAGGAATTATAGGACAAATCTGAATAGAGAATACATAAAAGAGGGTGATAAGAAGAAGAAGTCAGCCCTTGAACAATGGAACTTCTTGGACAAAGAAGATTGGGACAATTTTGTTGCTTCAAGAAAATCTGAAGAATTCAAGGTATTAGGCGTCACTCCTAATTTAATTAATATACATTGTATTCACCTATTCAAGATTAGCATTTAGTGCTACTAACCAAATCATTAATGTGCATACTAACTAGGCCCTCAGTGACGCACAAAAAGCAAGGCGTGCACTGAATGTGCATGACCACACTATGGGTCCAAAAGGCTATGCAAGCGTTCGCCAAAGACTACAGGCGGAGTCTGCGGCTACTCAGGAGTCTGCTCCTACTCAGGAGTCTACCACACCCATTCCTCGCCATGATATCTGGATAGCTGGCAGGCAAAACAAGAAGGGTGAAATAAAGAAGCCTGTAACTGCTGAGGCGGCTGAAAAAATGGTAAAATACAACTCTTACAGAAATCGTTTGAATATTGATTATTTGTGGTGTTAACTTACCAATTTCTGTTTATGGTGATTAGCGGGAGCTGCACGAGCAGAGGAAACAAGGCACGTTCATCCCTCAGGGCACAAGGGATGAATTGACAGTTGCTCTGGGTAACCCAGAGCATCCTGGACGTGTTAGAGGTGCCGGCGCTGGTGTTGGCATCAAAGCATTCTTTGGGCCATCCCAGCGCAAACCCAGAGCGGGACTTTCTCAAGAAGAGGTAACCTATTCTTTTTTTAGAATGTTACTGCAAAAGGAAATTCATTAATAAGAATCTAATGTTTCTTTTATCCATGTATAGGAGAATAAGAGAGTTGAGGATTTAGTTGCTAAGAAGGTCAACGATGTAGTTGCTGAGAAGGTCAAGGAAGAATTGATGCGGTGGCAGGCATCTCAGGCTTCCAATACGCCTATGGCGACCCACTCTTCTCCTGATGCACACACTGCGAGTAATCCTGGAGACCCATCGCCTAGCACGTCTGCTGTAAGTATTGTTTATGACATTGTAGTTAGTCTTTTCAAGTTGTTATGTTTTCAAGATGATATGTATATATGTATAATATTCTTTACGTAAATTTGTAGGCATTGAAGCCATGCCGCTTAAGAATGCAAAACTACGTTGTCGCAGAGGCGCAGGCTTACCCGTCCCTTCCTGGGGCAATGTTTCACGGGACTCCAATGCCACAGGGCTACGTTCGTGTGAGCCCGATACGTGTGTTACCCGATTGGAGAGAAGCTACATTGCCATATGCCCACCCGGATATTGATACACTTGGTGAGGCAGAAGGCGGGGTCATATTGTGGCCCAAAGCAGATGTCATCTACACGACTGAAATTGTAAGATAAATTTACATTGATTTAGACTGTTAATGTGTATATATGATGTCAACTGATCTGAAATTATATGTACAGGTTAAAAAGAAGACACCAGGAGCACCTAGGCCTCCACTTCCAGTTCCCACATTACCCGATTGGGTTCCAACTGACCTAACATACCCGTTAGGTCCTGCTTGTAGGGGAATGGCATGTTGGCTACGGGCACATAATGTACATTGCCCTATAATTATTTCTTTAGATGCAGATTATGCAGGTCAATCATACGATAGCTCTTTATTGATAGAAGATATTATTGAGCTGTTTAAGTATGATTGGCTGAATACATCAATGATAGAGACATGGATAAGGTGAGATCTTGTTTATACATCCATATACCTTGTGTAAGCTCCGGTGATCTGGTTTCTTATATATTAATGCATACGCCTATATGTTTTGCAGCTACCTAGTCGAAGATCATTGCAAACAATTTGCATTTGATCATGTGGGATTTTTGATTCCATCATTGATTAGTTTGGTAGCTAAAGACCCTGATAATGTTCAACAATACTGTATAGATGCTTTTACAATTTTTGGTCAGCAAAAGAAGAAGATAATAATAGCTCCATTCAATGTCAAGTATGTTTACTTTATTTATAATTTGGACTTTAGAAAATTCCATTTTTATTTTGCATTTTGAGTTATTAATTGTTAACTTCTACTTGTAGCGGTAGACATTGGGAGTTACTAGTTATTGCCCCCGAGACATTCACTGTTTATTATCTAGATCCTGCGGGGAGTACATTGAACACTAAAATTGGACACGTAATGAGAATGCCACTATTCTGGTGAGAAATATTTCATTTTTATATCCGTTAACATCTTTTATTACATTACTATTTACTTATGCAATTTATTGTGTTATATTAACATGTAGGGGTTTAGATGCATTCAAAAAGGCTGGAGGAACGGTCCCAACGAAAAAGAACCAGCCAATAAATTGGCAGAACGTAAAAGTAAGTTCCCGACTCGAATATATATATTATTGATGTGAATTGTGCTTAGTTGTATTATTTTGTATGTTTCAATTTATAGTGTGCTACACAAGACAATGGCTGGGCATGCGCATACTATGTGATGCGATTTATGCATATGATTATCAAATATGCCACATTGGACATCGATACCATACATGAGGTATTATATATAGTCTCATTAGTTAGTATGCAATATATCAATCTTATATTATTTTTATATTATTACTTATATATATACATCATTCTCTTTGCAGGTGTTTAAAACTGACCACACTACAGGTAAACGTTTAAAAAAAATAAATGCTCCATATACGATGGAAGCATTAAATGAAGTAAGAGAAGAATGGGCAATAGCTGTACAAACAGTGGCAACTGTAAGATATAATTGGGATGCTGATAGTGATAATGAATGATACTTTGTAAATGAATGTTTGTAAATGAATGTTTGTGAATGTTAATGCATGTATTTGAATGTTTCTATATGTGTGAATGTGAGAATTGAATTGATGTCTGAATGAATGTACTTGTGTAGAATTTTGCTTGTGACTTTTGCAGGTTTGCGGCCTGTTTGTAGGCTGATATCAATGGATGTCGTAAACCTGCAGTTCAGAAAACTGAACTGCAGGTTCTCATCCTGCTGACCAGCCACAGCAGGCCTGCAAACTGATATGAAAAAAAAAAATATAAATAGGCGTCGGTTATTTATCGAAAACCGTCAGCAAAGACCTACAGCGTCGGTTTTTTAATATAACCGACGCCTTATGTGGCCAAAGCAGTCCTGGAATTGGCGTCGGATATTCATATCAAACCGACGCCTATTTAAACTGTAGGCGTCGGTCGTTTAGTAGATAGCCGACGCCAAACAGGGTCCGCGCCACAGAAAATGGCGTCAGCTAGGGCACTTTCTGCGTCGGTTTTGAGATGAATAACCGACGCAGAAAGTGCCCTAGCTGACGCCATTTTCTGTGGCGCGGACCCTGTTTGGCGTCGGATATCTACTAAACGACCGACGCCTATAGGCTAAATAGGCGTCGGTTAAAAAACCGACGCCGAAGTGTTCGACCTTTAGCGGCGCCCACATAGGCGTCGGTTGGAAACCGACGCCAAATGGGGTTAAACGACCGACGCCAAAGGCCGTTTCTGTAGTAGTGCTTCTATGACTTGTACATCGAATTGTTAGAATGCAAAGGGACGAGCTTCTAATTTCAAAAACTAAGTGAATTTTTTTATCAAAACCATTTCATGCTCTGAAACAAATTCAAAAATAAAGACTGGTTTATTACTAAAAAATTACATCATGCTCATTTGCATATGACATAGTTCACATTATGAAGAGTATTTGTAATTTTAAAAATACAAAAAAAAATGTAAGAAAGCCCTCCACGGACTTTCTTATATGTTATGGACTTAGAAGGATATATCACTTTCATTTTGATCCATTGACCTAATTTAAAATTAAATGGTGAATTAGAATTGGAAATTATAAATTCACTAGGTTTATGTGTTACCTCATTCCAAAGTTAAATTTTGTCAAAATTGGTTATGTGTTAGCGATAAATTTGAGTCCTTTGAATGGTAACATATTGACGATATATGTAAGTCTCCTGACCTAGCCTTATGGATATGAATTCTTAATTAAGTTAATTGGATGCTTAAAACCTTAGAAGCCTTAACTCCATGGTATTTTCTTTGGATGGTGGAATCTGAGGTCCACCTCTAGGTGGTGGGATCCGTGGTGATCTCTTGTGTAAGGCCCCTAAACTTGCTTAATGAGTTGAATAAGCTTAATTACCATAATTGAATATTTAGAACCCCAATCTTATCTTTTATATGCTTTGAAATCATAATCCAAGCCTAAGTTTCAAATTTGTTCCAATTTGGACTTGTTTGAGCAAGTTATGCAACTTTATGCACATTTTGGACTTTTCTGCAATTACCCAATTGAGAGGTTTTCTTTGCAATTTATCACTTGCATTATGTTCCTTGTATATTATATCATAATTCTTGAGCTTTTTGAACCATGGAGAACCTATTTAAACCTTGCTTTGAAGGTGTTTTCTCCAAGGGTATTCTAAGGTTTACCCCTTCACGGATGAGCTACCTTTAGTAGCTATCAACTAAGGAATTAAGTGATTGACTGGGAAATTCGACAAAGGAAAGCTAACCAGGTCTATAAGGACAGTGGGGGAGCTTCTTGTATGTGTGATTGTATATTCTTAAGAGTTTGAGGCCATAGAAATATGGGAAAGCTACTTTTGCACCTCATGCTTGCTTCCATCCTTATCCATGGGCTATATTTACCTATTCCTTTCCCAAGTTCGAAACTATGCTTGATTTCTCTTTACTTTAACTTATAACAACGACTCCCCTCTATTTTTTTGTGGAACCAAATCCTTTAAGGTAGAAGACAACCTCTTTTTGGAGAAGAAGGTCTCCTAGAGCTTTATCTAGCCCTACCTAGGGTTTCTAAGGTCATCTTCTAGAAAATTCGACCAAGGCAAGTTGTTTTATTCCTTCCTTCTTCATTTCTCTTGCTCTTCTCATTCCTTAGACCTTCCTCCAGGTCGTAACCTTTCTGTTTCGTTGTAAAATTTGCTCTAAAGCTCTAAAACCCTACCTTTCTTGATCATTATGCTTATGGTTTGCTCATTTGATGAAGAAAGGTGCTAGATGGACGAATTCATAGCTTATTCTTAGATTTTCTACCCTATATGCTCGAGATTTCTTCTGTGTGTGGTTTTATCTTCTAATTAGAGTCAAGTTTTATATTTTGCTCCACGTTTATTTCTTACCATAAGCTTTCTAGATCATGTTCTTTCTTAAAAATGATGATTTATGTACTAAAAAGCTATGCTTGACTTGGATTTCGATTTTTATAATGTTTCTTGTTCTGATTTCAGTTCTAGATGAAACTGTGATCATGTGTACGTTATTCCTAAGGTATAATATGACTTGTATTAGGTTGGTTTGACAACCTATGGTGCTAAGCACCTATCAACCAATGGTCAATTTTAGAATTTAAAGCTAATTTCTTCTATAAACCATGACCCGATGATGGTACCATTGCAATAACCCTATAGTGTTATCTTCATGAAAACTTATGGTCGTGATCAAGGGTGTCAAATGATGGTGAAAACCTATGGTCACCCCCTTAGGTCAGGTTTTAGACCAATTAGAAGTTTAATGATCAACCATTAAGTACCCTAATAATGTTATCAATCAATGATGACATTAGCTTAATATTTGATGTTGATTAATGAATATAGTGCTAATATAACAACCTATGGTAACTTAATGGTCACTAATGATAGTAGATCATATCTCCAAAATCTATGTTGAATTAATCATATAGTTGTAGCATCAATTAAGCCTTATACCAATGGTTTCTTGGGTCACTTAATGCAATGGTCGGACCTATACTGTAATTGATGGTTTTAATATATGAACTTGATTCAATGGTCAAGATATAATATTTATCCCTCTAATAAAATGGAATGATGGCTAATGTAATATGTTGTCCAAATAATGTGATTTAGATAGTTTCCTTTATATGATCAACTTAAGGAGCTTACTTGTTGACAAAGGATGGCTTGTTTTAAATGAACAGTTGATTATGGGTTTTACCCCACTCTCAGTGGAACTTTTTGTGTTGTCAATCAAGGGATGTATAGGGTTATATGGTGAATCTTTATAGAGCACAAATCAAGGACTTCATAGGTGGTTTATCCAAGGTGTTTACTTATGTAAACAACCAATGGTCTTACCTTTTAAGCATCCAATAGTTATGGGTGACATTGTGGTATGATGATAGGGGTTGAATGATGATGGAACAAATGGAGGGTTACCCTTAATAAGGTAGTCTTACCTATTCACTCATATGAATAGAAGGGATGATAATCATATTGTATTGATATGTAACCCTAATGAGGTATAGATTGTTATACCTAGCTTTAATATAACTAAATGATGGTAATTGGGTATGAATAGTCCTTGAATGACTAATACAATCATGGAGTACTTTGTTACTGTTGTTGAAACCCTAGTATTCTATAACCCAATGTTTATACCTTGATTTATGCGTGGGTTCATACTTGAGAATAGTATGGAATGTGATGGTGATGTTTCACCTTATGCATCCATGATCCGATGGGGATGTCGTGAGTTAGGATTTGGGTATGAGTACTTGTTAGTAACAATGATATAATTTATCATGTTGAACCTAACTCTAATGCAAATAGATAAATACGAGTATTTCATGTTTGACATTCTTATACGATGGAATGATGGTAGAATAACCTCCTTAACATGATCATAACCTTAATGTGTTCATTGGTGGTTATCATAGCCACATGGTTGATACTTTCTTATGCTAAATATGTGCATTATGAATATGATGAGTGTTAATCATATCTATATTCCTTGCATGTTGATGTAATAAAGGAATGTTCTTCATGTTAATATAACCCTTCTATGATTGTTTATGAATATCTCCTAGCTCATTAATGCAATATTGTGTTGATCTGGTATATTATATGTAAGTGATGTCGTTGATAATAAGGCATGGAAAGATAATGATGATCTTACAGAGAATAGTATGATGGTCTTAATGACCTTTGGGCATGGTTGAGCCCTAAATGAGGTGTAATCCTCTTGTGTTGATAAGGGTTGATACCCTGTGGTGTAGTGGAAAGGATTTATATCTTGTGATAGTATGATGACTAGTGTGGCCTCATGAATGGCAAGTGAATAGTACCATGTGGTGATGAGATGAGAAATTATGTTTCACACATTTTATTTCTTTTGAAGTTTGTATGTCCACTTGTTTGATGCAGCCTTTCACCCAATTCGCATAACTAATCAAGTGAAACTCTAATCATGTAGTGCCTTGTGCCATAGATCCATCTGAGTGTCAGATCTTGCCAGATGGTGAAACGAGTATTCCTAAGGGAAACTCAGAGCGCATACTGATGAGTATGCGGGGTGCTTATCATCCTGAATTTAAGTGTTTAGGGAGGATGACTGCGGTCATACCTACCCTCAGTTTGAGAACGGCTACGGTCGTGTCTCAGTGATTATATATGTGATGCTATTGGAGGACAACTGCGGTTGTACCTCAGATGGTAGGGTATGTGTACCCACCTCTTTTTCACTAGTGGTGTGACCTGTACCAAGGATGAACTAGGTTGTAGCAGCTTTACCTTATGTGGCACTGTGGCAGACTCGTACCGATCGAGGTCAGAGAAGATCTTAGGAGTTCAGCTCTTCCTAGATCTTGTATGGCACTGATTTCGACTTCACAGTGGTCAGTTGGATTTTGAGTGGTATCCTCAATTTCCACAAGGTATATTAAAAGATATAATACAACCATATAGCATATCTATCTAGGGTTATACATGATGCTTCACATTAGATGATAACCCTTGTTTGTTCTCTTTATATAATGATGATGCTTAGTGCAATTAAGAGATAGTAGATATACTTATGGTGGGGATATGCTTAAGATTGTAGATGTGTACATACAGTAGACATGATTATGTTGATAACTATACAACTACTATTGATTATAATCATGATGCTAGCTATCTCATGTTGTTAGTTATGTTTAGCTTGCTAGCCATGCCTTTGTAACTAGATATGCATATACTGTTAATCATGCTTATCCAAATAATTGTGCTTATGTTGTTAGCTCTTTTTATGATGTTGATATGTTCAACCTATAAGACATGCTAATGTTGTTAGCTACGCTTATGTGGCTAGACTTATTCATAATGATAGAGATTCTATGCTACTAGACTTTCTCATGATGCTAGATATGCATATACTACTGAATTGCTTATTGTCAACAAGATAAAGGATGATAGTCTGGCTAATGATGATAGTTATTATCTGCTCCTTATATATTTTGATAATCATCAGTATTGCCGATCTTATTTGTTATATTTGATTAAACTGCTTAACTATTCAATTACTTAAAAATATTGAAATCAATAAACGTTGTTGGAGGTTATATCTCTTGTTGGGACATGGGTCTCACCCTTGTGGTTCACCACATTTTTTTAGGTAATCGGAAATGACAAAAATAAACATGTGGCAACAAAGTTGAGCTATAGTAATGAATCTTTGATAAAGTTGATTAGATGTCTAGTGTGTCCTAGATTCATCCATGTACTCTCAAGTCGGGCGAGAAAAAGTTTGTATATGGCGTTTCAAACAAATTAGACTTTTGTTAGCATATTAATGTTTTTTTTGTGTGGCATATACAATTATTGTTCTCCTGTATATATATGTTGTGGGTAAGATGATAGTACAAATTTGTATCGAATTCTTGGCATAGTATGGATACAAGAAAGATGTTGGGCTCTTATGCAAATGTTTTTGAGTGGGTGTTAATGTTGAAATTGGTTTTAATTTTATTCATATTTTTGGGTATGTGATTAATTAGTGATTGATTGTGTTTTATGTTTTGAGTAATCTCATTTAGTGTAATGGGTTCTCACAAGTTGGTATCATAGCTTTAGGTTCACTGAGTCTACAAGGACACTGGGACTTAGGACTAGGATGATGTCAAAATTAGGAATATGACATAAAAATATGGTGCATACTGCCTAATCTCAGTATTTGGGTGCCCTGGCCATGTATTCAATTATTGAAGAAAGGTAAGTATGGAACTCTTAGATTGTTATCTTTCTGATTACTCCGATCAAGTAGTCATTTTGAGACAATCTAAAGAGCATAATGAATAAGAAATCATGGTGTGAATATCTCAATCCTACCTTAAAGAAGATGAGAATTGTATCATTATCTATCAAAACTTGAATGTTTAGTAACTATAAGAGAAAGATACAACACCATGAAATATAAATCTGAATATAGATAAGAAAAGGAGGAGTTCTTGAAGATGTGATTCTAGAAGATAATGAAGTAAAAGATAGATAAGTCTATTCTTATAAAGTGATTCAAGGTATGAAATCCACATAAGATGGAGTGAACTCCAATGATAAGTATAAAATGAGAAGATAAATGAGAATAATGACAAAGGAATAAAATGGAACTTGAGTTAATCTCAGACCAACCTATATGTGTAAGAAAGTGTTAATGTAAAATCAGCATAGCATGTGAAAGAAATTAAGATAGATGATCCCTATTTAATGAAGCAAATGTGGAATATGAATATTTACCAATTGATAAGTGGTTGAAAAATATAATAAAATAAGAGAACATACCCAAGTGTGATAAATAGTTATCAAGGAAGGAGTAATGAGATATGTTAATCATGATGATTCTTATGATAATGGCAAGGAACCAAAAATAAAGAAGGTAAAATGATACATAAGAAGTTGTCATATGCATAATGAAAATAGAATTGGTTACCTTTTTTCTAGCGACCCCTAAACAATGCTGCTATGATGTGGGAAGTATGTTTCCCTTTGTGTCTTTCCTTTCGAGGACATAACTTTCAAGTGGATCATTGCCACTTGGTATGTGTGGATTCGTTATAAACATGAGGGTGGATAGCTTATTATAGCATAAGATTGCTTGGACTATGATTCTAAGATCATAAAGTGTGTGATGAGTTTGCTTTTGAGCCTTCTAATAATTTGGGAAACTCCTCTTATATGTCTTGATATTTGTTATGTTGGTAGAAGTGGATGAGATAATGATGTGAGTTCCTTATCATGATGTGGATACCAAGGTAATGAATCCTAGTATCCAAGATGTATCAACAGTATGAGAAATATGTAAAGGTTGGAGATGTTTATTAAATGAACATTCCAAGTATTCCTCCCCCTTAAAGAGAGGGAGAAAGAGTTGATGGTGACCTTCTAAATGTTGTTTGGAAGTTAAAAAAGTGATTCTGTAATGTTGTGTATGGTTCTGTGATAGCTGGACAAGACAACTGTCCAGGATAGATGGTTTGTTGGTCAAAAGATATGATATACCATGCTCCTTTAAGATAAACATATGATCAAATATCAATGCATAAGAGTTAGATTAGATGACATAATTCACATGACCTTGATGAGTTTATGGTTATGTCCTTTAGACTAACCAATGTACAAATAGAATCTATGAATAGAAGGAACAGAGTGTTCTAGTCATGTCATACAAGTTATATCAAGCTTTGAATGATGAAATGTCAAAGTATTTCAAATATTGTCAAAAATATGATCAATATTTCTTCAACAACCTTAGGGTTGCCGAAGCAACAATAGATATGAGACAAGTTGAACAAGAGTGAGATGGGGTTGATTAAATTTCTTTATAGAATCATCATGGCATAGAGGAATCCACATGGTAACTAGAGAATGAGATGCATAGAAAATACCCATCTCTTTTTGTGTAGAATTTTGGGGAGAAATCCTTGTTAGGGGTTTATAGTTGTAAGGCCCCTAAACTTGCTTAATGAGTTGAATAATCTTAATTACCATAATTGAATGATGAGAACCCTAATATAACATTGTTATATTCTTTGAAATCATAATACAAGACTAAGTTTAAAATTTGGTCCAATATGGACACTCTTTGAGCAAGTTATGCAATTTTATGCACATTTTGGACTTTTTTGTAATTACTCAATGGAGAGGTTTTCTTTGCAATTTATCACTTAAAATGTTACTTGGATATTCTCTCATAAGTATTGAGCTTTTTAAACTATGGGGTGCCTATTTAAACCTTTCTTTGAAGGCGTTTTCTCCAAGGATATTTTAGGGTTTACCTTACCCCTTCACGGATGAGCTAGCTTTAGTAGCTATCAACTAAGGAATTATGTGATTGGTTGGGAAATTCAACAAAGGAAAGCTAACAAGGTCTATAAGTACGTTGGGGGAGCTTCTTGTGTGTGTTATTGTATATTCTTAATAGCTTAAGGCCATAGAAACATGGAGAAGCTACTTTTACACCTCATGCTTGCTTCCATCCTTATCCATGGGCTATATTTACCTGTTCCTTGCCCAAGTTCAAAACTATGCTTGATTTCTCTTTCCTTTAACCTAGAACAACTACTACCCTCTGTTTTTCTGTGGAACCAACTGCTCTAAGGTAGAAGACAACCTCTTTTTGGAGAAGAAGGTCTCCTAGAGCTCCATCTAGCCCTACTAGGGTTTCCAAGGTCATCTTCTAGGGAATTCGACCAAGGAAAGTTATTTTCTTCCTTCCTTCTTCGTTTCTCTTGCTCTTCTCCTTCCTTAGACTTTCCTTCAGGTCAGAACCTTGTTGTTCCATCTTAGAATTTGCTCTAAAGCTCTAAATCCCTACCTTTCTTGCTCCTTATGCTTATGGTTTGCTCATTTGATGAAAAATGTGCTAGATGGACGAATTCATAGCTTATTCTTAGATTTTCTACCCTACCTTCTTGAGATTTCTTCTATGTGGGGTTTCATATTCTCCTTAGAGGCAAGTTTTATAAATTTCTCCACGTTTATTGCTTACCATAAGCTTTCTAGATCATGTTCTTGCTTGAAAATGATGATTTATGCACTAAAAAGCTATGCTTGACTTGGATTTCGATTTTTATAATGTTCCATGTATTGATTTTAGTTCTAGATGAACTTGTGATCATGTGTACATTATTATTAAGGTATAATATGACTTGTATCAGGTTGGTTTGACGACATATGGTGCTAAGCACCTATCAACCAATGGTAAATGTTAGGGTTTAAAGTTGAATTCCTCTATAAACCATGTGACCCGATGATGGTACCATTGCAACAACCCTATGGTGTTATCTTCATGACAACTGATGGTCGTGATCAAGGGTGTCAAATGATGGTGAAATCCTATGGTCACCCCCTTAGGTCAGGTTTTGGACCAATTATAAATTTAATGATCAACCATTAAGTACCCTAATAATGTTACCAATCAATGATGACATTAGCTTAGTATTTGATGTTGATTAACGAATATAGTGCTAATTAACAACCTATGGTGACTTAATGGTCACTAATGATGGTGTATCAGATCTCTAAAACCTATGGTGAGTTAATAATATATTTGTAGCATCAATTAAGCCTTATATTAATGGTTTCTTGGGTCACTTAATGCAATGGTCGAACCTATACTGTAATTGATGGTTTTAATATATGAACTTGACCCAATGGTCAATATATAATGTTTATTCCTCCAATAAATTGGAATGATGGCTAATGTAATATGTTGGTCCTAATAATGTGATTTAGATGGTTTCCTTTATATGATCAACTTAAGGAGCTTACTTGTTGACAATGGATGGCTTGTTTTACATGAGCAGTCGATTGTGGGTTTTACCCCACTCTCAGTGGAACTTTTTGTGTTGTCAATCAAGGGATGTCTAGGGTTAGATGGTTAATCTTTATACAGAACAAATCAAGGACTTCATAGGTGGTTTATCCAAGGTGTTTACTTTTGTAAACAACCAATGGTCTTACCTTTTAAACATCCAATGGTTCTGGGTGACATTGTGGTATGGTGATAGGGGTTGAATGATGATGGACAAATGGAGGGTCACCCTTAATAAGGTAGTCTTACCTATTCACTCATATGAATTTAAGGGATGATAATCATATTGTGTTGATATGTAACCCTAATGAGGTATAGCTTGTTATACCTAGCTTTAATATAACTAAATGATGGTAATTGGGTATGAATAGTCCTTGAATGACTAATACAATCATGGAGTACTCTGTTACTATTGTTGAAACCCTAGTATTATATAACCCAATGGTTATACCTTGATTTATGTGTGGGTTCATACTTGAGAATAATATGAAATGTGATGGTGATGTTTCACCTTATGCATCCATGATCCAATGGGGATGTTGTGAGTTAGGGTTTGGGTATGAGTGTTGGTTAGTAACATTATTATAATTTATCATGTTGAACCTAACTCTAATGCAAATAGATAAATATGAGTATTTCATGTTTAACATTCTTATATGATGGAATGATGGTAGAATAACCTCCTTAACATGATCATTACCTTAATGTGTTCATTGGTGGTTATCATAGCCACATGGTTGATACTTTCTTATGCTAAACATGTGCATTATGAATATCATGAGTGTGAATCATATCTAGATTCCTTTCATGTTGATGTAATAAATGAATGTTCTTAATGTTAATATAACCCTACTATGATTGTTTATGAATATCTCCTAGCTCATTAATGAAATATTGTGTTGATCTGGTGTATTATATATAAGTAATGTCGTTGAGCTTTGTTATAAGGCATGAAAAGATAATGATGATCTTGTAGGGAATAGTATGATGGTCTTAATGACCTTTAGACATAGTTCAACCTTGAATGAGGTGTAATCCTCTTGTGTTGATAAGGGTTGATACCCTATGATGTAGTGGAAAGGATTTATATCTTGTGATAGTATGATGACTAGTGTGGTCTCATGGATGGCAAGTGAATAGTACCATGTGATGATGAGATGAGAAATTATATTTCACACATTTTATATCTTTTGAAGTTGTGATATTTATATGCTTGTTAGAAGTGAATTAGAGTTTGTATGTCTACTTATTTTATGCAACCTTAATTCACCCAATTGGCATAACTAATCAAGTGAAACTCTAATCATGTAGTGCCCTATGCCATAGATCCATCTGAGAGTCAGAACTTACCAAATGGTAAAATGAGTTTTCCTAAGGGAAACTCAGAGCGCATATTGATGAGTATGCAGGGTGCTTGTCATCCTGAATTCAAGTGTTTAGGGAGGATGACTACGGTCATGCCTAGCTCTCAGTTTGAGAATGACTGCGGTCGTGTCTTGGTGATTATATATGTGATGATATTGGAGGACAATTGTAGTTGTACCTCAGATGATAGGGAATGCGTACCCACCTCTTTTTGCTAGTGACATGACCTATACCAAGGACTGACTAGGCCGTAGCAGCTTGACCTTATGTATCACTTTGGCGGGCCTGTACTAACCGAGGGAGGAGAAGAACTTAGGAGTCCGACTCTTCCTACATCTTGTATGGCACTGATTTCGACTTAGTAGTGGTTAGTTGGATTTTGAGTAGTATCCTTAATTTCCTCAGGGCATAATAAAATATGTAATACAACAATATAGCATATCTATTTAGGGTTATACACGACGCTTCACATTGGATGATAACCCTTGTTTGTTCTCTTTATATAAAGATGATGCTTATTGCAATTAAGAGATAGTATATATACTTATGGTGTGGATATGCTTAAGATTATAGATGCATACATACAATAGCCATGATTATGTTGATAACTATACTGCTACTGTTGATTATAATCATGATGCTAGATATCTCATGTTGTTAGTTATGTTTAGCATGCTAGCCATGCCTTTGTAACTAGAGATGCATATACTACTAATCATGCTTATCCAGATAATTGTACTTATGTTGTTAGCTCTTTGTATGATGTTGATATGTTCAACCTATTAGACATGCTAATGTTGTTAGCTATGATTATGTGGCTAGACTTATTCATAATGATAGAGATTCTATGCTACTAGACTTGCTCATGATGCTAGATATGCATTTGCTACTGAATTTGCTTATATTGTCAACAAGATAAAGGATGATAGTCCGGATAATGATGATAGTTATTATCTGCTCCTTATGTATTTTGATAATCATCAGTACTATTGATCTTATTTTTTATATTTGATTAAACTGCTGAACTATTTAATTACTTAAAAATGTTGTAATCAATAAACGTTATTGGAGGTTATATCTCTTGTTGAGACATGGGTCTCACCCTTGTGGTTCGCCACATTTTTTAGGTAATCGGAAGTGAAGAAAACAAACATGTGGCAACAAAGAGGAGCTATAGTAATGAATCTTTAATAAAGTTGAATATATGTCTAATGTGTCCTAGAGTCGCCCCTGTACTCTCAGGTCTAGGTGAGAAAAAGTTTGTATATGGTGTTTCAAACGAATCAAACTTTTGTTAACATGTTAATGTTTTTTGTGTGGCATATACGATTATTATTATTCTCCTATATATATATGTTGTGTCTAAGACGATAGAATGATTTGTATCAAATTTTTGGCATAGTATGGATACAAGAAAGATGTCGGGCTCTTATGAAAATGTTTTTGAGTGGGTGTTGATGTTGAAATCAGTTTTAATTTACCCATATTTTTGGGTATCTGATTAATTAGTGATTGATTGTGTTTTATGTTTTGAGTAATCTCATTTAGTGTAATGGGTTCTCACAAGTTGGTAGCAGAGTTTTAGGTTCACTGAGTCAATAGGGACACTAGGACTTAGGACTAGGATAATGTCAAAATTAGGAATATGACATAAAAATATGGTGCATACTACCTAATCTTAATATTTGGGTGCCCTGGCCAGGTATTCAATTATTAAAGAAAGGTAAGTATGGAACTCTTAGATTGTTATCTTTTTTATTACTCCGATCAAGTAGTCATTTTGAGACAATCTAAAGAGTATAACGAATAAGAAATCATGGTGTGAATATCTCAATCCTACCTTAAAGAAGATGAGAATTGCATCATTATCTATCAAAACTTGAATGTTTGGTAACTATAAGAGAAAGATACAACACCATGAAATCTAAATTTGAATACAGATAAGAAAAGGAGGAGTTCTTGAAGATGTGATTCAAGAAGATAATGAAGTAAAAGATAGATAAGTCTATGCTTATAAAGTGATTCAAGGTATGAAATCCACATAAGATGGAGAGAACTCCAATGATAAGTATAAAATGAGAAGATGAATGAGAATAATGACAAAGGAATAAAGTGGAACCTGATTTAATCTCAGACCAACCTATATGTGTAAGAAAGTGTTAATGTAAAATCAGCATAGCATGTGAAAGAAATTAAGGGAGATGATCCCTATTTAATGAAGCAAATGTGGAATATGAGTATTTACCTGTTGATAAGTGGTTGGAAAATATAATAAAATAAGAGAACATACCCAAGTGTGATAAATAGTTATTAAGGATGGAGTAATGAGATATGTTAATCATGATGATTCCTATGATAATGGTAAGGAATTCAAAATTAAAAAGGTAAAATGATGCATAAGAAGTTGTATTATGCATAATGAAAATAGAATTGGTTACCTTTTTGCTAGTGACCCCTGAACAATGCTGCTATGATGTGGGAAGTATGTTTCCCTTTGTGTCTTTCCTTTCTAGGACACAACTTTCAAGTGGATCATTGCCACTTGGTATGTGTGGATTCGTTGTAAACATGAGGGTGGATAGCTTATTATAGTATAAGGTTGCTTGGACTATGGTTCTAAGATCATAAAGTTTGTGATGATTTTGTTTTTGAGCCTTCCAATAATTTGGGAGACTCCTTTTATATGTATTGATATTTGTTATGTTGGTAAAAGTGGATGAGATAATGATGTGAGTTCCTTATCATGAGGTGGATACTAAGGTAATGAATCCTAGTATCCAAGATGTATCAATAGTATGAGAAATATGTGAAGGTTGGGGATGTTTATTAAATTAACATTCCAAGTGTTCCCCCCCCTTAAAAAGAGGAAGAGAGAGTTGATGATGACCCTCTAAATGTTGTTTGGAAGGGAAAAAAAGTGATTCTATAATGTTGTGTATGGTTCAATGATAGGACCCACTATCAAGGATATATGGTTTGTTGGTCAATAGATATGCTATACCTATGTTCCTTTAAGATAAACCTATGATCAAATATCAATGCATAAGAGTTAGATTGGAGGACATATTTCACATGACCATGATGAGTTTATGGTTATGTCCTTTAGACTAACCAATGTACAAATAGAATCTATGAATAGGACGAACAGAGTGTTCCAGTCATGTCATACAAGTTATATCAAGTTTTGAATGATGACATGTCAAAGTATTTCAAATATTGTCAAAAATATGATCAATATTTCTTCAATAACCTTAGGGTTGCCTACGCAACAATAGCTATGAGACAAGTTGAACAAGAATGAGATGGGGTTGATTAAATTTCTTTATAGAATCATCATGGCATAGAGGAAGCCACATGTGAACTAGAGAATGGGATGCGTAGAAAATACCCATATCTTTTTGTGTAGGTGTAAAGACCAAGTCTCTACTATAAACCATGGCATCCAAAATCATCAATTGTGTAGCAGCGGAAATTTAAATCTTGACTTTATTCAAAATGTATAAAGAGTACATTACAAAAATTTCCATAAAGGAAGTACAACTTTATACAAAACATATGATCTAGGTAGAGGAAGACTTAGACTAATACAACATTGTCTCCAAACAAAACAACTTAATATTTATAAAGGCAACTATGTCCAAGCCAGCTATATATGTTCCTTTTCTTCTAGTCCTATCCTTAGCCTTAGGTTCACCAAGCTTCCACTACGCACTCTGATCCTAACCTGGATGGTTGGGGTCATCCAGCAAGAGAAAGATAAAAGTATGTGTCAATAATAGGATAAAGGCAATCATAAAGTTAAGCATTTCATAACAAAATATTCCACTAAGGAATTTCAAGGAGAGATAGAGGCAATTGAGTAAATAAGATTTTAGAAAACTGCCACATTTCAATATCAACAAATATCACCTTTGCATGAATATAAATTATGACTCAAAATCATCTCAATGTAGGGTGAGGCACATACCGGACCTCACCAATTGCAGGGGGACTAAAACCCCAGTGCCTAAAAAGTTGCAGGGGGACTAAAACCCCAGTGCCTAATATATAAAATGGTAGGGGGACTAAAACCCCAGTGCCCGACAGGGGGACTAAAACCCCAGTGCCATGTGGGTGGTTTGTACTCATGTACATTACATTGTCAATTGGCTAATAACTATATCATGCATAAACATTCACTTGGAAGTAGAGTGAAAAGTATAACAAGATAACAACATAACATTGGGAACAAAACCCATGAAATAAATAAATAGGCCATCATAGGCAACAACGACATCCAAGAACTCCAAGAAATAAAGGAGCCAACAAAGCAACAACATCATACAATGTTTCCAAGTATATCAAAAGGATGAGCCAACATTGGCAATAGCAAGATTAAGCATCTCTAAGTAAATGAGGCAACATATGTAGTAGCAAGATTCACATATTTCAAATGAATGAGCCACAATGGCATTAGAAGCATAAAAAAAGTGAAGAGTCAATAAATGCAATTAGAAAGATAACAAGGCTAGCACAATAATGATTGTGGGGTTGGAAAAGACCCAACTGAAGGATAGGTAGTTTGCACACTAAACATTCACATTCATCTTTGATAGGATTCACATATATAAATAGGGTCCACATACTACAATAGGATTCACATACCTGTTTTATTTAATTACCATCACATTCACCAATCTGATTGTATCACCATCCATATTTTCCCTAGTTATAAACATTATCATGTATTAATATATATAAAGACATAAAGCATAGGAAAAATCCTAATTTTCTACCTTGTAAACAAAAGCTCAATTTGTGACTCAAAACCTTGACCAAACAATTATTCATATTCTCCTGATTAATAAAACATATTTTATTTTATAATTTGGAGTTAAAATGGGTTAATTATGTATTTTAGAACATTTTATATACTTAAAAAGGAATTCAAGGAAAACTTCAAAAAAGGAATCCAAATCATGACTCAAAAACCATAAAATTGAATTCTACGTTAAAAATCCTTCCCATTGACTATTTATTCGATTTTTTCTGACATGAGAATGATTTATTATGAATTAAATCATCTCAGCCAATCAGAATTTAGGAAAAGTACCACATAGGCAAAATAAAAATAAAAGGCACCAAGTGGCCGAACCCACGCTGACATGGGCCAATCAACTTTGGCCATGTCAGCCTGTCCAGGCTCATCGGGTCTCGGTCAAGGGCGAATGAATAAGGGCGAAACGTCTAAAATGCCCATGCTCGGGTAATACCATCAACTGACCCTGCGAGGGTAATGTAGTCATTTGAACCTCACAATGACCTTCAGCGAGAAAACAAACTAGAACTTGAAATTATGCTACTGTCCTTGCAGAGTAAATTGTGAAATCAGATGTGCGGGGACACAAAGGTCATTCCCTGACCTGTATCTTTGCTCGCTAGCCATGGTGATGGCAGGCATCTGGAGCTCGACTCCAAACTTGTCTGACCTCACCAGGCCGAACTTCAGCCAAGGAATGATGTGGTTGGGTCCTCTGAGACCAGACAAAGCCAGAGGAATCCACGCCACAATGCGGGAACCTCAGGAGCGCCAAACTCACTGGAAACAACCAAGGAGCAGGGGAGGAAAATTGAAGCCGAAACCCGCACATGAGTCCATAAAATGCAAAATACAAGGTCGGAAATGCAAAATTGAAGCTCGAGTCAAGAGGTACATGATGCCTTTGTCACCTATCTTGGTGGTAGAAGTGTTTGATGTTTGGGGGATTGACTTTATGGGTCCTTTTCCCCCTTCTTTATGGGCCCCAGCCACCACCTAGGTATATATAGGAGTCTAGGGAGTCTAGGGTTAAGTTAGGGGTATAAAAGGAAAAACAGTGGAAAAGTCTGCTGGAAAGAAGGCCACCGGGACCATGGTGAAGGGCCACGACCATGGTGAAGAGGCTGGGCCACGGGCGTGGTGTGTGGCCACGGGCATGGCATCTGGCAAACATTCTCCTGTTGATTTCTGGCAATACACATTACGACTGTGGGCAGTGGCCACGGCCGTGGTGACTCTGGATTATCATGGTCGTGGCCGAGGGCCATGCCCATGGTGATTCTGGATTATCAAGGTCATGGCCGAGGGCCATGCCCGTGGTGATTCTGGCCATTTCTCCTGTTGGAATTGCTGCTCCTTGGCAGTAAACATAACAGTCGTGGGACTTGGCCACGGCCGTGGTGAAGGCTTGAGTAGGTTGATGAACTTCAAACTTTGTCAATTTTGGATGTCCTTGCTTGGTGATGACTCTTTGGCCACTAAGGTAGGTTGGGGGAGCTTTGGGGCCTTCTTTGAGCCCCTCCATCACACTTGTCCATCCATTGTGGTCCAAATACCTGAAAATAGTGCAACAAACATCCATAAGCGTATTTGCAATGATAATCAAATTGGGGGGAAATACTTGTAATCTAACATGTTTAGATGCAACTTATATACAAAATGGCACAGTATGGAACCCTAAAATAGGGCTGCATCACCACCCCAAACTTAAAACATACTTGTCCTCAAGTATGCTCCAACTTAATCTCTCTTTTCCGTTCTTTTCAACAAAAACAAATGACAAATGCAAAGCAGCAGAAGATTATTGAATATATATAATCTTGGAAATGACTAAGTGCATGTGTCTCACATCTCTCCTCTCCTTCTTTCACAACCCAATCATGAACTGAGCACTGAGCATACAAACTTCAAATATAAATCATAGAAACACAAGTTGTCCATATGTCCTTTATGTCATTCCGGGTAAACCGTTTCATGTTGATGTTAATCACAGGTGACTAGGAGCGTTGTTTCACTTTCATGCATTCGGTCTTATGCTTCAAACCACACTAGATGATCCACTTGGCTGTAGAAAGGGTAAAGTGAGCTAGATTTGATGTTTTCTAGCTCAATGGGTATAAAAGAAGAAGAAAGGGTTGCGGTAAGATTTGGAGTGCTTTTACACACTCTTCTTTTCTTTATTTGAAGGCTCTTAAACAGGAGCATCCTTTTATTTTATTTTTGCTTTTCTTTTTCTTTTTCTTTGCCCTTGGTGTAGATAGGGCATATGGTGGATAGAGTGAAGCGGGGAGATAAAGATGTGGCCACCCCAAACGTTTGGAGGTGGCCACGGCTAATATGTGCACTTTGGCATCTTTTTATGAGGCGGAGGGGTATGAAGATGGTGGAAGAATAGTCGGATCAAAGAGGGGTCATCAGTGTAGTTTTCAACATACGATTCCCTGCATGAAAGCTAATTCAACACTTCACCAAGTAATATCACATCACATGATAAAATTAACACAATATTCATATTTCTACCAAGTGATTCCATTGGCTTTAAGCGTTTGTCACTTGCTCAATTCATGACTCAATCAAAACATTCACACACTTAAGAGATGTGAGACAGATGCACTTAGTCATCTCCAAGACCATATATATTCAATAATCTTCTGCTGCTTTGCATTTGTCATTTGTTTTTGTTGAAAAGAACGGAAAAAGAGAGATTAAGTTGGAGCATACTTGAGGACAAGTATGTTTTAAGTTTGGGGTGATTATGCAGCCCTATTTTAGGGCTCCATCCTGTGCCATTTTGTATATAAGTCGCATCTAAACATGTTAGATTACAAGCATTTTCCCCCAATTTGATTATCATTGCAAATACGCTTATGGATGCTCTTTGCACTGTATTTCAGGTATTTGGACCACAATGGAGGGACGAGTGTGATGGAGGGGCCCAAAGAAGGCCCCAAAGCTCCCCCAACCTACCTTAGTGGCCAAAGAGTCATCACCAAGCAAGGACATCCGAATTTGACAAAGTTTGAAGTTCATCAGCATGCTCAAGCCCTCAACACGGCCGTGGCACAAGGCCACAGCCGTAATGTTTATTGCCAAGGAGCAGCAGTTCCAACAGGAGAAATGGCCAGAATCACCACGGGCATGGCCCACGGCCACGACCATGACAAACCAGATTCACCACGGCCGTGGCCACTGCCCACGGCCGTAATGCGCATTGCCAAGGAATCAACAGGGGAAAGTCCGCCAGCTGCCACGACTGTGACCTCCCACCACGCCTGTGGCCCAGACACTTCACCACGGCCGTGGCTCCTCGCCACAGTCGTATTGAGCCACTCCACATTTCCAGTCTCCTTTCACCATAGCCATACCACCTGACCATGGCCATATTATACCATCTTCACCACGGCCGTGGCCCTTCATCACGGTCGTGGTGGCCTTCATTCCAGCAGACTTTTCCACTGTTTTTCCTTTAATACCCCACTCAACCCTAGCTCCTATATAAGAACTAGTTGCTTCTAGGGCTCGGGAGAGAGCACCCATAGCTGACCCTAGATGCTTCCTTGCCTCCATTACTCCAATCCACCTACTCCCTTGCATCTAACCCCATTTCCACCCACTTTCCACTCATTTCCACCATAGAAACCTAGTTTCTCTAGGTTTTTATCCATCCATTCCACCATTTTCATGCACCCCTGCACCTTTGGAGGAGGGAGGTCATCTGCAGCTGCTTGGAGGTGAAGAAGGAGGCCACTACATCGAGCTTCATGGCGTTTTCCCTTCTTCTATCCCCTTCTTTTCCTAGTTTGATCATGTATAGCTAAGCCCCCTTGGGTGGGCTGTTTGGGGCAAAAATGTGACTTTGATACCATGTTGGGGGAATATAATTTGTAATGAACATATTTCATTTCTACGATGATTGCCTTTGCTTATATCTCATTTCCCATTACTTGTGCATGTGGTTGTTGTTTAATTACATTAATTGCTTGCCTTGTGATGTTTGAAGACATTTGTCTCTATGATGTTTTGGACTCTATGTAGCTATCATAGGATTAGCTCCTAGGTCCTTAATTTGGATACCTAGCTAGCCCCCTATCTTCCTACATAATCACCTTCTTCCTACATGCAAATGTGAGTTCTAAGTGACTAGTATAAGTGTGATTAGTGCAATTGCCTAAGATTTCCTAAAGGCTGAGGTGGCTAGTGGCATGAGGTCAAATACCCTCATATCTACTCCCATCCTTACCCTTGGTCCTCAATTGACTAATACCACTTATCCTAGAGACCTAGACTTGGTACGTCCTATGAGAATTACACCTAGCCCTAGTTCTCCAATTAGTAGCTTAGGGTACATTCTCATAGCACCCACCTTGTTGTTTGGTTTGGTAATCTAGAATGAGATATGTTAATTGCTTATTATGGTGACATCCCCCAACTAATGTCATGGTCACATTCCCAAACGGCTCACCTCCTTCATCTAATTGCTTAAAACCCTAATTGCCTAGTTTGCTTGTTAATGCTAGTGTAGTTCATTTGCTTTAGTTAACTTAGTTAATTGCCTAGTTTTGTTAGCTAAGTGGTAATTTAGGTTTTTGATCTTGATTAGTGGTTAACTTAGGTTCTCAATTGCTAGTTGCTTGCTTAGTCTAGTATATCTGTTCTTGCTCTTGTTTAGATAGCTTGTTAACTCAGATTGCTAATTTAGTCTTTTGATAACTTAGTTTCATATTTCTTTTCATACTTGCTCTCTTACCGTAATTAACAACCAATTACGGTAATTTAGTCTTTTCATACTTGCTCTCATATCGCATTTCTTAACTGCTCTATTAGTTAATCAATCAACAATCAACCTTAAAACCCTAAAAACCCTATTCTCCGCACTAGGAACGTAGCTCACACCATCTAACTCTAGTGCCCCCTTTATCCTCGTGGATCGACCCCGTACTTGCCACCTCACCTATACTACAACACGACCCCGTGCGCTTGCGGGTGTAATGTCTTAGTAGAAGTAGGTAGTTAGTGTGGGACCATACAAATTTCGAAAGCAAAGATCCAATCTCATCTCGTGCCTCCCGACCTCGTGGATTGCACTTGTTGCAAGCCTCTAGCGGGAGCGCACCAAACTTTCTGGCATCGTTGCCGGGGATAGAGGCGCTCGGCCTATTTAGATAGTGTAGCTTAGCCTTTCCTTTTTCCCTTACCATTACTATTCTTTATTCTTTGTGTTACTCTTACATATTGGTTCGCTAATTTGGCTCCTTTTTGTTTGTTTGTGACGTGCGCAGGTGACAGTTGTGCATGCGTAGTACGCGTTCGACTTGCACCGACTTGGTGGTTTACGACCCCGAGATTGGGAGGAGAAGACGTCAAGCTCGCCGTAACCTACACCGAGAGGCCGATATAGCCGAGAACAACCCACCACCAGATGTTCCACCTCCACCACCGCACTGCCCGCTTCATGAGTATTTCACACCGGGGAACTACAATTCCCCCATAGCCACGCTGGTGGATCAGATGCCCGGTCAGCAATTCTCCATTCCGCCAGCACTCTTGGGACTTCTGCCCACATACTACAGAATGGAGAACGAAAATCCTTATCACCATATAGACACGTTCTTAGAAACGTGTTCGACCTTCCGCACGCCTACTGCCACCGACGACTCGATCCGCAGAATGCTCTTTCCTTTCTCCCTCAAGGAGAAAGCCAAGGAGTGGTACATCTCAAGGCCAGAGCTCGTCACATGGAATGAAGTAAAGAATGAGTTTCTGAAGAAGTTCTTTCCAATAGCCAAGTTATCCTACATGAGAAGGTGCATCACATCTTTTGCCCAAAAAGAGAACGAACCCTTCCATGAGGCATGGGAGAGGTTCCAAAAGTTTCTCCATGACTGCCCTCATCATGAGGTCCTGCTTTGGAAGCTGGTTCAAGCCTTCTACACCGGGCTTGAGGAGCAGAGCCAAAACAATGTAGATTCTTCTTGCGGGGGCACGTTCATGGCCAAGCCGCCCGAGGACTCATGGCCACTGTTTGAACATCTCGCCGAGAATTCTCGCCACCGAGCTTCCACTAAGGGGGGGCATTGCGATCAGAACTACATTCCACCACCGTCCTTCGTGGCTCCCGCACGCAATACCACCAACCCCGATCTAATGAAAATGATGGCAGATATGATGCAAATGATGAAGAATCAAGTGGGTGGCTCTTCTAGCCAACCCGCAATGGATGTGGACGTTGTAGATGAGGAGGTTAACGCTTTACATTCCTTTGGTGGCCGCAACAACCAAGGCCCAATGTCCCAATCCTACACTCCCGAGTGGAGGAACCATCCAAATTTCTCATGGAAACAACCAAATGAGGATGGACAAGGACAGGGGCAGCACAAGCCACGCTACAGCTCTAAGTTTGAGGACAAGGTTCTTGGAAGGCTAAGAAGCCTAGATGAAGTCAAAAAGGACGTCAACGCACATGGCCAGTCTATAAGCCGACTTGAGTAGAGGTTAGATCAGATTTCTCTCTCTTTAGCCAGAAGAGAAGAAGGAAGACTCCCCTCTCAACCTATGCCGAATCCAAACAATGATGGGACTTTTCAATATGCACCTCCGCCTCCTCAAGTGCCGCTCAATTATCAATATGCTCCACCCCCACCTCATACTTAACAACAACCACCTCCATAATATCACCCCCACCTCAACAACAACCGCAACCCCAATTCATCCTTCAAAATCCCAATTCCCCTCACCAAAGGCCTCCACCACCCCAACAACCACAACCACCTCCACAAGCTCCCCATTCTACCACCCATGAGCATGTGAAGGCTGTGACTACTTTGAGGAGTGGTAGGAATTTGGAGAGCCCCCATGGTGCTGTTTTTGGCAGAGATGACACTGAGGCAGATCATGTTGATACTGAGATGCAGAATGATGATACTGTGATAAGAGGCAATGCTGATACTGTGACACCGAGCAGTGATACTGTGACACCGAGCCGTGATACTGTGATTCCAGTGATACCGGTAGATGATACTGTTGATTTGGACCGATTGGGGTCCCAACTCCCACCATATCCTGATGCACTTGAGGAGCCTTCTGCTGCAAAGAAAAAGAAGAAGCATGTGGATGATATTTTGGAGATCTTCAAGCAAGTGAAAATCAATGTACCTCTTATAGACGCAGTCAAGCAAATTCCATTCTATGCAAAGTTCCTTAAAGAATTGTGCACCTTCAAAAGAAAGACAACAGGGAGAACGCCTAAGAAGATCAAGCTCACTGAGCAAGTGAGCTCCATTCTCCAACACACCATCCCCCGGAAAAGAAAAGACCCCGGTGCCCCCATCATCTCATGCTACATCGGGGTGCATCGCATAGACCCGACTCTTCTTGACTTGGGGTCTAGCGTAAACTTGATGCCTTATGATCTGTTTGCTGAGCTCCAAATGGGAGAGTTGAGGCCGGCCCATTGCACTCTACAGTTGGCCGACCGTTCTGTGAAGACGCCTAGAGGGCGTGTGGATGATGTGCTGGTCCGTCTTGATGAGGATACTTCTGCCTTCTTCCCAGCCGACTATATCATTCTTGATATGGAAAAGGAAGCTAGAAAGGTGCCAATCATCTTGGGGAGACCTTTCTTAGCCACAGCTGATGCCGTGATCCATGTGAGGACGGGGACCATGTATGTTACCTTCATGCACATGAAGATCAGGTTGAACATCTTCAAGTCTTCTATGACAGCCGAAGTGATAGGGGCCACCGAGGAAAATTGTTATTTGGTGGAATGCCTTGATGAGATTGTTGAAGAGTTCCTACCTGCGTGGATTGAGACTGCCACTCAAGGTAGAGGTCTCAAACCAATTGTTGAGTTCCCTGATGATGATGATGAAGATGAGGAAGAGTGTGAGCTAGCCTCAGTGGCTGCAAGTCAGGACCTTCCTTCTCTTTCTGCACCTTTGAAGAACTCTCTTGAAGCACCCCCCGTTCTTGAGTTGAAGAAACTTCCTGAAGGATTGAAGTACGCTTTCCTTGGCTCAAATGACACCCTCCCGGTGATCATTTCCTCTATTCTCTCTCCTGAGCAAGAAGATGCCTTGATGGAAGTCTTGAGGAAGAACATCCAAGCCATTGGATGGTCTATTGCTGACTTGAGAGGGATTGACCCCTCCATTTGTGTGCATTGGATATACTTAGAAGAAGATGCGAGACCGACCCGTCAAATGCAAAGAAGACTAAACCCAAAATTGAAGGATGTTGTAACTCAAGAGGTTGTTAAGTTTCTTGATGCATGGATCATCTACCCCATTTCTGACAGTACGTGGGTGAGTCCCATCCAAGTTGTGCCCAAGAAGGGCGGGATTACAGTTGCAGAAAATGCTGATGGTGAGCTTATGCCGGTGAGAGAGCAATCAAAGTGGAGAATGTGCATGGATTATCGGAAGCTCAATGAAAAGACAAAGAAAGATCATTACCCACTCTCGTTTCTTGATCAGATTCTAGAGAGATTGGCTGGGCAGAGCTTCTATTGTTTTCTTGATGGATACTCAAGATATTTTCAGATTGCAGTGCATCCGACGGATCAGGAAAAGACGACATTCACTTGTTCAAGTGGTACATTTGCCTATCGGAGAATGCCATTTGGACAGTGTAATGCCCCTTCCACTTTCCAGAGATGTGTAACCTCGATCTTTGATGACATGCTTGATTCGTCACTTGAGGTTTTCATGGATGATTTTTCAGTTTTCGGGAAAACCTTTGATGAGTGCTTGCTACATCTAGCTGCGGTTCTGGAAAGATGTGTGAAAGTTTGCTTAGTTCTATCTTGGGAAAAAAGTCATTTCATGGTACTTGAGGGTATAGTTCTGGGACATCGAGTTTTGAAAGATGGGATTGAAGTTGACAAGGCCAAGGTGGGCCTCATTTCTACACTTGATTTTCCTTCAACCGTAAAACATGTCCGATCTTTCTTGGGACATGCAGGCTTCTACCGGCGTTTTAATAAGGACTTCAGAAAAATCTCAAGACCTCTCTGTCGATTACTTGAGAAAGATGTTGAGTTTCAGTTTGATGACAAATGTGTTACAGCCTTCAATCATTTCAAAGAGAGGCTTATTTTTGCTCCTATCATGCAGCCCCCGAATTTCTCTTTGCCGTTTGAGATCATGACAGATGCATCCGATATGGCGGTGGGGGTTGTGCTGGGTCAACGCATTGGCCGAATTCCTCATGCTATTTATTATGCAAGCAAAACATTAGACAATGCTCAAAGAAACTATATGAATACCGAGAAGGAGCTGCTTGCGGTGATCTTCACTCTTGACAAGTTACGGCTGTATCTCTTGCAAAACAAAGTGACAATCTACACGGACCATGCTGCGTTGAAGTATCTCATGTCCAAGAAAGACTCAAAGCCAAGGTTGATCTGATGGATTTTATTACTCCAGGAATTTGACATAGAAATTGTGGATAAGAAAGGGATAGAAAATAGTGTTGCAGATCATCTCTCCCGCCTTGATGGACCTTTTGATATGACAAGTCCAATCAAAGAGACAATACCACATGAACAACTCCTCTTAGTCTCATCTGTCCAAAAGCCATGGTACAAGCACATAGCGAATTTCCTAGCTAGTGGGAGGATACCGAGCATGTGGACAAGAGAGGAAAGCAAGAGGGACATGATGCCTTTGTCACCTATCTTGGTGGTAGAAGTGTTTGATGTTTGGGGGATTGACTTTATGGGTCCTTTCCCCCCTTCTTTATGGGCCCCAGCCGCCACCTAGGTATATATAGGAGTCTAGGGGGTCTAGGGTTAAGTTAGGGGTATAAAAGGAAAAACAGTGGAAAAGTCTGCTGGAAAGAAGGCCACCAGGACCGTGGTGAAGGGCCACGGCCGTGGTGAAGAGGCTGGGCCACACGCGTGGTGTGTGGCCACGGGCGTGGCATCTGGAGAACATTCTCCTATTGATTTCTGACAATACACATTACGGCCATGGGCAGTGGCCATGGCCGTGGTGACTCTGGATTATCATGGTCGTGGCTGAGGGCCATGCCCATGGTGATTCTGGATTATCATGGTCATGGCCGAGGGCCATGCCCGTGGTGATTCTGGCCATTTCTCCTGTTGGAATTGCTGCTCCTTGGCAGTAAACATAACGGCCATGGGACTTGGCCACGACCTTGGTGAAGGCTTGAGAAGGTTGATGAACTTCAAACTTTGTCAATTTTGGATGTCCTTGCTTGGTGATGACTCTTTGGCCACTAAGGTAGGTTGGGGGAGCTTTGGGGCCTTCTTTGAGCCCCTCCATCACACTCGTCCATTTATTGTGGTCCAAATACCTGAAAATAATGCAACAAACATCCATAAGCGTATTTGCAATGATAATCAAATTGGGGGAAAATACTTGTAATCTAACATGTTTAGATGCAACTTATATACAAAATGGCACAGTATGGAGCCCTAAAATAGGGTTGCATCACCACCCCAAACTTAAAACATACTTGTCCTCAAGTATGCTCCAACTTAATCTCTCTTTTCCGTTCTTTTCAACAAAAACAAATGACAAATGCAAAGCAGCAGAAGATTATTGAATATATATAGTCTTGGAAATGACTAAGTGCATGTGTCTCACATCTCTCCTCTCCTTCTTTCACAACCCAATCATGAACTGAGCACTGAGCATACAAACTTCAAATATAAAGCATAGGAACACAAGTTGTCCATATCTCCTTTATGTCATTCTAGGTAAACCGTTTCATGTTGATGTTAATCACAGGTGACTAGGAGTGTTGTTTCACTTTCATGTATTTGGTCTTATGCTTCAAACCACACTAGATGATCCACTTGGCTGTAGAAAGGATAAAGTGAGCTAGATTTGATGTTTTCTATCTCAATGGGTATAAAAGAAGAAGAAAGGGTTGCAGTAAGATTTGGAGTGCTTTTACACACTCTTCTTTTCTTTATTTGAATGCTCTTAAACAGGAGCATCCTTTTATTTTATTTTTGATTTTCTTTTTCTTTTTCTTTGCCCTTGGTGTAGATAGGGCATATGGTGGATAGAGTGAAGCAGTGAGATAAAGATGTGGCCACCCCAAACTTTTGGAGGTGGCCACGGCTAATATGTGCACTTTGGCATCTTTTTATGAGGCGAAGGGGTATGAAGATGGTGGAAGAATAGTTGGATCAAAGAGGGATCATCAGTGTAGTTTTCAACATACGATTCCCTGCATGAAAGCTAATTCAACACTTCACCAAGTAATATCACATCACATGATAGAATTAACACAATGTTCATATTTCTACCAAGTGATTCCATTGGCTTTAATCGTTTGTCACTTGCTCAATTCATGACTCAATCAAAACATTCACACACTTAAGAGATGTGGTTCACATGTAAAAAGTCACAAACAAGACCATATATCAATAAGATCTAAGAAGGTAGCATGCATTTGTCACAAGAGTAAACCTTTTCATTTCAAACATTGGAGATGAAGTCAAAACATCCTATCGAAGCAAGAATATTTAAATTTGGGAAAAATTGGCCAAAATGGTGCCACTTTGCACAAAATCACATCTAAACCTATTTTAGGGAAAAAGTAAGTAAATCCTAGCTAAACATGAAAAAATTAGCAAAAACCTACATGAGATGCAATGCATGGCTGAAATTTTGAAAAATTACACAAAAATGACGAGAATGAAAACTACATGACATGCATGGATATGACAGAAGAAGCAATAAAATGAAAACTAAACTGAATGGCGTGATGTGGAACAAAAATCACTAGATAGAGAGAAGGGAGGTGCGTACCGCCCTACCCACCCCAAAATTTAGAATCATGCTGTCCTCAGCATGAAACTATAGCTCAGGGTAGATAGGGGAAGTGTCAGTGCTGCTGTGAGGGCTGGTCCGGCCCCTGGAGGTGATCTGGAGGAGGGATGGTGCCTGTTGGAGGATGCTGGTACTGATAATACTGTCCCCAGTATGTGTCTTGGGGTGGAGGGTAGGCTGCTGGATATTCCACTACACCACCCCAAAAATCTTCACCCCATTCGGGGTTCCTTGCTGCCTGGGCGTGGTTGTAGTGGTACATGTGGTTGACCTGGTAGTGTAATTGTTGTTGGTCTTACCACATGCGTTGTTGGGTGAGCTGCACCTGCTGTTGTATCTGATAAATCTCCTCAAGATGTTCCTGGATGTGTGACATGTCATAGGCGTTGCTTGAGGGCTGCTGCAGCTGGGATGTTCCCTCATCCCTCCTTCATCTTCGTCGGGGTCGCTCTTGTTCTTCAAGTGGCTGTTCCTGCCCCTACACATTTGACTCTGCCATTTCTTCATGTGCGGCAGCAGCTCCCCTGACGTAGGTCTCTTTGGGGTGATCTCTCTCCCATTTTGCTATTTTGTCTCTCAGCTTGTAGTAGATTCCCAACACGGATAGAAGAGGCACCGCGTGGTAAGGGAGCTCCAGCTCGAGATCCGATAGACTGGTAGTGAGATAAATCAACCTATTGCCCTTCTTCTTGATGGTAAGTGAGCGGATGAGATAATCCATTACAACATAATCTATCGGACACCCATCTTCGAGCCCAGAGAGATCATGGCCCAAACCGAGTGCAATTGAAGTGACCAACCCTCCCATGACAAATGGGGTCTTTCTCTTATAGGGTATGGACTTCATATGGTCAATAAGTAGCACTCCTAGGTTGACATGCTGCTTTTCTGTCATGGCTTTCAAGACAAACATTTCTTTTTGTGAGATCATGCCCTGATTGTCATATCTTCCCACGATGGTATTAGCAAGGACTATTTGCATGTAGCGGATGAGAGGGTTGCTTAGAGCTGAAGTCTTCACCCTCCCTGCATAATACTCATCTCTGCCTGTCATTTGTTTCCACAAAAGCACGTAATCATACTCCGAATATTTTTCCAACAAGCCATCATCAAGTTCCTTGGCTTCCTCCGGACTTGCCGCAAAAATGTTGTTCAAGTCCTTCGATGTGAGAGTGTAGAAATGGCCTAAGATGGCAAACTTCAAAGCGTCTTTTCCTCTCACTCTTGTCTTTTCTAGCGTAGCAAAGAACTCCTTGGTCATATGGTCATATGATACTTGGGGAGTGAAGAGAACATGCCACAACCCCATGGTATTCAAGCTCTTTTCTACAGCCTCCTTGATGCCCAAGGTGTCAAGTATCTCCTCACTGCCATACCTCGTGGCGACTATTCGCCTCGTCAAGCATTCCGGGTATTTGTGAGAGATATGCCTTTGCCTCAGCCCCCTCCCATATGCAGTTCCTTCGGGCACCTTGCCCATGATGTTTTGTCCTTCCTCCTCCATCTTTGCTAGAACATCATCATCCTCCATGGACAGTTCCATGTCCTCATCTTCACTATTTTCATCGTCCGCCGGCGTGTAAGTTTTCGAACCCAAAGTGGTATCCAGATTGTACCATTGTGCCAGTTGCTCCTCTCCAGGCTGTAATTGCCGCACGGACTGCGACTGCTCATCTTGGCCCTATGACGCACGGGATGTGGATAGGCGTGATGTGGATGGCCCCACTTTTGTTCGCCGGGCTCGCGGGGCAGCTTTTGGTATTACTTCATCAACCATATGATCGGGAGTAGCCTCCTCGGACTCCTCCTCTTCTTATTCCTCTCCTCCCGCATAGGTCTCGTCGGTGAGGTGGATGCCGTCGGATGAGCGGGATGCGGAGGTGAGTGGGGATGGTGTGTGGGACGGTGCGGAGACGTTGGTGGAGGCATTTTTGGAACGCCACCCTCCACTGATGACGTTGAAGGTCATCTTCGCCCCACTCTTCACCATCTTCCCTGCCTTCTTCATGATTTAGGCTGGAATTTCAAAAATGAGTAGGGAGTGGTGTGGGAGTGGATTGGGGGGTGGAATGGAGAGGTAGGAAGGTTATGAAGGTGATTGGGAGGTTTAATTTGGGTTTGGTGGATGAAAAGTGGGGTTTAGTGGAGGTTTTAGGTAGGGAATGTTGGTTTTGAGAAGATGGTGGAGAAGGAGGTTCGATTGGGGGTGTATTTGCGGTGGAAAAAGGAGTAGGATGACTGGGGGAAGGTATGGTGGAGAAAGGGGGGGGTGATTGGGGGTGTTTTGGAGAGCTGGAGGTGGAAAATGAGTGCCCACGGTGGTGTTGGCGGCGTCACGGCCGTGCACTGTGCGGGGGAGAAAAAGAAAAGAGGAAAGGTGGTTTGGAGAGGTTATATAGGAGTCTAGGGCCCCATCCAAAAGAAAGCTTGGTGCGCTTCCGCTAGAGGTGCAACACACTAGCCGATTTGACCCGACTAGATGCGCCTCACGAGGTCGGAATGCACGGGATATGGGATTGTGCTTTCGAAATTTATAAACCTAAACTAGCTACCTACGTCTATTAAAACACTACACCTGCAAGCGCACAGGGTCGTGTCGTAGTATAGGAAGGTGGCAAGTATAGGGTCGATCCACAGGGAAAAGAGGGGGCGCTAGAGATAGGTTAGTTTGGCTAGGGGTGCTCTCTCCCGAGCCCTAGAAGCAACTAGTGCTTATATAGGAGCTAGGGTTCAGTGGGGGTATAAAAGGAAAAACAGTGGAAATCTGCTGGAAAGAAGGCCACCACGACCGTGGTGAAGAGGGTGGGCCACGGGCGTGGTGTGTGGCCATGGGCGTGGCATCTGGCGAACATTCTCCTGTGGATTTCTGGCAATACACATTATGGCCGTAGGCAGTGGCCACGACCGTGGTGACTCTGGATTATCATGGTCGTGGCCAAGGGCCATCCCCGTGGTGAATCTGGATTATCATGGTCGTGGCCGAGGGCCATGCCCGTGGTGATTCTGGCCATTTCTCCTGTTGGAATTGCTACTCCTTGGCAGTAAACATAACGGCCGCGGGACTTGGCCACGGCCGTGGTGAAGGCTTGAGCAGGTTGATGAACTTCAAACTTTGTCAATTTTGGATGTCCTTGCTTGGTGATGACTCTTTGGCCACTAAGGTAGGTTGGGGGAGCTTTCGGGCCTTCTTTGAGCCCCTCCATCACACTCGTCCATCCATTGTGGTCCATATACCTAAAAATAGTGCAACAAACATCCATAAGCGTATTTGCAATGATAATCAAATTGGGAGAAAATACTTGTAATCTAACATGTTTAGATGCAACTTATATACAAAATGGCATAGTATGGAGCCCTAAAATAGGGCTGCATCACGTAGCACCACCTTCGCTGGTGAATGGAGCGCTCAGGCTCGGACGGAGCTGACGCCAGAGCCATCAGACAAACGCCCAGAACATCGTGTATCGCGCGTCGCCTAACCCAATCCAAGGACAGGGCCCCGAGGGGAGGACGCCGCCATGTTGATGCCGCCGAAGATAGACTACGACCCAGAGAACAGGCCCGCGAGGGCAAACCAAAGCTTGGTGGAGACACCTAGAAGGGAGATCGAAACACCCCTCAGCTCTAAACCAAAACGAAGATGGGACTCCACCCGAGAGTATCAGATGAAACCAAAGAGGGAAACGTCCTGGTCGGATACCTCATCCACTGGAACGAGCAGGCACTTGAGAGGACGATGACACAGATACCACCTACGCTCTCCAGCACGGAGCAGCAGCACAAAGATCCAAGTTTAGGCCGGGATCGGATCCTATCTCTCCATCTCGCTTGAATGGAGAGATTCGATCGGGTCGAAGTGCCAATCCATCGGTCTGGCTTGGAAGCTTGTGGTGCATCCCACTGCATCGAGGCAGGGCATGAGAAGGACCTCGATGGATCAGTTGATACGTCGGCTCTAAAGGATCTCCAGAGAAAACACCACAGGCTACGGGATCTACCAACCGGTTGAGGACTAGGGGGAGGGAGGCTCCGGGGAGGCACACCCCTCCCCCCAGTGGCGCCGCCGGGGGTGGAACCTAGAGAGAAGGCGGAGTGATAACCCTAGAGAGAAGGAAGCCGCTATGTTGTCCATTATTACATGTATTAATATATTTATAGAGGTGAAATAATATGGAAAACTAATTATTTGAAATATGGGAGTAATATTTCGAGGCAACCATCTCCTAATTATTTCAAGAGAAATAACTCACCATATTTTATCCACTTAAGAGGAGAGAGAAAATAAAGAGGTTAATATACTCATAATTAATTCAAATGCACATTATTACTAATATATTCATCCAAAAAGCTCCAAATTAATATTATCTACTTATATCCATCCTTAATGACCAAATTACATTATTAACCTTCACTTATCTCCTTAATTGGGTTATTTGTGTAAACACCCCTTCATTATCATAAATGAGGGAAAAAGATAATTTTAAACATTGAATTGTGCTCAAATTGCACAAGGCCCCCAAAAAGAATATAAAACAAGAGAAATTTATGAAAAAGGTCCAAATGGATTATAAGGCCAAGAAAAGTTCAAAAGTGGGTAAATTGCAGGGAAGACCCTGAATTTCAGTATGTTATAGCACACCACCCCTTAAAGAGGATTTTGTCCCTGAAATCACAACAAGAGGAAAGAGAGGGTGGGTGTGCAACCTCCCAACCTTAAACACTAGGTTATAACCCTTAATCTAAGGTACCACACAAAATCTACATAATTCAGGTGCTACTAAGGTTTCCACAAAACCTATAGCCTTTTATCAAACTTAAATTAACATTTTTACCTTATTAGCATAATCTCCACATGAAGAGGTATCATATTTATTACACTATCACTTGTGCCACATTTTATTCAAAACAATTACATCTCAATATTATATCATGTGTATTTCCCTCCTCAAGGGTTTTAAGCATAATTAGGGTTTACTAAACCATTTCAACATTAATTAATGTATTAGGTCAAAAACCTTAATAACATGAATTCATTTTACATTATCCTTTTTAAAACTATCATGTAGAGTTATAACAAATTATTTTGTAGAAAAGTTTAATATTATCCAACAAGTTATTAAGCCTGTAATAATTCCAATTAATGTTCATATTGCACATTGTTATATCATCTTTTGTACTCATATTAATGACATCATTAATCATTTTCTTCCATTACACTTCATATTATAAATTATACATATTTTAATACACATTAGGCTTTTATGAATATTTATGTGAATCAAATTATTCATTATCATGTTTGAGTCATTATATGCATTTTAGTGAATAGGATGTAACCCATTAAATATTAATGAATTAATTCATATATCAAGTTATGATGAGGTGTTCATTAGAGAACAAGGTGATATACCTTACATATATTGATAACTTTGTGACTATAATCCATTTATATGCATTAAGGTATATTATGTGATGATGACACCTAATGTCACTAATGTATCATGAAAGGCATTAAGGGTATATATATGTATATGTTGTCAAAGCTAGATGATTACATATTAAGGTTTAGGTCAGCACGATCATTACATGTTAAAGCATCCTTAGGGTGCATTATCCATACACATTTTACCATTAGGGTGGCATAGTCAACGTTATGTATATTCACCATTAGTAATAAGTAACTCATTATTATGCGCATCAAGCCTATATTAAGGTTCAAACATATGAACTATCTCTATATGACTTACTACATATTCATGTGTGTATAAACAAACAAGTTGAATTACAAGTATAATCTGTTTGGTAAATTCTTCTTGACATAAGTTATTATGTACATATGTCCACATAGATAGGGTTTCTAACTCCAAAGGAATTTGATTTTGCTTTTAGTTGGGATTCCATCCCCCTAAAGAGGGATTTCGTCCTCAAAATCAGATTTGCAAAACCAAATAGGGTACTATCACCATTATTCTCACTCCACCCCTTAAAAGGGACACACTAAGTCAAACTAAGCTAAGGGTACAAGGTACATAAAACTCAACACTATAAGGATTTACTAACCAAGCTTCAGGGTGTAACCTACGGTACACTAAACCCTAAACATAGGAGTATAAGGTATTTAAGGATGATTTTTGTGTAAGAGATCAAATCATCACTTAAGGTCTTCCTAAGGTGTTCAACAATTAGGCAACATGCCCAAATATAGACTATGTCGAGCTGTCTGTATTGATCAGGCCAGGCCATGTCATATGAGCTCAGGAGTCCTCGTTACCAAGCTAGTGGGGCGGAGGAAAATTTTGCCAGCCCCCAAGCTCTGACCCTTCACTACTACAAAAAATGGTTTTTACAACAGTTCATTTTTCCATTTTACAACGGGTGTCAACTGTTGTATTAGATCACATGGTCTTATGGGGGGTTCTTTATACAACAGGTGTTGCACATGTTGTAATATATGCATTTTATACAACAGTTAACACAAGTTGTAGTTCATTGAACACACTTGTTGTAATAGGGGTGTTGTATAACATATTGAGACAAAAGGAAAGTACATCTAAACATAATGTTTCAAACTTGAGACCACTTGAAAGTAAGGCACATCTCAAACCGCTGAACCAGTTTTATTTTATACAACACATATATTCTTTGTTGTACATATACAACAAATGACGTGCAAACCGGTTGTGTGATTGTGGTCTATTACAACTGGTAACTATTACAATAGGTGAAAGCATGTTGTGTAATTATAGTATACTATAATGGGTTAAAGTATGTTGTGTAATGATGGTCTATTACAATGGGTTAACATATGTGACTATTACAACGGGTAGAGCATGTTGTGCAATTATGATCTTTTACAACGGGTTAAAGTATGTTGTGTAATGATGGTCTATTACAACGGGTTAGCATACGTGACTATTACAACAGGTTAGAGAATGTTGCGTAATTATGATCTTTTACAACGGTTTAGAGTATGTTGTGTAATGATGATCTATGACAACAAGTTAGCATGCGTGACTATTACAACGGGTTAGATCATGTTGTGTAATTATGGTCTTTTACAACGGGTTTGAGTATGTTGTGATATTACAGTCTATTACAACAATTTAGCACCTGTTGTAGTGTCACATATACTACAACGAGTTTAGCCTATTGTATATAACTTGTGTTGTATAAAATATATAATTCACAACACACAAATAGACTTGTTGTAAAAGATATGCTAACTACAACACAACCAACAGAACTGTTGTGTGTTTCCCGTTGTAAAAAGCATTTTATGTAGTAGTGCTTTCTAGACACCATCACTTTCAACTTCTTGCTCTAGTAGCTTCTCAATAGACAATTCACCAAAAAGTTGACAAATTTTATTTTTAATTATGAAATTATTATGATCCTAAATTAAACTTTCATGCTAGGTCAACTCTAAGGTGAAAAACTAGCTAAAGGGAAACTATATAGGCTAGGGAGACCATTTGAATTAGTCAAGAATCTGACTAACTTGATGCTTTGATACCATGCTGTAAAGACCAAGTCTCTACTATAAACCATGGCAACCAAAATCATCAATTGTGTAGCAATGGAAATTTAAATCTTGACTTTATTCAAAATGTATAAAGAGTACATTACAAAAATTTCCATATAGGAAGTACAACTTTATACAAAACATTTGATCTAGGTAGAGGAAGACTTAGACTAATACAACATTGTCTCCAAACAAAACAACTTAATATATATAAAGGCAACTATGTCCAAGCAAGCTATATGTTCCTTTTCTTCTAGTCCTATCCTTAGCCTTAGGTTCACCAAGCTTCCACTGCGCACTCTGATCCTAACCTGGATGGTTGGGGTCATCCAGTAAGAGAAAGATAAAAGTATGTGTCAATAATAGGATAAAGGCAATCATAAAGTTACACATTTCATAACAAAAGATTCCACTAAGGAATTTCAAGGAGAGAGAGAGAGGCAATTGAGTAAATAAGATTTTAGAAAACTGCCACATTTCAATATCAACAAATATCACCTTTGCATGAATATAAATTATGACTCAAAATCATCTCAATGTAGGGTGAGGCACCTACCGGACCTCACCAATGGCAGGGGGACTAAAACCCCAGTGCCTAAAAAGTGGCAGGGGGACTAAAACCCCAGTGCCTAATATATAAAATGGCAGGGGGGACTAAAACCCCAGTGCCCGGCAGGGGGACTAAAACCCTAGTGCCATGTGGGTGGTTTGTACTCATGTACACTACATTATCAATTTGCCAATAACTATATCATGCATAAACATTCACTTGACAGTGAGTGAAAAGTATAACAAGATAACAACATAGCATTGGGAACAAAACCCATGAAATAAATAAATAGGCCATCATAGGCAACAACGACATCCAAGAACTCCAAGAAATAAAGGAGCCAACAAAGCAACAACATTATACAATGTTTCCAAGTATATCAAAAGGATGAGCCAACATTGGCAATAGCAAGATTAAGCATCTCCAAGTAAATGAGGCAACATATGTAGTATCAAGATTCACATAATTGAAATGAATGAGCCACAATGGCATTAGAAGCATAAAATAAGTGAAGAGCCAATAAATGCAATTAGAAGGATAACAAGGCTAGCAAAATAATGATTGTGGGTTGGAAAAGACCCAACTGAAGGATAGGTAGTTTGCACACTAAACATTCACATTCATCTTTGATAGGGTCCACATACTACAATAGGCTTCACATACCTGTTTTATATAATTACCATCACATTCACCAGTCTGATTGTATCACCATACATATTTTCCCTAGTTATAAGCATTATCATGTATTAATATATATAAAGACATAAAGCATAGGAAAAATCCTAATTTTCTACCTTGTAAACCAAAGCTCAATTTGTGACTCAAAACCTTGACCAAACGATTATTCATATTCTCCTGATTAATAAAACATATTTTACTTTACAATTTGGAGTTAAAATGGGTTAATTATGTATTTTAGAACATTTTATATACTTAAAAAGGAATTCAAGGAAAAATTCTAAAAATGAATCCAAATCATGACTCAAAAGCCATAAAATCGAATTCTACATTAAAAATCCTTTCCATTGACTATTTATTCGAATTTTTCTGACATGAGAATGATTTATTATGAATTAAATCATCTCAACCAATCAGAATTCAGGAAAATGCCACATAGGCAAAATAAAAATAAAAGGCACCAAGTGGCCAGACCCACGCTGACATGGGCCAATCAACTTTGCCCATGTCAGCCGCTCCAGGCTCACCAGGTCTCAGACAAGGGCAAATGAATAAGGGCGAAACGTCTAAAATGCCCATGCTCGGGTAATACCATCAACTGACCCTGTGAGGGTAATGTAGTCATTTGAACCTCGCAATGACCTTCAACGAGAAAACAAACTAGAACTTGAAATTACGCTACTGTCCTTGCAGAGTAAATCGTGAAATAAGAGGTGTGGGGATACAAAGGTCATTCCCTAACCTATGATCTTTGCTCGCTAGCCATGGCGACTCCAAACTTATCTGACCTCACCAGGCCAAACTTCAGCCAAGGAATGATGCGGTTGGGTCCTCTAAGACCAGACGAATCGAGAGGAATCCACGCCACAAGGTGGGAACCTTACGAGCGCCAAACTCACCGGAAACAACCAAGGAGAAGGGGAGGAAAACTGAAGCCGAAACCCGCACATGAGTCCGTAAAACGCAGAATACAAGGTCGGAAAAGCTTCGTGGACCAGGCTCGAGTCGAGGGGACCTATTTCCGTGGGTGGAGGTGCACCATAACCCCAAAATGCTAGGCGGCGGTTGAGGTCGACCATGGCTCTACGGCGGCCCTATAGGATCGGGCAAAATGGGGCTTCACGGTGACAAATGAGACTAGAAAAGGGAAGATTGTGGGTCCAAGAAGGTTACCACGCGGGGAATTGGACCGGGGTGTCCAGAGCTTTGAGCTATCCATGGACGTCATTGGAGAGAAGGGCCGAGCAGGTCGAGTATCTAGAGGGAACTTGAGGAGAAATTGGAGGAAGAGGAGAAACAGGGTTCGAGTGAGGGTGCTCTAAGGCCCCTTATACAACCGGGAGAAGAGGCCGAGACCCCTCAGTGAACTGGCGGCGGAAAAGGGGAGAAGGGCACAAATGGGCGTTTCGCCTCTGGTGAACGAGAGAGGGAAATATTTGGCTTAATGGAAACGGCTTGAAGAGTCGAACTCAAAGGGAGTAGAATCGTGCTAAAAGGCACAGAGGAGAGGGAGAACGACTCCGAGGAGCTGGGGCGCCACGCCTGTTCAGTGGGCGGGAGGAAGGTGACGACCTCTCTGCTGTTATATCAGAGAGCAATTAAATCGCGACCGTCATATGAGCAGCTAAGGGCATGTGACAGATAAAATAACCGAACATTAGTGTTGCAAATTGATATAAATAAAATCGATTAAAATCCATAGTTATACTTTATTAAAAGCTCATAAAATGGATTTGAAGGGTCAAATGAAGTCCAAATGACACTAAATTTTAACCACATGTTCACATTAAAGTGTAGCATCATGTTATATAATTATATTTCATATTTAAGCTTACTAAGGCTCATAACTCATATGTTGTCTATTATTACATGTATTAATATATTAAAAGAGGTGAAATAATATGGAAAACTAATTATTTGAAATATGGGAGTAATATTTCGAGGCAATCATCTCCTAATTAGTTCAAGAGAAATAACTCACCATATTTTATCCACTTAAGAGGAGAGAGAAAATAAAGAGGTTAATATACTCATAATTAATTCAAATGCACATTATTACTAATATATTTATCCAAAAAGATCCAAATTAATATTATCTACTTATATCCATCCTTAATGACCAAATTACATTATTAACCTTCACTTATCTCCTTAATTGGGTTATTTGTGCAAACACCCCTTCACTATCATAAATGAGGGAAAACGACAATTTTTAACATTGAATTGTGCTCAAATTGCACAAGGGGTCCAAAAAGAATATAAAACAAGGGAAATTTATGAAAAAGGTCCAAATGGACTATAAGGCCAAGAAAAGTTCAAAAGTGGGTAAATTGCAGGGAAGACCCTGAATTTCAGTATGTTACAGTAGGATTTTTGGGTGAACCCTAATATAACCTTTTTATATGCTTTGACATCATAAGATAAGCCTAAGTTTCAAGTTTGGCTAAATTTGGACACTGTTTGAGCAAGTTATGCAATTTTATGCACATTTTGGACTTTTCTACAATTTACCCAATTGAGAGATTTTCTTTGCAATTTATCAGTTTCATTATGTTCCTTGAATATTCCTCATCATTCTTGAGTTTTTGAACCATGAGGTGCCTATTTAAACCTTGCTTTGAAGGTGTTTTCTCTAAGGGTATTTTAGGGTTTACCCCTTCATGGATGAGCTACCTTTAGTAGCTATCAACTAAGGAATTATGTGATTGGCTGGGAAATTTGACAAAGGAAAGCTAACCAGGTCTATAAGGACGGTGGGTGATGAGTGCATACTCATCATGAAATTCAATTGCCTTTTTGGAACAATTTCATCTCTATTCCACATCTTTTCACCCTAATATGAATCATAATGCACAAAACTACTTAGTTGATTCAATAATCAAGGTTTTAACTAAATATCTTTCATTTAATGCAGGAAAATCAAGCAACTCCATACATACGGTCTCAAGACCGTTTGGATCCTTACAGTCTCAAGACCGTTTGGGTCCACGCGGTCCCAAGACCGTTTAGCGGAATACACGAAGAACAAATGACGAAACCGGTTGCCAAAGAAAGCCATGTGGTCTCAAGACCGTTTGATCCCATGCGGTCCCAAGACCGTTTGGTCCCATGCGGTCCCAAGACCGTTTGGTCCCATGCGGTCTCAAGACCGTTTGGTCCTATGCGGTCCTAAGACCGTTTGGTCCCATGCGGCCTCAAGACCGTTTGGCCCCATGCGGTCTCAAGACCGTTTGGTCCCATGCGGTCTCAAGACCGTTTGGTCCCATGCAGTCTCAAGACCATTTGGTCCTATGCGGTCCCAAGACCATTTGGTCCTATGCGGTCTCAAGACCATTTGGTCCCATGCGGTCTCAAGACTGTTTGGTCCCGTGCGGTCCCAAGACCGTTCGACGCAAGCACAAGGATCGATTGAAGAACTAAAGCCGCACGCCCACGCCAAGGCCAGGACCGATCGAAGCAAACCGTTTGGTGCCCAAACGGTCTCCAGACCATTTGGTGCCCAAATGGTCTCCAGACCGTTTGGCGCCCAAACGGTCTCCAAACCGTTTGGCGCCCAAACGGTCTCCAAACCGTTTGGAGAAGATATTTCCAGCAACTTATCCAAACCGTTTGGGATCAGATCTGAACCTATAAATAGACCCCCAGGGTCCCCATTTGGAGGCATCGGATCCGGACGCCGACAGGCTGCCAGAGCACCGCCCCGATCAAGTTCCACTCCATCTACTGCTCGTGTTGCGTCTAAGGAGGCCAAGAAGAGAAAGAAGATGGAGCAAGGAGCGCATCTTCTTCACCGGGCTGCGTCCACCCTCTACACCGAGCTCATGGTAGATCTCTCTTTCTCTCCTATCCTTCTTGTATCTTGCATCATGAGCGAGTAGTCCTTTTTTGCTGGGGTGCGGGGACTAGCCCCGCTGCCCATGCAAACCATGTTCTTTTGTTAAACTTTCCATGGCAATGTATATAACTCTTCATTTTGTCGTTTATCATTAAGCTCATAGGTTGGTTATGTGCTTGTTTTCGTCTTTGTGCTCCCTATGTTGCGAGAAATTCAATGCATGGGTATGAACGTCGTTTAGCAAGTTAGACTTCTTGACGAGAACTTCCAATAGGATTCCTTGAGGTCATAAGTGTGTGATCCGCGAGGGGACGAGCCATCTAGCCTTCGGTGACGCTTCTGTGCGCCTGACGCCCGTATGAAGGGTTCACAACCTTAGTTGGATTTTGTATCTTCTTGCTATTCATCGATGTTTACACGTACTTTAATCGCTTACGTGCTTATCGGTTGACGCGGTTGACTCCTTGACGAGAACTTCTGATGGGATTCCTTGAGGTCGTAAGTGTATGATCCGCGAGGGGACGAGCCATCTAGCCTTCAGTGACGCTTCTGTGCGCGTGACGCCCGTATGGGGGGTTCACAGCCTTAGTTGGATGTTGTATCTTCATAACCGTAAGACATGTGATCCGGATGGTGACGAGACATCTGATGCCTATGGTGATGCTTACGCGGACCTGACACCCGTATGGGGGGTTCTGCAGTAGCTCTACTTGGAGTGTTATATCTTTCCTGGATTGTTTGCATAAGAGTATGTTTGTGTGTGTAGCAGTGGTCAAACCCGGTACCATCCCAACGATTCCATATTATTGATCTAAACCTATATTTTGTTCCACATTTACTTTCTTGCAATTAGTTTAATCAAACCCAAATCAACCAATTGTTCTAAATATTAGTTTTACTTGAGCTAGATTCAACTGACAAGGATTCTTAAAAACGTTGTCCTTTGGGTTCGATCCTCAACTATACTGCAATAAGACCCGTCCACTTGTGAGTTGTATTGTTGCACTTGGTTTTGGTAAAAGCTCGGGGATATAAACTCTGAGTGAATTTGTTAGTGCATTCAAACGCCACGTCAAATTTTGGCGCCGTTGCCGGGGACAACGGAATCAGTCAGTCTAATCTAGTTCTTTTAAGACTAATCTAGGATTTTACTTTTTCTTTGAAACCATCGCTTATCTACTTGAATTTGATCTTACTTTTTGGATCTCATCTTCAAACCTTCCCAATTTTCAGGTGCTCCTCAACGCATAGTGCATGCACCGTTCAGATAGTCCCAGACTCACTGCAAGCTTTGATCCCGAAATTGATAGAACCTTCCATCGATAGATCAGAGGAAATCAGGCAAGGATGGCACAAGAAGAAGAAGTAGCCCGAAGAGTGGCTCAAGCCATCAATGCGCAGAGAGAGAGGCTCATGCAAGAAGCTAGAGCTGCGGTTCAACAGGAGATCTTAGCAACACAGGCAGCAGCGCAAGCAGCGGAACTTCAGAAAGATCTTAGAGAGTTCTCTATCCCAAAGGCTGCAAATGTCTATCATCCGATGCAGCCTCCTCCCATCGAAGCTACCAACTTTGAGATTAGAGCACATTGGATAACTTTGCTTCAAAACAACCCCTTCTACGGCAAACAAGCTGAAGACAACCAAGGCCATCTTCTCAGATTCATCGACCTTTGTGCTATGACGAAGCAAAATGGAGTCTCTGATGATGCCATTTGACTCCGTCTTTTCAAGTACTCTCTTGCCGATAGGGCCATCAATTGGTATAATTCACTGCAGAGTGAAGTACCTATCACTACCTGGGAGCAGCTCCAAAATGCTTTTCTGGAAAAGTTCTACCCCCCATCCCTTACATATGAAATCAGGGGACGAATCACAAACTTCACTCAAGTCCCTGGAGAAACCCTTGCCGAAGCTTGGGATAGGTACAAGGAGCTCCTATGCAAATGCCCACACCACGGAATTCCTAAGAACCAACTGATATAGATCTTCTACAGGGGTGTGGAGGATGACGTAAAGATGTTCTTGATTCCTCGTCTGGAGGGAATTTCATGCGTCAAAGTTACGACAGCGCATGGAGAGTCGTCACCCTGGGAGCGGAAAATCAAGCCAATTGGGGCAGATCTGTTGGTAAAGGAGTCTTAAAGGTAGCCATGGCTGAAGCTATCCCAGAATACAAATCTATAGCTGAAACTTTGAAGGTCTTAGTTGCAAAGCAAGATCACATAGAATCATCCCTTGTTGCGATTGGAAGAGGACATTCTCTTACTAGGCAACCAGAACAAGTCAAGTCCACTTCTTTGTTTTGTGAACTATGCAAAGGCACTAATCATTCCACATTGTCATTCAATGTTCTCTACGATGTTGTTCTAAGTAATGCATGTGGACAAGGAGATAATTTCCATATGGAAAATCTTAATGCTATTAACACCATCCCTGGGCAGAACTATTACAATCCAAATCAAAATAGGAATCACCCAGGCTTCCAATACCCAGGCTTCCAATACGGAAACCCTTCAGGAGCTATGAACTCACATCAATTTGGTCCGAACAATCAACCGAGGGGCCCATCTGGGTACCGGTTTAACCAACAACAGAACTTTGGGAATCAAGGAAACTTCAAAGGAAACTTTCAGAATAGGAATTACATTAATTATCAGAATAACTCTCAGTATCAAAACCTGAACCAACAACAAGGTCAAATAGGACCCATCCCTTCTGATGATAAGCTATCAACCATTGAAATGTTGTTGCAAACGCAACAAACGATGATAGCCAATCAACAAGCCCAACAGAAAGCTATTGAAACTCAACTTGCTCAACTTGCTGCTAGCATAAAGCCACCAGCTGGAGTCTTTGCCTGTCAACCTGAGAATAATCCAAAACATCCCGAGCAGTTGAAGGTTGTCACCACTAGATCAGGGAGAGATTATTCAGATCCCCCAACAAAGACGACTGTGGCTATCCCTGACGAGAGTGAACTTGTGACAGTCCAAAACTTGACCACACCAGAATCGCAACCAAAGGAAAACGAGACTGATAAGGGAAGTTCTGAAAAGATTGCTAATGAAGTAGCTGAGACACCAGAGCCGGATATTCCTGTATATAAGCCTCGTGTTCCTTTCCCATCCCGTCTGAGGCAAACCGAGCTTGATACTAGATTCATCAAATTTAAAGAGGCTATGAAGAAACTCCATGTTGATATACCATTCTTAGATGCTCTTAATGAGATACCATCCTGGACTAAGTATCTAAAGTCACTTCTCACCAAGAAGTATATAACTGAAGAATATGAAACCGTAAAACTGTCTACGACCACATCAGATATTATACTAAGAAAAATGCCAAAGAAACAGAAAGACCCAGGATCCTTTGGAATCTCATGTCACATTGGTGACTCATCATGCAAGAAAGGACTGGCAGATCTTGGGGCTAGTATTTCTATTATGCCATGCAGTCTGTGCAAGAGATTAGGGTTTGCAGAATTGCTTCCAACTGCTATGACTATTCAACTTGCAGACAATTCTATCAAGAGACCGCTAGGAATCCTCAAAGATATCCCGGTCAAGGTGAGCAAAGACGCTTATGTTCCATGTGATTTCGTCATTATGGATATAAAAGAAGACACCAGATATCCTCTTATCTTCAGTCGTCCGTTCCTCGCCAGTGCTAGAGCCCTTATTGATGTGGAAGCAGGTACCTTACTTCTCAGGTTAGGCAAAGAGACTCTGGAGTTCAAGGTTTTCGAAAGTATGAGAAGACCAAGTATACAGGAGGAAGTCTATCTGATTGATTGTGTTGAACAAATGTCACAATTGACTCAAGAATACCATGAGTCATGCGATCCTTTGGAAATTGCTCTATCTGACCTGTTTAATGACGAACCTATTGACCAACAAGTTAAGGATTGCATCAAATCCCCCAAATCTGTTAAAGAAAATGCTAAAGCCACTTACGAAGAATTAAAGACTACCGGAACTACAGAAGAAATAAGTGAAAAACCAGAACCTCCTGAAATGAAGCCCCTACCCGAAGGGCTGAAGTACATGTTTTTAGACGATCTCAAAGCTTGTCCAGTGATCATAAACTCTGATTTAACAACTGAACAAGAAGAGAAACTTCTAGAGGAATTAAGGGAAAGAAAGAAAGCCATAGGCTATAAGATGAGCGATCTCACAGGGGTCAGTCAAGCCTTGTGCATGCACAAGATCCCCGTGATGGAAGATCATAAGCCAACCATCGATCATCAATGAAAGTTAAACCCAAATATGAAGAAAGTGGTCTGTCGCGAGATCATCAAACTTCTCATAGCTGGAATAATATACCCTATATTGGACTCACCATGGGTGAGCCCAGTTCATGTGGTGCCCAAGAAAGGAGGGACAACTGTTATGAGAAACAAAAACAATGAGCTCATCCCCACTCGAACAGTCACTGGGTGGCGGATGTGTATTGACTATAGAAAATTAAACAAGGCCACTCGAAAGGATCATTTTCCTATGCCCTTCCTCGATCAAGTTTTAGAAAGATTGGCCCATCAAGAATATTTCTATTACCTGGATGGTTACTCTGGATTCTATCAGATTCCCATACATCCAAATGATCAAGAAAAATGACTTTTACCTATCCCTTTGGGACATATGCTTTTAAAAGGATGTCGTTTGGTCTGTGTAATGCCCCCACAACTTTTCAACGTTGCATGACTGCTATTTTTGTGGGGCTTACTGAAATTGTTATGGAGGTCTTCATGGATGATTTTTCTGTATATGGAGACTCCTTTGATTCCTGTCTTAAGCATCTCTCCATGGTTCTCAAACGTTGTGAAGAAGCACATCTGGTGCTAAATTGGGAGAAATGCCACTTTACGGTAAAGGAAGGCATTGTCCTAGGTCATAGGGTTAGCAACAGAGGAATTGAAGTTGATAAAGCCAAGATAGAAGTCATATCCAAATTGGCTATTCCTACAAATGTAAAAGAAGTTTGCGCTTTTCTTGGTCACGCTGGATTCTATAGAAGGTTTATACGTGAATTTTCCAAGATAACAAAGCCGATGACCAACCTACTTTTAAAAGATGCTGATTTCAATTTCAATGAAGAATGCGTCAAGAGTTTTGAGATGCTAAAGAAAGCCCTTACAACTACCCCCATCATTAAAGCTCCCGATTGGAACCACCCCTTTGAAATCATGTGTGATGCCAGTGATTTTGCAGTGGGTGCGGTTTTAGGGCAATACATAGAGAGGAAACATTATGTGATATATTATGCGTCGAAAACCCTCGACGAAGCTCAAAGGAATTACGCTACTACTGAGAAGGAACTTTTGGTAGTTATCTATGCCTTTGATAAATTCAGATCCTACCTTATCGGTTTGAAGGTCGTCGTTTACACAGACCATGCTGCTATCTGTTACCTTATGGCAAAGAAGGATGCTAAGCCAAGGTTGATCAGATGGATACTCCTTCTACAAGAATTTGACCTGGAGATAAGAGATAAAAAAGGGACGGAGAATGTTGTTGCAGATCACCTCAGTCGCATCCACACTCTGGAGGCTGAAGGAATTCCGATAAACGATTCCCTACCAGATGATCAGCTTATGAGGGTCTCGGAAGTTGTACCATGGTATTCTGACTTTGTAAACTACCTAGCTCCCGGAGTCATCCATCCCAAATACACCAGGAACACTCTGAAGAAGTTTATGCATGATGTGAAGCATTACTATTGGGATGAACCATATGTTTTTAAACTTTGCACTGATGGTTTGTACAGACGCTGCATCGCCGAAGAAGAAGCCCAATCTATTTTGGAATAATGCCACTCAGGACCTATAGGCGGGCACATGAGCTCAAAGAAGACAGCCTTAAAAGTTTTGCAATGTGGTTTCTTTTGGCCGACTTTATCCAAAGATTCTTACGATTTTGTCCTATCCTGTGACAAATGTCAAAGATATGGCAATATAACCAAGAGAGATGAAATGCCGCTGAATATATGGCAAGAAGTCAAAATATTCGACGTTTGGGGGGTGGACTATATGGGTCCATTCCCATCATCTAATGGATTCTTGTACATCCTAGTGGCGGTGGACTACATCTCCAAATGGGTGGAAGCTATACCAACCATCACTAGTGATTCAAAACTCGTCATCAAATTATTCAAAGATGTCATCTTCCCACAGTTTGGAGTACCGCGAACCGTGATATCTGACGGCGGCTCCCACTTCATTGAAAGAAGCTTCAAAGCTTTACTGAGAAAATATGGTGTCTCACACAAGGTAGCTTCACCTTACCATCCACAAACTAGTGGACAAGTAGAGGTCTGTAACCGACAACCAAAAGCTATCCTTGAGAAAACTGTTGGACGTAATTGAAAAGACTGGTCGACAAAAATCAATGACGCCTTATGGGCCTATCAGACTGCTTATAAAACTCCCCTCGGTACTACACCTTTTAGATTGATATATGGAAAAGCTTTCCACCTTCCAGTCGAACTAGAACATAAGGCATGTTGGGAAATTAAACAATTGAACTTCGATATGAAAGAGGCAGGGAAAGCCAGGATTCTGCAACTCAACGAGTTGGATGAACTCATAATGATAGCTTACGAGAATGCACAAATCTATAAAGAACGTACAAAACTCTGGAACGATGAACACCTGAAAAGAAAGGACATACAAGTGGGAGACCGGGTACTGGTTTTCAACTCAAGATTAAGGATATTCCCAGGGAAACTCCGCTCATGCTGGTCTGGAGCATACATCGTCAAAATCATCTCTCCTCATGGTACCTTCTCTTTATGGAGTGAAGAGTCAGGAGAATTCATAACCAATGGGCACCGCCTGAAGAGATACTTCACCACAATAGACATGGGAACCAAATTAGTGCTTTAACTCACCGATCCAAAGGACCCAACATGAGGCTGAAGGACTCTGTCGAGCCATCGACATAAAACAAAGGCGCTTGTCAGGAGGCAACCCGATCAATAAATCTGTTTTACTTTTCCTTTCCAAATTTTGTTTTTACCTTATAGTTAAATTTTCCTTAAATAAAATTTGCCTTATGAGATAGTTTTCTTTCAGAACACAAGATCGGAGTGGCGCTGATCAGAACAAAATCATTCTCAGCAGTCATACCTGGTGTTACCTTTCCCCTCCATCTTGATTTTAGGGTTTGCTCGAGGATGAGCAAATCTCTAAGTTTAGGGTGGAGGGTGGGTGGTACGTACTTCACTTCCATATACACACTCTTTTCATGTAAGTTGTCTTTATCATAAAATTTTTCAAATTTTTGAGCAAGATACCTGATGAAATTTTGACTCTTGTCGATAAAAATGTAACTAACAATCTTGCTATGCATTTTCAATCATAATATCCTCCTTATTTAAAGTGAATCCTCAACAGGACTAATTTTTGAAACTTGCCTTTTGCCTGAAATCATCCTGTGAAGTTTATGATTCCTAACATCATAATACTTTTTACAAAATGATAAGTATCTGCCAAACTGATAGGGATCAAACACGTCGCGCTTCCTAACTGACTAGTGGAACAATGGCTCAAAATCCCCAATGGATCCGCATCAAGTCATTATTTGAGCAGAGTATGACAAAGAGATCAACCCGGACTCGAATTGTAAATCAAGTTGCATTCTGATCTGAACTCTCTTCTACACTTCTTCTATCATCTTCGTACCCCTCCATCCATCAAAAGCAACAAAAAGCTGATTATGTGCCAAACCCTAAGTTCGGGGTGGCACGCCACTTCCCCTTATCCGCTTCTTCCATACTCCTCGCAATGAATAGGGGCGTACCACCAAATATGCAATCTCAAGTCGAATAGAGGAGAGATTTGCAAACAAAAGATGCCAAAGTGAACACAAAAAGAAATGCAATCTCGAGTCGAATAGAGGAGAGATTTTCACACAAAAAAACGCAATAAATGAAATTGCAAAACAAATAAAAATCTCGAGTCGAATAGAGGAGAGATTTACTTCTTCTTTCCATACCACCTTTCACTCCTTTTTCTACCTAAGGGCACAATACATGCCCCACCATCCTCAACTACACCAGTGTCAGATCAGATGCATACTTGTTGATTTTGTGGGTATCTCTGAACTCCTACAAAACTCTTCGACATGCTTGATGTTGGAAAAAGTGGGGAGGAAGCGTTGTTGGGGAACGAACTCAGGAACAAAGCTATGGAAAGACGTGTTTAGTGGTCCCAGAAAGTTAAGGTACTCATTCATACTGAGCAGAAAGAAAACATTTGTGATGTGAAGATGAAGAAATCACACGGATCAAAAGTATTTCATTAGGCAATAGTTTCAAACTTTATGTTACTCGAGGATGAGCAACGATTTAAGTTTGGGGTGTTTTGATGTGTGCATACTCATCATGAAATTCAATTGACTTTTTGGAACAATTTCATCTCTATTCCACATCTTTTCACCCTAATATGAATCATAATGCACAAAACTACTTAGTTGATTCAATAATCAAGGTTTTAAATAAATATCTTTCATTTAATGCAGGAAAATCAAGCAACTCCATGCATACGGTCTCAAGACCATTTGGATCCTTGAGGTCTCAAGACCGTTTGGGTCCACGCGGTCCCAAGACCGTTTGGCGGAATACACGAAGAACAAATGACGAGACTGGTTGCCAAAGAAAGCCACGCGATCTCAAGACCGTTTGATCCCATGCGGTCCCAAGACCGTTTGGTCCCATGCAGTCTCAAGACCGTTTGGTCCCATGCGGCCCCAAGATCGTTTGGTCCCATGCAGCCTCAAGACCGTTTGGCCCCATGCGGTCTCAAGACCGTTTGGCCCCATGCGGTCTCAAGACTGTTTGGTCCCATGCAGTCTCAAGACCATTTGGTCCCATACGGTCTCAAGACCGTTTGGTCCCATGCGGTCTCAAGACCGTTTGGTCCCATACGGTCTCAACACCATTTGGTCCTATGCGGTCCCAAGACCGTTTGGTCCTATGCGGTCCCAAGACCGTTTGGTCCCATGCGGTCTCAAGACCGTTTGGTCCCGTACGGTCCCAAGACCGTTTGACGCAAGCACAAGGATCGATTAAAGAACTAAAGCCGCACACCCACGCCAAGGTCAGGACCGATCGAAGCAAACCGTTTGGTGCCCAAACGGTCTCCAAACCGTTTGGCACCCAAACGGTCTCCAAACCGTTTGGAGAAGATATTTCCAGCAACTTATCCAAACCGTTTGGGATCAGATCTAAACCTATAAATAGACCCCCAGGGTCCCCATTTGGAGGCATCAGATCCGAATGCCGACAGGCTGCCAGAGCCCCGATCAAGTTCTACTCCATCTACTGCTGGTGGTGCGTCTAAGGAGGCCAAGAAGAGAAAGAAGACGGAGCAAGGAGCACATCTTCTTCACCGGGCTGCGTCCACCCTCTACACCGAGCTCATGGCGGATCTCTCTTTCTCTCCTATCCTTCTTGTATCTCGAATCATGAGCGAGTAGTCCTTTTTCGCTGGGTGCGGGGACTAGCCCCGCTGCCCATGCAAACCATGTTCTTTTGTTAAACTTTCCATGGCAATGTATATAACTCTTCATTTTGTCGTTTATCGTTAAGCTCGTAGGTTGGTTATGTGCTTGTTTTCGTCTTTGTGCTCCCTATGTTGTGAGAACTTCAATGCATGGGTATGAACATCGTTTAGCAAGTTAGACTCCTTGACGAGAACTTCCGATAGGATTCCTTAAGGTCGTAAGTGTGTGATCCGCGAGGGGACGAGCCATCTAGCCTTCGGTGATGCTTCTGTGCGTGTGACGCCCGTATGGGGGGTTCAAAGCCTTAGTTGGATTTTGTATCTTCTTGCTATTCATCGATGTTTACATGTACTTTAATCGCTTACGTGCTTATCGGTTGACGCGGTTGACTCCTTGACGAGAACTTCCGATGGGATTCCTTGAGGTCGTAAGTGTATGATCCGCGAGGGGACGAGCCATCTAGCCTTCGGTGATGCTTCTGTGCGCCTGACGCCCGTATGGGGGGTTCACAGCCTTAGTTGGATGTTGTATCTTCAGAGCCGTAAGACATGTGATCCGGATGGTGAAGAGACATCTGATGCCTATGGTGATGCTTACGCGGACCTGACGTACGTATGGGGGGTGCTGCAGCAGCTATACATGGAGTGTTATATCTTGCCTGGATTGTTTGCATAAGAGTATGTTTGTGTGTGTAGCGGTGGTCAAACCCGTTACCATCCCAGCAATTCCATATTATTGATCTAAACCTATCTTTTATTCCACATTTACTTTCTTGCAATTAGTTTAATCAAACCGAAATCAACCAATTGTTCTAAATATTAGTTTTACTTGAGCTAGATTCAACTGATAAGGATTCTTAAAAACATTGTCCTTTGGGTTCGATCCTCAACTATACTGCAATAAGACCCGTCTGCTTGCGGGTGGTATTGTTGCACTTGGTTTTGGTAAAAGCTCGGGGATATAAACTCCGAGTGAATTTGTTAGTGCATTCAAACGCCACGTCAGTGGGAGAGCTGCTTGTGTGTGTGCTTGTATATTCTTAATAGCTTAAGGCCATAGAAACATGGGGAAGCTACTTTTACACCTCATGCTTGCTTCCATCCTTATCCATGGGCTATATTTACCTCTTCCTTGTCCAAGTTCGAAACTATGCTTGATTTCTCTTTCGTTTAACCTGGAACAACAAACCCCCTCTGTTTTTCTGCGGAACCAACTAGTCTAAGGTAGAAGACAACCTATTTTTGGAGAAGAAGGTCTTCTAGAGCTCCATCTAGCCCTACCTAGGGTTTCCAAGGTCATCTTCTAGGGAATTCGACCAAGGCAAGTTGTTTTCTTCCTTCCTTCTTCGTTTCTCTTGCTATTCTCCTTCCTTATACCTTCCTCCAGGTCGAAACTATGTTGTTCCATGGTAAAATTTTCTCTATAGCTCTAAAACCCTACCTCTTTTGCTCCTTATGCTTAGGGTTTGCTCATTTGATGAAGAAATGTGCTAGATGGATGAATTCATAGCTTATTCTTGGATTTTCTACCCTACCTGCTCGATATTTCTTCTGTGTGGGGTTTCATCTTATCATTATAGGAAAATTTTATAACTTTATCCACGTTTATTGCTTACCATAAGCTTTCTGGATCACGTTCTTGCTTGAAAATGATGATTTATGCACTAAAAAGCAATGCTTGACTTGGATTTTAATTTTTATAATGTTCCCTGTTCTGATTTCAGTTCTAGATGAACCTGTGATCATGTGTACATTATTCCTAAGGTATAATATGACTTGGATCAGGTTGGTTTGACAACCTATGGTGCTAAGCACCTATCAAAAAAATTGTCAATTTTAGGGTTTAAAGTTGATTTCTTCCATAAACCATTACCCAATGATGGTACCGTTGCAACAACCCTATGGTGTTGTCTTCATGACAACTGATGGTCATGATCAAGGGTGTCAAATGATGGTGAAAACCTATGGTCACCCCCTTAGGTCAGGTTTTGGACCAATTAGAAGTTTAATGATCAACCATTAAGTACCCTAATAATGTTATCAATCAATGATGACATTAGCTTAATATTTGATGTTGATTAATGAACATAGTTCTAATTTAACAACCTATGGTGACTTAATGTTCAGTAATGTTGGTGGATCAGATCTCCAAAAACTATGGTGAGTTAATCATATAGTTGTAGCATCAATTAAGCCTTATACCAATGGTTTCTTGGGTCACTTAATGACATGGTCAGACTTATACTGTAATTGATGGTTTTAATATATGAAGTAGACCCAATGGTCAAGATAAAATGTTTATTCCTCCAATTAAATGTAATGATGGCTAATGTAATATGTTGGTCCTAATAATGTGATTTAGATGGTTTTCTTTATATGATCAACTTAACGAGCTTATTTGTTGACAATGGATGGCTTATTTTAAATGAACAGTCGATTGTGGGTTTTACCCCACTCTCAGTGGAACTTTTTGTGTTGTCAATCAAGGAATTTTTAGGGTTATATGGTGAATCTTTATAGAGCACAAATCAAGGACTTCATAGGTGGTTTATCCAAGGTGTATAGTTATGTAAACAACCAATGGTCTTACCTTTTAAACATCCAATGGTTCTGGGTGACATTGTGGTATGGTGATAGGGGTTGAATAATGATGGAACTTGTGGTAACACATCCCATTATCATACAGATAACGAGGTGTTACGCGAAAACGTGTGGAAATCACCATAACCACAGCTTATCAAAAACACGGGTTAATTGAAATCGATTGTGGAAAACTGATAAACTGAGAAACATATTACATTCCAGTCCATATCCTGCAAGAAAACATGTTATATATATCCATACAAGCCTGGATACATGCCCACAACTTAGGGCAACAACTGTCATGTCATAACCATGAGTTCACCACATGTTCATACATATAAAGACCCACATCCGGCCAACAACATGATATACAAACAACATCGGTCGTACAACGTAAAACAACGTCAAAACACCGCCAAGGACCTGAGAGTACAGGGATGACTCTAGACTCTACACCAAAACATCAAAAACAACAACACCTCCAAGGCTTGCCTTCTAGTGATCTCCTTGCTGCTCGGCCGCAACTCCGCGACCACCACCACGACAAGCTCAACCACCTAAAAAGGGTATAAACCAGCGGGGTGAGACAATTGAATATTGTCCCAGTGGGAGGCATAACTCCTTGCCAAAACTACAAAACCTCAGAGAAGGTAGAGCTTATAACATCAGATTATTGATAAGGAATATAACAAAAATAGTTATGAACAACAAGCCATCCTCAGACTTACCATCTGTATCAAAAGGGCATATAACCAACATATTTCCCAAATGGAACATGATTGACAAGATAACTATATATGAAGCTCATCACATAGGAGTAGTGCACAATAACTGCAAATAATTAAAGTTAACTACATAAACAAGGCCTCAACCAATGTTTCGTGTTTGTCTTAAGCAGTACATATTAAACAGATGGATTACGTTTTATTATGCCCTGAGGAAATGAACCGTACCGTTCAATTCCAACCTTCGACTGTGAAGCCCATAGCCGGTGCCATACAAGGTCAATGGAAGAACCAGAATCCAAGACCTTCTCCACCTCATGTTCCGTACATAAGTATGATACAAGCAGGACCGTAGTCTCATGCTGAAGTGGTCATAAGCCACATGGTTAGCTCTTCAGGCTACCCTCTGCCGCGGAACATGAGTATAACATAAGCAAGACCGTAGTCTCATGCTGAAGTGGTCATAAGCCACAGGGTTAGCTCTTCAGGCTACCCTCTGCCTATCCCGCCTCGGTACAGGTCATGGTGCTAGTAAAACTGAGCCACATGTCTAAACACTATGCTCTGAGCCATGAACGCATTCATGCTCAATATATCATATATCTGGAGCCATGAGCTATGTTCACCTCGCCCTTATCATAGCTGGGCTATGTTCACCTCGCCCTTATCATAACTGGGCTATGTTCACCTTGCCCTTATCATAACTGGGCTATGTTCACCTCGCCCTTATCATAATTGGGCTATGTTCACCTCGCCCTTATCATATCTGGTCTATGTTCACCTCGCCCTTGAGTCTAAAACCGCAGTTGCACTCTTACCTCCTCACTTTAGGCTAGGAGAAACCTCGCATATTCAAAAATATGCGCTCCGGGTTAACCCGCAGGAGAACCTGTTTCATCATCACCCTATCCTGACTGGTGATGAATCTATGGCCAGGGAAAACTACATGATATATTTTACTGTGATTAATTAGTATCTTTTTGATGGATTGCAAGATTCAACCAAGTTGTATAACATGCAAGACATAACAAAAGGAAAACAACATAAACTCAACATTATGCATTTCCTACAATTTACATCACACTGATCCATCACAAGGATCTCACATCACATGTTATCACTTGGCCTCTTTCCAACCATCTAGATCCATCTCAAGGATCACCACATATCATGGGATCTCAATCCCTCATTATATAGTGCCATGGCCTCTCAAGGCTTTCAACATCATTATGGAACATCATTCATAATACACCTGTCATTACATAATCATTTCTCATAACCTTCCATCTGGTTATGCATTTCCTGCATGGTTAGCACCAATCAATAATCAATGAGAGTAACCAAGAGACTTATCATTCACATCTCACATCTAGGGTTTGTTACCGAGAACCAATTAAGGTTAAGCATATCATTGATATAAGGACAATGCCTATCATCATGAGATATCATTGCTACAAATGCCACTATACATTACCTGATAATCGTGTGCTCAAGACACATTACTATGCGACTATTCATGTATCTTACCATGCCTTGACATCATATTAAAAAGAGACAAATAACACAAGCATTAACATAGTCATTATTGTAACTATTAGGTGAGCAAGGTGTTATTAATGATATCAAGGGCAATCACTAGCCAAGTCATTTCCATGACCCCAAGCTTCCTCACAAAAAGGTACAAAACCCTCACCAAAAGATCCTACTCGGATAGAGTTCACTCTCACCCAAACCAGGGCGTGCAGCTCTAGCAAGCGGGCAGAGCACAACCTTGAAACATGAGAAAGCGTGTAGCCCTGTCGGGCGTGCAGCTCCAAGGCGCGCAAAGCATCTCGGGCGAGCCACTCAGGCAAGCAAGTGTGTGTGTGTCGAGCGAGCCACTCATGTGTCGGGTGAGCAAATGCACTAAGCGGGCAGGGTGATCTCGGGCGACATGATCAGCAGGTGAGCAAGGCATTGTGTCGGGCGACACGGCTGGGCGAGCCAAAACCTCGAGTGAGCAGGGCACGTCAGGGGGAAAACCGGGTGAGCAGGCCTATCGGGCGAGATGGCTGAGGCCGGGCGAGCAAGATACAGAGCGAGCAGAGCTATCGAGCGAGTGTGCAAGGCAGTGTGTTGGGCACTGAGCCGTGCGAGCAGAGCTACTGGGTGAGCAAAACTACTGAGCGAGCAAAGTTACTGGACGAGCAGGGTCAGGTTGCTCACCCGCCCAAGGAACAAAAAGGGAAAACTTGCTCACTCAAGCCGTGCAAGGTAACAAAGCTATGAGGGCTGTCAGGCAGCACCTCCACAAGCACCAACTACTCAAGGTACATCTACTCAAGATCATCTAAACGAGCGCACCATCTTGCCCAAAGTGAGATGAGGGTGTTGCTCGAGCCACTAGGTCACAAACTCACCTCAATCGGTTAGGAAGGAGGGGTATTGCTCATGACACTAGGACCACAAGCTCACTCATCTAGACCAAGGGGAGAAAGGAGTGTTGCTCTCCTAAACCCTAGATCTCAAGGATCGGCCAACATGCAAGCTAAACAAGAACCAACTACTAACGTGCAAGGGCAAGATCAAAACAACATATATGAAAAGTGAGTAAAGTAGTTAGGGTTTAGAGTCATGCAACCCGCCTTAAGCTCCAAGGAAGAAGATGCACTTCAAGCTCCAAGGGTATCTCGACCACCAAAGCTCCTCCAAAGGGGTGTATCGGCCACCACCTTTCTTCTCCAAGGGTGTGTCGACCTCCAAGCTCCTTCTTCTAGGGTGTGTCGGCCACCAAGCAAGGGAAAGAGAGGATGTGTCATGCACAAGAAGGAGAGGAACTAAAGGGACCTCAAGCTAAGGAAGGAACCACCTATATAGAAAGAAGGGGAGGAGAAACCAAGGTTGTCCCATGCTAGGTGTCATCCACCCAAGGAACACATGTCCACCAACTCAAGCCACCACTCTTGCAAGCCATAAGACACTTGTCCAAGATGTACACCATGTGTCCTCCAAACATGACCAAGGTTGGACCAAGCATTATGGGCGACACACCAAGCTCTCTAGGGCGACACACCTCCTCTCTAGGCTGACACAAGCTCTACTTGTCCGACATAAGGCCCAAACAAGCCCAAGCAAGGCACCTCAAGGCCCAAACAAGCTCAACAAAGGCCCAAAGAACTCAAACATCAAGCCTAAACCTTCCTCTCAACCCTAGATGAAGCAAAGGGAGAGAAGAACACCTCTCAAGGTGACAAACTTGCTCCCAAAACCCTAGACTTGGGTTATTTGCAAGTAGCACCTCCAACTCTCAACAAGGCACAACCAAACCCTAATCACCACTAAAGGTGATTATCAAGCATCAAACCACCAAGGTTAAGCAAAACAAACAGGGTAAGCCCTAAACGCAGGTCAGGGTCCTTACAGAAAAAATGGAGGGTTACCCTTAATAAGGTAGTATTACCTATTCACTCATATGAATAGAAGGGATGATAATCATATTATGTTGATATGTAACCCTAACGAGGTATATCTTGTTATACCTAGCTTTAACATAACTAAATGACGGTAATTAGGTATAAATAGTCCTTGAATGACTAATACAATCATGGAGTAATCTGTTATTGCTGTTGAAACCCTAGTATTCTATAACCCAATGGTTATACCTTGATTTATGTGTGGGTTCATACTTGAGAATAGTATGGAATGTGATGGTGATGCTTCACCTTTTGCATCCATGATCCAATGGGGATGTCATGGGTTAGGGTTTGGGTTTGAGTGTTGGTTAGTAACATTGATATAATTTATCATGTTGAACCTAACTCTAATAAAAATAGATAAATACAAGTATTTCATGTTTAACATTCTTATATGATGGAATGATGGTAGAATAACCTCCTTAACATGGTCATAACCTTAATGTGTTCATTGGTGGTTATCATAGCCACATGGTTGGCACTTTCTTATGCTAAACATGTGCATTATGAATACGATGAGTGTTAATCATATCTAGATTCCTTGCATGTAGATGAAATAAAGGAATGTTATTAATGTTAATATAACCTTGCTATGATTGTTTATGAATATCTCCTAGCTCATTAATAAAATATTTTGTTGATCTGGTGTATTATATGTAAGTGATGTTGTTGAGCCTTATTATAAGGCATGGAAAGATATGATGATCTTGCAGGGAATAGTATGATGGTCATAATGACCTTTGGGCATGGTTGAGCCCTAGATGAGGTGTAATCCTCTTGTGTTGATATGGGTTGATACCATGTGATGTAGTGGAAATGATTTATATCTTGTGATAGTATGATGACTAGTGTGGTCTCATGAATGTCAAGTTAATAGTACCATGTGATGATGAGATGAGAAATTATGTTTCACACATTTTATATCTTTTGAAGTTGTGATATTTATATGCTTGTTAGAAGTGAATTCGGGTTTGTATGTCCACTTGTTTGATGCAGCCTTAATTCACCCAATTGGCATAACTAATCAAGTAAAAATCTAATCATGTTGTGCCATGTGCCATAGATAAATCTGAGTGTCAAAACTTGCCAGATGGTGAAATGAGTATTCCTAAGGGAAACTCAGAGCGCATACTGATGAGTATGCGGGGTGCTTGTCATCCTGAATTCAAGTATTTAGGGAGGATGACTATGGTCATACCTAGCCCTCAGTTTGAGAACGGGTACGGTCGTGTCTCAGTGATTATATATGTGATGATATTGGAGGATAATTGCAGTTGTACCTTGGATGCTAGGGTATGCGTACCCACCTCTTTTCACTAGTATCGTGACCTATATCAAGGATGGACTAGGCTATAGTAGCTTGATCTTATGTGTCACTTTGGCGGACCCATACTGACCAGTGGCGGAGAATATCTTAGGAGTCCGGATCTTCCTAGATCTTGTATGGCACTGATTTTGACTTAGTAGTGGTCAGTTGGATTTTGAGTGGTATCCTCAATTTCCTAAGGGCATAATAAAAGATGTAATACAACTGTATAGAATATCTATTTAGAGTTATACACGATGGTTCACATTGGATAATAACCCTTGTTTGTTCTCTTTACATAAAGATGATGCTTAGTGCAATTAAGAGATAATAGATATACTTATGGCGTGGATATGATTAAGATTGTAGATGTGTACATACAATAGCCATGATTATGTTGATAACTATACTGCTACTGCTGATTATAATCATGATGCTAGCTATCTCATGTTGTTAGTTATATTTATCATGCTAGCCATGCCTTTATAACTAGATATGCATATACTGCTAATCATGCTTATCCAGATAGTTGTGCTTATGTTGTTAGCTCTTTTTATGATGTTGATATGTTCAACCTATTACACATGATAATGTTGTTAGCTATGCTTATGTGGCTAGACTTATTCATAATGATAGAGATTCTATGCTACTAGACTTGCTCATGATGCTAGATATGCATATGATGTTGAATTGCTTATATTGTCAACAAGATAAAGGATGATAGTCTAGCTAATGATGATAGTTATTATCTGCTCCTTATGTATTTTGATAATCATTAGTACTGCTGATCTTATTTGCTATATTTGATTAAATTGCCTAACTATTTAATAACTTAAAAATGTTGTAATCAATAAATATTGTTGGAGGTTATATCTCTTGCTGGGACATGGGTCTCACCCTTGTGGTTCGCCACATTTTTTTAGGAAATCGGAAGTGACGAAAACAAACATGTGGCAGCAAAGAGGATCTATAGTAATGAATCTTTGATAAAGTTGATCAGATGTCTAGTGTGTCCTAGATTCGTCCCTGTACTCTCAGGTCCGGGCGAGAAAAAGTTTGTATATGGTGTTTCAAACGAATCGGTCTTTTGTTAGCATATTAATGCTTTTTTTGTGTGGCATATACAATTATTGTTCTCCTGTATATATATGTTGTGGCTAAGATGATAGAATGATTCGTATCAAATTCTTGGCATAGTATGGATACAAGAAAGATGTTGGGATCTTATGCAAATGTTTTTGAGTGGGTGTTGATGTTGAAATCGGTTTTAATTTACCCATATTTTTGGGTATGTGATTAATTAGTGATTGATTGTGTTTTATGTTTTGAGTAATCTTGTTTAGTGTAATGGGTTCTCACAAGTTGGTATCAGAGCTTTAGGTTCTCTGAGTCTACAGGGACACTAGGACTTAGGACTAGGATGATGTCAAAATTAGGAATATGGCATAAAAATATGGTGCATAGTGCCTAATCTCAGTATTGGGTTTCTCACATCTTGATGCTTAAAGGTCAATGGTTTTCCCTCTTGAGGCACCTAGGCTGATGGTTCTGCTTGTGCGGTACACCAATCGATGGTGACACTAGGGCTTTGCTTGGTGACCAAGGGAAGGCAACAACTGATGGGTCACCTATTGCCGGAGGTTGATGGCTTCTCTGGGGTTGACATCTGATGGTCCCCTTGGCTACCACAAGCGATAGCTGACTTGGTTGTGCACACGAGACATTTTGACCATGGGACACATGGCATGCATTGCTTGACACCTCTAACTTCCTTTCTCTTTCACCCTAAGTTTTATACACCTCCCTCCTTGCATACTAATGAGTTCTTTACACACCTACCTTACCCTCTTCATCTTCCTTGCTGCTTGGAACTTGTACCTCTTGCTTGGTGGAGGAGAAGGATCTCAAGGTAGAAGAAGATTGGCCAGTCTTGCTTGCATGTGCACCTAGGGTTCAGATCTACCCTCTCTTCAAGCTTATGGAGCTTCCTTAACTTGTTCTTGACCTAAGTAAAATCTTCCTCTTTCCCTTCATTTTCCTTGCTTCCCTACCTTATCTCTCTTCCTTCTTGGTCGGATCCATGGTGTTTCTTGATGGAGCATGTGCTAGAGCTTGAAGAACACCTTCTTTCTTGCTTCCTTGACCTAGGGTTTGCTTGTTCTTGGAGACGAAGATAGCTTGGATGTGTGGAGTGCTCAAGATAGGATTTCTTCTCTGTTTGTTTGAGATACCTTATTGTTTGGACCTTCTTCATCATCTTTGAGGCGAGTTATATAACTTTCTCTACATTTATTTCTTACTCTTAACTTGCATGTACAAGATCTTGCTCTAAAATGTAGTTTTAAGTAGAAAGATGCTACCTTTGCCTAGGGTTTGAGTTTAGTATAGTTTTTGAGTAGTTAATCTTCTTGGGTGAACCTATTAACCTTGTGAACATTTCATTCATGGAAGTGGGAGCCCTAGGCCTTGCATGCATGTATAAGTCAATGGTTTTTGTTCCTTGATTTTTGAGTTTCCTTGGGGTGACAAATGATGGCTTTCCCTTACTACTTTGAACTGATTTCTACCTTGTTTGTGATATATTGGTTGGGATCCTTGTGCCAACTGATGTCCCTTAGTTTCTATCATGGACCTTCTTGTGCTTGAGAGACTATGGTTTTAATGCTCTTTCAATTGGTTCAGGTTGATGGTTTTCTACTCTCTCTCAAATGATGGTTTTGCATGATTTTTTGGATATGTTTTTCACATGTTCTTGACAAATGATGGTTCCATGGTCGATGGTCCACAACCAATGGTCCCATTGAGTTAACAATCAATGGTATTCTCTGCTTATCATGATCTGATGGTTCTTTTGGTTTCTAGGATTGATGGTTCTCAAATGATGGTTTTCATAGTGACAACAACCGATCGTGGACCTTATGTCCACAATTGATGATGGACCTGATGCCCACAACTAATGGTGCGTCTAAAGTCAGCAAATTATGGCCTTTATAGGTGTATAATTCTATGGCTTCCCATGATCTAATGGTGGTGATTTTCAATGGTCTTGGTTGCCTTGAACCTGATAGTTTTATGTGTGGTCTATGGTTTGATGTTTTGTGATTGTTGCACCTGATCTAATGGTCGGATTTTATGATATAAAATCAATGGTTTTCAATTCATGAGTTTGTAGTCTTACCTTTGGCCTCGAATGAATAAAAACCTATGATTTTTTTAGAGTGTTGATTTGTAACGTTAGCTTAATCTACTCTGCTGAACCTAACCATAATATAATTAAAGGATGATGTTTAATCATATGTAGCTTCCTTATATGTTGATATTATGAAGGAATGCTCTCTCTCAATGACTATGGTTATTCTTCTAAGATATCATGTGAATAGTATAGATCTTTAATGCAATTTTATGTTGAGCATGTATATCACAAATATGGTGATTGTATGTTGAACCGTTAATAAGGTGTGAAAGGATAATGATGTTCTTGTAGGAATTTATGAGAATGGTCTTATTGACCTCTGGGCATGATTGACCCATAGTGGAGGTGTAATCCTCTTCATGATGAAACAAGGATTGGTATCTTGTGATGATGTGATAAAGATTATACCTAATACATTTTATATCTTCTAGAGTTATGACATACCCATGTTTTTGTAGAGCTCTTTTAGGGTTATAATGTAACTTTATTGATGCATTTAAAACATACTCAATTGGAATTAACTAATCAAGTGAAACCTTAATCACGTAGTTCCTTGTGCTATAGAACAATTCCAATGTTAGGATTTTCTTGATAGGGAAACAAGTATTCCCAAAGGGAAGCCTGGAGTCATATACAATTGAGCATATGCAGGTGCACGAGATTGTTTGTCCATGATATCTTGATCCCAAGATTTTGAGGATGATTGTGGTCATACCTTTTATATATATAAAATGTGATTGAGGATAGATGCAGCTGTACCTCAGATGATAGGGTTTTTTTATACCTTAGTTACTAGTGTCGTGACATATATATCAAGTGGAGAGTAGGTTGTTTGTAGCTTGACCTTATGTATCATTGTGGTTGACTCATACTGGCTGAGGAGGGATGAGATCTTAGGATTCTAACTCTCCTAGATCTTGTACGGAATTGATTTTGACTTAGCAGTGGTCAGTTGGAAGTTTGAGTGGTATATCTCAAACTCCCAAGGGCTTAATAAAAGATGTAATCTAGTCGTGTAGCATATATGCTTAGGGTTGAACATGATTCACATTGATTGCTAACCCTTGCTTGTGTCTTTTCATGTTTAGTTGTTATATAATGTGGTAAGAGAAATAAACTATTTAGAACTAATAGTTTATCCATTCCTTTACATATCATGTTAATCATACTTGTTGTATATTATATGTTTAATATACTTAATCTATTAAATTGTATATTAAATACATGTTGTAATCAATAATCATTATTGAGAGTTATATCTCTCATTGGGACATGGGTCACACCTCGTGGGTCACTAAAACTTTTTAGGTGATCATCATCGACGTCGTCAGGATCATAGAGGCAAGGAAGAGCAGCTTGGTGAGCAGTGGGAGCAGAGGGTTGGCTAGTAGTTAGTAGTGTCCTAGAGTCATCTTTGTACTCTCAAGTCTGGGCAAGGGAATGTTTTGTAAATGATATGTATACTAACTCGAGTTTTTAGCAGAATGTTGATGTTTGTATATATCATGAATATGTGGAACAATATCCTTTGCATATAGGTTTTGGTTGAGTCCATTGGACAAATATGTAAATACCAGATTTGGTATGTGTTGTTATACATGTAGTTGGACTTACATGTAATTATTCTTAAACTTGTATATGATGTTTGATCGATTTTAATTTACCCACTTTTCTGGATATGAGATTAATTATCAATCATTTACGTGTTTTGTTTTGAGTAATCTCATTTCGTGTGGCAGTGTGCCATATTGGTTGGTATCAGAGCTTTATGTTCACTGAGTCTACAGGGACATAGGACTTAGGTTTTATATTCGTTCTCACATAATCCAATATATCTAATCATAGCTTATGCTTATGAAGATATGTCTGGAGAGCGTAAAGATCATGTAGAGAGTAGCTATGTTGTGCTATGAGGTGGTGGTAGGAGGCCTACACATGATGGTAGAGTGTTTGTAATGGTTCCAGAACAACCTCCAGTGCCTCATTTTGACCCTGTAACCATGGAAAATCCAACTTTCCAGTCCATGTTTAGACATATAATGGAGACGATTACACACTTAGAGAGCTAGTACCCCAAGCTAGGGTAGCCTTCCTTAATGTGGAATCTCATGGTTTCGGTAAGACATTTGAGAGGTTTAGGTGTGTGGGAGAGATCAAGTATGCACGTATGGCAGACCCTACCAACGTAGATATGTGGTTAACCAAGCTTGATAAGGCGTTCAAGGTCTTGAATATCCCAAAAGAGGACAAGGTGAAGCACTTTGTTTATCTGTTGAAGGGTAGTGATTGCCATTGGTGGGCCGTGGAAGAAGAGAAGAAACCATGAGTTGTGGTGAGTTAGGAAGAGTTTTGGCAGAAGTTCGTGACCTATTACTTCCATAAGATGTATCTGATGAGAAGACACCTTAGTTTGAGAAGTTGCACCAAGGTTCAATGTCCATCAATGAGTATGAGGTGAAGTTTATGGAGCTTTTGAGGTTCTATCCTCATATGGAAGCGATGGGAAGGAGAGGATTCAAGGTTTAAGAAGGGTCTGAGTTCGAAGTTGTCTATTGTTACGACCCCACCTCCCGATAACCCCCGATTAAAGGAGACCGAGAGGTCGAAGCCGCACCCATGACTTCCGGATCAAAGGTTTGACAATTAACCAAGAATAATTATCAAATTTTAAGATACTAAACTGAAAAGTAGTAAGAAAATAAACTTTGCATACCTTTTGAAATTTTGGATTTCTAACTTCTATCCACTTAATGATTCTACGCTAACTAATCCTCATTGTATTATTCTTCATGTATTTCACAATGTGACGATTTACTGTTTGTCCTTTTGGCTTGTACCTAAAATGCCGACAAATAAAACGTCGGTCATCCGAAGCTGGTATGTGGGGGAGACAATAATCATTTAATTATATATAATAATGTATCACATTCAATTATCATTTAACAAACAAGTTTACGTTTTAAGTATAACTACGCGATCCATGTGTACCCTATCCCCTGCGTTGTCCCTGCAGTGGACCTGGATACTACCTCCCATGTGGTAGATTCCCATTTTACCCCTCATGACTTCACCTAATAGGTGAATCAATTTCTAGGGATGAGTCACATGGCACTACCCGTAGGTAGCCCACTCCTTAACTCATGGTATGCTAAGAGTCTCATGGCGCTACTCATGTGTAGCCCAGTTTCTAACTCATGATACCCTAGACCTTGCTCTAGGTTATCCTTAGCCTTTGCATAGCCATAGGGGTGGACTCAGATCTAGCTAGTTATACATGTATACTCATAGTGATAGCCATAGTCACTTTATAGTTGCATGAATTAAAACATCCAACAGTTATATCATGCATTGAGGGAAACGTCGATACAAACCTCGGAAAACTAATCGGTATAGTCATAAGAGTAACCACATACCTGATTTGATGATTTGAACAGAAATATCCATGCAAATAAAAATCCAAGCAAGCAAGATTTTCAACAAGATCCTGAAATAATCATGTAATTCCCCTTTTTATTACTCATGTCATCAAGATCTATTAATTCTAGCTCACTTCGTAGGGTTTGTAATTCACTTTTAGGGTTTCCATTGCAATTAGGGTCTTTCTTCACTTTTCATCATTGTAAACCCAAGTTAGGCAAACTAGCTTACAAACCCTAATGATTCTACCCTATTTCGTCAAATAGGCTTAGGATCATCTTTTAATGGCCTATTATCACATATTTCAAATTAAATAGGATCTTTTCCCTTTTTACTCTAATTTAGGGTTTTTAATCATACACATATCATGAAAAACCCTAAATTATGTAGGAAAGCATCTAAATCATGTTCAAGATCATTATTAACTATTCAACAAGTTATATTTACCCAGTTTCTTCAATTAGGTATCATGAACTCAACCATATTGTTTGATTAGTGTTTCTAATCAAATTCATAAACACCTTCCATTATATTAGAACACTTTTGCAATTAGGAATGAAAACAGGTTCTCTCACCAATTTTATCGTATTCCTCACGTTTTTCTAAGTAAGATTCATATATAATTTGTCCTCATATGATCATCCTACGAATTACTAAGATTTTTACCATTTAAAGCCATCCTAGCCAATCCCACGCTGACACGTCAGCACCTAATGTGCAAAACTGGGCGGCACTCGATTAGTGGTTAAATACCACCTTGCCCTTACTTGTTACACATACTGACCAGGGGCACGCTAGTCTTTTCGTTCTATCATCCCTAACCTCCCAACGCAGGAAAGCTGGCTCCGTGCGATCTGCCGCGATGCCTACGGCTCCCCAGCTCTCCCTCCCCCGCGGCTCCCAGGGTCTCAAGGTGGGTGGAGATGGGGCGACCCTATTGGCCCTCGCCGGCCCTAGCCAGACCAGGCTGTGACTAGCGGCGATCACGGACTAACAAGCGGCTACAACCCTACATTTTACAGAAAGAAACCATATTGCGAGGAGGAGGCTTCATACCTATGGCAGGAAGCTTTGCGCTGTTGCACACAGCAACGACCAGGTCGGGCGGACTCTGTTCCTCGTGCTCAAGTGCAGTGAACCAGAACACAGGGAGGAACTCCCTCATCCTTGCTTCCTCCCACGGAGCATGGTGCTTCTTCCGAGATGGTCGTCGACGCCTGCTCGTTACTCCACTCCTTAGGATATCGTAACTACGCCATGGACCGTCTGAACCCTGAGGGAAACGAGACCTCCCATGATCTCATTCACATTGCCCATGAATCCTAGGGTACGTAGGAAGAGAGCGATGGTGGGTGGAGGGCCAAGAGCATCTCGTGAAAGAGCCTGCTCTCTGACTTATATATATACTCTTATGTAAACCATAGGTTGCCCTAGCACCTTCTGGAAGACATCTATAACTTCCTCTTGTCATTCTTTTGCACCTTGGTTAAATATACACGTGTATATACACACTTGCCAACAGTCCTTTTCTTTTCTTGTACCATAAGTCTCCTTTCCCTCACGATAAAGAAGGGATCTTATCTTAGGGTATTCACAGTTGTGGAAGGATAGTATTATTTCCTTTCCATCTATTTTAATATATATATATCCACCTCCTCATTCTTCACCAAATTGTGGGATTTTACAAGGTTTAATCTTATTAAAGAAATTCTCGTTACTTTATGGGTCATCCTTTCTTCTCAAATTTTAAAGGAAGTCTATAAAGACTTAATCTACCATTGAACAAAGTTTGAGTCCAAAAAGAGAAAGGAAAACCCCCTTCATATGCAAGTCAAAGACTTATAGGGCATATTTCATGCATTAAAATGTATCTTTTCTCTTTCCTCTCTTCCCTTGGGACTCCTTGGATTCCAAAAAATTCTAGTATTTTCGAAATTCTTTGCCAAGGATATTTATTATCCTTCTGGATGCATCTAAATGCATTATTTCACATTATCTTGTTTATTTCTCATTTAAATATTCCTTTTTTAGGATTTCTTTTTATTTCTCTTTTATTTTCTTCATTGGCATCCCTTTTATTATAAGAAATCCTTGGGATACGAAATTCCATAAAGGGTAACTCAATTATACATCTTTTCACTTAATTTCCACATTTTATCAATGTTTTCAATTTCTTTCTTCATAAAGAAATACTTATTTAATCTTTTCTTTTCTTATTGCTTTATTATAGCAACTTTGTACTCCTTGGAGCCCAAGGAACCCAAGAGGCACGAAATCCTCTTTGGATTTGCCTTCTAGAGGTTTCCACATATTTCTTTTATCAAATATTCAATTATTCAATTACTAATTGAATTCTCTTTGTTATTTCATTGTTATTGGGTCCAATAGCCAATAAAGCCCACAACACAAATATCAAGCCTATTGTAAACAAAATCCATGTACTCAAAACAAAATATACCATTCTTTGTCAAATTATCTTTGATATGAGAAATTTCATTTCTCACCAGTTGAACCCAAAATTTGGGGTTATAACAACCTTCCCCTCTTATAGGAATTTTGTCCTCAAAATTCAAACAAGCAAACAAACAGTTCATGATAAGACTTTTCCATGTCCATCATTGGCCCCTATGTGGCTTTTCCCTACCCATGGCACTTCCAAAGAACCTTTATCATCCCTTATTCTTTTCTCTGAGTTCTTTCACTCTAGCGTCTATAAACTGCACAGGTGACTCAGGTCATTTCAGCCTCCCTTGGGGCTCACTAGGTTCATTGCTCAGCACATGGTCGGGTACCTCACATAGCACCCTAAATTGGACACATGGAACTCATCTCACATTACTCTATCCTGAGGGGTAGGGTCAAACCTAACCTTCTCCACCCATCCATCTCTAATGGATCCATGTATTGGGGACTCATCTCTCTTAGATATAACTTAGAGGGGTCGGATTTTCATGTCACATGTTCTCCCACAGTAACTTGTATGTCAGTCTACTTTGCATCTGCTCACGACTCTCATCATCTCTAGGGTCCTTTCAGCCCTTGCACAATCAAAGTGACCTCATCTACACGCACTGGGGTCCCTTTTTCTATCCATGATGTGGTACTTTTCTAACCATCATGTGGTCCTTTCACCAACATCACCTTACTTAAGTGGTGACCGACACGACCTCCCTTACAGAACTTCATATAAAACCCGATACTGGCTATGGTGGTCATTGTCACATCTTTCCTAGGATAAGAATTGTCTCTAGATATCACCCTGAACGAGCACACATGCCCTCATCAGACCCTTTAGTTTGGATCATACTACCCATAGATAGGGGTGATAAACTATACTAACATTGAGTTTTTCATGTACCTACTTCCACTTTATGGAAGCGAACCTTTACGTCAAACTCAAGAACCTTTGAACTCGCTTCATGGTGTAGTTGAACCATCTCTCTCATGGGTAGTTCAACTAGATTTGTCCCTTAGCAGAACTCTTTATTTCTTATGTCATCTAAGTAAGGCGATCTACCATAACCCATATTGCATCTCGACCTTCCTCGATCCAGGGAAGACTTATCACAACATCCATAGTGTTGAGCTCTCATTCCCTCTCATGGATTCTTTTGTCCTCCATATCGATACACTGGGTTACTGGGGTTCGCCCTTTACCTCCTGGCTTGCATGGACATAAACCACATGCAACCTCATCTTAAGCATCTAACATGCTATGGCCATTCTCTATGGTGTATGATAATCTTCAACCATGATTTCTTGTATGTCATGATTCTTTCACGATCAAAACCTCTGAAACCCTAAACCACTCTAGTCAGGGTTTCATCACCTTCTCTTCCAAAGAAGTACATCTGAGGTTTTCCCACCATCCTTTCGTGGCATCAAGGACTAGACTGGCTAACCAAACAACTCTTAACCTTTCAACGTATCTTGTTACATCTGAGTGTTATCCAAACACCTCACCTTTCCAAACTTAGGGTAAGCCAAACAATCCCTTCTAGCTTCTAGTCAAACAAGTCAGATTTATCTCAACCAGAGCATCCATTACCAAACATTGAAGACATACACTTCCATGTATTTCACTTATTATCTCACCTCAAACTCTATGTCTATCCTCATTAAGAACACTCTTTGATTTCATCATCATGGTGATCAACTCAATCTGATATAACTTATAAGTTCTACATAGCTCATGATAAAAACATCCTCGTAAGGTGACTACCTCATTCCTCTTAGTGTTTGCAAACCATCCATGTATCATTCACTTTACCAGGGTAGGTTATCATCTCTATCCCTATTTCTCGTGGCAACGTTCCAACCTACGTTATCTTTTATCCTTGATGGATGGCATGCGTAATGTCCTATCTCTCACCCCCATAACAAGAGGAAATAAGCATTTGGCTGCAGTCCAAATACAAAGTTCTTCTTGTTCCAAGAGTAGAGATGGTACATCCCACCTTACCGATACACCTTTACATCTAAGTTGCAACGTGCCACATATGTCTCTTCATCACAAACATTTCGATATCAAAGTTACCTCCCTGGAAAACTAGTCTTGAGCCTACTGAGTTTTATATCCTTGGTCATCTCCTCTAGGTCTATAGGGTATCGATTCTTTTGGGGTCATCCCTCTTCCCTCATGCATCAAGAGAGTGCCCTACTCATCTGTCCGTTGGGTCCCATGAGTTCATGAAGGTGATCAATCTCCTAACCCATGGCCCTCAGACAATGATAGTTGTTACCTCCTGACCCTATGGTCATGCACAACTGGGGAATTAGGCAACTCCTACTTTCATCGGTCTTATCCCTACCTGACCCTAGGATAGACTTAGGATTCTCCATTACAGTACATGTTCACTTAGAACCTTACCCTAGTCTTCATCATCTCTCTTTCTACATTCATGGGCCGACTCTCATCCTTTCATAGGGATCATGGCAACCTGCCTACCTTGGTCAAGTCCCATATTGGTTACCTCCATGGTACCATATTTTCATGCAATAGAGATGGACATATATGGGTCGGTAGATTCATTCTCATACTATGTACCTTTCACTTAGCTTCTCAGGATCCTATGAGACCTCTTTAGGTTACCTTGAACCAACAAAACTGATATACACCCTTCCAAAGGGGTCCCTTCTCCCAGGATGGGAGGAAAACTATCTCTACGGTCACAAAAGCTCTTAGGTCCAGGGTTTACATCCACCCGAGCCTACTTAACCCTAGCAAGCCATTAAGGCACAAGCAGTTCACCTACTGTACCATGCTAGGTCATACTTGTCCTCTTTCCTTGATGCTAGATCAAGATCATACTTTCCTCTATCATCAACTTAGCTATGAGGGGTTCATCAAACACCTTAAACTTAAGGGGCTTCTCTTTTCCCTTATACATGAGGATTACCAAGCTCGCTTCTATAGGTACTCAACTTCTCATCATGAGCATTAGGTACACCACTTCCCCTCTTAGGCCTAGGAACCTTAGGTTCACTTGTAGGTGTCCAACTGCATGCTTTATCTCTTAGCTACGAACCAAGCATGAGAAAGGCATGGCATGCACTTCTTATCATCCTTCAACTCGAGAAACACTTAGGGTTGGGTCCTCCTTATGGACAACTAACAAGGTACAAGGCCTCATAACCTACTACTAAACCTTTCTAGGTCTAAGGAACTCTTCTTCCTACCTCAGAAGGTAAACACATATACCATAGGCACCAGATGCTTCTATCTCTAGGGTTTGGTCCCTCTAAAGGCAACCAAGATATCATCAACTTTCAGGGATCGATTATGAAGAAACCACTATCATCCATCGTTCAGGGTTTTAGGCTTCCAACCTTCTTACTGGGTTTCCTGCTCTCTCTAGAGATAACCCTACATCCAACCTCACCATTAGAGGTCCTATCTTCATGAAGGATCAACCTCCAAAGTATTCTCTACATGGGTGAAGCCTAGGTTCACACTTATGGTTGCTCAAGATCATCCATAACCCTCTATGCTCCATCATAATTCCTTATCCAGGGTTTCACCCTACTGTCAGCACTATGACGTGCCCTAGGTGCCAGCTGTACCCTACTTGCAAAAGCCCATAGGGTTTCTAAGGTCCTTCACTAACCTCATCATCTAAGGAGCTATCCTTTACCCTAACATGCACGAACCTTTCCAGGGTTGGGTTGCCAAAGGTGTTAGGTCACCCATGCATCATGTGGCATCCCAAAGGCATGTCCTTTCAAACACCTGGTCCAACTCATCTCTCTCTAATTTTCACTTAGGGTTAGGGTTAACATCATCCTTAGAGGATGTGCCAGGTCTCTACTTGAAATGGAGATCTTTATCTCCAAGACTAACTTATCCTCCTGACAAGAAGGTCTAGCCTCAGGTCTCTCCTGAGGACATGACATCTTATGTCATACGACCTAAGCATGTATCTATTATTTATTGTGTGCTTAATCTATTAAGCATATGTCCATGACATCTTATTTACATGCCTTTCATTAATTTAGTGGAGGATTCATTAAACCTTATTAACCTTACCCATACCTTAAGAGGGTGAGGAGAAAAAAGGAAACCCTAATCCTTTATGTCCGTATTAGAATTTTGTGGTGAGAAGGGATGAATAAGATGAGAAGTCCTGAAGGTATCTTATTTCGATTCATACCCTAAGACTTTGGCCAGGCGGTCACACGGGTCCGGGAGTCCTCGTATTCCGACTAGCGGTGCGGAGGAAAATCTTGCCAGCCCCCAGTCGTGATCCCTTTCTAGACACCTCCGTCTTTCAGATACTCCTCTAATAACTCCCTTGGGTTCTATGGAGTTTGTAAAATTTAATAATTATTAATGGTTAAATGAGGAACCTACGCTCTGATACCAAATGTTATGACCCCACCTCCCGATAACCCCCGATTAAAGGAGACCGAGAGGTCGAAGCCGCACCCATGACTTCCGGATCAAAGGTTCGACAATTAACCAAGAATAATTATCAAATTTTAACATACTAAACTGAAAAGTAGTAAGAAAATAAACTTTGCATACCTTTTGAAATTTTGTATTTCTAACTTCTATCCACTTAATGATTCAACGCTAACTAATCCTCCTTGTATCATTCTTCATGTATTTCACAATGTGACGATTTACTGTTTGTCCTTTTGGCTAGTACCTAAAACGCCGACAAACAAAACGTCGGTCAGCCGAAGCTGGTATGTGGGGGAAATAATAATCATTTAATTATATATAATAATGTATCACATTCAATTATCATTTAACAAACAAGTTTACGTTTTAAGTATAACTACGCGATCCATGTGTACCCTATCCCCTGCGTTGTCCCTGCAGTGGACCTGGATACTACCTCCCATGTGGTAGATTCCCATTTTACCCCTCATGACTTCATCTAATAGGTGAATCAATTTCTAGGAATGAGTCACATGGCACTACCCATAGGTAGCCCACTCCTTAACTCATGGTATGCTAAGAGTCTCATGGCACTACTCATGTGTAGCCCAGTTTCTAACTCATGATACCCTAGACCTTGCTCTAGGTTATCCTTAGCCTTTGCATAGCCACAGGGGTGGACTCAGATCTAGCTAGTTATACATGTATACTCATAGTGATAGCCATAGTCACTTTATAGTTGCATGAATTAAAACATCCAACAGTTATATCATGCATTGAGGGAAACGTCGATACAAACCTCTGAAAACTAATCGGTATAGTCATAAGCGTAACCACATACATGATTTGATGATTTGAACAGAAATATCCATGCAAATAAAAATCCAAGCAAGCAAGATTTTCAACAAGATCCTGAAATAATCATGTAATTCCCCTTTTTATTACTCATGTCATCAAGATCTATTAATTCTAGCTCACTTCGTAGGGTTTCTAATTCACTTTTAGGGTTTCCATTGCAATTAGGGTCTTTCTTCACTTTTCATCATTGTAAACCCAAGTTAGGCAAACTAGCTTACAAACCCTAATGATTCTACCCTATTTCGTCAAATAGACTTAGGATCATCTTTTAATGGCCTATTATCACATATTTCAAATTAAATAGGATCTTTTCCCTTTTTACTCTAATTTAGGGTTTTTAATCATACACATATCATGAAAAACCCTAAATTATGTAGGAAAGCATCTAAATCATGTTCAAGATCATTATTAACTATTCAACAAGTTATATTTACCCAATTTCTTCAATTAGGTATCATGAACTCAACCATATTGTTTGATTAGTGTTTCTAATCAAATTCATAAGCACCTTCCATTATATTAGAACACTTTTGCAATTAGGAATGAAAACAGGTTCTCTCACCAATTTTATCGTATTCCTCACATTTTTCTGAGTAAGATTCATATATAATTTGTCCTCATATGATCATCCTACGAATTACTAAGATTTTTACCATTTAAAGCCATCCTAGCCAATCCCACGCTGACACGTCAGCACCTAATGTGCAAAACTGGGCGGCACTCGATTAGTGGTTAAATACCACCTTGCCCTTACTTGTTACACATACTGACCAGGGGCATGCTAGTCTTTTCGTTCTATCATCCCTAACCTCCCGGCGCAGGAAAGCTGACTCCGTGCGATCTGCCGCGATGCCTGCGGCTCCCCTGCTCTCCCTCCCCCGCGGCTCCTAGGGTCTCAAGGTGGGTGGAGACGGGGCGACCCTACTGGCCCTCGCCGGCCCTAGCCAGACCAGGCTGTGACTAGCGGCGATCACGGACTAACAAGCGGCTACAACCCTACATTTTACAGAAAGAAACCATATTGCGAGGAGGAGGCTTCATACCTATGGCAGGAAGCTTTGCACTGTTGCACACAACAACGACCAGGTCGGGCGGACTTTGTTCCTCGTGCTCAAGTGCAGCGAACCAGAACACAGGGAGGAACTCCCTCGTCCTTGCTTCCTCCCACGGAGCATGGTGCTTCTTCCGAGATGGTCGTCGACGCCTGCTCGTTACTCCACTCCTTAGGATATCGTAACTACGCCATGGACCGTCTGAACCCTGAGGGAAACGAGACCTCCCATGATCTCATTCACATTGCCCATGAATCCTAGGGTACGTAGGAAGAGAGCGATGGTGGGTGGAGGGCCAAGAGCATCTCGTGAAAGAGCATGCTCTCTGACTTATATATATACTCTTATGTAAACCATAGGTTGCCCTAGCACCTTCTGGAAGACATCTATAACTTCCTCTTGTCATTCTTTTGCACCTTGGTTAAATATACACGTGTATATACACACTTGCCAATAGTCCTTTTCTTTTCTTGTACCATAAGTCTCCTTTCCCTCACGATAAAGAAGGGATCTTATCTTAGGGTATTCACAGTTGTGGAAGGATAGTATTATTTCCTTTCCATCTATTTTAATATATATATATATATATATATATATATATATATCCACCTCCTCATTCTTCACCAAATTGTGGGATTTTACAAGGTTTAATCTTATTAAAGAAATTCTCGTTGCTTTATGGGTCATCCTTTCTTCTCAAATTTTAAAGGAAGTCTATAAAGACTTAATCTACCATTGAACAAAGTTTGAGTCCAAAAAGAGAAAGGAAAACCCCCTTCATATGCAAGTCAAAGACTTATAGGGCATATTTCATGCATTAAAATGTATCTTTTCTCTTTCCTCTCTTCCCTTGGGACTCCTTGGATTCCCAAAAATTCTAGTATTTTCGAAATTCTTTGCCAAGGATATTTATTATCCTTCTGGATGCATCTAAATGCATTATTTCACATTATCTTATTTATTTCTCATTTAAATATTCCTTTTTTAGGATTTCTTTTTATTTCTCTTTTATTTTCTTCATTGGCATCCCTTTTATTATAAGAAATCCTTGGGATACGAAATTCCATAAAGGGTAACTCAATTATACATCTTTTCACTTAATTTCCACATTTTATCAATGTTTTCAATTTCTTTCTTCATAAAGAAATACTTATTTAATCTTTTCTTTTCTTATTGCTTTATTATAGCAACTTTGTACTCCTTGGAGCCCAAGGAACCCAAGAGGCACGAAATCCTCTTTGGATTTGCCTTCTAGAGGTTTCCACATATTTCTTTTATCAAATATTCAATTATTCAATTACTAATTGAATTCTCTTTGTTATTTCATTGTTATTGGGTCCAATAGCCAATAAAGCCCACAACACAAATATCAAGCCTATTGTAAACAAAATCCATGTACTCAAAACAAAATATACCATTCTTTGTCAAATTATCTTTGATATGAGAAATTTCATTTCTCACCAGTTGAACCCAAAATTTGGGGTTATAACATCTATGACATCATCAGTTTTAGATAATAGAGTGAGATTCTCTACCTCTATGGAGTCAGTGAGGAGGATTGAGAGGTTTGCTAATGAGAAGCGTGAAGCCAACACTAGGAAGAGGTCAACTCAATTTCAAGGATAGTCATCTGGAGGTTTTAATAAGTCAAGGTTCTCATCGCCATAGTCACAACAGAGATCAACTTTCTCCGAGCCAAAATCAGGAGTGTCGTCATAGTGGTCCTCGAGTAAGGGCGGATGTCGTAACTTTCCGCCAGTAGGAGCACACAGTGCAGTTCCAGTGTTAGTGATAGGACCTTCTAGGCTACAGAGCTTGTCATAAGTGTGGACTAGTTGAGTAAAAAATCATTCTTATGATTAAAACTCGTTAAACATGATCCAAAAGATGATATGATTTGTGCACATCAAATCCCCCTAAGCTTAAACCATTGCTTGTCCTCAAGCAAAAAGAGCATAGAAACATAAATGAAGAATTGTCAAGTTCATGAAAAGATCAAATGAAATGAAAGATGTGTATAAGACCAAACCAACCATGATCAACATGTTTATGCTCATAACCATCAATTCAACTTAAACACCCAATAAAGAGATTTTTAGTTCAGCAGGGGTGGTCACAATTAAATGAATCAATCAATTAAACAACACTAAGTAGAATTTAGATGACCAAGCCAAGAAATTAGTGGATGTACAACTCAAACTCCCAACTATTAAGGATATAAAATATGAAATCTTAGCTAAAATTAACAATTTTAGTTACACTCTCCTTTTTTCCAAAAAAAAGATATGACAATGGATTATGGATACCGACACTCGGCTGCTAATGTAGGCTTATGCACACATGGAGTGTCAGTTGGGGTATTTACCCTATTTTAAGACATATCACCTAACTATCGTGGCCAGATCGGACTTACACTAGGCTAGCATGATATGTGGGCAATGTAGCCATCTTTTATGGGGTATAAAGATGAGATAAGCCAAAAGAAATTTTGAAATTTTTCCAAAACATAGGAGAGTCAACTAAATTGCAACATCAGCTAGATTTCATTCATTTGTTTTGCAATTTTTTCATTGAAAAAGTGGTTTGAAAATGCACTAAGAGCTTGACAAGGGCATCCCGTATTCCAAATAATGTTGTGAAGTTGATTTACTCACAAAAATTGAAACTGTTACATGTTTTAAGCAATCAAGAATGTGAAAGATGAATGTTCAGGCTAGAAGCATGAACCAGAGTTAAGCACATGTTGATGGCCAAAAGGTTTCATTTGATTAATGCATGCCTTTTACAATATCTCAAAATGATATTTCTCATCAAAAGAGGACAATCAATTAAGCATAGGAGTTCTATCCACAAATAAAAGATAAACCCCATATCATACTAGATTTGCCACAAGAAGAGAAGAATTGAAAACCAAAGACTGAAATGTGAACACAAAACAAAAGCAAATGATAAGAAGCAAATAACATGAAAGGGAAAAGCTAAAAGAACTAGGTTACCATCCGGTTGCTCCCCCCTAAGCTTGAAATCTGCAGTGTCCTCACTGCATAACTCAAACTAAAAAGGTTGCAACCGGGTACCTCATCATGGTGGAAACATCAAAGTCCATGGAGGACCGGTGCTCTGATTTGCAGCTGGAAATTGTTGTGCTAAAGATTGATGCCTCCTTGCAAATATGTCCTTGATTTGGGGCAAGCGAAAGCACCTATGAGCTGCAGCAAGAATAGTCTTTTGTATACCAACACAATTTTTCTTTTCATTCTCCTTTAAAGCATCATCAAAATATGAGTTGGGAAGAGTGTTCTCATTATAAAGCAATGTGTCATCTAAAATGTGAGGAGGAAAGACATGTGGCTTGCTTGAAGAATCCACATGTAGAGCATGTGTTGTAGCTTTATCCCCTTTAGTTGCAACTTCATAATTATCATGCATATCAACATCATCATACTTTGAAGGATATAACTCTATAACAACTCCATTCTTCAATGTCACCGGCCTAAAATATGTAGGTTTTTTCTCCGGTGGACTAGGCAAGAAAGGTGGAAATGCTTCTTTGCTAAAAAGAGCTTGTTGGATAATTTGTATCTCCAAGATGTGTGCATGAGTGGTAATATCATCCACCTTAGAAGAGAGTTGGAAAATGGCACCCTTCATTGATTGTCTTTGTTGATGGAACTCCTCATTTTGCTGCATTTGAGCTGAAATAAATGTTGCAAGCATGGACTCTAATCTAGAAGTTACTTGTGGTTGTTGTGGCTGAATGAAATTCGGGTTCGCATTGCTGTAGAAACCTAGTGGAGTGTAGCCCATTGGAGAATAAATAGAAGAAGCATAACATGTAGAAGATGAGTGTCCAAGAAACCTACATGAATCACAAATAATATTGGCAGCTTGAAATGGTTGTGTGCTTAACTTCTCAAACCTTTGTGATAAAGTGTCTAGCTTTGCTGCAATTATGTCTATAGCACCAATCGTGTGATCTTCCACTTGCATTCTAGAAGTAGTATGTGAAAAGGATGGGTGGTAGCTTGTATCCGAACTCCATTGCCAATGATTTGCTGCCATATCTTCAATAATAACATAGGCTTCTCCATAAGATTTATTCATTAGAGCTCCATTTGCAGCTGCATCAATAGACATCCTTGTATTGCAACACAAACCATTATAAAAAGATTACAATAGAAGCCAATTGCTTAGACCATGATGTGGACAAAGATGTTGAAGATCTTTGAACCTCTCCCATGTATCATACAAGGTCTCTCCATCCCTTTGAGAATAATTGATGAGTTGACTCCATAGATGCAAAGTTTTGCTAGGTGGAAAATATCTTGCCAAAAAGACCTTTAGAAGCTCCTCCCAAGTGTTGATTGACTTCTTTGGCAAAGTATAGAGCCATGCCTTGGCTCTATCTTTAAGAGAGAATGGAAAAATAATTAGGTGTATCCCATCAGTAGGAACACCATATATCTTTATGGTGTTTATCAACTGCAGAAATTCAGTAATGTGGAGGTTTGGATCCTCCATTGGTGTCCCTCCAAATGCATTCAGCTGTAGCAATTGTATGATGGGTGGGCTGATAGAAAACTCCTCTGCCTCAAATTCTAAAATATTAATAGGCCCACTCATGTGCATTGCATCTGTACCAAAGTAGTCCTTAAGAGGAAGGTCATCCTCCTTGATTAGTTCTTCATGTGGATCTGGAGGATTATGGGGATGTGGCGTACATGGTGGTGGTGTATGTGGTATGGATGAAGGTGGTGAATATGAGGGTGTGGAAGAATGTGGTATGGATGTTGGTGGTATATATGATGGTGGTGAATTCGGTGTGATTGATGGTGGTGTTGATGTAGGTGGCATGGGTGGATGTCGTTTAGATGATGGTGACATGGATGATGGTTGTGTGGGTTGTGATTCCTCCATACATGTTTGGGTTTCACTCTTTCTTGGTCCATGAGGGCTGCAAATAGTGTGTTCATTTTCTAAATGTAGATATATGCACGGTTCAAGGATCTTTTTATGAACACCCCATATGCTCCTGCAAATAAACAAGGTGAGTGAGATACAAAAACAAACATGGAAGATACAACAAATTATGATGATCATGAATTATGATTTATGGATATGATGGTGGATATGAAGGTTGTGATCTAGTCTCATTTACTTATCAAAAACTCTCACTCTAATAGGAATATCGATGCTCCCCGGCAACGGCGCCAAAAACTTGTTGTTTGTTTACACTAACGAGTTTTAATCATAAGAATGATTTTTTACTCAACTAGCTATATCCCACAAGTATACGAGAGTAGTTGTAGTTGAGGTCGAACACAAGGAGCGTTGGTTAGTTAGGCGCAAGAGTTATGATTTTCAATAATCTAGATCATTGTACATAAGATGATTGGATTAGAACAACTAAATTATAGATTTAAAAAAAGAAAGTAAATTATAACTTAAGAAAGGTTAAGATTCAAACTTGGAAGGATCTTAGACTTGGGATTTCACTATCACATCATAGCTTATATTAAAATATGAATTTAAACATGTTAATTAACTTGCAAAGGAGGTTTGTAGTCATCACTCACCTCCCGGTGAAGTAATGATGATTCTAACTCCATACATCACTCTCATGCATGTATTTCATTTTGAATCACAAACCTTGCTCCTCAACTTAATCCCAGCCACTCTCGCGGTCAAGGACAAGTTTCCAAAAGAGTAACACCATACTCTCAAACACATCTTCTCGGATTATGAAAGAAAGCATAAAACATGCAAGTATGATGGCCAATCACACAAACAAGCATTTCAGATCTGAAACAACTCTTGGAACATGCAAGAAACTAACATTTAGTACGAAATTCATATGTTCATATAAGCTATGACATGGGAGTTACTCTCCCATGTCCAAGATTCGGATTCTACTCGTCCATGATCATGTATTGCAGAAATGCTACATAATTTTCAGAGTTTAACATGGTTTAGAGAAGGAAAAGCTAGGAGAATTGAAAGTGTAACCCAAGAGAAGTAGAATTCCGTCTTGGGGACGAAATCCCACTCCTAAAGCTGCTCCAAAATGGACTGGCTCCTCTCCCGAGAAGTTGCACGAAGTTGGGGAAGCTTGGCTGCACCTTGGAGAAGAAGCTTGGTGAAGAAGAGAGGAAGAATGGGGTTTCTTTGGCAAGAAAACCACCTCCTTTCCCCTCAAAATCGCCCTCCTATGCTCTAGGCTTGCTCTGGGACGAGGGAACTAACACAAATGACCGAGCATAACTGTCCCTCGACTTCCCTCCTCTCTTTAGATTCAAAATCTCGAATTTTCAAATTCTGAAACTGCCGGCTGAACGGCGTGCAGATTGATTGAATGACGTGCACTTCACAAAATGCGACAGTTATCAGTACTCTGAACGACGTTCAAAGGGAATTTGCACCCCGTTCAAGTTTCCAAAAAAGTCTGCAGAAAGGTTGAACGGCGTGCAGATGAGTTTGCACCCCGTTCAAGTTTCCAGAAAAGTCTGCAGGGATTTTTGGGGACTTGCACGCCGTTCAAACAGGTTGAACGTCATGCAAGTTGCTGTTTCATCCGGTTGCTCCAATTGATCATAACTTTCAGCGTGTAGGTCCAAATGACATGCCGTAAAAAGTGGTATTTTCATAGTTTCGAACCCCAAAACATGTAGATACTTGAGGAGTGATCCAATAAGAGATAATATGATATATTCATCATCATTTCATTGCAAAATATAGTACCTACAATCCAAACCATGCGACAAGTAAGAATAGATAAAAATATAGAATCTAGCATGAATGAGAGTGATAATTGAGTCAAAACAACATGGATATGCAACCAAACATGATCCAAAAGATAATATGATTTGTGCACATCAATATTCATTTGAGCACAATCACCAAATGATCCTACTAATAATTGTACCTTCTAAAGCACAAGGAATTAACATCAAGAGACCAAGGAGACAAAACCAATCGACCTTATGGTCAATCAGTCTCAACATTTAAAACAATCAAGAAAATATTTGATCAAGTGGAGCTTGATCAACTAGAAAGCTATCAAGCATCAATTTAAGAAGGAAATTGAGATCTCAACTTGATCAACATGAACTCCAGAAATCTCACACAATCACAAAGACTAATAGAGTTCCAAATTTGATAGATGTATATGTTGGGTTTTAGGGGAGGCAGAGATGGCAGCGGAAACAAAAAAAAATTTCTCTCCCCAAACCCGGAACAAGGAAACACGTCAAAGTCTATACAATAGGAAAAGATGGTTTGTGGAATCATACCTTGTCCCGAGGCTTGCTTGACGACAATACCTCACGCCTTGCATGGTCTTCACCTCCGGTCTTGGACGATGTCTGTGCAGCTCCTGGTCGCATCGGGACTGACGAATCCTCCTCTCACCGGGACTGTCGGGATTGACAGTTGTCCTCTTGAGCGGCAGAAACCTCCCGTCTCTGAAGTAGTCCACACAGACCACCTGGAACTCCAATCTCCTTGTCCTACAAGGAATTGGAAGGAGTCGCACCCTCCTGTTGACGTACTAGTCGCCAACACACTCTCTTGCCTCCAGTTGCAATTTTAGTTGTCTTTCCCTTGTTGCGCCTCCCTTTGCAGATAGCACTTGCTTGGGCTCTCTCTCGGTTACCAAAACCAGAGAGAACGATAACTTTGTAGAGCAACTGGTTGCACTGAGTTGTCCTTTGAGAAGCCCCCAATACCCCTATATATAGGAGGGTCATGGGACAGGGTTCTCTATCCCGGGCAATGCAGCACTAAAAGCAGGAGTAGAACAGTTCAATATTCTCCGCAAAAGCAATCAACTCGCAACCTGAACCAATCATTTCACAACTAAAATGGTCGGTTGGGGACCTGAACCGGTCAGTTCACAAGTGAACCGATCGGTCAGTTCACAAGTGAACCGGTCAGTTGGTGGTCCTGGTCGGTTCCCGGTTGACTTTCCTTCTTATGTTTCTAATTGGTATTGAATACCAATCCTATTTCCCAATCAAATTGGGCAATTGAAATGGAAGGAAAATTCTCACCAATCCTACTTTCCCAACTTGCTCGGTTGCACCAGTTAAATCGATCGTTTCAACACTTGAAGCAATTGGTTCACCCTGATCTTGAGTCGATCGGCTCAACACTTGAGCCGATCGGCTCAACACTTGAGCCGACCGGTTCAGCAACCTCAGCCGACTGGTTCATCATATGAACCGATTGGTTGGGAGTGTAGGTTGTGCAGAATTAGTCAATTGCGATTTCAATCAATCTGATACTCCAATCAATGTGTCCAACACCTTGAACATTATGACATTGAGCTATCAATTGATTGAGTGTTTAATTGAACTACTAAACTCCTTTAGTAATCAATCTAAACATTGTTTGTGGACAAAACTGCTCTTCTAGGTTAAATCCTATGTGTGTGACCCTACATGTCCATTTCACGTTGGAAGTGAAAGTCCATAACACTTATGACTTCACAAGCAAAGAGCGGTGCCTAGTCACACATCAATGCTACCCAAGTGAAACTAGAAATTTGGAGAACAACTTTCAATCCTACAATCCGTGAATGGTGTTACGGTGAATGTATATTTCCTTTTTCACTGATATCCCGAATGAACTCGTGGCATGGAACAGTCATCCTGTCAATGTTCATTCACTTTATTGATCTCAGAGCAGATTGGAAGAGATATGTATGACATCAATATCACATACTAATTCACACATGCATGCGCACACCTATTTCAATCCTACTCATCAAGTGGCATTGGATATCAAACTCCCTTAGGAGGGACAAATCCCATATCTATCACTCACCCCTCAAAATCCCCATGTGTCAAAGCCACCCAATCATCACCTTTATAACAACCCATGTTTCAGGACTGCGTTTGATGATGTCAAAGTGTGCCCAACGGCATGTGTTGAGTGCAATGATTTCAGGTCTAAGAATCACACTCACCACCATCACTGTGAGTACTAACTGTGACTACCATGTCATGGTTCCATGTGTCAAACTCACGGTGGGTCTGTTCGGTACACTTGTTCTCTAACAAGTACCTATGTGTTTGGTTTGATATCTCTATATTATGACTAATGAGATTCTGTCATCAACCAACACCACAATCTAGTCTTGTGTGTCATTGCTGTGTATCTACCTTCCACAATGACATCCGACTAGGGACATAACAAGAATGTACAAACTCTTAGCATTTGTATGATCTCATCGTTCAGGTCCTCAACCTGAAAGCATACGTCATTGAGTACTGTCATTCTCTAGACATTCAGTCTGTTCTATCACTATCTCATATGACTGAACCAGAAAGAATTGGAAGCTTGCCTTTGATATTTATCAAATCAATCTTAATGTATCCCACCAATCATCCCATGATTAGATCTCAGGGCATACATACCAACAGACTCCCACTTGCACTGCGAGCCAATCACCCTTGAATCATATTCATAGCGATCTTCAAACATGTCCCACATGTTACTCTTCTCTAGTGCAAACATAGTGAGTTATGGAAACACCTTTCCAAAGTCAGTTTCAATTGCATGTCTCACATCTCTTCGCTGTACGTCACATGTATGAGATGGAGTTGACGTTATATGCGATCTCGTATTCCTTTGCTAACCTTTAGCCACATTGCATGACCAAGGATTCCATACTTGTCATCAATGAGCGGAATATCTCTAAGTTCATCTCATGAACTCCCAGATCCATATAGTATCCATTGTTGTTCTCTAACGCATAGATACTCAGAATTTCCTTTTAAATGGTTTTATTGGATCACTTCCAATTATCAAAAAACTTTCACTTTTATATATCCTATATGTTTTGCGATTAATTTTGTGTCCTTTCGGAAGTCTGCATCAATGTAACTCTTTACATCGAAATCTTCCTTATTTCCATAGAACAAGTTCTTCTCAAATACTTATCAAGTTCTCATGGTATTCCAGTAACCGTACTGGAGGTAGACAGACATCCACTCGTCATGTCCCACATACGAGTTATCAGGATGAGCACATCATATTGCCATGTCCTACATACAAGATGATGAATGTATTTTGTTCTTGCCATGCAAAATAATGGGATGATTACATACATGATAGATCCATATCTATTCTTAGTGTTCCCATTCTTCATAAGAATTGGACACTTGGCCTTGGGATACTAACTCCATGTAACATGGACAAGTTTTCTCCCACTAAATCTGTGCATGCTGAACCTTTCAGTACAAATTTCCAATGTATGTTTTCTCTTTTCATGTCAAGAGAATTTTTGAGAACTATCTCTATAGATCTCTATTCCTATCACATAGGAAACATCTCTATCTTCCTTAAAGATAATTTCCACTTTTGGATTTTCATTCTAGAACATTTCCATTTCACATCAACATGTGGAATGTGAACACGCTCCCACTAAATCACAGATCCCTTCTTTATCTTTGACATATCAGTCAAACCCTTTGACTATATCATCAATGTATAGATCCAATTCTGAGTTGCTTGTACTCAATCAATCACTTTGATTAGTTCATTGTAACTTATAGACTTCATTTGCATTAATGGATTCATAAACCTTATAGGTTGTGTCACGTACACATCCTTGTTTTATTCCTCATAGGAATGCGGTTTTAGTATCCATATGCCAAATGTCTCAGTCATTAAGTTGCAATCAACAAGCATCATCCTTCTCAAAATGTTATCCATGTGTCTTAACACTTAAGACTCATTTGCACTTATGGATTTCATCCAATGAGTGCTACCATCAAGGTCATACCTTATGGTTGACATGGATGTCATTTAGGATGTAATGGTCATAAACCATAACTCAAAATTCAGTTCCTCATATTTATCTAGATAGTTGACTCATCACATGAAAAACTCATCACATAGATAATTGAGGTGTATCTGTTAAGGATATAAGAACTCACAACCCTTGTGATTCTTAATTTCCTTTATTAGTGAGGGGTATTCTTTTATTAAGAAGAATTCAGTTATTCGATAATCATTTTCTAACTCCTTAGAGTATGATTCCTTCTTGATTTAGACATCACCATGTCTTAATCATGAGTTCATTATGATACACTATCTTAACTACTCATAAGGATCTCAAACATTTGGTCTAAGTATCTTATTCATTGATCTCATCAAGAATTAACACTTTACCAAATTTTCACTTCATGTATGATAATCTTGAACACTTCAAGATATTCATTTTTGAAGTATTAGCATTTGTTCCAATAGGTATGTAAATACATCACATGCATTATACCTAATAGGACAATCATTCTCCCACTACCATTAGTGAAGATTGATTAATCATGTCCAAGATATTCATGTCTCTTATTGGTTCTCTAACCAAAAGAGTCTAGATTTATCCATCATATGGAAACTAGAAATGAATTCCTCATGATTGATTCTAATTAGATCGTTTGAGTTATCAATAACTTTAGGTATCATTTTATCTTATACATACCATGTATTACAAGATAAACAAGGCATTGCCACAAAGATCATGTCTTTGAGATTGAAGCATCAACTTTATTAATTGCCATCATTGTCATACAATATGCAAAAATAAAGTGTTTCTATCTATTGGCAATATATGAAATAGCAGTTCTCAACTCTATTTCGTGCCCTTTAGGCTGAAATAAACTGAAAGATACTTCTATCTATGGCAGCAACACTTGCTCCAATGATGGGTACTTCTTTCTTGGTCCTTTCACAAAGGCCATCACTTTTTTGCGGATCTTGCATATCATATATGATAGTGTAACATCCCTGACCTGGGTTATAACCTAACCCTGGAAGTTTTGCCTAAATATGTAATTATATACTTGTGAATACTCCCTGTCATGTAATTTAAGTTCCTCAGGAACATATATTTTCAAATTTTGCTCCTTTTTAAACAAAGTTGTAGCATTGTGTTGTAAGCAGGGACCTATGTGCAAATTGCCCAGTTTAAGGGTTCAACTTGCAAATTCACAAGTTAAGATGTTCCTTTGATGTTGAAACATCATGAAGATGGTTATGATGAAGTTTGAAGGATTTCCCAAGCTTGAGCACCAAGGTGCAGCTGTGGAAGCAATCCTTATGCTTGAAAACCCTAATTTGGAGTAAAGTGCAATTTACCCAAATTGAGGGGTGCAACTTGTAATTTTCACCTTCTAGAGCATATTTTATAACTCTTGTAATCCTTTAGAGTAAAAATGATGAAAGGGACACATCAATGAACAATCAGATAAGAAAAATGATCTTTGTGATAAAAACCACCTAAAATGGGTATGTAAACCTTTCATGTATGTACCCTAGTTGAAAGTTGGCTGTCTTTACCCTTAGATCTTGAGAATTCATGAGCTTTGCATTAGTTTAGATGAGTTTGGACGTGCCCTTGAGCAAGGAGGGACTTGGATGTAATTTCCATACTTGAGAGGTCCTTATGGTGTAAAAAGGGCTAAAGTATATAAGCCTCTTTCCCCTCTTAGCAAAGGAACGATCCTTTCCCTTACATTTATTTTTCCCTTGCTCAAAACAACTAAGAAGATCTCTGGAGCTCAGGAGGACGACCAAGGGAGTGCAAGGTAGGTTTGGATCCTTCCTTGTTGCTTAATTCTTGGAAGAAACTCGAATTCAAGGTCAAGTTCATGGCTAGCTTACTTAGTTCTATCTTTCTAGCCATTTCTTCTCAACTTTCCTTGGAGGATTCACCTTGGCCGACCTGTGGAGCTTCTTGGACGCCATTAGAGCTTGGAGCTTGGAAGCTTGGAGCTCTAGGAACAACCTTTAGGTGGGTTTTATAACTCTAAACTCTTGCTTTATGTGCATACTTTGTTTTTGCAAAATTAGCATGTTAGTTCTTCTTCTACCTCCCTTCTTCCTTGCACTTTTGAAAGCAAAATGGTGGGAGAACCGACCTTGACAGAGGTTGAAGATGAGGGGCGTGATTCCCTATGTTACTTTATCAAACGACCTTGGACCCTTTGGGTCCAAACGGTTGCAAACCGTTTAAGGTCAAACGGTCTTGCAAGACCGTTTGGATTGAAACGGTCTCAAGACCATTTGATAGGGTTGACCAAGGGATGACCATTTGAGGGTCTGTTGGTATTATATTGAATTTCATCCCTGCAAAGAATCAAATTTTAATTCTTAACCAATTGAGAGTTGAAGGCACTTCAACATCCAAACCCTAATCGGGTTAAAATTGCTGTTTTAAAACATAGATCTTGTTGAGTTTTGGGTTGAAGGACCCAAACGGTCTCAAGACCGTTTGGGGGTTCCTCCAAACGGTCTCAAGACCGTTTGGGCACAACCGAAGACTGTTTGGAGGTCTAGGGTTGAGATAATCTAATGGTTAGAAGGTCCAATTGCATTAAGTTGATGAATTGATAAAAATGCTGAATTTTGACCTAATTGGAGTTCAACCCTAATCGAACCGGCTTGGTTTTTGGTCAAACTTTGGGAAAACGGTATCAAGACCGTTTGGATGATGTCCAAACGACCTCAAGACCGTTTGGGCCAAGTTTGGGCCCAATTGGAGGTCAATTGATAGGTTCAACCTTGAATTGATTCACATTGTTGAAAATTGATGACCATCCGATTTGAAACCCTAATTGAGTTTGATTTAACCCTAATTGGATTTCGATTGAGGGTCAATTTTGATGCCCAATTGACTAAGGCTAACCCAAATTGACTCAATTTATAAGTGGTTAACATGGCTTTGGCCAATTGGGGGCTTCAACATACATATCCATGAACTTTTGTAACTTTTGAACCACTTTGGAGGTCCAAACGGTTTGAGCCCATTTGGACCAAACGGTCTCAAGACCATTTGGATCCAAACGGTCTCAAGACCGTTTGAGGTCAAACACTCTCAAGACCGTTTGGACTCAAACGATCTCAAGGTCGTTTGGACCAATCGATCTCAAGTCGTTTTGATCAAATGGTTTCAAACCGCATGAGCTTCAAACGGTTTGGAAAGTCAACCTTTTTAAACGGTCAACACATCCAATCGGTCTCAAGACCGTTTGAATCCAAATGGTCTCAAGACCGTTTGGTGGTTGAAGGTTGAAACCGTTTGAAGGTGTTCAAGGTGGTTTGTACTTAATCAATTAATGATGTAATTGGTTCAATGATGATCTAATCTAAACCCTAATGGTAACCTAGGTCATTAAGGGACTAAGTGATTAATGAGTTGACCCATGATGGTGATCATGAGGCAAATTACCAAAATACCCTTGAGGGGTTTAATGAAGTAAAACCTTGTTCTAATCAAACCCTAATCACATGATAGTGATGTTTGGGCTTATGTTAGTCAATGAGGAATTAACCCAACCTGATCTAGAGTGGTGTTATCACCATCTACTAGTAAGAGGAGAGAGAAAGTATTCTAAGAGAGAAAGTACCCTTTTATGGTGGAAACTCAAGTAAGATACTTTCAATACACATGGGTGTGCATGATTAGGGAATGATCCACCTATGTGAGATCATGGAAACCCTAATTATGATGTTTAATGAATCTTAATCTTATTTAAGAGCTTTAATGATGATATTTCTCTTACATGATGATGTAATGAGTACAATTCACCATAATATGAATAGTAAACCCTAATTCTAGGGTGATGACATGAAAGATGAATAGTAAACCCTGATTAATGAATTGTTTACTGTTATTAGTTGAATTAACCTTGCAGGTTGTCATGAGATGATGATCATATCCAGGTATGGATTACAATACTATATTCATTGAAAGCATGTCTTAAGCTTTATGAATAAGTGAAGTATCTTGATGCATTGCTAATGGCATCTATTGAGATTTATGGGCTGTAAGAGCCATAAATACCATCAAGGTCATGCTTAACAGATGACTTGTGATGAGATGATTGAGAACTGATGATTGAAAAGAGTTAGGCTTGTTACATTTTAGTATTCTCATTTATAGTTGTTATGCTAATGTTATTGTTTGAAGAACAATGTATGATGTTAAAAGGATACTGAATGTACCTAACTAATCAAGTGTAATGTAGAGCCCTGATCATAGATCCATCATTGTCAGAGTCTAAATGATGGTGAAATAGGTTTTCCCAAGGGAACTCCTGGATCACATAATTTTGAGTATGTGGGGTATATGGATGTGTAGAACCTTACATCCTAGTGTAGGAATTGATGTAGATTTTTATAGTCCGTCAAACCTTCACTACAAAATCCAAAAGGTGAGAGGAATTGATGTAGATTTTTATAGTCTGTCAAACCTTCACTACAAAATCCAAAAGGTGAGATGTATCACTATTCTCCAAATAAGACACAAACACCGCATCGATGAAAGATAAATAAGAAATCTTCTGATGACGAAGAGAGTACAGAACGCCACTGTAACTCTAAAATAGCAAAGGACCAGTTTACCCTGGTGAGCTATAAATAGCAAACATCCCGCAAGATGTCCTGCAAACAATCCTCTAACTGACTGAGGAAGATGAGGTCATAAGAATACTCTTTTAATGACCTATGTATGATACTGATGTGACTTCTTAGCAATCAGTTGGAGTATGCCTCATCTCCACAGGGCATAATAATGTTTGAAAAACATAATCAACAACGTAGTATTTCTGCTAGAGTTAACTACGAGTTACTTGATTGATGTTACATTGACTAATGTAGATGATCTTAATATTTCAGAAATGTTGGACTCTTGTTCACTATCAAAACTACTATTGAATACTTTGAAAGCTTTTACTGCTTAAGTCATTCTTTGTTTTGCTTATAAAGCTTCTAGTGGAGAGTTATAACTCTCGCTGGGGCAATTATGTATAATTGTTTCACCCCGTAGAATTCAACTTTTTAGGTGGTCGTCGAAGACGGAGGAATCGGTCTAAAGGTGACCAATCCCAGCAGCAGCAACACCAGGAGCAGCAGTAAATCTCAGGTGGAGATTCATCCTGCTATATGGTGTAGTTAGAGTCAGTCCTATGTGTCCTCTGTACTCTCAGGTCTTGGAGTCTTTTTGGTTATGAGTTTTTGAGATTTTGTATCATGTTGTATATAATTACTCAAGAAGTAATTTGACAGAGATGTATACAGTTTAAATCCTTTTTCTATGGAAAAGGTTTGTGGTTTCAAGCTCTTATCTCAAAAAGTTTTAATTTCCCGTGATTTTTGTCTTCCGCTGATTATCGATTGCTTCCCCTTAAGTTTAAATCGGGATTATTTCGTGGTTTGGAGATCGGAGCCCACAATTAAGTGGTATCAGAGCTCTAGGTTCTCTGAGTCTACAGAGGCATAGGACTTAGGAAGTCGAGTCTATCTTTAGTATTCCTTCCTTATCTAATAGAATCTTCTGCTCCTCAGGAGAAGAAGATACATAAGAATGTCAGAGCCACATGATGAGAATGTGGTAGAAAGTAGTGCTAGTGCACCTCAAGGTGGTGTAGGAGTACCAGAGATAGAACAACTTGTACCACAACAACCCAGAGAGCCACCCCAGTTCGACCCAGCCGACATGGGTAACCCATCAGTTCAGACGATGTTAGGGCAGTTTATGACTTCCATGACACACATAACCGACAGGATGCCTATGCCTGTACCCAGGGCACCTGTCCAACCAGAAGGTCAGGGTATCGGGAAGACGTTCGAGCGACTATGTCGTGTCGGAGCTATCGAGTACCTTGGGACTGCTGACCCCGCAGATGCTGATCTGTGGTTGACGGAATTGGAGAAGGCTTTCATGATCCTCAATATCCCTGAAGTTGAGAAGGTCAGACATGCTGTCTATCTTCTTAAAGGAAGCGCTGGTCATTGGTGGACAATGGAAGAGCAGAAGAGACCTGGAATAGAGATCTCATGGGAAGACTTTCGGCGGGAATTTGTTCATAGATATTTCCCAAAGACCTTCCTAGACGAGAAGATCTCTCAGTTTGAGAGACTGAGACAGGGCATGATGAACATTAGCGAGTATGAAGCTAAGTTCATGGAATTTTTGCGGTTTTGTCCGCACATGGCTGCCACAGAAGAAGAGAGAATCAGGAGATTCGAGAGGGGTTTGAATGCTAACATGAGTACCCCTGTATCTGCCTTAGAAAACCGAGAGAGATTCTCTACCTTCATTGAGTCAGTCCGAAGGATAGAGAGATCTGTGGTTGAGAAGAGGCAAACTTAGAAAAGATATCCACAATTCCAGGGTTCTTCATCTAAGGACTTTAAGAAGTCTAGATCCTCTGCACCTAACCCTCCACCACCTAGATCTAGTTCTCAGACTCAGTGGTCTCCAAGTAGAGGATGAGGACAACCACCTCGGGAGACTCAGAGTTCTGCATCAATGTCCGCTACTGGACCACCAAGACCACAAGAGAGAAGCTGCTACAACTGTGGTAAGGTGGGACATTTGATGAAGGACTGCCGATCTAAGCCTGTCAGTGTGACACAGCCTCCGAGAGAAGGTCAATAGGGATCACAGAGAGGGAAATCTCAAAGAGAAGATCGAGGACGCGGGCAAGCGTCTCAAGCTGGATCATCAGCACCACCTCAACAACAGGCTACATCGAGGTTCTATGCTATGAACCCACCAGAGGCAGTGGTCGATCCACAAGTGGTGACAGGTCAGATAGAACTTTTATATTCTGATATGTCTAAATCTTGTGTAGTATTTGTTCTGATTGACCCGGGTGCTACACACTCTTTCATCACTCGAAGAGTGATTCGTAACTGCAATATGACAGCTAGTCATAGGGCAGATAGGTTGTTGTTGGAGACTCCGTTGAGTGGGTCTGCTATTTTGCAGGAGGTATGCTTTCCCTGCATCCTCTTCTTTTCTAATCATCACATTCAAGTGGACCTTATACTGCTTGATATGCAAGGATTTGATGTAATCCTAGGGATGGATACCTTGGAAAGGTATCGAGTTATCTTGGATTGTGAGTCCAAGTTGGCAGTGTTTGTTGATGAAAGCAACACATGGATCTTTCAAGGAGAGAGAAAGATTCTGCCCACCTGTCTTGTATCAGCTATGGTTGCTGATAAGTTGATGAGGCAAGGATGTTATGCATTCTTGGCCCATGTGGTAGATGTTACCAAGGAGAGTCCCAACCCTGCTGAAGTTCCTATAGTCAGGGAATTCGAAGATGTGTTTCTTGAAGAACTTCCTGGTATACCACCACCTCGGGAGTTTGATTTTGAGATCAATTTGGTCCCAAATACGAAACCCATAGCCCAGACCCCGTATAGGATGGTGCCTTCCGAGATGGCAGAACTCAAGAAATAGCTTCAAGAGTTACTTGAGAAGGGTTTCATCTGACCGAGTACCTCACCTTGGGGTGCTCCAGTTTTGTTTGTTAAAAAGAAAGATGGATCAATGCGGTTGTGCATTGGCTATAGACAACTCAATAAAGTAACAATAAAGAACAAGTATCCTTTGCCGAGGATTGATGATCTTTTCGACCAGTTGCGTGGCACAACAATCTTCTCCAAGATAGACTTAAGGTCTGGATATCATCAACTCCGCATTAAGGACAGTGACATATCTAAGTCTGCCTTTAGGACAAGATATGGTCACTATGAGTTCACGGTTATGTCATTTGGACTAACCAATGCACCAACTGCATTCATGGAACTCATGAATAGAGTCTTTCAACCCTTCCTTGATCAGTGTGTTGTCGTCTTTATAGATGATATACTGATTTATAGTAAGGATGCTCAGCAGCATGAGCAGCATCTTCGCCAAACTCTGACTTTGCTAAGAGAACACAAGCTATATGCTAAGTTTAGCAAATGCGAGTTCTGGTTATCTGAAGTGTCTTTTCTTGGACATGTGGTATCTGCCTCGGGAATTCGTGTTGACCCTGCAAAGGTAGAATCTGTTCTACAGTGGGAACAACCGAACACACCGACAGAGATTAGAAGTTTCCTGGGATTAGCTGGTTATTATCGAAGGTTTATTAAGAATTTTAGTTCTATAGCCTTACCTTTGACCAAGTTAACCCAGAAAGATGTTCCTTTTGTTTGGAATGATAAGTGTCAACAGTCCTTTCAGCTGTTGAAGGAGAGGTTGACAAGTTCACCTGTGCTTGTGCTACCTGAGCAAGGAAAAGGATATGTAGTCTTCTGTGATGCCTCTAAGAATGGACTTGGGTGTGTGTTGATGCAGGATAAACAAGTGATTTCTTTTGCTTCCCGACAGCTTAAGAAACACGAGGAGAATTATCCGACACACGATCTGGAGTTAGCTGCTGTGGTCCATGCCTTGAAGATCTGGAGACATTATCTCTACGGAGAAACCTTCCAGATTTTCACAGACCACAAGAACCTTAAGTATATCTTCTCTCAGCATGAACTTAACATGAGGCAACGTCGCTGGATGGAGTTAATCAAGGACTACGATTGTACTATTGATTACCATCTGGGTAAGGCCAATGTGGTTGCAGATGCCTTAAGTAGGAAATCAACAACATCAACCATGGGTAGAGCACAACTAAGTTCCTTAGTATGCTCTAGGAGAGATATGCTTATCTCTTTAAGGCAAGACAATGTGCAGTTGAAGGTGTCATTGTTAGGCGGTTTGTTAGCTGAGATGCAGATTAAACCTACTTTAAGGGAGCAGATAAAGGAGGCACAACCAGTAGATGGTACAGTTCAGCAGATTAGATCTGAGTATGGTGATAAGAAGCGAGAAGGTTTTCATGAGTCAGATGACCAGGTGGCATACTATCATGGGAGGATGATAGTACCAGATGTAGATAACTTGAGGAAGTTAGTTCTAGAGGAAGCTCATTCTTCGATGTATGCTATGCATCCAGGGAGCACCAAGATGTATCAGAACTTGAAAGATATGTATTGGTGGCCTGGGATGAAGAAGGATGTAGTTGAGTTTGTTCTGAGGTGTCCTGTGTGTCAGCAGGTCAAGGCTGAGCACCAGAAACCTGCAGGAATAATGCAACCTTTACCCATACCACAATGGAAGTGGGACCATGTGACCATGGACTTTGTTGTTGGCCTACCCAGGACAAGCAAAGGACATGATTCCATTTGGGTAATTGTTGATAGGTTGACTAAGACAGCACATTTCCTACCTGTCAAAACAACCTATTCTTCGGAAAGGTTATCCCAGTTGTATGTTCAAGAGATAGTGCGTTTGCACGGAGTTCCTGTCACTATAGTTTCTGACAGAGGTCCCCAGTTTACAAGTCACTTTTGGGAGCAGTTACACAGAGCCCTAGGCACCAAGTTAAGGTTTAGTACAACTTTTCACCCACAGACTGATGGGCAGTCGGAAAGGACTATACAAATCTTGGAAGATCTGTTGAGAGCATGTGTTCTCCAGTTTACCGGGAGTTGGGATCTACATCTGAACTTGATAGAGTTTGCCTATAACAATAGCTATCAACATAGAATTAATATGGCACCATATGAAGCCTTATATGGTAGATGTTGTAGATCACCCTTATGTTGGTATGAGACTGGTGAGCACCAGTTGTTAGGTCATGATCTTGTGCAGCAAACTACAGAGAAGATTAAAGTTATACAACAACAACTTAAGACTGCACAGGATAGGAAGAAGTCATATGCTGATAAACGTCGTAGACCCCTAGAGTTCCAGGTTGGAGACAGAGTATATCTTAAGGTCTCACCTTGGAAAGGAGTCCTTCGTTTTAGAAGGAAAGGGAAGTTAGCTCCTAGATTTATGGGACCTTATCCAATTGTTGAAAGAGTTGGAAAGGTGGCCTATAGACTAGAGTTACCTCAGGAGTTGTAGAAGTTACACCCTGTGTTTCACATTTCCATGCTGAGGAAATGTCACCCAGATACCGAGTCAGTTCTACAACCTATGGAAGTAGAATTGAATTAAGATATAACATATGAGGAGGGACCAGTGTCAATCCTTGATAACAGAACTAAAAAGTTAAAGAAGAAAGATATAAGTCTTGTGAAAGTCCTCTGGAACCATCTTGTTGTTGAAGAAGCCACATGAGAACTAGAGGATGAGATGAGAAGGAAATACCCTGCTCTTTTCTCTTAATACGCCTTATCGATTTCGGGGACAAAATCCTTGTGAAGGGGTGGATAATTTGTAACATCCCTGACCTGGGTTATAACCTAACCCTGGAAGTTTTGCCTAAATATGTAATTATATACTTGTGAATACTCCATGGCATGTAATTTAAGTTCCTCAGGAACATATATTTTCAATTTTTGCTCCTTTTTAAACAAAGTTGTAGCATTGTGTTGTAAGCAGGGACCTATGTGCAAATTGCCCAGTTTAAGGGTTCAACTTGCAAATTCACAATTTAAGATGTTCCTTTGATGTTGAAACATCATGAAGATGGTTATTATGAAGTTTGAAGGATTTCCCAAGCTTGAGCACCAAGGTGCAGCTGTGGAAGCAATCCTTATGCTTGAAAACCCTAATTTGGAGTAAAGTGCAATTTACCCAAATTGAGGGGTGCAACTTGTAATTTTCACCTTCTAGAGCATCTTTTATAACTCTTGTAATCCTTTAGAGTAAAAATGATGAAAGGGACACATCAATGAACAATCAGATAAGAAAAATAATCTTTGTGATAAAAACCACCTAAAATGGGTATGTAAACCTTTCATGTATGTACCCTAGTTGAAAGTTGGCTTTCTTTACCCTTAGATCTTGAGAATTCATGAGCTTTGCATTAGTTTAGATAAGTTTGTACGTGCCCTTGAGCAAAGAGGGACTTGGATGTAATTTCCATACTTGAGAGGTCCTTATGGTGTAAAAAGGGCTAAAGTATATAAGCCTCTTTCCCCTCTTAGCAAGGGAACGATCCTTTCCCTTACATTTCTTTTTCCCTTGCTCAAAACAACTAAGAAGAGCTCTGGAGCTCAGGAGGACGACCGAGGGAGTGCAAGGTAGGTTTGGATCCTTCCTTGTTGCTTAATTCTTGGAAGAAACTCGAATTCAAGGTCAAGTTCATGGCTAGCTTACTTAGTTCTATCTTTCTAGCCATTTCTTCTCAACTTTCCTTGGAGGATTCACCTTGGCCGACCTGTGGAGCTTCTTGGACGCCATTAGAGCTTGGAGCTTGGAATCTTGGAGCTCTAGGAACAACCTTTAGGTGGGTTTTATAACTCTAAACTCTTGCTTTATGTGCATACTTTGTTTTTGCAAAATTAGCATGTTAGTTCTTCTTCTACCTCCCTTCTTCCTTGCACTTTTGCAAGAAAAACGGTGGGAGAACCGACCTTGACAGAGGTTGAAGATGAGGGGCGTGATTCCCTATGTTACTTTATCAAACGACCTTGGACCCTTTGGGTCCAAACGGTTGCAAACCGTTTAAGGTCAAACGGTTTCAAACCGTTTGATCTCAAACGGTCTTGCAAGACCATTTGGATTGAAACGGTCTCAAGACCATTTGATAGGGTTGACCAAGGGACGACCATTTGAGGGTCTGTTGGTATTATATTGAATTTTATCCCTGCAAAGAATCAAAGTTTAGTTCTTAACCAATTGAGAGTTGAAGGCACTTCAACATCCAAACCCTAATCGGGTTAAAATTGCTATTTTAAAACATAGATCTTGTTGAGTTTTGGGTTGAAGGACCCAAACGGTCTCAAGACCATTTGGGGGTTCCTCCAAAAGGTCTCAAGACCGTTTGGGCACAACCCAAGACCGTTTGGAGGTCTAGGAGGTTGAGATAATCTAATGGTTAGAAGGTCCAATTGCATTAAGTTGATGAATTGATAAAAATGCTGAATTTTGACCTAATTGGAGTTCAACCCTAATCTAACCGGCTTGGTTTTTGGTCAAACTTTGGGAAAACGGTCTCAAGACTGTTTGGATGATGTCCAAACGACCTCAAGACCGTTTGGGCCAAGTTTGGGCCCAATTGGAGGTCAATTGATAGGTTCAACCTTGAATTGATTCACATTGTTGAAAATTGATGACCATCCGATTTGAAACCCTAATTGAGTTTGATTTAACCCTAATTGGCTTTCAGTTGAGGGTCAATTTTGATGCCCAATTGACTAAGGCTAACCCTAATTGACTCAATTTATAAGTGGTTAACATGGCTTTGGCCAATTGGGGGCTTCAACATACATATCCATGAACTTTTGTAACTTTTGAACCACTTTGGAGGTCCAAACGGTTTGAGCCCATTTGGACCAAACGGTCTCAAGACCGTTTGGATCCGAACGGTCTCAAGACCATTTGAGGTCAAACGATCTCAAGACCGTTTGAGGTCAAACGGTCTCGAGACCGTTTGGACTCAAACGATCTCAAGGTCGTTTGGACCAATCGATCTCAAGTCATTTTGATCAAACGGTTTCAAACCGCATGAGCGTCAAATGGTTTGGAAAGTCAACCTTTCTAAACGGTCAACACATCCAAATGGTCTCAAGACCGTTTGGTGGTTGAAGGTTGAACCGTTTGAAGGTGTTCAAGGTGGTTTGTACTTAATCAATTAATGATGTAATTGGTTCAATGATGATCTAATCTAAACCCTAATGGTAACCTAGGTCATTAAGGGACTAAGTGATTAATGAGTTGACCCATGATGATGATCATGAGGCAAATTACCAAAATACCCTTGAGCGGTTTAATGAAGTAAAACCTTGTTCTAATCAAACCCTAATCACATGATAGTGATGTTTGGGCTTATGTTAGTCAATGAGGACTTAACCCAACCTGATCTAGAGTGGTGTTATCACCATCTACTAGTAAGAGGAGAGAGAAAGTATTCTAAGAGAGAGAAAGTACCCTTTTATGGTGGAAACTCAAGTAAGATACTTTCAATACACATGGGTGTGCATGATTAGGGAATGATCCACCTATGTGAGATCATGGAAACCCGAATTATAATGTTTAATGAATCTTAATATTATTTAAGAGCTTTAATGATGATATTTCTCTTACATGATGATGTAATGAGTACAATTCACCATGATATGAATAGTAAACCCTAATTCTAGGGTGATGACATGAAAGATGAATAGTAAACCATGATTAATGAATTGTTTACTGTTATTAGTTGAATTAACCTTGCAGGTTGTCATGAGATGATGATCATATCCAGGTATGGATTACAATACTATATTCATTGAAAGCATGTCTTAAACTTTATGAATAAGTGAAGTATCTTGATGCATTGCTAATGGCATCTATTGAGATTTATGGGCTGTAAGAGCCATAAATACCATCAAGGTCATGCTTAACAGATGACTTGTGATGAGATGATTGAGAACTGATGATTGAAAAGAGTTAGGCTTGTTACATTTTAGTATTCTCATTTATAGTTGTTATGCTAATGTTATTGTTTGAAGAACAATGTATGATGTTAAAAGGATACTGAATGTACCTAACTAATCAAGTGTAATGTAGAGACCTGATCATAGATCCATCATTGTCAGGGTCTAAATGATGGTTAAACAGGTTTTCCCAAGGGAACTCCTGGATCACATACTTTTGAGTATGTGGGGTATATGGATGTGTAGAACCTTACATCCTAGTGTAGGAATTGATGTAGATTTTTATAGTCCGTCAAACCTTCACTACAAAATCCAAAAGGTGAGAGGAATTGATGTAGATTTTTATAGTCCGTCAAACCTTCACTATAAAATCCAAAAGGTGAGATGTATCACTATTCTCCCAAAAAGACACAAACACCGCATCAATGAAAGATAAACAAGAAATCTTCCGATGACGAAGAGAGTACAGAACGCCACTGTAACTCTAATATAGCGAAGGACCAGTTTACCCTGGTGAGCTATAAATAGCAGACATCCTGCAAGATGTCCTACAAACAATCCTCTAACTGACTGAGGAAGATGAGGTCATAAGAATCCGACTCTTTTAATGACCTATGTATGATACTGATGTGACTTCTTAGCGATCAGTTAGAGTATGAGTGGTATGCCTCATCTCCACAGGGCATAATAATGTTTGAAAAAACAATCAACGGCGTAGTATATCTGTTAGAGTTAACTATGAGTTACTTGATTGATGTTACATTGAATAATGTAGATGATCTTAATATTTCAGAAATGTTGGACTCATGTTCACTATCAAAACTGCTATTGAATACTTTGAAAGCTTTTACTGCTTAAGTTATTATTTGTTTTGCTTATAAAGCTTCTAGTGGAGAGTTGTAACTCTCGCTGGGGAAATTTTGTATAATTGTCTCACCCCGTAGACTTCAACTTTTTAGGTGGTCGTCGAAGACGGAGGAATCTGTCTAAAGGTGACGAATCCCAACAGCAGCAACACCAGGAGCAGCAGTAAAATCTCAGGTGGAGATTCAGCCTTCTATATGGTGTAGTAAGAGTCAGTCCTATGTGTCCTTTGTACTCTCAGGTCTTGGAGTCTTTTTGGTTATGAGTTCTTGAGATTTTGTATCATGTTGTATATAATTACTCAAGAACTAATTTGACAGAGATGTATACAGTTTAAATCCTTTTTCTATGGAAAAGGTTTGTGGTTTCAAGCTCTTATCTCAAAAAGTTTTAATTTCCTGTGATTTTTGTCTTCCGCTGATTATCGATTGCTTCCGCTTAAGTTTAAATCAGGATTATTTCGTGGTTTGGAGATCGGAGCCCACAGATAGATCCATATCTTGGTATCATATACCTCAGATAAAGAAGAGGTTCATTTCATGATACCTTAGGTGGAGATCTCCATCCCCTCCTTCATCTTCTTTTGTTCTTCCTGATATAGAGGGAAATTCCCTCATACCCCTTTTCCCCATGTGCCTTGAGGCTGAAGACGGCTTGGATTGCTGGCTAGCATCAGAATACTTCTTTGCTTTGCCCTTATCCTTGCCCTTAAGAATTACCTTCGTCTTTGATCACATCAAAGATTATGGTTTGTCTTTCTTCATCTTTGCCTCTACTATCATCAACATGTCCAACAACTCTGTCAATGCTTGTCAAAGTTGTTCATGTTGTAGTTTATCATGAATTGTATGATTCTCACAACATTTGCAGTATCATACCAATAGCCAACTCTTGGCTCAGAGGGAATCCTTCTTAGTTAGGTTTTCCACATACCCAATCACATTGAGTGTGTGAATACCTTACTGTATCTCCTTCTGTCATGACATACTAGGACAGTGTCTTGAAGACATCATATGTCTCATGTTGTCTCTACAACTCATAGTTCAAAGAACACAACATCAAGCACTCCTCATCAATGTCTTCCTTGGTATGCTTCCATAAGCATACTTTCAGCCATTGATGTGGTGGGATTGAGTTTATCTGGTCTTGGTATAACTAGGACTTAGAGCTTTCCCTCTTTGAGAACACTTCTCATCATCCTAACCAGTCGTGGAATTATTCCCATTTAATTTGTTGGTCTCAAAGACCGATCACAAATAAAGTGATTATTGTTGATTAACCATTTATTTTAACAAAAGGAAATGTATGCAATTTTAGTCCAAAAACTCATTTTTGACTTATTTGATTGATTTGAAAATTTGACGATATAATTAGGCCTTTAATTAATTATCGCTCCCACTATTTTACTTCAAATTGATAGCCCTCACCATCAATTTGGAAGATTGCAACGTACAACCTTCTAGTGGGCAAGATCCTGAAATCCTCTAAGTCATGGACCAGCTTGGGCTGTCACCCACAACTTAGATCTCTCTAGTAGACAACTCTTGCCAATTGCATCATATGCAACTCTTGATAAGATGTCATATGCAACTCCTTGCCATGATCATCTCCATGCCTCAAGGTGCTAGATCCTATCTAGGTCACCTTGTTAAGTCCGACCCAAAGCCAACACGATGAATATGCACCCTGCTTGGGTAGACCCACACATTCATCCTTCGTGCTTCCATGAGATAGACGGTGCACCACGCTTGGGCGTGCCCACACTTGGTCGATCAAGCTTTTCATGTGTGTCGCATTTAGAAGGCATCTAAAACTTAATATTTTAATGAGGGATTTGGTTTTATATACATATACATATCCAATCACCACAATACATAGTATGTATCATATACATGCTATATCCCACATAAAACATGCACAAACAATAAAAGCAATGATTATGGCCATCCTAATGTGATTCCTCGAGCCAAGAGGAATCACGATCATCTAGGTTTACATCACATGCAACCTATACAAGATGAACTCTATGCCTTGCCATCTGAGTAGATCAATTCATCACATGAATGACTTTCCCGGTCCGGCCCGGTCGTCTGGGTGCCACCAGCCGATCGGTGGGCTCCTCCAACCGATCGGTTCGCCTGGTCGTCGTGCATCTCATCATGGCCGCCACCTGCTCGTCTCTCTCCTCGAACCAATCATCAACTGATCGGTTCACGCCTTGAACCGATCGTCTGGAACGTCAACCGGTCGGTTCACACCGTGAATCAATCGTCTCATCTGTCGTCAGATGTCCGCCGGTCTTCCACATAATAAGAAATAAAATCTTTCCTAATATTACATTTCTTAAAAGGGAAACCCCGAGTTACATTTGGGGGAGCAAAGGTAGGAGAGAATCTTGAATTATTTCGAGTTACATTAGGAATAGGAGAAAGGGAAGATCGGTGCGTAGATCGAGATGCAAGCAACCACAAACAAACACACACAGATATAGGGGTTTATAGGCCATAATCATGCTACACATCCACCACAAAACTCATTTAAGGGCGACGTGTATCGAGTGCATTAATAATACATATCATATATGTAATTTGGGATTTGTGGATTTAGGATTGGACATGCATAAAGCCAATATTATTCACATCGTATGCAATAAATAAAGGCAACAAACCAAAATCGATCATATCGATATTCCTAAAATATAGAGCAGTTGATGTGGCTCTGATACCATTGTTGGGTTTTAGGGGAGGCAGAGATGGCAGCGGAAACAAAAAAAAATTTCTCTCCCCAAACCTAGAACAAGGAAACACGTCAATGTCTATACAATAGGAAAAGATGGTTTGTAAAATCATACCTTGTCCCGAGGCTTGCTCGAGGATAATACCTCACGCCTTACGCGGTCTTCACCTCCGGTCTTGGACGGTGTCTGTGCAGCTCCTGGTCGCACCGAGACTGATGACTCCTCCTCTCACCGGGACTGTCGAGATTGATAGTTGTCCTCTTGAGCGGTAGAAACCTCCCGCCTCTGAAGTAGTCCACACGGACCACCTGGAACTCCAATCTCCTTGTCTCACAAGGAATTGGAAGGAGTCGCACCCTCCTGTTGGCGTACTAGTCGCCAACACACTCTCCTGCCTCCAGTTGCAACTGCAGTTGTCTTTCCCTTGCTGCGCCTCCCTTTGTGGGTAGCACTTGCTCGGGCTCTCTCTCGGTTACCAAAAGCAGAGAAAACGACAAATTTGCAGAACAACTGATTGTACTGAGTTGTCCTTTGAGAAGCCCCCAATACCCCTATATATAGGAGGGTCATGGGACAGGTTTCTCTATCCCGGGCAATGCGAGACTAAAAGTAGGAGTAGAAGGGTTCAAGATTTTCCACAAAAGCAACCAACTCGCAACCTGAACAGATCGTTTCACAACTGAAACAGTCGGTTGGGGACCTGAACCGCTCAGTTCACAAGTGAACCGATCGGTTGGGACACCTCAACCGGTTGGTTCACAAGTGAACCGGTCGGTTGGTGGTCATGGTCAGTTCCCGATTGACTTTCCTTCTTTTGTTTCTAATTGGTATCGAATACCAATCCTATTTCCCAATCAAATTGGGAAATTGAAGCGAAAGGGAAATTCTCACCAATCCTACTTTCCCAACTTGCTCTGTTGCACCAGTTAAATCGATCATTTCAACACTTGAAGCAATCAGCTCACCCTGATCTTGAGCCGATCGGCTCAACACTTGAGCCGACCGGTTCAACAACCTCAGCCGACCGGTTCATCATATGAACCGATCAGTTGGGAGTGCAGGTTGTGCAGAATCAGTCAATTGTGATTTCAATCAATCTGATACTCCAATCAATGTGTCCAACACCTTGAACATTATTAAATTGAGCTATCAATTGATTGAGTGTTTAATTGAACTACTAAACTCCTTTAGTAATCAATCTAAACATTGTTTGTGGACAAAACTGCTCTTCCAGGTTAAATCCTATGTGTGTGACCCTACAGGTCCATTTCACGTTGGCAGTGAAAGTCCATAACACTTATGACTTCACAAGCAAAGAGTGGTGCCTAGTCACACATCAGTGCTACCCAAGTGAAAGTAGAAAGTTGGAGAACAACTTTGAATCCTACAATCCGTGAATGGTGTTATGGTGAATGTATAATTCCTTTATCACTGATATCCCGAATGAACTCGAGGCATGGAACAATCATCCTTTCAATGTTCATTCACTTTCTTGATCGCAGAGCAGATTGAAAGAGATATGTATGACATCAATATAACATACTGATTCACACATGCGTGTGCACGCCTATTTCAATCCTACTCATCAAGTGGCCTTGGATATCAAACTCCCTCAGGAGGGACAAATCCCATATCTATCACTCACCCCTCAAAATCCCCATGTGTCAAAGCCACCCAATCATCACCTTTATAAAAACCCATGTTTCAGGACTGCGTTTGATGATGTCAAAGTGTGCCCAACGACATGTGTTGAGTGCAGTGATTCTAGGTCTAAGAATCACACTCACCACCATCAATGTGAGTACTGACTGTGACTACCATGTCATGGTTCCATGTGTCAAACTCATGGTGGGTATGTCCGGTACACTTGTTCTCTAACAAGTACCTATGTGTTTGGTTTAATATCTCTATATCATGACTAATGAGATTCTGTCATCAACCAATACCACAATATAGTCTTGTGTGTCATTTCTGTCTATCTACCTTCCACAATGACATCCGACTAGGGACATAATAAGAATGTACAAACTCTTAGCATCTGTATGATCTCATCGTTCATGTCCTCAACCTGAAAGCATACATCATTGAGTACTGTCATTCTCTAGACATTCAATCTGTTCTATCACTATCTCATATGACTGAACCAGAAAGAATTGGAAGCTTGCCTTTGATGTTTATCAAATCAATCTTAATGTATCCCACCAATCATCCCATGATTGGCTCTCAGGACATACATACCAACAGTATAAGCTTGAGCTAATAAAAAATCTGACCAAATGAAGAAAAGCAATCAAGCTCTAGAGCTTGATAGTCAAGGATGGTCGAGAACATCCCATTGAGATGTTATACCAAGATGAATAATCAACCTTCATGACGATAAAGACCCAAGAAACCCAATTGAGAATCAAGTCGTGCCCCTAAAGCTCAGCCAACTCAAGCAATCGACCTCTCCTATGAAGTTTACCAATAGATCTAGGAGGTTGATGGCTACTATGTCAAGCAAAAACTAAGCGGACAATTGCCACATTGATCATGAACAGTACTCGAGCTCCAAATTTTGATTGTAGGAGCCATTTGGTCAATGCCACATAGACCAATCAGAGGCAGGCATGAGCCATATTGTACCTTATAAAAAGGACCTTGTGGCATCATTCCCAATCATCTGGTCTTCTATGAAAGAACCAAAATAGTATTGTATCTTTCATAGAACTGAAGACAAAATGATCAACCTAAAAAGTGATTGATATCCTAACAATGCCATCCAGCCACGTGAGTTCACTCGCCATCTTGATCAACTTCTAGGGAGTTGTAATATTTCTAGCAAGTAAAAGAGAATTGACCTCCCAAAGTCATTTGAAAACTTGAACAAACTCTCGACCAATCGACCATCATGATCAGTCTCTTAGGTTGATTGATCGAGCTCAAAATTAAATTTAGATGAAAGGTGGGTACATTAACCTCCCAGCTCAATCTAACATTGTAATTGACCTTCTATGTAACATCCCAGGTTTGAGGCCTAGGATAACATAATCTTAAAAGGAATGATTGGACTACCCATATCACCAAGGTGCACCTCCTTTTCTGAGAACCCATCACTAAAGAAATCCATAGTTAAGCGTGCTCAGCTTGGAGTAGTACTAGGATTGGTGACAAATCGGGAAGTTGATCCTGGCTTGCGTGTCAGTGAGGACAAAGTGCACAGTTAAGGCTAGTGGTGGTCTGTGGGGCCAGTCGTCATTCGTGAAACTCTACTAGAGCCTAGGGTAGTGGGCCCATGCGTTACAAATGGTATTAGAGCCATAACCCCTCTAGTAGGTGGGGCCCACATGGGCATGTGGCATGCCAATCTTGAGTCATGCGGTCCAAGCAAGTTGGAAAGGGCTATCCGTAGAGACGAGATGGAGCCGCCCTTGCGTTGGTAGCCGTGAATGAGAGCTGGGTGTCCATGGGACATTGTGGGTCTGCATTGAAATGGGGTCAGATTATGAAGCCATATAGTTGAGCCTTGACGAGGACGTCAAGAGTCTAAGTGGGGGAGATTGTAACATCCCAGGTTTGAGGCCTAGGATAACATGATCTTAAAAGGAATGATTGGACTACCCATATCACCAAGGTGCACCTCCTTTTCCAAGAGCCCATCAGTAAAGAACTCCATAGTTAAGCGTGCTCAGCTTGGAGTAGTACTAGGATGGGTGACTAGTCGGGAAGTTGATCCTGGCTTGCGCCTCAGTGAGGACAAAGTGTACAGTTAAGGCTAGAACTCTACTAGAGCCTAGGGCAGTGGGCCCGGACGTTACATTCTATCTTTCCTTTTTTAGGCCATTATCTTTTGAAATAAAGGTCTTGTTTCAACTTGTAATTTGATTTTATCTTGCATCATTGAGTGTCTAATGTCCATAAACTTGGGTTGGGAGTAGACATCAGGCCCTCCTAGCCATGTAATCTTTCTTCTTCTGTTGAATATGTATATCCTTGTAGTTTTGTTTCCATACTCCTATTTTTTGTTTTTCTTGTTTGATTAGCTATCTTCTTGCAATCTTTGACAAAATGAGCCTAGATTAGTGAGGAGGCACGGGAGTGGGGAATCACTACAACAAAATTTAAATGTTTGTTCTTCATTTTTGTTACCATCTCGAGAGGCAGGTACCTTTCCACATAAATATATGTGGATCTTGAGTGAAATAAGGTATTAGATATCTTTTATCTCTTCTTGTTATACATATTGAGAATAAGTGATCAATAATGATCTAGTTTCTAAACTAGTGGAATTTTGATCAATTATAAACATTATTAATAATATTAAAAACTCATTATTTAGTGATTAGTGATAAAAAATTAAATATTCTAGGTTTGGTATTTAGAGTACAATTGGTATTTATGTTTAGATCCAACCATACCATGATTTCTAAATCCTAGTACGTAAATAGTATATTGCAATGACAAACTGAGAATCAAATTCCTACATATAGATATAAAAACACAATTTTGTTAGAGATTTTAAAGGTGCCAAGACAATTATTGCATCAAAAGTATATAATCTACTATATTGTAGTTGTTAATTATTTTCATATTATATAAATGCTTTTCATATGTTCTAACTCTAAAATACCAACTCACCAATAGTAAATAAACTAATAGATTATGTTAGTTGATTCAAGTCTCTATATATGAATTAACTAAGTCAATCACACCCCCCAATTACAACCCCGTTTTAGTAATCTCTTGAAGGTTGAATTTGGATTATTTTCATGAGTCCTTTTCCTTGCTCATGTTTGAAACTCATTGCAAAATCCATTTATGCACATTGTCCACTTACATCTTCGCACTTGAAATTAGCATCTTTATTTTGTTTAAACCTTACAATTATATAGTAATCTCATTTTAGAAACTATTGGCTTTTAACACATTAGAAAATAAAATAAGTTGTTGACGGTGTGATAATGGAGTATTTAATTACATTAAAAATGTAATTTATGGAATTTGTATTTGTGAACATTATCCTATGCGATATCAAACATTTTTTATAATCTATAGCAAATTGTTATATGCTTTAGGATTTATAAAAGTTTCAAAGATTAATTTATAATTTGTGTTTAAGACAAGTCAATGCAATCAAGAGAATGTCTTTTGTGTTGACTCTTGTGGATGACTAATAAAATAAGAAAAAAAAGGTGACATTTTCTCTCCCTTGATATTTTTTTTCTACCATTGATTAATTTTGAAGACTTCAATTACATGGTGAGAACACCAATCTATAGATATTTAAACTATAAGAGAGAACCATCTTTAAAGTCATCATAGTCAATAAAAGGAAAGAGTCATCATAGTCAACAAAAGGAAAGAATCGTCATTAAACACCATCACGTCGTACCCTCTTACTTCCACCTGGTGTTCAATACTACTTGCAAACTTAGTGTCTGCATCATATATAAATCAAACAAGGTGTCTCAGGAAAACCACACAAATAGGCATTGCAAATCCTGACTTTGACTAGAGACAAGTTGCAATGTAGTAGATTTTCCTTGTAGCTTAGTTTTCACATAAATTAACCATCAATCTTACCTTCCACCACAAAGTCTTCACACCTCTACACCAGGTGTAATGAATTATCCACATTCTATAACCATGTGCAAAAAGCTGCAATTCGTAGATGTAGTCATTCCAACATTTGCTTCCTCCACCATGCCACCATCTTAATCCCATCACAACCGCCAACCTTGACCACACCATGGTCTATAGAAGTCATCAGACTTCACCATGGAGACCCTAATAACAAATATAGGACCTATAATCCACGTGCCTTGTTGGCTGATTGGGATCTGAACTCAGGTAATTTGTTATTGCAACTAAGTACATATGACTAGATAAATTGTACTTATGTCCCTACATAAAAAAATAATACAAATAAATCTAATTAAGTGGACTTCATCCTGCATCAACTCCACCGAGGTTCAAAACATGAGCCATCGATGAGTCAACTTTATTTATTATGTGGGCTCTCCCAATGTTGGCCGATGATAGGACAAGTGAACTGGACATTTTCTTGCAACCAGACTCAGACTGATATCAACCTCAAGAATGTAGTAGGGTCGAAGCATTTATACTAGTTTTATCTTTGGAACATTAGCAACTATTGACAACACCGAGGAAGAGGTATATGAATCATCAATGTTGTCAAAGCATGTAATGGATGGATTATCAATGAATGGTACAGTGTAGGGATGAGGCCACCATCTGTTAGAAGCACATAGGGGTGAACTGGCATGATGTAGATGGTGTAAGAATTACTCACACCATCAATTTCTAGAGGTAGCAAAGAAGCAAGCTTGCACTCTTTCTTGTCAATTTCAGGACCACTAGCACCATCAATTGCTAGAGGTATCACATATGCTTGCTCAAGCTCGTCCTTAACATCTTCATGATCATTGGTTGAGAGTGCTTCTTCATCATCATACTTCGTCGTTACTAGGCTTGCTAGAGGGAAGTATGTCTTGTGACACAATGTCAGTCGCTTGGTGCTTGGAAAATGTAGGCATAACAGGGAAGGGATACAAAGGAGGTCGAAATTTGAAGCTCTGATCGCATTGTATTGAAGATAAATATGTCACAGAGAAACTCTTGAACTCATTTAGATTTCCATTAGTTATTGAATCATCATCATGCATCATGTATTACACTGAATTTTTTTTGAAAGAGTGATCTAATCCCCTTATCCGCGGGTACCCGACTAGGAACGTATGTCCCACACCACGTATTTGAATGACCATGACCAATGTCTGTGCTAAAAATAGGAGGATTGCAAGGCTGCATGTGGCTGAAGGGGCCTGAATGGCATGAGCTGGGAGAGACAAAACGGATGGCATGGTGGGGAGTCAGATTGGCGGTGGGATATGAGCGGGATCGGAGAAAGGGTTTAATGGGATCGAGGCTTGTGGAGGGTGCTTGGCTACTGGGCGCGGATGGTGGATGCGGTTTATTGTGGCGTTGGGCTCCGCAGGGAGGATTGGAGTTGGTGGATTGACGGGGCAGAGAGCAGGAGATGGATGTGTGGAAAGAAAGCAGGGGGTAGGCGGGAGCGGTGGTCCTTGAATCGTGGAGCTCGCAATGGAGGCCTGGTGGAGGAATCTGATGGTGATTTAGTACACGTGAACACGGACTGGTGAATGATGGTGGTTGAAGCCGCTAGGGGAAACTGATGGTGCTCTTTGGGCCACCGGCAAGAAGCGTCCAGAGGAAGCGGTGGGGTGATGGAAGCCGAACTGATGTTGCACAAACAACCTGGAAGGTTCAGAACCTGGAGGTGAGGGAACCGGAGGGGGATTTGGGATGTTCGTGACGGTGCAGCAGATGATCTAAGGTATTTGTCTATGGGTTGGGGTTTCTTCTCTACGGTTGTGCTGGTTGGGGCCAGAATGACGCGTTGAGAGGGGAAGGATGCTGGGATGACAGTATTGCGGATGGCAGGGCCTGGTTCCCGTTGAATCGGCAACAATGGATGAACAGATGGGAAATAAGGGAGGATTGGCGGTCAGGCTTGTGGGAAACTAGAAGGTGATTTGTGCGTGGATTGGTGAAGGGGAAAGGAAGGATCGGGATGCTGGATTTGCGTAGCAAGATGGCTGTTGATTTATACTACATTGCGGGGTTAACAAGGCACCAATAGAGGGATTTGCGGGAGGTTCAAATCCTCTGTCCCTGTTTGTATGTCACCGACGACGTGTCCCATTTTTTTTCCACCAGTGAACGCACACATGCACATGCACATATCATAATAGAATATGTTTATTGTAGTTAGATAATTTTAAAATAATTGAAAATATGTTTGTATAATTTTTTAATAAAAATTTAGAGTGTATACTTTAAATGTATATTTAGACATTGTCCTTAATTTGTTCTATATACATCTTAAAATAATTACAAACTGGAAAGAAAATAAAAGATGCTCGTGGTTCATCATTTTTTCTTCTTGAGGTTCATGTGAAGTTTCCTAAAAAGAAGCAATGATTTAGTAGCCAGTATGAAAGTGAGTTGATTGATACCTTTATTTTACTTTATACATAAGAAATGACTGAAATTATGTTTTACAATTATTATCTGAAGAAGAAATATATAGAATTGTTGCTCTTATAGAGTACAAAAAAGAAATGAATTTTCTTTTATGTAATACTAGATGAAATCATTGTTAAATAAAAATTATTCATGGACATACTTACAATAACATTGGAAATCCTGCAACAAATTTTTGGTAAAGACAATATCCATAAAGATTTCATGATGAAATATAATACCAATTCTACACTACACTATATGTTTGTTAGTAGGGTCAATATCTTTGACCCGACCAACATGCTTCTTCATCAGCTTGGCACGTGCAGTATTCCCTTTGAGCACTTGGCCTTCTGGATAGGTATGTAGGAGCAGCCTAACACTTGTCGCCTACTTTATCTTTGCTAGAAGTTTAGCAGCCATGGGAAGCAATTTTATGGTTGTAGTAAATTAGTTGTCCTCTCGCATTCCCCACAACCCTCTTTGATACTTCAAGTCCCAACTTTAACTCCTAAAGAAGCGTAGGCTTACACCGCCACAATGGATCCTCTACCACCACCGCAACATTTGTGTCACCACCACCACCACCCTAGCCGCACAACTGCATGTGACATTGTACATCCACTTCGCTACCACTGTTACACCTATGTATGAAAATGGATGGGTTATTTGTCAATCTGAATCAAAGCAGAATTGCTACTCTTTTTTTTAGACGTCACCAAATGCATATAGAAATCACTTCAAATCAGCCGAACCAATCCATAAAATAATCTGACCTGATCCAAACATCCTATTACATTCATTTAGTTACTTTTGACGTCATAAGCATAAATGCTCGGATTTAAGGACGTTATGCGCCAACATGAAAAAGAGAGCTGCGACTCCTTATACCATCACATGCACTCGCTTGCTACTGAAAATGGCGGCACCAGCTATGAAGGGGCCACCAACTCAGTGGTGCTCGACGTGACAAAGTTCATCTCAGCCATTGCAGTTGGCTCCTTGGCACACGTCATGGTCGATATATGTGCGTCCAAGGCTGGGACGATGACCATAGCCCTTGCCGGCGCCGAAACACAAAGGACAGGGGGCCGAGTCGCCTACATCCTCCAGACCGATGCTGACCATCATGCCTCTGCATCTTCGCTAACCGAAGTTAGACAAGTTGCTCATCCTTGGTGAAGTCATTCGTCCGTGTCTTACCTCCTACGAAACCTCCCAGAGTTCGTCATTGTGCTTCTAGCTATATTGTTTCCTGGAGGGTCATGGCCGTGGGACGGGGCCAAGGGGGTGTGGTCGGGTGCTGAGCCCCCAAGATGCTCATTTTTCTCCCCAAGTCACGATATAACTGCAGTAGCTCACTACGTCGGAGGAGGCATCAGTAGATTACCGGAAAGTAATAGAGTACAAAATAGAAGAGGAAGGGTCATCTTGGATTCTTGATCCTGTCATCTATGTTGCAGCAACAAGGAGGATGCACTCATTTGCATTTGCCTGCGTGATTCCATTTAAAATTGCATTCATAGTGATGACAAATTGTTTGCCAACCTGACAAAGTAATATCTTCTGTTTGTTGGTTAGATAAACTAAGACAATATCTTCCAGTGACTTAATACCTTTCAATGCATAGTGCATAGTATTACTCACAATGAGACCTTGCTTGCACGCAGCTTCTTTACTGTGTCAGCATGGGGGGGCATATCCAACACAGAATTAGCCAAAAGTTGATGATCTATTTAGGATGAGAGGTGGCCGCAGAGGTAACGAGAGGGCATGCAGAGTAATCACCTGGGGTAGTATGTTCAAGAAAATGCATATTGTACAGTTCTTGAGCTCCCTCACCATCAAAGACTTCTACAAAAGAAAGGTAGGAAGATCTTCAGTCGAGATTTGTAATACCGTTGTAATATCCTTTCGGTTTGCAATCTTCTTAGCCAAATATATATCACAAATATAATAAAATTTGAAGAAAAACAACAATCTCAACATAACAACCACATTAAAAAAATAACCACCAAGATGATTTAGCATGATGCAGTATCTACTGGCAACTCGAGTGAGGCAATTGGGCGGTGGTGTCTAAGGTATAGGATGGAGGAGAGAATACATAGATGCGGAGAGAACTTGTAGTTTGTTAGGGGAGAGAAACTTGCAGTTTTTTACGGAAGAGATGCAAGAGAGGAAGTGGGAAAACAATTACAGTAAATTTAATTCGAGATTACCGAGAAATTAGAAATGTGTGGCGCCAAAAATAGACGGGTAGACCAGTTTCACTTCTTTTTTCTGTAGTGAGGGACGTGGGCATTCAAACTGTCGATTTGAATTGGACGTGAAGAGGTTATGACAGATGAAAACCAAATGGGATATAGCATGCTGGATAATGGAGAGAGGGGATTATGAAGATGTGAGAGAAGACTGTTATCTGAAGGTGAATTGGAGAAGATAAAAAAACGTGGATGCATTAAAAAATGTGGAGGAAATTAGTTAAAAGAAAATACAGATAGCAAGAACGGATAAGAAATAGAGGTGGGATGGTTTTTATGAAATAGGTGAGAGTTTGAGGGCGACGTGGAAGTGGTGTGAATCTGTTGCTTTTGAAGGAAGGAAGAAATAGTACAAATTGAACTGGTGATCGTGGGGAAGTTGGAGAGAATTGAGGGATCCGTTTTGATAGGATGAGGTTTAAGAAAGATGCAGTAGACATGGGTTATTGAAAAATCATGAAAATTGGGGAGAACAGAGACAGTGAATGACATAGCTTATTTAAAAAAATATGTGTTCTGATTGGTTCTTGGGTTAAAAAAGAGATGAAAATGGCATAACCGCAACCAGTTCAAACATTCATCTTTTTATAGTAGTATAGATAAGTGTCCCATTCATCTCTGCAGTGTAACCATCTATTTAGTTTTTTTAAGGGTGTATTTTTGAGTATATTAATGGTTGTGATTAAGAGGGATAGACAGAGAGATAGAGGATGGGTGCATAAGATGTCATCCAATTTGAGGGGGTTCTAATGTGTGAAAGGTGGGGTCTTACCGATGATGGCAGATGGTGGAGGAAGGTCGGGTTGGTTGCAGTTGTAGATCACCGGGATCGAGATTTTGGATGTTGTGAGGGGTGTGGGTAGGCAGAGATTGCATATGTCTGAGAAGGCTGGAGTCCAGGTGTGATGGTGGTTGGCAGAAGGTTGATCTAGAGCAGTGGAAGCGGAAGGAGGTAGAAAAAAATAGTTTTTAACAAGCACGTCTGCTAAGTTTTTTCTAGAGAGTGATAAAAAAGATAGAGGAACTGTACCCTAAAAGATTAGGGTTTGACTCTAATACCATTTGATGGGGTTTGCTGATGTAGGGGGTAGGCAGGAGCGATGGTCCTTGAATCATGAAGCTGGCAATGGAGGCCTAGTGGAGGAAGTCGATGGTGGATTAGTACATGTGAAGACGAATCTGGTGAACAATGTTGGTGGTTGAAGCTCTAATACCATATTAAACTGCCCAGGACAAGCTAAGGCTAGTATATATACTAAAAGACATATAACCCAAGATCTCAGACAGTTGCACAAATTGTCTAAAAAATATGAAATTAAAAATAAAGCTTTTAAAATTGTAACTTAGTGCATATGACTAGATAACTTGTACTTAGGTCCATATATATAAAAATAACACAAATAAATCTAATTCAGTGAACTTTGTCCTACATCAAAATGTGACCACCGCCTCTGGATCTTGAAACCGATCAACATATTATAGAGACTAGTAAATCAGTTTGTGTAATTTCCTATGAAAAACAACTATTGACTTCTTGATTGAACAAATTACAAATTGGTCACACTAACTTCCCGATGTAATAGTGATATAGAGTATGACTAGTACCTTCTCACAACCTAGATTAGTATATAAGTACATAACCTACTCCTATTAGTATGAACTATTAGCATAGATAAGATTACTCTCGTTAGTTTTCTGCATCATACATGGACAAGAGTATAAAACACTAGCATGGTTAGTTTATCATTAATGAGTAATAAATCTACTAGCATAATAGATATATGGAAAACCAATTTAAGAACTATGTGAACTGAATCATAAATTACTAATGATAGGGTATACTAACCCTTTTTGAAATGTATACATATTATACATCATGTGTAGAAACAATACCCTATTCCATAATCAACCAACTACAACAATGTCAATCGTATAGTTTGATACGTTGGTGATACATTGGTCTGTTCATGAAATTTAGACCTGTATATATGATGTAACTTATTAATACAAAATGTACTAATAAATTATATTAATCTAAATTAGTTTTTAGTAGTGAATATGCTCTTTAAGTCAGAATACATGCACACACACATACATACACACATATTTTAAGAGTTATAAACATAAACAATTGATTGTGGAAATCACTTTACATTATTTTCATATTCTTAAACTATAATGAAATTCATATACTCTGATAGATCTAGAGAAATATTACTTATTTACAAAAATATAAGTATTTGTAATTGAGATTTATCTATGTATGTAAACATTATTTTTGAAACCTACACGGATGACTTGAGCATATACTAAAAATAAAATATAATATAATGACATCATGAGATCATAATCACATGTGACTTGGTTATTAATTTAGGAGAATAAGAAAGTATCACAATAACACTATTATATGAAAAATTAACCATGTGAAATACACTTGAACGAATTCTAAACCAATATTAACCTACTTCTCTCTACATTGTAGATCCATTGTGAACAAACATTGGAGCTAATACATGCATTTTGAACTTTGTTGCCTTTGGATTCAAGGTACAAAATTACTATTGGTTTGGAAAGTTTATTTCCCTCCTGAAGCCATGCTTAATAGATAGGTTGATGGGTTGAATTTGTTTTGAAACCCTAGACTTTCTATTGAAAAGCCTCCAACATTTGTATTGCTAGAATAGTAGCACATTGTTTAAATGTCAAAAAAGGTAGGGTGGTTCCCATTAGTTTATTGAAATTATGCTTCCAAAACTCTACACATAGAAATTGCATAAGGTCTCTCAGTATAATTGGAAACTCAGTTGGTATATTGTCATTCTTTGTAGGAGAGAACACATGGATTCCCAAAAAAACAAACATTGACATGTGATATATATTTCAAAATTCAAATTACTAGTCTTGAATTTTATATTTAATCACACATGAATTTTATATTTTTTGGTGAGACAAGCTCCTTTGTATTACTATTTTTGCTTTTGACTTTACAATGCAGCACACAGCTCCACAAGATAGTACAAACAAAAAGGAATCCAAAGAAGACTCAAAAAATAACAAACTCAAAGGGGCCAAACTCCTCTGTCTTGAACGGAAGGAGAAACCCTATGAGATAGCTTCAGAAGAGGAAAATCATCAAATCCTGACCATACTAAAAGCAACATGATGTACAAACAACCTGGAAGGTTCAGAACCATCATATGTATACAAACAACATGATGTACTGATCTTCATCAATGAACAAGCTCTTGTATTTAGAAATACTAGACATACCCACACTCAACAAAATATCATACAACTCCTTGTGCAAACAAGAGTCATCACCAACCCATTTCCCATTAGTGATGAAATGACTTAGCTTATAGTTAGCAGGGAATCCCAACCTTATGGTACTTTGTCTATGAAGCTTATCCATAAGAAGAATACCACCTAATCTAGGGGTCACCCCACAAGGAGATATCTTTCCCATTGCCAACTTCAAATTTGATAAACTTATTCAGAACCTCTTTGTCCCTAATAATTCTATTCAGATGCCAAGAAAACATTATGTTCTCACTTACTAACCAAAAGGAACTTGTGTTAATGAATCCGCCTTCCTAGATTTATTCCAAGCTTAATAGATGAGAACAGGTTTTGTCATCTCTCTAATAGACTTGATACCAAGCTCACCTTCCTCCTTATGTTTGTTTATTGTCTCCCATTTAATAAGATGAACTTTAGCTTTATCTTCAGAAGATCCCCAGATAAAATCCCTAGTGATCTTCTCAATCTCATCGATAACAGAACATGACAAAGCAAAAGAAGTAGTTCAAAACAAATGAATAGTCAATAGAGTAGATTGCACAAGCTATGTCCTACCACCCATAGAGAGTTGCTTGGCTTTCCAACCCTCAAGTCTACTGTTGACTTTATCTATGAGGGGACTACAATATTTCTTTGATAGATTACCAACAAAGAGAGGAATTCCAAGATACTTTTGTCACAAGTTACCTTCATCAATACTCAGAATATCACAAATAAAGTTCTTATCAGCACCAACACTAAATAAAACAAAATTTATCACAGTTTACTTCCAATCTAGTAATATCATAGAAATAATAAAGAATACCCTTCAGAGTTCTAGCATTCTTCACATTAGCTTCCAAGAAAACCATGACATGGTCAACAAATATAAGGCCAGGCACCTTCATATTCATAGAAGTCTCCAAATGATCAACTCTCCAGTTTTCCACTACTTTACTAATAAATTGAGAGAAAATTTGCATAATCATAACAAAGAGATAAGGATCCAAAGGGTCTCCTTATCTAAGACCATTGCTAGGTTTGAAGGACTTCGATGGCTTTCCATTAAATAGAATTTCATAAGAGATAGTAGAAAAAATTTTTCTGAGCCAAACAATCCAGCACACAAGAAATCCCATAAGAATGATAGTATTAAAAATGTCTTCCCAAGAAACTAAATTATAAGCTTTAGAAATATCATGCTCAAGACACTTCTTGTGTTTACCTTCCTTCCCATTGAAATCATGGGTTAAATCATTAGACAGAAAAATATCATCACAAAAACTTCTACCTTGAATAAAAGCACATTGATTCATTCTAATAATAGAGGACAAGATGGATAAAAGTCTTTTTCTCATAATCTTCATGATGACTTTAATCACAACATTACAAAGTGCAATAGGTATCCAATTCTTCATCAAATGAGAATCTTTGGACTTGTAAATAAGAGTAATGAAAGTCCTATTAGATTCTTTAAAGATCCTCCCTGTCCTAAAATAATGCAAAATAGCTCCAACTACATCAGTTCTAACAATGCTCCAACAAGATTTGAAAAGGTCACCATTGAACCCATCAGGGTCAGGATACTTGCCAGGATTCAATTTTTTATCACATCATCGATCTCCCCAAGCATATCAACTCTATCTAAAGACAACCTATGAACTTCATACAAAACAACAAAGTTCAAATCCTCCACCTTTGCAATATTCATCTAATGCCCACAATTGAAGATGTAATAATAATACTTCACAACATAGTCCCCAATCTCCTCCTACTTCATAGTAATAGATCCATCAATGTCAATAGCTTCAATGTGATTAACCTATCATCTCACTGTAATAGTTGAATAAAAGAACTTAGTATTAGAGTCCCTTCCTTAAGCCAATGAACCCTAGACTTTTGTCTCATAATGAATTCTTCTGCCTTAAGAGCTAAATTAGCCTCTTTTTTGTAGATAACAACCATTCTTTGTCACTCAGCATTATTCAAATTCCTATCAAGGTCACTCTGAGCATCCAGGGCTTTCCTCTTGCAAATCATGGCATTAGCAAATAGATTACCAATAGAAAATTTATTCCACTTAGACAAATTATCTCTCGAACTCCTCATCTTCTCATAAATAATGAATGTAGGCGAACCTTGCCTATTCAGAGACCATCCTATGACAACCTTGTCTTGAAAATCATCCCTTTCCATCCAAAAATTGATAAACCTGAAAGGAGCAAAAAATTTCCTGCTATCCCTAGTCTAAAAACTCATGATTTTATGTTCACTCATAGTATTAGAAATAAGGAATCCTTCAAACTGAGAAAAAGTATTCATAAAATCACAATTATAATTGATCCTATCAATGAGAGAAGTAACAAACTTATCCCCCTCCTGATGGTTGTCCCAAGGGGATGTTGGACCATTCAGACTCAAACCAAACAAGATGAAATTCAGAGTAAAATGATTAAAGTCCTCCATAGACTTTCTTGAAGGAGGATCCTTCCCCAACTTTTCACTCTCCTTTCTTACAGAATTAAAATCTCCCATAATTAACAAGGGGCTACACATACCACTATGAATAAGATCCAAATTGTCCTAGAGTTTACTTCTATCATAATCTCCATTATGGCCATACACAACAAGGAATTGTTACCAATCCGAACACATGAATGCACATGTTGATCAGATTCCCCTAACTTCTTAATGCCACAATAATCTTCCTTCCACAAAATCATGACTTTTCCTAATCCATGAGTGATTAGAATCCAAGAGTAGTCAGGTAAAAACCTGCTCATAAAATTTTGATGCTTCCTAACTCTGACTTTAGTCTCATTGAGTATCACTAACTGAGGATTTAAACACATTATTTCTTCTTGAACTTTAGGAACCTTAATGTTAACACCCCTAACGTTCCAGGATATGATTTTAAGATTGATGTCAACATTAGAAATAAGCCCAATACTTCACTCGTTTTTTGCTTAAACTGACCATTTGCATTCCTAGTTCTCTCCACCTCTTCCCCTATATTCTTGAACCCATTGATTAGAGAAGCAAGATCAGGGGAACAACTAGGATTCTTGTTCTTATTCCTTCTTGTTTTCCTTGGAATAATGAAGCTGTCTGACTTATGACTCAGTCGAACAACTTTAGATGTATCAACAAATTTTGTGGGTGGGGGGTAACCAGATCAACAATAATAGAGTCACAACTATACTTCACCCCATCATTAACTGATTCAAAAATATCACTAGCACCATTTAATTCCTCCATTGTAGACTCTACTTCAGAGTTCTCAGCAGCAGTCACAAACTCGGCATCAGTATCAAGGACATTAACACGTTCACCAACAGCAAATCCATTACATGCATTGCTAACAACATTGACTTCAATGTTCATCTCTATACTATCAGTAACACATGATTTCTTAACAACCCAAACCATCTTAGGTTTTGGAACTTCTGCTACCTTACAATCACCTTGTCCAAAATGATTGCATATAGGGCAGGGCTTCAGCCTCCACTCATATTCAAAAAGAATTTTCTATTGTTCTCCATTTTCACTAGCTACCTCCAAGAACTCAGGAAAAGATGAGTCGGCCTTAATCAAAACTTGCATCCTGCAAACTCAAGCCTTTTCAACTCATGAGTGAGCCTATCAGTATGCAGTGGATGACCAAGATAGGATCCAATTCTTGCGAGCATATTATTCTCCCACAATTCAAGAGGTAACTCATGTATCCTCATCTAGACATGGACTTCTGTCATCTTCAGTTTGGTAAATGTTTGCCCTGGACGCCCTTTCATCAATACCATTGGTTTGTCCATGATGAAATAGGCACCTCCATCCAAAATCTTCTCCAAATCCTCTAGATTAGAAAAATAGATTAGAAAGAATCCCCACCCCAGGTTCATCACTTCTAAGGAACCCTTAAGAATCTAGATCTAAGAATGGTATCTTTCCAACATAGGGAGATGGGGTCTAAAACCCATTACGTAACTGGCTAGATTGACTCCATCTCTCAGCATTCTAAAGTGCTTCCTCCTTTGGATGGATGAGATTCAACCCCTTAACTTCAATATCAACCTTCCTTAACTTTAATATCAACCTTCTCCATGGAAGTTTCTCCTTGAATCTTCTTATAGAACAGATCTTCCCAGGTATAAGAATGAGAGTGAGGTGACATGACTTTTTTATTGAAACCTACTAACATTGAGAACCCTTGTTCTATTTAATACTTACCTATATGATTCAATTCCTTACATATTATCATTGAAAATTCTTAGCATATAGTTTCATACTTATTAGTTTCCATATAAGGCTTTGAACAGGTCATTTAACCGACCCACCCTTTTCTATTTTGGTCTATGTGTAGATGTATTACCTATTGGAATTCATGTACATGTGATCAAAAGAAGAGTTATAAGAGTTATGTGAGAGAATTCCTCTTTTGATGCAAGAACTCTGGATAGGTTTGTAGTTTCCATGTATATGTAGTTTAAGATTCAACGTACTCTTATTTATGTATGATAGTATTGTTGATATGAAATGAATTTATGTGAAAACTTTGACCGCAAAGATTGGGTTTCTAAAATGATTTTCCTTTTTACTAAAAAAAGCAATCAAGGCATATGTAAGTTATGGTTAATATTTGGACTTGACTAGATGTTTAGTGTATGCATTATATATTTGATATCATGTTATTATGTCGGTCTTGTTGGATGTAGATTTTCTCCTTAGTGGCCTTTCTTAAAAGGAAGTTTCACCATAATATTCCTGATTATAATTTGTAAGGGAATTTTTTTACTAAACTTGGAAATTACTGTATCTTTTGTTGAACTTAGGGTATTGAAGAAGGTTGTACCAAAACATAAAAACTAATGTCAACCATGAGGAAGTGTTCATAGGTTTAGCTTTTGAATATGAAGTAGTAGATATGAATGAGAGTGTTTTATTGTTATACCCTAAGTTGTATTGCTTACATTTTGAAGGTTGTTTTGTTTTTTTGAACTCATGTGGGTTTTAAGAGATTTTCCAATAATGATCATGTAGAGCATGAGTGGTGGTGGTCTAGGGTTTTTGTGCCCATCATGAAGATAAAGAAGACCTTAGGCAAGCTCAAGCTATATCAATGGGCTCATCTAGTATCCAATTATTATATTCTGGTAGACTATAGATTGTGTGTAGCCCTTATGGTTCCAAAAAACTCATCATGCACAAATTATGGAGGCTGGTGATGCTTTTCGTGCAAGGTTTCCTCTCATACACTGCATTATATATATAGTTACAAATGTGAGAAGACAAGCCTCTTACATAGATGTGGTTACTATTGTTTCCAGAGAGTACAATGTGATTGCTATCAACGTAGATCATCTAAACTTGTTGCTCAAACCTTACAATATCATACTCTCAAACATTGGTGGACCTCCCACTCTTTATGTGAAAGAAAAGGCCATGGAATATGAATTGAAGTTGTGGTGTTTTACTCTTTTTGTCAAGCTCCTATCCAAAGAAGTGTTCTTCATGATACTCGAATACATCATTAAACTCATGTGGAGACCTTCAATGGGTTTTAACCTCATGGATCTTGAAAATAATTATTTACTCATCTGAATGTACAAAGATAGGATTGTTTAATATCTCTCATAGATGGCTTGTTTCCAATGTTTGTCTCTTATCTAGTTGTTAATCTTTGGGACCCCTTCTTCTCCTCTGATGTGGTGGTTCTAGTGCATCACTCGGATCAGAACTCCTACACTTCCTCTATATCTCTATCAAGAGAATTTCATTAATAGGTGGATGACCGAATTGGGAAGACTATTGAGGTCGGTGTAAACACCCAGTTCAGGAAGTGAGAAATATTTGTTTGGATTGTGGTTTAAGTGTACAATAACAAGCTAATATTGTCTATCTTCATTGAGTGATATATCTACATGAGTATGAAACGTTCCATATATATGCCTTCATTGTGGTAAAGTGGGTCATAATGATGACAAATGAATGTAGACTCTAATCACTATATATACATAGCAATCACATAACTAACAAACCCAATCCCTAGTTATGGATAATTTCACCCTTGCAATTTATTCTCAACTGTTGCAAAGGAAGTTGAGGAAATGTCATTAGCAACAGGGATAAAGAAATGACAATCTAAGTAATATATATGCCAATTTAGGAGAGGAAGAATAAGTACAACATATGATGAATGTTGTCTAAGTTGCAAGAAACATCACTAAAGGAATTGATTGGAATAAAAGGAAAAAGAACTTCACAAAAAAATAAATAATCTTATAATACTTTCCCTAGAATCGCATTAAGTCCAACAAACGTGTGAAATCAAGCTTCAATGAATGTGTAGCACTCAAATGAAAACATTAATCATTTCTTATTGGGTGGAAAAGTGAGTGATCACATTGCAATACATCTTGCATGTAATGAGTTGATAAATGGAAGTGGATATGTAAAACCTTTTGTAAACAACCCCTCTATTGACTTACCTTTGACCTAGGAATCACCAACAAATTGGAATTTCCAACCAAAATATCTTTGTTAGGATTCATATTTGTAACTTTAAAAAGTGGTGTTTTCTAATTATCCCAATACTTCATCCTTGAGGAATAAAGGTAAGAAAATGCGTCAAGAGTTGTTTGATATGGAGGTTGTAACTGAGGAAAGGAGGACGGTTAATTCTTTCATGATTTAATTCATGAATCTCATTGCATGGAACATCTAGGGTATTTGCAGATCAAATTCCAAAAGGCCATTGAAAGATATAGTTTTGTATTATAAACTTGATCTAGTTGCCATTTTTGAACCACAAGCTAGTGGTGTCAGAGCCACCCATTGTCAACCGTACTTTGGGTTTTAATACAACACATCATGTTGAATCCTCTAGTTTTGGTGGAATTTGGATGTTGTGGAGAGATTATAGAAGTATTTTTCTCTTGTCAAGTTGTTAATTTACAACAATCTAAATAACAATATGCTTACTCCATTTGTTTCCTATGTCACTTCTCAAATTTAACATCACATGTTATGGAGACGTCTTTGTAATATAGATAGTTTTTGTTCTCTTCCCTAAATAGTAATTGGTGACTTCAACACCTATCTTCACCCGCATGAGAAGATTTGGAAGTAGTGTTCACTACTCTAGTAGCTATAATGAGTTTTGGATGTTGTGGATTCCTCCTATCTCATGGATCTTGGATGGAGTGATCCTCTTCTAACCTTAAAATATAAATTCTACAAGTTAGGCTCTATCATGTGGTCTAGAGTCAAAATTGGAATGATGCCTACCCTAATGGCAAGGTAATGGTTCTAGCTCATATTTATTCTGATAATTCTCCTCTACTAATTATCCCACATCTAAATAGATTGAAACCTTCTTACCATTTCAAAACAAATGCTTCCTAATAAGAAAATTCTTCCTTCGATGATATAATTAACAACAGTTGATTTATGATCTTAACTTTAGTCTAGTAGCCTCATTATTCATGAAGTAAGCTAATGTTTGGGACTATTCTGAGCAGAAAACATCTCGTTGGAAAAAATATTTTCTTCTTACCTATATTAATATACTTCAACTATAGTTTGCCATTAGCTATGATCTTGGCACTAATGACACAATCATTGAGCTTTAATAAGAATATACTAATGTTTTATGAGAAGAAGAGATTACTCTAAGATTAAGAAAACATGTTTTAATTGGATTCAGATGGGTGATGACATCGACAATTATTTTCACTCCTCAATTAAGAAGAGACATTGGAAAAACAAAACCACAATGATGATGAATGAGGATGAAGAATGGATTGGAGACCCTAAAGCACTCAAAGTACTTGTACAAAATCATTACAAAGTTATTTTTACCACATCTCATACTACTTAGAGATCTATGAACTAAGCCAACTTTTTTGGGAGTTTTCCTATGATTAGACATGATTCTATCATTTCTCCACATATGATTCCCAAGGGAAGGAAGATACTTAAAGTTCATAACATGATCGCACATTGGCCAGTTGACATTGATACCTTCTTCCTCTACCAGAATTGGATCCATGTTAAAAATTACTATCAATCGTTCCATTCAGAACCTCTTCAAAAGGTCATAATCTCAATGATGAGAAGGTAAATTATACCATCATCTTATTCTTAAGAAGTCTCATACTGAAAGCTTGTCATTTCAACATATAGATCTATAGATATTTTCCTTAAAGTTGTCTCTAGCTAGGATCATTGTTGATAGGATAAAATCTTTCCTCAACAATTGTATTTCTCCTATTTAAAGTAGTTTCATTATATAAAAGAATTTTTTTGATAATGTTACTCTTGTACAAGAAATAATTCACTTAATGAGAAGTAAATCTTGTAAGAAACCTATAATTGCAATGAAACTTGATCTTTCTAAAGTTCGTGACAAGATGAGTTGGAAGTATATCCATGACACCCTGACATGTACTTCATTGCATCTCATATCTCTGTAATTATCAAGGATATTATATCCTATAGCCATATTTTTATTGCTTGGAATGGAGAGTTTCTAGCACCTTTCAAACTTTCTTGGGGTGTTAGGAAAGATGATCCATATTCACCTTATGTTTTTGTTCTTTGTTTGGATCAACTCATTCAGTTAATATCTCAAGAGGATCTCAATAAAAAATGGAAACATATCCTCATATATAGAAAAACTTGCTTTCACCCATGTTTCCTTTTCCAACAATATCATTCTCTTTGGGACCCATACATAGTTATGATAAACTACCTCAAGTTGTTTAAGAAGACTTCTTCAAAAATTTTCTAAAGAGAAATATCTTTTTTTCATATCATCTAATACTCCTTTTTCTATTCAAAAGAGAATAAATCAATTGGCATGCATTCCTAAGAAAACTCGAGTCATTATATTGGTCTACATATTATCCATGTATGAGTTTGAAAATCTACCTATTTTGATGTAGTGTTGAAGATCTGCAACAAAACCAAATTTTGAGTGCATCATTTCTCTATGCATGTATCACCTTGGTTAAGTCATGTTTCACTGCCATTCCAACCTATACTATGAAAACTGCCAAACATCTTGATGCAACATGTGATTAAAATGATCAACAATTCTGAAAATTCCTTTGGAGTGGAAGTAATGAAATATCAAAGAGAAATTTGGTTGCTTGGGAGAAATTTATTGCTCCAAGCAGTAAAGGTGGTCGAACGTTAGAACAATACATATCTACTCATGAAATATAGTTAGTATTTGGGAGGAAAAGAGAACTTTATTGGAGAGAACTTACAGAAGGGAAATATCATAACTCTAGAGGACTTTGTTGACTTGAGAGTTATACATTGCTCATATTTTACTAATGACTTAACCATTTCATTCCTATGTATCTAATATGTTTGTTCAAGATTGATTTCAGGCTTTAGGTGCATGAAAAGGATCAAATTAAACAAGCCCTAGCTTGTTCAAGTTCAAGTCAAAAGCAATGCAAGTGTGCGTTTTGGGAAATCACTCTTAATGAACTTAGATGATTTTTGTAATCACTTGTATTGATGATAAGACTTGTAACTAAGATGCGAAAAAATCAGGGACACTTAATTCCAAGGTTTGATAACTCAAATGTCAATTTTGAAAATTTGTCACAGGCTATTCATCGGTCGAGTTTCCAACTCAACCGATCCAGTGATGGATTTTTTGAAGAGACCAAATGGTTGAGTTGCACACTCATAGAACTTGACTGACTGACTCACTAAGCAAAACTAATTTTAGCTCATTGGTCGAGTTTCCCAGGACAAACTTGACCGATAGTTTGAAAATTGTCTTTTTCATTTAGTGGATCACTCGAGTTACCTTTATTAGAACTCGACCGAATGTACTGTATCAAAAACATTGAAAAAGTGATTATAACCATTGGTGAGTTGTTTTGAGCAAGAATAGATCCGTTGCAACTTGGAAAATGGTAATATTTTTCCCTTAAGTGATCCCACACTCAAGGGGACACCCCCATCTATAAATAGGACCCCTTAGACTTCATTCCAAGTTTGCTAATTCATGCTATTCTAAGTCCTTTCTATAGTTGAGTGTGTTGCAACTCCTTGAGCCCCTTTCTCTCTCTTATTTACACAACAGTTTGTGATTATGATTGAGTTAGGCCAGTTGTAAGAGAGCTACTTCCTTGTTCTTGTAAAGATCTCATTCCATTTCATCTTCCCTACCCCTTTCCTCAAAGAAGAAAAGGTGAAGCAAGATACTCTGAGTGAATTTGGAGCTATTGTCGTTCTTCTTCAAGGTTGAAGAAGAGGTGAAGATCTTCTCCAGGTGAAGGAGAAGGCAAAGGCTAAATATCCAAGAAGAGTGGGTAATTCCTTGAAGGTTGAAGACTTGTGCAAGGAAGGTAAGTCCTTGGAAGAAGGCGGAAGACTCTTACAAAGTGGGTAAGTCCTTGGTAAGGTTGAAGACACTTTATGTTGGATAGGTAAGTCCTTTGGTTGGTCTTGTGTTTGTAACTCTTATTGGTGAATATATAGAGGAAAGCACTTGCAAAGTCCTAAAGGTAGACCTCTCTAGGTAGTGGATTGACTCTCTCCTAGTTTGGTGAGTGGAACCACTCTAAACAACCTTGTCCAAGTGTTTGTTTCATTTTCTCTCATCCTTGCTATGCTTGTTAGTTAGGACTTCAAATTGCACATAAGCTATTGGTTTTGATTGTTATAATTGAAGGTATAATCTATCTTGTGAGAAATTTTGAAGCTCTATTCAACCCCCCATCTAGAGCCCTAGATCCAACAAGTGATATCATAGCTAAGGATCTTCTCCAACAATCTCCCATGAGACAAAAAGATGGGCGATAACCTACTTGGTTCACTTAACCTAGAGGGAGGATTCTCCATGCGTCCTCTGGTCTTTGACGACACCAACTTCTTCTATTAGAAGAGGCGCATGCAATGTTACATTCAAGGCATGAACTTTGACATGTGGAAGGTGATGGTCACACCAGATATTGAAACATGGAGTGAAGTTGCACTTAAAGAAGCCCAACTCAATTTCAAAGCCATAAGTATCCTCTATGCATCCCTTACCCTAACGGAGTTCAACCACATCTTATCTTGGGACACCATCTACAAGATTTGGGACAAATTGTGCATCACTTATGAGGGAACAAAGCAATTGAAGGAGGCTAAGATCTACATGTTGAATAAACTTCTAGAGAACTTCAAGATGGGTAAGAAAGAAGGGATTGTGGAGATGTACTCTAGGCTCAATGTCATCATCAATGGCCTAGCTACTTTTGACAACACTTTGGATAGAGGTGTAATCAACTCCAAGATCTTGAGGACTCTACCAAAGAGATGGGACTCAAAGGTGACCTCCATTGAAGAAGTGAGGAGCCTTGGTGACATCCCAACCAAAGAGCTCATTGGCAACCTCTAAGCTCATTTGCCAAGGCTTGACAAGCAAGACGAGAAGGAAGACAAGAAGATTAAAGATAGTGATTTCAAAGAACAAGTGAAGGTAGTCATCCTTTAGCAACAACTTGCTTGACAAACTTCTCCTTCCTCCTCTAGTGAAGATGATGGCCCAATTGAGCATGGAGCCAACTACATCAAGGGAAAGCACTTCAAGGAAAAAACAGCCTCCTCCTCTACTCCTAGATGCTACAAGTGTGGACAAAGGGGACACTATAAGGGTGAATGTACCAAGTTAAGAAAGTCACACCACAAGGACAACTCTAAGAAGGAGGAAGAGTATAAGAAGGAGAGCAAGTACACGAGGAAGGATAAGAAGGATAAAAGACACAAGAAAGCAGCTCGTGCAGTTTGGGAAGCTTCATCCTCAAGTAGATCAAGCTCCAAAGAAGATGGAGAGTGCCACCTTGCACTCATGGCATCTACTAGTGAAGAAATTGGTGAGGTAAGTGAGGTAAGCTTGCATGATTTAACTAAGGAACCTATTATTGATATGCTTGTTTCTACCCGTTCTTCTTTTACTAAGTGTAAATCTAAAAGGAAAAGGTTAGGAAAAATTATTGATGCTTTGTATGATAAACTTGAAATTCTTTAGCTTAATGAGAAAACTTATCTTGAGAGAATTGAAACTTGCAAGTCCAATATCTTGATCTTGAGCTCCAATACAATGGATTTGAGGTAGAGAATGGTGTCTATCTTAAGAACATTTAAACTCTTAAGGGAGATAACCAAAAGTGCCTAAAGGAGCTTGAAACTCTTAAAACTGAAAATGTTGAATTTAAGATTCTTGTTGATGCTCGTAAGGATGAAAGAGATGTTTATCTTAAGGAAATTCAAGTGCTTAAATATGAAAATACTAGGTTGTCTGGTCAAGTTAATGATTTATCTTCTAGACCTATCTTGCCTAGCAATGATATTGCCTCTATTTCTCTTGAGAAAGATTCTTATATGACTAAAGCTCTCTATCTAGAGGCCAAACTTGTTCATGATAGAGATGATATTACTATTTTGTCTTCTACTATCATATCTCTTAATGATGATTATCATAGACTAAGGGCCTCTCTACAGAAATTACTCAAAGAGAAAAACTCCCTCAAATGAAATCCTTGACCATTGTACCAAACAAAGTGGTACTCGTGGTTTGGGATTTGTAGGGGGAGCACCAAAAGGCAAGAGATAAGCCAAAGGTAAGAAAAATAGCAAGTAGGCCTCTTTCTTTCTTGGAGAGCCGTCTAGCACTAAGAATCCTATGGTTTGTTCTTGTTGCAAGTGTGATGATCATTACTCTACTTATTGTCCTTACAAGCATAAGGAGACCAACCCAAAGATGAAATGTGTCCCCAAGCTAACTCCGCATCCCAAAGTTTGAGTTGGGAACCGGCACTATCCTTTCTTGCAGGAAAAAGGAAGATGGATTGTTGATAGTGGTTGCACCAAGCATATGACAGGTGATATAAGCCATTTCAACAACTCCACCAAAAAGAAAGGAGGTTTAGTTACCTTTGGGGACAACAAGAAAGGTGAGATCAAAGGTGAGGGTGATGTAGGTGAATCCTTATGTATCAAGAATGTTCTTTTTGTGGATGGCCTACATCACAATTTAATGAGTGTAAGTCAATTATGTCATAATGTTTGCCTTGTGCTATTTACTTCTTTTGAATGCTTGATTCTAGATTCCCTCACCTATCAACTTATATATAAGGGAACTAGAAGTGGTAATATTTATGTTATTGTTCTTGACTCTATTAAGCATGTTATTGGTAGATTCCTAGTAGTCAACTTGAATGATATTTATCTTTGGCATCGTCGACTTGGTCATGTAAATATGCATCAGTTGAAGAAGTTGAGCAAAAAGGACTTGATCAAGGACTTCCCAAATCGGATTTTGAAAAGGATGAGGAATGCCAACCTTGTACCCAAGGAAAGCAAACTAAGTCCTCCTTCAAATCCAAAGGATTCCTTAGTACCAAGAGAGCTCTTAAACTTCTTTACATTGTCCTATTTGGACCATTAAGAACTCAATCACTTTGTGGTTCCAAGTATTGCCTTGATATTGTCAATGGTTTCTCAAGATATACTTGGACCTTCTTTCTCATTTCTAAGAGTGATATGCTTGGTGTTTTCTGGAGATTTTGTAAATGAGTTGAGAATGAAGCTTCTTTCCGCACCGTCTCTATCCATAGTGATCATGGGGAGAATTTAAAAATGATATTTTTGAATGTTTTTGACTAGGATCTGGTTATGCACATAACTTCTCTTCACCTTGAACACCTCACCAAAATGGGGTTGTAGAGAGGAAGAATAGGTAACTATAGGAGATGGCTAGGATCATGCTTTAGAGTTTGACACTCCAAAGAAGTTTTGGGTTGAAGTCGTCAGTACCTCATGTTTTGTACAAAACTGGGTCTTTACACATCCTTCTTTAAAGAAAACCCCCTATTAGCTATGACATGGTAGGAAGACTTCTATAAAGTATTTCCATGTTTTTGGATGTCCTTGTTTTGTTTTGAATATCAAAGATTCTCTCGACAAGTTTGATCCAAATCTTATAAGGCTTTCTTTCTTGGCTATAACACTACTAGCAAGGCTTATAGAATATTTAATATTGATCTTGCTAAAGTCAACGAATTTATAAATGTTAAGTTTATTGAGACTAACCCCTCTACTCTCAAAGATATTATTCCAAATGATGATGTTACAAGTGAAGTAATTACAAAATTAAAAGAGCTCAACATTACCCAAAAGGGAAAAGAGGTAGTCACTCAAGAAGAAGAGAAGAAGGATCCAACTCCCCAATTTGCAAAGAATCATTCAAAAGAGTTGATTTTAGGTGATCCGTTTGAAAGAGCGAAGATGCGGGATGGATTCAACAAAGAAAAAGCCAACAATGCCTTCATCTCACAACTCGAGCCAAAAAACATCAAGGAAGCTCTTCGGGATGATGAGTGGATCCTAGCTATGCAAGAAGAGTTGGAGAAATTTGAAAAGAACAAAGTATGGACCCTAGTGCCAAGACCAAGTGATAGAAAGATCATTGGCACCAAGTGGGTCTACTACAACAAGCTTGATGAAAGCAGCATAGTGGTTAGGAACAAAGCAAGGTTAGTGGCTTAAGGTTACAATCAACATTAAGGTATAGATTTTGATGAAACATATGCACCTATAGCTAGACTTGAGTCCATGTGTATGTTACTTTCTTTTGCTAGTTATAAACACTTTCTTATGTATCAATGGATGTTAAAAGTGCATTTTTGAATGGTACAATTGAGGAGGAAGTGTATGTTGCACAACCCCCGGGCATTGAATAAGATAGTTTACCAAACCATGTTTATTTGTTGTGAAAATCTCTCTATGGACTCAAACAAACACCTAGAGCTTGGTATGAGAAATTAAAGAACTTTTTGTTAGATCATGGGTATATCATGGGAAAAGTGGATTCTACTTTATTTCTAAAGCATACTTCTAACAAATTTCTTATCATTCAAATATATGTTGATGATATCAATTTTGGCGGAACTAAACTTGATCTTTGCAAAGAATTTAGTGATCATATGCGGACTGAATTTGAAATGGGTATGATGGGTGATCTCGTGTTCTTCCTCGTCTTTCAAATCAAGCAAACTAAAGATGGGAACATCATCAACCAAGGCAAGTAAACAAGTGAACTACTTAAGCGGTTTGGGATGGAGAACACCAAGTCGATGGACACACCCATCTCAAAGACCACCAAACTTGACAAAGATGAAGATGGTGAGAAGGTACATGAGAAGCTCTATAGAGGTATGATCAGAAGTTTACTTTACTTAACTGCCTCTAGACCTGAAATAATGTTTAGTGTTGGATTGTGTGCTTGCTTTCAATCAAATCCTAAGAAATCACATCTTATAGTTGTTAAGAGGATTTTAAGGTACTTAGCCAAAATCCAAAATTTTGGACTATGGTATCCCAAGTCAAGGGATTTTACTCTTACTACCTATAGTGACACGGATTAAACAGGATGCTTGACTGATAGAAAGTGCACAAGTGGCACTTGCTTTCTCCTAGGACTATGTTTGGTGTCTTGGTTCTCCAAGAAATAGAGAACAGTGGCATTATCAACCATCAAGGCTGAATACATTATAGCTAGGAGTTATTGTGCCCAGGTCCTATGGATGAAGCAAATGCTCTAATACGTTAACATTCACTTTGATGCTTCTCCTATCTATTGTGATAATACTAGTGCAAGTAACCTATCATATAATCCTATATTGCATAGTACGGCTAAGCATATAGAGGTTCACCATAATTTTCTTCATGATCACATTGCCAAAAAGGATATCTATATCACGCATGTGGACACAGAAAATCAGTTGGCAGACATTTTCACTAAACCTCTAGCTAGAGAGAAATTTAACTTTATTAGATCTCAACTGTTCATAGCTGCTTTGAATGAATTTGATATGCCATCTAGCTAGTTGTCATCTATCATATATGCTTTGTATATGTTTTGATCACCATTTCTTTCTTATTTGCTAAAAATTAGTTTTCATGTTCCTTTTTTTGCAAATGCTTGTTTTATCGCAAAATAGTACCCAATGATGAGTAATATGTGCCTAAGTATGTTTAAATGAAAAATGGACTTGAAAAATAAATTTAATTAACACTCTAATGTATAGAAATTAGAATTTCTAAAGTTGGTTCAGGTTCACCATCGGTCGAGTTCCCAACACGAACGATAAGAGGCCGAGAGGTTTTATAAAGAGCCTATTGGTCGAGTATCCGAGTCACATAATTTGACCGATGGTTGGGTTGGAGCAAACTTAAGATAGGTTCGGCCGACTATTCTCCCTCTCAACTAGAGAAAAGTGACTGATCCAACCTCTAGATCCCTCGAGCTCTCAACCCTAGCCTCGACCTTCCTCTCCCTAGCCCTAGTTCGAGCTAGATCGACCTTCCTTGACCTCTTTCCCATCAACCCTAGGTGTGTGAATGAGTTTCGGTGATGTTTCTCTAGCTTTTTCTCTCTCCATCCTCTCCATTTTAGCTCCATGGCGTCCAATAGCAGGAAGAGGGCCACCCCAGCTAATGCACCTTCATCTTCGTCCAACTCTTACTTGATTCCCTTTGATGACACTCTCTTCGTCTCAAATGAGGCTCTAAATAGGTACAAGGAGCTCCTTCCTAGGAACCCTTTTCCTTTTCATGCCCTATTTGAGCCACTTCCACAAAGACAAGAGGTCATAGGTCAAGTAGCGGAGTTGTTATATGACCACCATCTCTTAGCCTTGGGCATTGAACGTGTGTGCTATAACAATTCCATCGCAAGCACCAAATCTGTTCACGAATTCTATGCAAATTCACATTGGAATTAAAACACCCTCATACCCCCACCCAATACTCAAGTAGTCCCCACATCTATGATAGCCGGGAAGAAATTCCAAGTCTCCGAGGATACCTTAAACATCTTCTTTTTGGGTACTGAAGTGACTGACACCTCACATAAGGACTATCCCGGGTATTTTGACCTAGTTGAGCCTGAGGCCTTCTATAAGAAGTATGATCTTACTCTCCCTGATATTCATAAGTTCTTGAAGAAGCCTCAATTCCCATATAGGAATAATTGCACCCTTCCCTCCTCTTCTTGGACCTCAAGAGATGCATACTTTCCTTAGTTGTTAACTGCAATATTCATCCAAGGAAAAATCATATTGAAATTGCAGAAAACATTGTGGTAATTATGTACTGTCTCTTGAAGAACATAGGAGTCAAGTAGGTGAGAAATGATCTCCATCATATGACCTGCTTTGACTCAGGAAAGAACACCCGTGGCACCCACCCACCCTATTCAACCCTGAAATGTGGTCTATTCCAGCTTTCCACTGACAAATATCTTTTCCATGACCTTCACTACTAACCTTTCCGGAAAGGAGTTTGCATCAGTGAGACCACACTTCAGAAGTCCATGCCCATCCTATCCTCTTCCACACATGGTGCCTCTACCTATGTATCTACCCGAGCACCTCCACCACCTCCGCCTACATGACTTGCCCATGCCTCGTTCCATGTATCCAATGGAACCCTTATGGGCTACATGATGCATAAAGAGGCATACAACCTTCAGGTTCAGGAGCACCTACATCAAGAACTCGATGTTATCATGTACAACATGAACATGTCCTATGCACACCCTTATCCTGCCTACCAGACCTACCCATGAGGTGACTGTGTGTCCTTTACATATGGTCAGTTTTACCGTGTCCCTCCACCTGCATTTTCTACTGTTACACCCTCTGCTGCTGGTGGATCTACCCTTGGTGTGCTGCCTCTGACAGCTAGGACCTCAGCCACTCTGCTTGCTAGTATTGATATTTATGCTCCTTCCATCCCACATGCCAATGAGCTCCATTGTAACATCCCTGACCTGGGTTATAACCTAACCCTGAAAGTTTTGCTTATATGTGTAATTATAAACCTGTGAATATTCCCTGGCATGTAATTAAGTTCCTCAGGAACATTTACTTTCAATTTTGCTCCTTTATTTGTAAAGTTGTAGCATTGTGCTGTATGCAGGGACCTTTGTGCAATTTACCCAGTTAAAGGGGTTATCTTGCAAAAGTCACAGGTTAAGATGTTCCTCTGATGTTGAAACATCATGAGTGTGGTTATGGTGAAGTTTGAGGGATTTCCCAAGCCTGAGCACCAAGGTGCAGCTGTGGAAGCAATCCCAATGCTTGGAAACCCTAATTTGGTGTAAAGTGCAATTTACCCAAATTGAGAGGCCCAACTTGTAATTTTCACCTTCTAGAACATCTTTTATGGCTCTTGTTATCATTTAGAGTAGAAATGATGAAAGAGATACATTAATGAATAATCTGGTAAAAAGAATGATCTTTGTGGCGAAAGTCACCCAATTTGGGCATGGAGACTTTTCATCTATGTACCCTAATTGGAGGTTGGCTTCCTTAACCCTTAGATCTTAAGTTTTCATGAGTGTCGCATAAGATTATATGGGCTTGGACATGCCTTGAGCAAAGGAGGGACCTAGATGTAAATTGTGATCTTAAGGGGTCCTTGTAATGGAAAAAGGGGCTAATGTATAAAAGGCTTTCTCTTTTCAAACAAGTGAACGATCCTTCCCTGTTTCATTCACTTCCTCTCTTTCTCAAACGACCAAGACCTTTCTCTGGAGATCAGGGAGACGACCAGGTTGTTCTAGGTAAGGAAACTCCTCTTCTAACACGAATCCATGGTGGATTTCGCCCCCCTAAGGTTGGTTTTATAGATAACTCATCTTATCTCCTTGTTCTAGCCAATCAAATCTACGGTTCCTTGGAGATTTCACCCTGACCAAGTTGTGGAACCTCAAGAACGCCATTAAAGCTTGGACTTCGAAATCTTGGAGCTTTAGGAACAAACTTGAGGCGGGTTTTATAACTCTAAACTTATGCTTTATATCTATGCTTTGATTCTTGTAAATTTACTTGGCAAATTCTTCTTCTACCTCCCTTCTTCTTTGCACGGTTGCAACTGAACCAGTGGGGGACACCGACCTTGCTAGAGGTTGAAGATGAGGGGCGTGACTCCCTATGTACTTTTTCAAACGACCTTGGACCCTGTTGGTCCAAACGGTCTTGCAAGACCGTTTGGATTGAAACGGTCTCAAGACCATTTGAAAGAGTTGACCAAGGGACGACCGTTTGAGGGTCTGTTCCTAACATATTGAATTTCATCTATGCAAAGAATCAAAGATTAATTCCTAACCAATTAAGAGTTGAAGGCACTTCAACATGAAACCCTAATCGGGTGAAAAAGTGCTGATTTAATATATAGATCTTGTTGAGTTTTGGGTTGAAGGACCCAAACGGTCTCAAGACCGTTTGAGGATTCCTCCAAACGGTATCAAGACCGTTTGGGAACAACCCAAACCATTTGAAGGTCTAGGATTAAATTAATCAAACGGTTTGGAGGTCCAATTGTAGGAAATTGAAGAATTGATGAAAATTGCTGATTTTGACCTAATTGGACTTCAACCTTAGTCAAAACGACTTGGATCTTGGTCAAACTTTGGGCAAACGGTCTCTAGACCGTTTGGATGATGTCCAAACGACCTCAAGACCGTTTGGGCCAAGTTTGAGCCCAATTGGAGGTCAATTGATAGGTTCAACCTTGAGTTGATTCATGTTGTTGAACATTGATGACCAACCGATTTGAAACCCTAATTGAGAAGGATCAAACCCTAATTGGCTTGCAATTGAGGGTCAATTTGATGTCTAAGTGGCTAAGGCTAACCCTAATTGACTCAATTTATATGTGGTTAGTATAGCTTTGACCAATTGAGGGCTTCAACACACATATTCCTAAACTTTGGTAACCTTGGAACCACCTTGGAGGTCCAAACGGTTTGAGTCCATTTGGACCAAACGGTCTCAAGACCGTTTGGATCCAAACGGTCTCAAGACCGTTTGGACTCAATCGACCTCAGGATCGTTTGGTCCAATCGATCTCAAGCAAACTTGATCAAACGGTCTCAAACCGTTTGATGCTCCAAACGGTTTGGAAGTCAACCCCTCCAAATGGTCTTCACCTCCAAACAGTCTCAAGACCGTTTGGATCCAAACGGTCTCAAGACCGTTTGGGGCCAAACGGTCTCAGGACCGTTTGGGAGGTTGAAACCGTTTGAAGGTTGAAACCGTTTGGGGATGTTGGTGATGGTTTATACTTAACCATTTCATGGTGTAATTATTTCAATGAAGGTTCAATCTAAACCCTAATGGTAAATTAGGTCATTAAGGGACTATGTGATTAGTGAGTTAACCCATGGTGGTGATCATGAGGCAAATTATCAAAATACCCTTGAAGGGTCTAAAGGGGGTAAAACCTTGTTCTAATCAAAACCTAATCACATGATGATGATGTCTTGGCTCATGTTAATTAATGTGGACTTATCTCAACCTGATCTAGAGTGGTGTTGTCACCATCTACTAGAGATAGGAGAGAGAAAGCATCCTAGAGAGAGAGAGTACCCTTTTGAGATGTGATAATTGATGATTGTGAAAAGTTAGGCCTGCTACATTCTAGTATTCTCATATATAGTGTAATGCTAATGTTATTGTTTGAAGAACAATGTGTGATGATAAGAATACTAAATGTACCTAACTAATCAAGTGAAATGTAGAGCCCTGATCATAGATCCATCATTGTCAGTTGTCTAAATGATGGTGAAACAGGTTTTCCCCAGGGAACTCCTGGAGCACATACTTTTGAGTATGTGGGGTACATGGATGTGTAAAACCTTACATCCTAGTGTAGGAAAGTGACGTAGATTTTTATAGTCCGTCCATCCTTCACTACAAGTTGTTCAGGTTGAGAGGTTTTGATGTAGATTCTTGTAGTCCATCAACCCCACCACATAGTCCAAAGAGGTGAGTGGTATTAGTATCCTCCCTTAAGGACACAAACACCGCATCAGTGGTAGGTAAACATGAAATCTCCTGTGATGAAGAGAGTACAGAACGCCACTGTAACTCTAAGAATAGCGAAGGTCCAGCGTACCCTGGAGAGCTATTACAAAGGACATCCCGCCAGATGTCTAACTGTTAATCCTCTAACTGACTGAGGAAGGTGAAGGTCATGAGAATCCGGCTCTTTCAATGACCTAGTATGATACCGAGGCGACTTAACAGTGGTCGGTGGGAGTATGAGTGGTATACCTCATCTCCACAGGGCATAACAATAATGTTTGAAAACATAATCAACAGCGTAGTATATCTGTTAGAATTATCTACGAGTTAATTGATTGATGTTATCCTGAATAGTGTAGATGTTCTCATATTTCATAATGATTGAACTCTTGCTTATCATCAGAACTATTAAGGAATACCTTGAAGGCTTTATTGCTTTAGCTATTTCTTGCTTTACTTATAAAGCTTCTAGTGGAGAGTTATAACTCTCGCTGGGGCAATTATGTATAATTGTCTCACTCCGCAGAATTCAACTTTTTAGGTGGTCGCCGAAGACGAAGGAACCAGTCTCAAGGTGACCAGTCCCAGCAGCAGCACCAGGAGTAGTTGATCTCAGGTGGAGATCCAGTCTGTTTTATGATGTAAATAGATGTCAGTCCTATGTGTCCTCTGTACTCTCAGGTCCTGGAATGTTTTGTTGTGAATTATTGAGGAAATTTTGTAAGCATGTTGCATGTAATTACTCAAGAAGTAATTGGTCTGAGTTGTATACAGTTAAATCCTTTTTCTATGGAAAAGGTTTGTGGTTTCAAGCTCTAATCTCGAAAAGTTTTAATTTCCCGTGATTTTCGTCTTCCGCTGTTTACCGAATGTTTCCGCATGTATTTAATTTGGGGATTAATCCGTGGTTTGGAGATCGGAGCCCACACTTAAGTGGTATCAGAGCTCGAGGTTCGCTGAGTCTACAGAGGCATAGGACTTAGGAAGTCGAGTCTGTCTTTAGTATTCCTTCCTTATCTAATAGAATCTTCTGCTCCTCAGGAGAAGAAGATACTTAAGGATGTCTGAGCCACATGACGAGAACATGGCGGAAGGTAGTTCTAATGCACCTCAAGGCGGTGCAGGAATACCTGAAGTAGAGCAACCCGTACCACGACAACCTGGAGAGCCACTCCAGTTCAACCCAGCTGACATGGGTAACCCGGCGGTTCAGACGATGTTCGGGCAGTTCATGGCTGCCATGACCCATATAACCGACAGGATGCCGATGCCTGTACCCAGGGCACCTGTCCAACCAGAAGGTCAAGGTATCGGGAAGACTTTCAAGCGACTGCGTCGTGTCGGAGCTACCGAGTACCATGGGACTGCTGACCCCACAGACGCTGATCTGTGGTTGACGGAGTTAGAGAAGGCTTTCAGGATCCTCAACATCCCTGAAGTTGAGAAGGTTAGACATGCTGTCTATCTTCTCAAAGGAAGTGCTGGTCACTGGTGGACCATGGAAGAGCAGAAGAGACATGGAGAAGAGATCTCGTGGGAAGATTTTCGGCGGGAGTTTGTTAATAGATATTTTCCCAAAGACCTTCCTAGACGAGAAAATCTCTCAGTTTGAGAGATTGAGACAAGGCATGATGAACGTTAGCGAGTATGAAGCTAAGTTCATGGAGCTGTTGCGGTTTTGTCCGCATATGGCTGCCACAGAGGAGGAAAGGATCAGAAGATTCGAGAGGGGTTTGAATGCTGACATGTCTACCCCCGTGTCTACCTTAGAGAACTGCGAGAGATTTTCTACCTTCGTTGAGTCAGTCCGAAGGATAGAGAGATCTGTGGTTGAGAAGAGGCAGACTCAGAAACGATATCCACAGTTCCAGGGTTCTTCATCTAGGGACTCTAAGCAGCCTAGATCCTCTACACCTAACCCTCCACCATCTAGATCTAGTTCTCAGACTCAGTGGTCTCCGGCTAGAGGAAGGGGACAACCGCCTCGGGAGACACAGAGTTCTGCATCAATGTCTGCTACTGGACCACAGAGACCACAAGAGAGAAGGTATTACAACTGTGGGAAAGTGGGACATCTGATGAAGGACTGCCGATCTAGGCCTGTCAGTGTGACACAGCCTCCGAGACAAGGACAACAGGGATCACAGAGAGGACAATCTCAGGGAGCAGCTCGAGGATGCGGGCAAGCGTCTCAAGTGGGATCATCAGCACCACCTGAGCAATAGGCTACTGCGAGGTTCTATGCCATGAACCCACCAGAGGCAGTGGTTGATCCACAAGTAGTGACAGGTCAGATGGAACTTTTATATTCTGATATGTCTAAATCTTGTGTTGTATCTGTTCTGATTGATCCGGGTGCTACGCACTCTTTCATCACTCGAAGAGTGATTCGTATCTACAATATGACAACTAGTCATAGGACAGATAAGCTGTTGTTGGAGACTCCGTTGAGTGGGTCTTCCGTTCTGCAAGAAGTATGCTCCCCTTGCATACTTTTCTTCTCTAAACATCGCATTCAAGTGGATCTTATACCGCTTGATATGCATGGATTTGATATAATCCTAGGGATGGATACCTTGGAAAGGTATCGAGTTGTCTTGGATTGTGAGTCCAAGTTGGCAGTGTTTGCTGATGAGAGCAACACATGGATCTTTCAAGGTGAAAGAAAGATTCTGCCCACCTGTCTTGTATCAGCTATGGTTGCTGATAAGTTGATGAGGCAAGGGTGCTATGCATTCTTAGCCCATGTGGTAGATGTTACCAAGGAAAGTTCCAATCCTACCGAAGTTCCTATAGTCAGGGAATTCGAGGATGTGTTTCCTAAAGAACTACCTGGTGTACCACCACCCCGGGAGATTGATTTTGAGATCAATTTGGTCCCAGATACGAAACCCATAGCCCAGACTCCGTATAGGATGGCACCTACTGAGATGGCAGAACTCAAGAAACAGCTTCAAGAGTTACTTGAGAAGGGTTTCATCCGACCGAGTACCTCACCTTGGGGTGCTCCGGTACTGTTTGTTAAAAAGAAAGATGGATCAATGCGGTTGTGCATTGATTATAGACAACTCAATAAAGTAACAATAAAGAACAAGTATCCTTTTCCAAGGATTGATGATCTTTTCGACCAGTTGCATGGTGCAACAGTCTTTTCCAAGATAGACTTAAGGTCTGGATATCATCAACTCCGCATTAAGGACAGTGACATATCCAAGTCTGCTTTTAGGACAAGATATGGTCACTATGAGTTCACAGTTATGTCGTTTGGACTAACCAATGCACCAGCTGCATTCATGGAACTCATGAATAGAGTTTTCCGACCTTTCCTCGATCAGTGTGTTGTCGTCTTCATAGATGACATACTGATTTATAGTAAGGATGCTCAACAGCATGAGCAGCACCTTCGCCAGGCTTTGACTTTGCTAAGAGAACATAAGCTGTACGCTAAATTTAGCAAGTGCGAGTTCTGGTTGTCTGAAGTGTCCTTTCTAGGACATGTTATATCCGCTTCAGGGATTCGTGTTGACCCTGCGAAAGTGGAATCTGTTCTGCAGTGGGAACAACCGAAGACACCGACGGAGATTAGAAGCTTTCTGGGATTAGCTGGTTATTATCGAAGGTTTATTAAGAATTTCAGTTCTATAGCCTTACCTTTAACCAAGTTAACCCGGAAGGATGTTCCTTTTTCATGGAATGATAAGTGTCAACAGTCTTTTCAGCCGTTGAAGGAGAGATTGACAAGTGCACCTGTGTTGGTGTTACCTGAGCAAGGGAAGGAGTATGTAGTTTTCTGTGATGCTTCCAAAAATGGACTTGGATGTGTGTTGATGCAGGATAAACAAGTGATTTCTTTTGCTTCTCGACAGCTTAAGAAACACGAGGAAAATTATCCGACACACGATCTAGAGTTAGCTGATGTGGTTCATGCCTTGAAGATCTGGAGGCATTATCTTTACGGAGAAACCTTCCAGATTTTCACTGACCACAATAATCTTAAGTATATCTTCTCTCAGCATGAGCTCAACATGAGGCAACGTCGCTGTTAGAGTTAATCAAGGACTACGATTGTACAATTGATTACCATCCGGGCAAAGACAATGTGGTTGCTGATGCCTTGAGTAGGAAATCAGCAACATCAACCATGGATAGAGCACAACTAAGTTCCTTAGTATGCTCTAGAAGGGATATGATTATCTCTTTAAGGCAAGACAATGTGCAGTTGAAGGCATCATTGTTAGCAGGTCTGTTAGCTGAGATGCAGATTAAACCTACATTAAGAGAGCAGATAAAGGAAGCACAACAAGTGGATGCTACTGTTCAGCAGATTAGGTCTGAATTTGGTGATGAGAAGCGAGAAGGTTTTCATGAGTCAGACGACCAGGTGGCATGCTATCTTGGAAGGATGATAGTGCCAGATGCGGATAACCTAAGGCAGTTAGTTCTGGAAGAAGCTCATTCTTCGATGTATGCTATGCATCCAGGGAGCACCAAGATGTATCGGAACTTGAAGGATATATATTGGTGGCCCGGAATGAAGAAGGATGTAGCTGAGTTTGTTCTGAGGTGTCCTGTGTGTCAGCAGGTTAAGGCTGAACACCAGAAACCTGCAGGAATAATGCAACCCTTACCCATACCACAGTGGAAGTGGGACCATGTGACCATGGACTTTGTTGTTGGCCTACCTAGGACAAACAAAGGACATGATTCCATTTGGGTAGTTGTGGATAGGTTGACTAAGACATTGCATTTCTTACCTGTTAAAACAACCTTTTCTGCTGAGAGGTTATCTCAAATATATGTTCAAGAGATAGTACGTTTGCACGGAGTTCCTGTCACTATAGTTTCTGACAGAGGTCCCCAGTTTACAAGTCGTTTTTGGGAACAGTTACACAGGGCCCTAGGCACCAAGCTAAGGTTTAGTACAGCCTTTCATCCCCAGACTGATGGACAGTCAGAAAGGACTATACAGACCTTGGAAGATCTGTTGAGATCATGTGTTCTCCAGTTTTCCGGTAGTTGGGATCTACACTTGAGCTTGATAGAGTTTGCCTATAACAATAGCTATCAGCATAGCATTGATATGGCACCATATGAAGCCTTATATGGTAGGCGTTGTAGATCACCCTTGTGTTGGTACGAGACTGGTGAGTACCAGTTGTTGGGTCCTGATCTCGTGCAACAAACTACAGAAAAGATTAAGGTTATACAACAACAACTTAAGACTGCACAGGATAGACAGAAGTCGTATGCTGATAAACGTCGTAGACCCCTAGAGTTCCAGGTTGGAGACAGAGTGTATCTCAAGGTCTCACCTTGGAAGGGAGTCCTTCGTTTTGGAAAGAAAGGAAAGTTAACTCCTAGATTTATGGGACCTTATCCAATTGTTGAAAAAAATTGGAAAGGTAGCCTATAGACTAGAGTTACCTCAGGAGTTGCAGAAGCTGCACCCTGTGTTTCACATTTCCATGCTGAGGAAATGTCACCCAGACACCGAGTCAATTCTACAACCTATGGAAGTAGAATTGAAAGAAGATATAACATATGAGGAGGGACCAGTGTCAATCCTTGATACCAGAACTAAAAAGTTAAAGAAGAAGGATATAAGCCTTGTAAAAGTCCTCTGGAACCATCGTGGTGTTGAAGAAGCCACTTGGGAACTAGAGGATGAGATGAGAAGGAAATAACCTACTCTTTTCTTGTAATACGCTTTATCGATTTCGGGGACGAAATCCTTTTGAAGGGGTGAAGAATTTGTAACATCCCTGACCTGGGTTATAACCTAACCCTGGAAGTTTTGCTTATATGTGTAATTATAAACCTGTGAATATTCCCTGGCATGTAATTAAGTTCCTCAGGAACATTTAGTTTCAATTTTGCTCCTTTATTTGTAAAGTTGTAGCATTGTGCTGTATGCAGGGACCTTTGTGCAATTTACCCAGTTAAAGGGGTTATCTTGCAAAAGTCACAGGTTAAGATGTTCCTCTGATGTTGAAACATCATGAGTGTGGTTATGGTGAATTTTGAGGGATTTCCCAAGCCTGAGCACCAAGGTGCAGCTGTGGAAGCAATCCCAATGCTTGGAAACCCTAATTTGGTGTAAAGTGCAATTTACCCAAATTGAGAGGACCAACTTGTAATTTTCACCTTCTAGAACATCTTTTATGGCTCTTGTTATCATTTAGAGTAGAAATGATGAAAGAGATACATTAATGAATAATCTGGTAAAAAGAATGATCTTTGTGGCGAAAGTCACCCAATTTGGGCATGGAGACTTTTCATCTATGTACCCTAATTGGAGGTTGGCTTCCTTAACCCTTATATCTTAAGTTTTCATGAGTGTCGCATAAGATTAGATGGGCTTGGACATGCCTTGAGCAAAGGAGGGACCTAGATGTAAATTGTGATCTTAAGGGGTCCTTGTAATGGAAAAAGGGGCTAATGTATAAAAGGCTTTCTCTTTTCAAACAAGTGAACGATCCTTCCCTATTTCATTCACTTCCTCTCTTTCTCAAACGACCAAGACCTTGCTCTGGAGATCAGGGAGACGACCAGGTTGTTCTAGGTAAGGAAACTCCTCTTCTAACACGAATCCATGGTGGATTTCGCCCCCCTAAGGTTGGTTTTATAGATAACTCATCTTATCTCCTTGTTCTAGCCAATCAAATCTACGGTTCCTTGGAGATTTCACCCTGACCAAGTTGTGGAACCTCAAGAACGCCATTAAAGCTTGGACTTCGAAGTCTTGGAGCTTTAGGAACAAACTTGAGGCGGGTTTTATAACTCTAAACTTATGCTTTATATCTATGCTTTGATTCTTGTAAATTTACTTGGCAAATTCTTCTTCTACCTCCCTTCTTCTTTGCACGGTTGCCACTGAACCAGTGGGGGACACCGACCTTGCTAGAGGTTGAAGATGAGGGGCATGACTCCCTATGTACTTTTTCAAATGACCTTGGACCCTGTTGGTCCAAACGGTTGCAAACCGTTTGGGTTCAAACGGTTTCAAACCGTTTGCTCTCAAACGGTCTTGCAAGACCGTTTGGATTGAAACGGTCTCAAGACCGTTTGAAAGAGTTGACCAAGGGACGATCATTTGAGGGTCTGTTCCTAACATATTGAATTTCATCTCTGCAAAGAATCAAAGATTAATTCCTAACCAATTAAGAGTTGAAGGCACTTCAACATGAAACCCTAATCGGGTGAAAAAGTGCTGATTTAATATATAGATCTTGTTGAGTTTTGGGTTGAAGGACCCAAACGGTCTCAAGACCGTTTGAGGATTCCTCCAAACGGTCTCAAGACCGTTTGGGCACAACCCAAGACCGTTTGAAGGTCTAGGATTAAATTAATCAAACGGTTTGGAGGTCCAATTGTAGGAAATTGAAGAATTGATGAAAATTGCTGATTTTGACCTAATTGGACTTCAACCTTAGTCAAAACGACTTGGATCTTAGTAAAACTTTGGGAAAACGATCTCAAGATCGTTTGGATGATGTCCAAACGACCTCAAGACCGTTTGGGCCAAGTTTGAGCCCAATTGGAGGTCAATTGATAGGTTCAACCTTGAGTTGATTCATGTTGTTGAACATTGATGACCAACCGATTTGAAACCCTAATTGAGAAGGATGAAACCCTAATTGGCTTGCAATTGAGGGTCAATTTGATGTCTAAGTGGCTAAGGCTAACCCTAATTAACTCAATTTATATGTGGTTAGTATAGCTTTGACCAATTGAGGGCTTCAACACACATATTCCTAAACTTTGGTAACCTTGGAACCACCTTGGAGGTCCAAACGGTTTGAGTCCATTTGGACCAAACGGTCTCAAGACCGTTTGGATCCAAACGGTCTCAAGACCGTTTGAGACCAAAAGGTTTCAAGACCGTTTGGACTCAATCGACCTCAGGATCGTTTGGTCCAATCGATCTCAAGCAAACTTGATCAAACAGTCTCAAACCGTTTGATGCTCCAAACGGTTTGGAAGTCAACCCCTCCAAACGGTCTTCACCTCCAAACGGTCTCAGGACCGTTTGGGAGGTTGAAACCGTTTGAAGGTTGAAACCGTTTGGGGATGTTGGTGATGGTTTATACTTAACCATTTGATGGTGTAATTGTTTCAATGAAGGTTCAATCTAAACCCTAATGGTAACTTAGGTCATTAAGGGACTATGTGATTAGTGAGTTAACCCATGGTGGTGATCATGAGGCAAATTACCAAAATACCCTTGAAGGGTCTAAAGGGGGTAAAACCTTGTTCTAATCAAAACCTAATCACATGATGATGATGTCTTGGCTCATGTTAATTAATGTGGACTTATCTCAACCTGATCTAGAGTGGTGTTGTCACCATCTACTAGAGAGAGGAGAGAGAAATCATCCTAGAGAGAGAAAGTACCCTTTTGAGATGTGATAATTGATGATTGTGAAAAGTTAGGCCTGCTACATTCTAGTATTCTCATATATAGTGTAATGCTAATGTTATTGTTTGAAGAACAATGTGTGATGATAAGAATACTAAATGTACCTAACTAATCAAGTGAAATGTAGAGCCCTGATCATAGATCCATCATTGTCAGTTGTCTAAATGATGGTGAAACAGGTTTTCCCCAGGGAACTCCTGGAGCACATACTTTTGAGTATGTGGGGTACATGGATGTGTAGAACCTTACATCCTAGTGTAGGAAAGTGACGTAGATTTTTATAGTCCGTCCATCCTTCACTACAAGTTGTTCAGGGTGAGAGGTTTTGATGTAGATTCTTGTAGTCCATCAACCCCACCACATAGTCCAAAGAGGTGAGTGGTATTAGTATCCTCCCTTAAGGACACAAACACCGCATCAGTGTTAGGTAAACATGAAATCTCCTGATGATGAAGAGAGTACAGAACGCCACTGTAACTCTAAGAATAGCGAAGGTCCAGCATACCCTGGAGAGCTATTACAAAGGACATCCCGCCAGATGTCTAACTGTTAATCCTCTAACTGACTGAGGAAGGTGAAGGTCATGAGAATCCGACTCTTTCAATGACCTAGTATGATACCGAGGCGACTTAACAGTGGTCGGTTGGAGTATGAGTGGTATACCTCATCTCCACAGGGCATAACAATAATGTTTGAAAACATAATCAACAGCGTAGTATATCTGTTAGAATTATCTATGAGTTAATTGATTGATGTTATCCTAAATAGTGTAGATGTTCTCATATTTCATAATGATTGAACTCTTGCTTATCATCAGAACTGTTAAGGAATACCTTGAAGGCTTTATTGCTTTAGCTATTTCTTGCTTTACTTATAAAGCTTCTAGTGGAGAGTTATAACTCTCGCTGGGGCAATTATGTATAATTGTCTCACTCCGCATAATTCAACTTTTTAGGTGGTCGCCGAAGACGAAGGAACCAGTCTCAAGGTGACCAGTCCCAGCAGCAACACCAGGAGTAGTTGATCTTAGGTGGAGATGCAGTCTGTTTTATGATGTAAATAGATGTCAGTCCTATGTGTCCTCTGTACTCTCAGGTCCTGGAATGTTTTTTTGTGAATTCTTGAGGAAATTTTGTAAGCATGTTGCATGTAATTACTCAATAAGTAATTGGTCTGAGTTGTATACAGTTAAATCCTTTTTCTATGGAAAAGGTTTGTGGTTTCAAGCTCTAATCTCGAAAAGTTTTAATTTCCCATGATTTTCGTCTTCCGCTGTTTACCGAATGTTTCCGCATGTATTTAATTTGGGGATTAATCCGTGGTTTGGAGATCGGAGCCCACATCCATGCTCTTGGTATGTCTTGGGATGAGCAGAATGCTCATTGGACCGGTGGAGGTTTTGGTTATCTTGTTGATGATGAGATGTCATACCAGGTTGATGATGAGGTTGTTGGTTCTAATGAGGATGATGAGTATGATGTTGATGGCTTTAATGACTTTTCTAGTGCCTCTGTTATGACGGCAATGTTGTTTTCTCTACTACACCTTCATACAGAGATGATGACTACGAGCCTGATGCTTCTTATGCTGCTGATGATGATGTTGTGGACATGATAGCTTATATGTTTAGTTGTTCTAGTTTTTAGTCTAGATGATGATCATATATATATATATTTCTAGGCTATTCTGTATTAAAAACATCTGGGTACATTTTCTGAGTTGTACTATTTTATCATCTAGCTTTCATCATTCTTGTTATGTAGTTGTTTTCTGAGAACATGCTTCATGGGTTGTAATCTTAATCATTTGTACACTTACTCTTTGATTTACTATATTTCATGAGTCGGTGCCACGCTTACCATTTTTTTATTATGAGTTAGATTTTTTGTTTCTCTCATCCTTATTTGGTGTATGCTTTGAGATTGTATGTTATGAATGCATGCTTGGCAACCATATTTCTTATATTGCCTATGTGATCCTTTTCTGGTTCATTATATGCTTTATCATGTGATTTGCTAAAGGGCCATATAGTATATATATGTCATGTTACTTTGTGTAGATAGACTAACTATGTAGGTAAGAGTAGGCATAGATTGAGGAGGGCAATTCACATTGTTCAAATCTTGAATCCTCTTACAATTCACAAGGCAAAGGTATAACTTCAGATATCCTTTTCAATATGATTGAGGAATGGTTTGTCATTGTCAAAAAGGGGGAGAATGTTGACTTGAGAATTATACATTGCCCATATTTTAATAATGACTTAACCATTCCATTCCTATGTATCTAATTTTTAAGGCTTTAGGTACATGAAAAGGATCAAATTACACAAGCCCTAGCTTGTTCAAGTTCAAGACAAAAGCAATGGAAGTTTGCATTTTGGGAAATCACTCCAAATGACCTTAGATGATTTTTGTAATCACTTGTATTGATGATGTGATCTATAACTAAGATGAGAAAAGATTAGTGACACTTAATTCCAATGTTTGGTCACTCAAATATCAATTTAGAAAATTTATCACAAGCTGTTCATTGGTCGAGTTGGAAACTCGACCGATCCAGTGGTGAATTTTCTGATGAGACCAATCAGTTGAGTTACACACTCACATAACTCGACCGACTAACTCACTGATCAAAATTGATTTTAGCTCATCATTTGAGTTTCCCAGAACAAACTCGATCGATGGTTTGAAAATTGGCTTTGTCAATTAGTGGATCGGTTGAGTTACCTTTATTAGAACTCGACCGAATGTACTGTACGAAAAACACACAAAAAGTGATTATAACCATTGGTGAGTTGTTTTGAGATAGAATAGATCCATTGCAACTTGAAAAATGGCTATATTTTGCCCTTAAGTGATACCACACTCCCATCTATAAACAAGACTCCTTGGAGTTCATTCCAAGTTTGCTCATTCATGCTATTCTAAGTCCTTGCTATAGTTGAGTGTGTTGCAACTCCTTGATCCCTTTTCTCTTTCTTGTTTACACAACATTTCGTGATTATGAGTGAGTTGGGCCAGTTGTAAGAGAGATGCTTCCTTGTGCTTGTAAAGCTCTCATTCCATTTCATCTGCCCTATCCCTTTCCTCAAAGAAGAAAAGGCAAAGCAAGCTACTCCGAGTGAAGGTGGAGTTGTTGTTGTTCTTCTTCAAGGTTAAAGAAGAGGTGAAGATCTTCTCCAGGTGAAGGAGAAGGCAAAGGCTAAAGATCTAAGAAGAGTGGGTAATTCCTTGAAGGTTGAAGACTTGTGTAAGAGTAGGTAAGTCCTTGGAAGAAGGCGAAAGACTCTTGCAAAGTGGGTAAGTCCTTGGTAAGGATGAAGACTCTTTGTATTGGATAGGTAAGTCCTTTGTTAGGTCTTGTGTTGTAACTCTTATTGGTGAATATATAGAGGAAATCACTTGCAAAGTCTTAGAGGTTTACCTCTCTAGGTAGTTGATTGACTCTCTCCTAGTTTGGAGAGTGGAACCACTCTAAACAACCTTTTCCAAATGCTTGTTTCATTTTCTCTCATCCTTGCTATGCTTGTTAGTTAGGACTTCAAATTGCACTTAAGCTATTGGTTTTGATTGATATAATTTGAAGGTATAATCTATCTTGTAAGAAATTTTGAAGCTCTATTCAACCCCCTCTAGAGCCGTAGATCCAACAAACTTAAGAAGAAAGATTCTCATTTTTTGTGTGTTATTCTTAAACACAAGGAAATCACTAGAGATAACAACACTGGGCTCGTGGGCAATGCTAACAATATCACTGCTTAGACAAAAGCATGGTTAATAGGCGGTAACACTCCTATTTTTAAAATATCATGATTGCTACTAATGATCTCAATGTGATTACTATGTAAAATATGATACATCTTAATGATGGTTGGGACATTTATTTAATCAATCATTTATTAGACAAGCAATCTTCTAAAGACGTCCTTTAGATTCTACATCCATACCCTAAATATGGTGAGGGTGACTAGCATGTATGCATACTTCCAAGGGTCTTTTCTCAAAAAACTCAGCTTATAATCTCCAGATTGGTGACAGGGGAAAAGGAGATAATGGTGATTGGCCTCTTTGTTTTTTCTTTTGTTTTTTTGTCAACGAAACTCCTTTTATCATTTTTGAATTTTTTAGTGAAATGCTTAAGGAAGTAAAAAGAGAAAATTAATATCATAGCTTGTGCAAAAGCAAGGCATGCACAAAAGAATAATGAATGATGCAATAGGAAGACCCAAATAAAAAGAAGATAGACAGATAGTCTAAAATAAAACCAACTTCAGTTGAGAGTCTTAAGAAGAATAGGAGTTTATTAGCAAGACACCTACACCATACTTCTATAGCAAGCCCTCACTAAAGATTCTGATAAGGTATCATTACAGGTCCATAGCTTAATTAGAGAATAGTAAACAACAAACCAAACCTATTTAAGACATGAAACTCAGTAATCAACATCGTCAGTAGAACCAAGATACCAATAGAACAAAATGGATATTCTTCAAAGAAAACAAGAGTGGCCCCATCTACAATGACTACAATTAGCTTCCATAGCATAGGATTCTAGAGAAAGAACCAAAAGAAGACAAATCATCTCAGAATGAAACTAGAGAGCATTTTAGAAGATATAAAAGCATGCATCGACCTTCTGAAACAAAGGACCATAATTAGAGATCAAAAGCTTTAAACATTAAGATTTGGACACATGAAAACCAGATCAATATCAATAGAAGAAAACAAAAGGCATTCAAATAGAAAATCATTTGAAATCCCTTTAAATGATCATATAAAAGGTCTCTATAAAGATGCACTCTAGAACAAACCCCCAAAACTAGGACTATTTAGAAAATAGATGAATATCTCCCTCAATAATAGATCAGATTCTAGAGCTCCGGAGAGATACATTCTCATGGACTCTATAATTTATTTCTCTCCAAATATGAAAGGCAATAAAAGCAAAAGTAACTCTTTCCCGATTTGAGTTAAGAGAAATAACATCATCCCATCCTGAAGGCCTAGATGAAAGGAGATTTAAATGAAGAGCATGGTCATATAGCTAAACACTAAAAGAGCAATGGAATAGGATATGATGAGTGTCTTCATAGCCATTGAAATAGAGAAAGTAAATAAAAAAATTGAATGCCAACTCTTCTAACATAATCTGAGGTGGGAATTTTATTATGCCTAGATTTCCAAAAATGGACAAGATAGTTTTTAGGAACTTGCATTTCTGATCCATTCCATGATGCTATCACAATTACCTTTGGACTTGATACACTAAAAAATGAACTTTATATTGGCATTGATCCTCCCTTTGAAAGTAACATGATTAGTGTCACTAAGATGGATACCAACACTATTAACAATATTAAGAATCTGATAGGAACACCTACTTTTAGGAACTATCCATTCATTGTTAGCTCAAATTAAATACGCATAAGAATTGTGAGGTAAACCCGCACTCATAATGTACTCGGGGCACAACCAATTGCTCAAAAACTTGGAATTTGACCACGATATCTCCATATAAAAAATTATCACCTTTACCCATATGAAAATCAACTAAAGGTAGAAGTTCTAATCTGATTCTGATCATGTTATTGAATAAACATGAAATGTTAGGATATTCTTGAATATACCATATAGAAGTATTTCTAAGGCAATTTTCAGAAACCAACTTCACCCACAAAGAATCATTTTTCTTGGCTATGTCCTACCGGTTAAGGATTTAACAAGTTTTTGACATATCCTTACTTTGTCTAATACCAAATCCTCCTTCTGTCTTAGGTAAGGTAATAAGACTCCATTTAACTAAATGAAAATTTCTTTTAGACTCAGAATATCCCTAGAGAATATATATACAAAGTTTATCAATTTCATCAAGAATCGAACTAGGAACAGGGAAAGAGAACACCTTGAATAGATACATAGCAGACAAAGTGGAGTTGATAAGATCGGGTCTACCAGCTAAAGATAAGGATTTAGAATTCCAGCATTTTAATCTATGATGAATTCTATCAATAAGATTAGATCAATTCTTCTTCTTGAGCATACCTTTGAATAAGGGGAATCCCATATATATTGAATTAAAGAAGGAACCTTGTGCTATGCCCAAAATAGATTCAATATCAACACATTTGGCACTCTTATTGAAAACCATACTACTTTTATCACAATTCATATGAAAACTAGAAGCATTACCAAAAAAAAATCAAATAAACACTTGATATTTGTAGCATTCTTTGAATCTTCTCTAGAGAATATCATAAGATCATCAGTGAAGATAATGTGAGAGATGCTCATATTCTTATTAGCATAAATAGTGTAAATTTTAGAATCTTTAACAAACTATTTATGAGATCTGAGAACCCCTGCATAACAATGACAAAAAGATAGGGAGCTAAAGGGTCCCTCTGTCTTATACCATTCGAGGGTAAGAAAGCATTGGTAGGTTCCTCATTTACCAAAACCTAATAGGAGGTTGTTTTGAAGATTGTTTCAATCCACTTAATCCATATAGGAGGGAAATCCATCTGTTACATAATAGCAGAAAGAAATCTACAATGAATTGAATCATATGCTTTGGAGATATTAGCTTGGATACACATTACTTCATTCGAAAATTTCTTAAAATAACTTAGAATTTTATTAGTAAGAAGAATAGCATCCTTGATAGACCTTCCTTTTACAAAAGTCGATTGAGTTACCTCAAATAGTGAAGGAAGAAAACTTTAAAGCATGTTATCAAGAATTTTAGATATTAATTTACAAAAAATATTGCATAGAGCTATGGGGGCACCTATTTGTCAAAGAAGAAGTATTACTATTTTTAGGAATAAGAAAGATAAAGGTCTTATTGGCTTCTCTAAGCTGAGACCCATTTGATAAGAATTCCTTAATAGCTTCAAAAACAACATCACCAATGACACACCAAGTTTTATTAAAGAATAAACCATTAAAGCCATCAGGCCCAGGGGTTTTTTAGTATTTAAGGATTAAACAGTATCATCAAATGCTCTCCTTGTTACCATTGCTATCAAACTAGATTTTTGAGAAACTAAAAGGGATTTTCATATCCACTCCGTGTCCCAGAATCCTAAATATTGTGATCTTGTTAAAAAGGTTAGAATTGAAACTCAGAACTTCATTTTTAATACCATCAAGATCTTTGATAATAACATAATTATTACGATTATAATTGATCTTATTTCTGACCCTGCATACTTTAAAGGAGGAATGGAAAAAATTCAGTTAGTATTCCCCTCCTTGATCCATTGCACATGGGACTTTTTCTTAACAAGGATTCTTCTATATTAGTAGCATGATTAGCTATCTTCCTCATATTGATAACCAAATTCCTGATATTAAGGTCAAGAGGGTTAAGATCTGTAGCTTCTTAAACCACTTGAGCATTGAAACAAGCAGATTTAGCATTGTCAAAAATATCACCAAAAGAAATCATGTTCCATTTTCTAAGTTCAAATATCAGAATAGAAAGTTGTTTATACAATCTAATATGGAAAAACAATTAATGTTATGACTCCAAGATTTTTGAACAACAGACATGAAGTTATCACTTTTGGACCATGTATTATTAAACTTGAAAGGTGTTTTTAATAGCCTTTGCTTACCAATAGACAAAGTAATTAATTTGTGGTCACTAACGATATTAGAAATAATAGAACCTATAAATTCATCATATGTTGATAGGAAGCGGGAATTATACAACAACTTATCAATCTTTGGGGTAATAAAATCCTTTCCAGGTTGGTTATTATCCCATGTAAACTAGGGCTCAACTAGGTCCAATTTAATCAAAGCATTATTAAGAGAAAAATCATTAAACTCCTTCTTGGATCTTCTTGAAGGGGGTAATTTATCAATCTTTTCACATTTTTTCCTAAAGAAGTTGAAGGTCATCAATAGATAGAGCAATTAGATCAAGTTCAAACCAAAGAGTTGATCTATAAACATCTTGATTATGTCCATAGATTGTAGAAATAAAGAAATTATTAGAGTCTTTAAAATGGATGAACTGATAAGACTCAAAGATATTACTAAGAGAGATATAATAATTTCTCCAAAAAACAAAAATCCTACCTAGAGCATGACAATTATTATTTGAAATCTACTAGAAATCAAGAAAAAACATGCTCATAACTTTTTTACTTTAGGAAACCTCAACTTAGTTTCATAGAGAATGAAAATATCAATACCAGATCTTCTTATTTCATTTTGGACTGCAATAACTTTAATATCAGTGCCTCTTTTATTCCAAGATGAAATATTAAGATTAAAACTCATTTGATAACCCGGGTGTTGGATAGTCACCCTCAGTTTCATTGCTTATAGAACCTTCATACTCTGGATGAATGTCATTGATGACTTCTAATCCTCCAAACTTGTTATGCATTGGTGAAAATCCAAAACTAGAAAATTTGTAGAATATACCAGTATTAACTTTGGAAGGAAACTTGGGGGGAGAACTAAACTTCCACCTAACCTCCTAAAAATCAATAGTATTCGAAGAAACTTCAGAAGTGACAGAGGTAGGATTAGTATTTGGAGTGGAAGAGGGGAAGACATGAATAGGTGTAGAGGGAATGGTATGATCCACCTCTGGGTAACATTAAGCATCATGACCCATAGACCCACAATAGGAACACATATATGAAACCCATACATAAAAAATTTAATAGTATATCAATCTGTTGATCCATCCAAGTCTTTGACTCTGGAGAGAAAGGAGAGGCATTAGGGTTTTCATTGAAAGCTGCTCCATCACCTTTCTTACTTCATAAAAAGTTTGGTCGGTGAGATGGTGGATAGCGGTGGAGAATTTCCCCTTGAGTCGCATGACCAACCGCCTACATCATGATCTTGTAGCACGGACCCATCTGATTTACTTACGTAATAAAATCCTAAATGAATAAAATTACATCTTTGGATTCTACAACATAGTAACTTTTTTATCAACAGTCTAGATTCAAATCAAAAATCACAAAATGATGATATATATCCCATATGTAGGACTAACTCTAAATCCAATCTCCGAACCATTTAAGATTGGATGTATATCCATTATCTCTGGCTTGATTTGAACCCTCCCCAAGCTACCTCATGCTTCAGTTCTATAAATACTTCATATTGGATCCAATATAATTTGAAAGAACTTGGGACATATTATAATTGGAATATCGTCTTTGTCATGACTTCTCACCTTGCTTGGAAATTCATACATAAATTCATTTTTGAAAACTTCAAATGTCCAATATTTTCTGTTTCAAAGATGGTGAGGAAGGAATAATGTGCTATCTGTTGACCTAACAGTTATACATTGTCCATATTTTAATGATGACTAAACCATTCCATTTATATGTATCTAATATGTCTATTTGAGATTGATTTCAGGTATTAGGTATATGAAAAGATCAATTCAATCAAGCCCTGGTTTGACCAAATAAAAGCCAAAGTAAATGTAAATTTATTTTTGTGGAAAATGCCCTAAAACCCTTAGGACAATTTTTTTAGTCATTTTTATCGATGTAATAACTTGTAATTAAGATGATAAAAATCAAGAGCACTTAAAATGAATGTTTAAGCACTCTCATGACATTTTTCAAAATTCCTTGGAGAGACTTCTATTGGACAAGTTTCATCTTTGACAAACTCAATCGAAACCCTTGATGGATTTTGGGATATGCCCGGGTTGGTTGAGTTTCCCCAAGACAAACTCGACTGACACCCCTGCACAAACAAAATAGATTTAAGCCATCGACCGAGTTTCATATAGGATAAACTCAACCGACACTTCAAATTTTCTTTGTTGTATAGGGCTATCAGTCAAGTTTACTTTATTAAAACTCCACTGGCTGCACTGTACGGAAAGTGTTTCTAGCCATTGGAGTTTTGCAAGCATCAAATATAGATCAGTTGCAACACCCCAATGACTAGAATTCATTACCATGTGCTTCTACTGGCTAGCAGACATCCCCAACTATAAATAGGGACCCTTCGGCTTCATTCCAAGTTTGCTTCTTATGCTACTACCTATAGTTGAGTGGATTTGTCTACTAAGATCCCCTTTCTCTCTCTTACTTACTAATCAAAATGTCAACCTGAGTGAGATAGGTTATTGGTGAGAGAGCTACTTCATTGTACTCCTTGTGAATCTCTCAATCTTCCCTTTCCCAATCCTTTCTCTCAAAGTTGTCATGGTGAAAGCTTCTCCTTGGTGAAGGTGATGTTGAAGGCTAAAAATGCAAGAGGAGAGTAGGTAATTCCTTCAAGGAGGAAGACTTTTTGTAAGAGGGGAGCTCCTTGGTGAAGGTTTTCAGCTTATTGTAAAAGTGGGTAAGCCCTTGTAGAGGTTGAAGACTCTTGCTCAAAGGATAGGTAAGACCTTTTAAGGTTTATTGGATCCTTTTGATCCTTAAAAAGGAAAGCTAGGTATCCTTTCCCTACAAAAGGAAGGTCATATTGCATGTCTTATAATGGAATATAATTGTGCAATCTCCTAGAGTTTGACCTCTCTAGGTAGTTGATGTACACTCTCCTAGTTTGGAGTTTGAAACCACTACACATATCTTGTTCTTGATCTCATTCAATCTTTCTTATCCTTGCTATGTATGTCAAGTTGCACATCAGATTCCATATTTGTAGTCTTATCTCTTGAAATGATTTGAAGGTCTAACAAATTTGGTTTAAGTGATTTTGTCTCTATTCAACACCCCCCTTATAGAGCCCATTGATCCAACAAGTGGTATAAAATCCACGATCTTCTTCGACTAGATCTTCCACAAGATAAGAAGATGGGTGACAACTTTCTAGGGTCTCTCTACTTGAAGGGCATTCTCCATAACACCTTCAATCTTTGATGTCACAAACTTTCTCTATTGGAAGCGAAGGATGCAGTTCTATTTGCAAGGGATGAGCTACAACATGTGGAAAGTGGTCATCCTTCCCTAAAAGGATCTGGCTCGAGATGTGGATTCTTGGGATTAAGCTACCCTAACGAAATCCCAACTGAATGCAAAGGAAATTAGCATCATCTATGCAGCCCTCACTGATCTTGATTTTTGCAAGGATTTAGTTCTCTTATGCGGAGTGAATTTGAGATGAGTATAATTGGGGAGCTTACTTTCTTCCTTGGATTCCAAATCAAGAAAACAAAGGCAGGAGACTTCATCAATTAAGGCAAGTATAAAAGTGAACTCTTAGAGCGCTTTGGGATGGAGAACACCAATCCGATGGATACTCCCATGTCAAACACCACTAAACTTGATAAAGATGAGGAAGGTGAGAAGGTAGATGAGAAGATATATGTAGGTATGATTGGTAGCTTGTTATAATTAACTGTCTCTAGACCTGGTATCATGTTTAGTGTTGGATTGTGTGCTAGATTTCCATCAAGCCCTACAAAGTCCCATCTTACAGTTGTTAAGAGGATTCTAAGGTACCTAGACAAAACCCAAAATTTTGGAATATGGTATCCCAAGTCAAGGGACTTTACTCTTGCTTCTTATAACGATGTGGATTATGTCGTGTGCTTAATTAATAGAAAATGCACAAGTGACACTTGCTTCCTCCTAGGACCGTGCTTGGTTTCTTGGTTCTCTAAGAAACAAAGAACAGTGGCTCTTTCAACTACCGAGGTTGAGTACATTGTAGCTGGGAGTTGTTGTGCCCAAGTCCTATGGATGAAGCAAATGGCTCCAAGGCTTCAATGTTTATTATGATGCTTCTCCTATATTCTCTAATAATACTATTCAAATAAAATTATTTTACAATCCTATATTGCATAGTAGAGCCAAACATATAGAGGTCCGCCATCACTTTCTCCGTACCACATTTCTAAGAAAGATATTTATATCACTCATGTGGACATAGAAAACCAACTTGAGGACATTTTCACTAAACCTTAGCTAGAGAGCAGTTTACTTTCATTAGCTCAAAATTTCTTATTACTTCTCTTGATGATAATGGTATGCCTTATAGATAGATGTTCTGATACTGATGTGTTCTTTCTCATAAATTGCTCATCTTATGCTTGTTAGTGCTACATATGACTAGTTTTAATGCCTTATTTTTCTTGTATTTGGCTATATTTCACAAACTCTCATTTTCTCACAAAAATGGTATCCAATGATGAGTTAAAAGTGCCTTAATATGTTCAAAATGCATGATAGGATAGAAAAATAAATTAAATAGCACTTTAGTGGCCTAGAATAAAAATTCAAATCTTTTTGAGAGACTTTGTTGTCAGTCGAGTTTGCTCTGGGGAAACTCAACTGACAACATACCCAAGGACTGAACACACAACAGTGTCGATCGAGTTCCACAGATCTCAAAATCGATTGACAACACTATTATGTGGAGATATATGTAGAGTGTAGGTTGATTTTCTCATTCTAAACTAGAGAAAACTCGACTGATTAGTTACCCCTTTTGTTCTTCCTTGAACCCTAGGTCACTCGATCCCCTTTCCTAGCCCTATCCATCCATGTTTGACCTTCCCAACCTCTAACCTAAGCTTGGGTAGCATGTTGCTTGTGTTTTCTTCCTTGTTTGGCGACATCTTCCTCAAGCTTTCTGTCCATGGAGTCCAATACGTGGAAAAGAATAGGTCCATCAGGTGTTCCTTCATCCTCCACATCTCTTAGGCATATCTCCTATCATGGTGCTTCCTTTTTCTCCAATCAAGTGGTCATTCATTACCTAGAGATGTTGCCTAGGAACCCTTATCCTTTTAGGCCTTGTGGATTCCTAGCAATGAGCTATTGACAGAGGTTAAGAAACTCTTTTCTAACAAAAAACTGGATGCTCTTGTCTATGAACGCATGACCTATAACAAATTCCTATAGAGAAAGAAAGCGGAGCATGAGTTCTATGTGAATCTTACCTAGCACTACACCACTTTATTGCCACCTCCTAACACCCAAGTGATTTTGACATCCATGATTGGTGGGATAAGATTTCAAATATCTGAGATTTCTTTGAATTCTTATCTAGATTACTCCTTATCAAATTGGATGTCCTCCTACCCCACCTAGCGAGACCTCCTTGACCCTGAAGCCTTCTGCAAGAGCTTTGACCCTAAGTTGTCTCTTTCCAATATCTACAAAACTCTTAAGAAGCACGAGGTGCCATGTAGGAATAAAGTCATCTTACCGTCTTATTCTCTGGTTATTATGACTCACTAGGTTGCTCTCCTAGTTAAGTGCAACATCCATCTAAAAAGGAATCAAATAGATATTTTAGAAAACTCAACAGTGATCATGTATTGTCTTCTTTAGGATATCTGTGTCAAATGGGCAAAATACATTCTTCATGATATGACTTGCTTTGAAACAAAGAATAACACTAGAGACTCCTACCCATCCTATCCTAACTTGATTTGTGGTGTCTTTCAAGATCACACCGGTCAATCTCTTTTAAAAACCTTGGATACAAATCCACTTGAAAAGGAGTTTATATTTGTGACACCATAGTCAAGAAATCTTTTCACCATGCTTCCTCTATCCCTAGTCTGTCGACCTCCACCCAGCCTCCTCCTAGACTTGATTGTGCCTCTTTCTCAGTTTCAAATGAAATCTTGATGGGCTACATGATGCACTAATAAGCATACAACTTGCAGAGCCAAGAGAACCTACACTAGGATCTTGTTCTAAATAATTCCAAACATGAATTTCACATGCACCCATCCCTATCCCACCAACCAGTCCTTCCCGGCAACTGACAATACCTCTTATGCATAGAGTCAGTTCCACTTGGGTTACCAAAATGTTGCTTCTGTTGAACCTCCTACCTATGATGGTTGACCTAGCCCTACTTCCTCTCAGCATGCAGCATCTCAACTACTTTCTCTTCCAATTAGTCTTACTTCTGCTTCTCTTGCTAACTATGATTGGGTTTCTATACCCAACTTTGAGCAAGCTAAGGCACTGTGTGAGTGTGGCATCTCCTGGGAAGAGAAAAACCACAGATGACCCAGCCCTTGCTCTTTCATTCTTGAGAAGGACACAAATATGGATGATGAGGGCGTTGAGGATGATGATGTTGATGGTGATGGTGATGAGAATGATGACAAGGATGGTGTTGATGGCTCCAATGATGATGGAGATGGTGGTGAGGCTACACCTTAAACCCCTGATGCACCCTCTGATGATGATGAAGACTACCAGCTTGATGATGACGAGACCGTTGAGATAGATGCCCTTGATTTTTAGTTCTTAGTCCATAGAGCAATCATCTATATCTCTTTTTTTAGACTCATGTACTGGACATTTGGGCATTGTATATGAGGTTTACTATTTTGCATATCTCATTATTTTCCTTGTTGCTTTTGTAGTTTTCATCTCGAGAGGACATATCTTTTGTTCTAATCTTATTCTCTATACCTTTAACCCTTTTTTTCTATAACTCATGAGTTATTGGCGTATGGTTTCATATTTTGATTATGACTCTAGCATATTTGTTCTCTTTGGCTTATGTGTGGTGCTTCAATATGGTGGTTTCTTGTGTAGTTTTTGCCTTGGATAAGACATGTTTTTTTATCTCTTCTACCTCCTCCCTTTTTTTATATGACTGGGGGAATGAGCTTAGTACATATTGAATTGTGAACCTTTTCTAGTTGATTCTCTGAAACATGTAAGATGACTCAAATAGTATATATGTGCTATGGTTATGCTTTTTAGAGAAACTAACCATACATGCAAAGGTAAGCATGAATTAAGGGGGAGAAATTGCTATTGTTCATTCATGTACCCCCAACACAATTTACAAGGTAAAAAAGTTCAAATTCCAAGTCCTTTTCAATATGTGGAGGAATGGTTTGTCATCTTCAAAAAGGGGGAGAATGTTGACCTAACAATCATACATTGTCCATATTTTGATGACGACTTAACCATTCCATTCATATGTATCAAATAAGTCTATTTGAGATTGATTTTAGGACATGAAAAAAGGATCAATACGATCAAGCCCTAGCTTGATCAAATACAAGACAAAGTCAATGCAAATGCACTTTTGTGGAAAATGATCTAAAACCCTATAGACAATTTATGTAAACATTTGTATTAATGCTATGCCTTGTAATTAAGATGAGAAAAAATTAGGAACACTTAAAATGAATGTTTTAGCACTCTAATGACATTTTACAAAATTCATTACAGGGAGTTTTTTCGGGTGAGTTTCATCTTTGATAAACTCAACAGACACCCTTGATGGATTTTGGGAAATGCCAAGGTTGGCTGAATTTCTCCAAGATAAACTCGACCGACACCCCTACACAACCAAAATAGATTCATGCCGCCGGTTGAGTTTCATATAGGATAAACTCGACCGACACTTCAAATCTACTTTGTCGCATAGTGCTATCGGTTGAGTTTAGTTTATTGAAACTCGCTTGACTACACTGTATGAAAAGTGCAGAAAAAGTATATCTAGCCTTTGAAGTTTTGCAAACATCAAAAATAGATCTGTTGCAACACCGCAAGTGACTAGAATCCATTCCCAAGTGCTTCTACTGGCTAGTAGACATCCCAAACTATGAATAGGGACCCTTGGGCTTCATTCCAAGTTTGCTTCTTATGATCCTAGCTATAATTGAGTGGATTTGTTTACTAAGAACCCCTTTCTCTCTCTTCCTTACTAATCAAAATGTCAATCTGAATGAGATAGGTTATTTGTGAGAGAGCTACTTCATTGTACTCCATGTGAAGTTCTCAATCTTCCCTTTCCCGATCCCTTCTCTCAAGATGTGATGGTGAAAGCTTCTCCTCGGTGAAGGTGAAGTTGAAGGCTAAAGATCCACGCGGATAGTAGGTAATTCCTTCAATGTAGAAGACTTGTTCTGAGAGGGGAGCTCCTTATTGAAGGTGTCCAACTCGTTGCAAAAGTAGGTAAGTCCTTATAGAAGTTCAAGACTCTTGATCAAAGGATAGGTATGACATTGTAAGGTTTATTGGCTCCTTTTGATCCTTAAAAGGAAAGCTAGGTATCCTTTCCCTACAAAACAAAGGTCATATGTATGTTTTATAATGGAATATAAGTGTGCAATGGTTGCAAAATCCTAGAGGTTGACCTCTCTAGGTAGTGGATGTACACTCTCCTAGTTTGGAGTTTGGAACCACTTTACATAGCTTGTTCTTGATCTCATTCAATCTCTCTCATCCTTGCTATGCATGTTTAGTTGCACATCAAATTCCATATGTGCAATTTTATCTCTTGAAGTAATTTGAAGGTCTAACAAATTTGGTGTAAGTGCTTTTACTTTATTCACCCCCCTTCTAGAAACTATTGATCCAACACTATATTTGATAGCTTCATAAAAAGGAGCAAGAATAATCCTTTCTCTAGTGCTAATATGTGAGCAAGATGGAGTATACCACCTGCTAACATAATGAATATTAATCTTGATATTGTCATAAGGAAAGATAAAGAGTTGATGATCATGAGTTCAATCATTATAAGCAATGATGGTAGTTGGATCACTAGATGCATTGTGAAGCTTTTTGGTAGTGATTCTCTAGGAGGTGAGATTCAAGATATCATGAATGGATTATCCTTACTAAAAATTCTTATTATCCAAATTGTATCTTAGAAAGTGAGTCTTTGGTGGCCACCAATTACATCTGTCTTACAATCCTTGGCTGCCTAAATTGCACAACCTCTGCACAAAAATTCATTCTCTACTTAATCAAAATTTTTATATCTCTAGTCTTCATGTAAAATGAGAGAGAAATCATTTAGCTGATGAATTGGATATATGGCTTGTACATTGTAAATAAGATTTTTAGTTCTAGGAGTGCCCCTATTATAGTGATGAGAATCCTTTTTTATCATCCTACTAATACCCCTTATCAACCCTGATGGGTTTTTCCTATAAGGTGGGGGCCTTCTGTATAATATTTACCCCATGTCCCAAAAGAAAACGAAATTGTTTAAAACATTGAAATTTTAGAAGCATTTTGGCACTCTTTTGGGTTTTTAAAAATACAAAAAATCATTTTTATCTCTCTCTCTATATATATATATATCTGTTTGTGTGTGTGTATATATATATTTTAAAGGTGGTTGCACCAAAGGTTTGAAATTGGTTAGATTTTCAAGCACATTTGGGCTTTGACATTGTTACCAAAAGGCCAGAATTATGACAACATTTTCACACTATTTGGGTTTATAATGTGGTTTTAAAGAATTCGTTTTTAAAATTTTTATTTCATTATAGGTTTTTGGAGGTTGTACCAAAAAGTGAAAACTTTTTTTTAAATTTCAAACTCATCGGGTTTTATCACTTTTTCACCAAAAGCTCAAATTTCAACAATATTTTGACATTGTTTTAGTTTTTGAAAAATTTGGTTTACCAAAATATATTATGATTTGAAATTTTGATGCACAACTAGTTCTCTAAAGAAGGTTGCCAAAAGATGGTTGAATTGTGTTGGAACTTTGAATTGATTTAGACTCTATGAGATTATTCTAAAAAAGGTCACAACATTTGAATGTTATTCGGGTTTTAAATGTGGTTTACCTCGGTCTGTGTTGTGCATGTGAATACCATCTAAGAAAGCCTTCACGCCACTTTTCCTCAGTGTTCACGACCCTCACTTTGTTCCTAATATATTCATTCCTCAAATGATCGTTTCTTGTCTTTCCATACATCGATTTCAGCATACACATTTTCGCCACATTCATCTTGTTGAGACATTGTTTCTTCAATTTTGGGAAGGGAAGAAACAAGATCTGAACAAGATGAATGTGTCTAAAATGCATATGTTGAGATGGATATGTGGAAATATAAGAAAATATCGCTTGAGGAATGACTATATCAGGAACAGAGTGGGTGATGAGCATTAAGGACAAGTTGCGTGAAGGTTGTCTAAGATGTTATGGACATGTGCAACACATAATGACAAATGCACCTATTCAAAGCAAGGTTATTGAGTCAGGAATAATTAAAATAAGTAGAGGAAGGCCTAGATTAAATTGAAAAGAGCTTATAAAGAGAGATTTTGAATCTATGCATCTTGATCAGAGTATTACCCATTACATAGATGATTGGTAAAGAAGGACCCATGTATCCAAACCCAACATGGTTGGGTTGAGTCTTGGATGATGATGATGATGATAAAATGTGGTTTACCAAAATCATAAATTTTCTTCTTCAAGATGTTGATGTATTTCACATTTTTGTTTAAAGTTGCAACAAAATGTTGATATTAGTTTAAAATTTTGAACCTTTTTGGGTTTTATGATATCAATACCAAAAGCAAAAAGTTTCAACTATATTTCTAATCTGTTTTGATTTTTAAAATGTGTTTACAGAAATCAAACTTAATAAAAAAATTATGTATTTTGGTTTTGGAAAAGGTTACACTAATGTTTTGAAATAAATTTGGAATTGTGAAGGTGTTTGGCTTTTACAAGTTTGTTATTATAAGGACAAAAATATGACAATATTTTTATTCTATTTCGGGTTGTGTTGTTTCTTTATTGTTCATATGCATAAAAGGTAGACACTTTTCTCCCCTTTGATCCCTCTCAAATATCTAAAACATCTCCACATTTATACTAGGAAAAGGTGAAAATAGAGGACCTTTGGTTGCTATAGGTGTATTTTTACTTCATCCTATAGGGTCATTGGGTTAACCTGGTGATGCATACATAAATGTCATTATATTCATATCATAATTTGGGTCTCTTCATTGCCAAATGGTCTTATTAAAAGCATCTTGACTCATATTATACCATATTAGGATATCATCACTTGTGCATCAATGCTTCTTATTTTGTGCATAATTAGGCATATTTTTTTGAATATGTGTGGCCTAATATTGCTTGTTTTAATGTATTAAATAATGAAAAGAAACATCCAAAGTCATTGATTGATCCCCAAATCAATAGCATCGACACAGTGTCTAGAATCGATAAAATAGTTACAAAAGTTTCCCAATCTACCAAATTTTAGTGGCACCAATTTTGAAGTGAGTGGTACTGACTATGACATGCAAATTCAAGCTAAAGGTATAGTAGATTTTTGGTGGTACTAACTTTGAGGTTGGTGGGATAGAGTTTTTACTATTGACGACGAGGTTAATTGACACAAATCAATGACTATTGTTATAACTTGAAGTTTTTCTTGTCTTATAACTTAGGATAAAGGAGGAGGATAACTGGGCATACCATCACTATTCCAAATGCATTTTTATTGTTAGAAGTGGGAAGGAGGAGAACTAAAATTGGGCATCCCAACACCTTTGAAGAGCAATTTGGCAACTAAAATGACATCCACTTGCAATCATTTTTGGAAGGGGTTTCCATTCATTGTGGCTCTTCGATTATATATCATAATTTTCATGTTGCCTTCACCCAAATCTTGCATTGTGATACAATGTCAGATATGTCTAGCAATTTTTTATCTGTGGACAGAGAGTATCCAGATGTAATTTTTTAGTTGACAACATGATTTTACTAAGAAAATCACTTCCAAAGAGAAGTTTTTGTCAGGGAATTCTTATAAACTCGATCTTAATGTACTATGAAAGCGGACTAACCATTGGGAGGAAATAAGTAGATCATTTAAGAAAGAATAAATAATTTATCATTTAGGACCTGTAATTGACATTACACTCTTTTGAGGTACAATACCATTCAAACTAGTCAAAATCATACTTTTGTATGTGTTCCTTATTTTGGTTCAAATTATAAAGAACAATTTCTTTACACAAGTAGCTGATTTGTCCTAATTACTAGTAGTCTTTGAACTCACAACTCCATGTATAAAATAATTTATGACTCATGGTCTTACTTTACTTCAACCCATACGCTTGTGTTTTACACAAGTAGCTGAGTTGACATTGTTGTTATAGAGTTGGCACTGTTAACATAACCAAAAGTTAGGATCAACCACTCTAGGACATAACCTAGTTGTTTTTATTTTCTAATATTTCATTTTGAAACAATTTTTATCAAAATTCATTGTTATATCTTTCAAAAAATGCTACATCTTTTTTTCAAAATTTATTTGCTTTATATTTTTGTCACAATTGTTGAGTATGTATGATATACATATGGTTTATCTTGTAAGGGTACTAGAGCACCATGTTTTCCCAGGACAAGGGGAATTAAATACATAGTTGAATGCAGTTATATAATGATTGAAGGCGTACTTCAACGAAGTATCATATGTAGAAGAAGAATGCAATTATTGTGGGCATCATATTAGTGACAAGCGTAATGAACACCCATGACTAGGTGATCCTTGTTTGTCTTGGAGGGTTCCAAATATTTCTATTAAGGATGCATATCAACACATACTTCTATAATTGAAGAATATAGATGCAGACCAAGATAGTAACAGATATACATGTTGATGGGTCTCTTTGACAAGTTTCTGTCAATCATTGATTCTTATTTTGATCTATCTAGGCAGAACTCGAAAAACAAGGGTGTCAAATCATAAGTTTAGGGACTCAAGACACAGCTATGGTCAAATATTTCTTGGATTGTAAGACTCTATGGGAATACAACGATTACACACCACCACTAGCATGCCAAGAGTAATTCTATCTATAGTGAGAAGGGGTATGTCATTGAAGAGACCCCACATACATCTATAACTCGACCCTAGAGTGTCTATGTGACACATATTCCTCAAGTTCCTTTACCCAACTACTTGTATGGAAGACTCATGGGGGTAAGAACACATATAAATCTTGCATAGATAAGTGTTACAATCAATGTAACCAATTTGAGGAGTAGCAATGAAATTTTATACACATTAGATCTGCAAAGGGATGAACCCAAAGATTTTGCGAACACCATGTCTGCTCCCTCTATTAATTAGGAGGTTCCAATTCAATAAGAGCAGGTGAAGGTTCTGCTATGTAGTGGAACTATCATAGTCGATAATAAGGAACCCACACTAGAGAAGTGTTAGTCTACTTTTAGATGAGTTATAATATTTATAATCATATTTCCACTCATTTTCCCTCACAAGTATACGAGTTTGTAGTATCTAGAGTTGTATCCCAACAAATCATAAGTTGTTAGGCGCAATAGTCATTGTTTTCAACAATATAGATCTAGTTATCAAGAGAGGATTGGTTTTCATTCAAATTAACTAAAAAATTAAAGAAGGAATCTAATTGAAACATAAATCACATGAACTGATGATTCAAGTTTAATTAACAAATCTTGGAGATAGGGTTTCACTAACACATCATGTTGTGGATCAACAACAAATTTAAACTAGAAATAACAATCACAAGGGATGTCTGAGTTCTCCAACCATTTCAGTGGCATAGAATGGTTCTAACTCTATATAGCATTGTCATGCATAGACATAGATCAAACCACCAAAACCCATGAGATCCTAAACATTATCCAATGACTATTTTCAACTAGGGAATGAGGCTATGATGATGTCTTCTTAATTCATGCATACCCTCTCAGTACACACATAAAGCATTATACACACACAAGATGGACACTCAAACATATATGTGAGAATAAACACGGATGCATCATTGTAAGTGATTGAACTAACTTTAAGTATGGGATATGCTTTTTAACAAGACATGACACATGAGTTACTCTAGCACCTGAAGAAAGTTCTAATCATCCATGGATGACGATATTAGGTTCATATTAGAAAGAAAGAAAAGCTCGAATGTCTGAGTGTAGAGGGAAGACATATCTGGAACTGCTGTCAGGAGTCAAGTCTTCATCCTTGGTGGTTGAACCATATCCAGGAACCTTCAACACAATATGGAGATAATAAGTGGTTCAAGATCTCTAATGAACTATTGAGAAAGAAGGAAATAATGAATATTCTCTTCTAAGAAACCTCCTACAGACTTCTAGTCATCCTCGATTTCCCTTTCTGTGATCCTATCTCTTCTCTACCCGAGTTGGACTCCAAATGATCTAAGATAACCCTCCCAAGATATCTTAGAGTAATATAAATAAAAGTAGGTTGGTTATAGTAGGAATTGCACAAAATTCATAGGTGAATCAGTGTGTCAATAGTGTTCTTAGAAGTTGTAATCAAAGTAGGCTCCCCTGAAATGGCATGTCAATGATCCACTTGATGTGTTGCCCAAGAACTGGATAACATCTCTCCATCTTCAACACCTTGTATACAAGGCTGACACACTATGTTGGTTCTTTGTTGTTGCATTGAAATTGTTGTCATTTACACGCCATCTTAGATGGCCTACATTGCGTGTTCATGGCTATTTCTTCAATTTTGAACTTATATATTTGTAAATATCTATGATTTGAGTGAAATACTGATATGATGACCTTCATCTCCTCATTTTACTTCCAAAATATGGTACCACAATTAAACCACAGAATGAATAAGGATAACATAAAACTATAGATATTAGCATGATTATAGGTGAATTAATGAATAAATGGGTTGAGAAGTGTGGGAAAGAGTCATATTATACAAATCATGCACATCAAATCCCCCTAAGCTTATACCATTGATTTCCCTGAAGGAAAAAGAAACATAGATATACAAATAAAGAAAGTAGTAAGCACATGCATCAAATAAATGAAATGGAAACTCAAGACAAGCCAACCATATAGTAAAAAAGGTTTTATAATAGCCATGATTTCAACTCAAAAACCCAAGATTGAAAGTTAAGTTCAAAAAAGTTGCTCATATCTAACTGGAAAAATCAATCAAACAACATTGAGTGGAGATATATATGAAAAAGCCAAATGAATGGTGAATATGGAACCTAATCAATCAAAGATAAGGATAGTAAAATAGGAAATCTAAATGAATATCAACAATCAACAGTGATATCACGATTGATAAACAAAGAATGAAACAATTAAGCATCAATTATGGCACTCATCTTCTTATAATAGACCTATGTGCCTGTGGGATGCCTGTTGGGGTCAATTTACCCTCTAAATGATGTAACACCCAACCATCATGGCTAGATCACACTTACACTATCTTGGCATGTTATGTGGGTTTTCTAGCCATCTTTTATGGGGAATAAAAGTAATTAAGTGAAATGCAAGACAAGATAATTTAGTATGGGTTGGGTTCCGCTTAGGAGTCTCACGGCCTTATACTAATTCATTTTCTCCAAAGCACAAGAAAGTTATACTAAATTATTTATTAAGGCTGGAAATTAGGCTAATATAAAAAATTCAAAAAGGTGGCAGTTAAAATGCACAAGATAATTGGTAAAGACATCCATATTGCTAAACAACATTGTAATGTTGGTGGATCTAATAAGAATAGTTCTTTGCATTCATTGAGAAATAATGGGTGAAAGAGATGAACATGTGGACTAAAGGTGAGAAACCAAAATGAAGAATGCATGATTGGCAAACAAAATCATGTAATCTATGCATGGCTTATACAAGACTTCTTCAATAGACATTTGCATAGATAGAGGATAAATGCATCAACAAAGGGGAATCAACCCAATATGAGAAATAGGCCTCTAAACACACAAGATCTTAACATTATCTAAAATAAAATTAATAAAGAAAAAGAAATGAAAAACTAACAACCACACTACCAGCCGATTTCTCCCCTCTAAGCTTGAAATCTACAATGTTGTCATTATAGAAACCAAACAAAGAAAGTAGAACTTGAGTGCCTCATCAAGGTGGAGATGTCAAAGTGAGGAGGGGTTGTGCCCTGGTGTGCGGTAGGAAGATGTTGAACCAATGTATCATTATCATCGATCTCTGGGGAAGGGGATTCCACTATTGGTGACGTGGGTTGAGTTGGCATGGCATAGTTTTCTTGTGTCATGTGACACACGTCCATATACTACACCATGGCGTTCATATCATGGTATTGCTGGCTAAGTTGAGAAAGATAAGTGTCTTGTTGAAGATTTTTTTATTGAATGTACCCATGCATGTGTCACACGTCGGTCATCTCCCAACTGTACTTAGTCTGAGACTCTGAGTGCATGTAGAAGGAGTTGGAGATACATGTGTGTCACATGCAACAAAAGATTCATGTTTGTCTCCCTAAGTGGTACGACCATTGTTGTTGAATGTATGTTTCCAATTCCTTAGGTTTGCTAATGTGGTTTTGTTTGTATCAGGTAGTTCAAGGTATCAATTATGTTCATGGAAATATTGATGATATTTTTGTGTATAATATGGATACAATGCAAGGAGGTCGGAAAAATAGATAACTTGAAATAAAACTCCATTTCATCCTGCGAGCTGATCAAGATCGTTCAAGTCAATCTCCAACTTAATGGAAAGCATTATGACTGGATCCCTAATCATTACATTAGTGTTGTTATCTTTTTGAATATGTAATAATATATTGATAACAAAATATTTGGGTGTTTACCTTGGAGTTATGAAGCATTTCCTATTTTCAAATTAACTATAGCTTGCTCACTACTCCTTGAGTTTCTTTCTTGGAAAACAACCTGATTGTGACGTCCCTGAATTTTCTGATACTTAATCTAATGTGTGACGTTCAAATTGAAACATCACCTCAGTGAGAATCCCAATTTAAACACCCCACACTAGGCTAAGAAGAAGAAAAATCAGAGGATGTCAGAAGGAAACAATAGTAGTACATGTACATGAACAATAACAAAACCATACAATACATGTTCACCATTCAACACATAATTACAACACGAATTGTTACATCATTTATAATTACATATTGAACAACAAACTTATACATATACATGTACTACCACTAAACTATAGAATCTTAAGTCAACATGTCCACTTGTACATCAACTCGCCATACAACTCTCAACTATCCTGGATCTTCAAGATCATATGTCCACAACCTAAAACAAAGATTACATGTGGTACATGTCAGCATAATATTTCAGAATATTGTACTGAGTACGCATACATGTCTTTTATATACTTCTCGTCATATCTTGGAAATAAGATAAAACTAATACTTGGTAGTTATAAAGAAACACAAGGAAAAAAGTATACTTGCACAAAGATGTATATTAACAAAAGAGAACACATGTTTTAAACTCATTTTCCATTATATGCTCGTGCATCTGCCTACCAATGGGATAGATGCATTCAGGCCTTATGATCTACTTACGAAAGAGATAAATCATTGTACATGTGATTTTCTTACCAAAGAGATAGATCACTCACTAGCACTATGCTTACCAAAGAGATATAGTGCTTTCATATAATAAAACATATATATTATGTTTCAGGTGTTCATAGCCTTAGTATGGAAAATCAAGCAAGATATCATACAAGAATAATCATTTCATCTAATACCATATGCCAAGTATTCTACTACACATATAACACAAGCATGTTGTATAATAAGCTAAGTAAGAGGTAATGACATACCTTCTAAAGAGATATCCTAATCACATATTCCTCATATCATTTGTTTCTTTGTTAAACCTGATTAAGACAAGATCATATATCACCATCAAGTTCTCATCATCTTATCCCTAGTCATGTTCATTAGGGTTTCTCTTAGTCTTATGTTATTCCCATCATTATTTCTTGTCTTACTCTTCTTGTTATCTATGATTGATGTTATTGATGTTGTATTCTAGATTAGTATCAACAGAGTGAAGATTAGTTTCCATATCATTATTGCATGTATTAACCCTAGATTATATACATTAATCCAATTAGGGTTTCATCACATGTATTAAGGGCCATCTTCATATAACATGAATTCCATGCGTCTAACTGATATCAAAGTTCCATGTTAACTTCTATTTACTATGATGAGGATATTCTGTCAGTTTCACCATTTATTGATCATAAATGTATTTATTACATTTTATGTAGGATTATTAACCCTAAATAGATATATGAAGCATATTACATAATTTCATGCATCAACATTATCATTACTGATCTTAAATGAATTACAAGATGAATATGGATTTACTAACATTTTATCATGATTTTATGTCATCGTTTGATATTTATTATCTATGAAATAAGCATCACACAACTTACATAATATCACTCATCAAAAGTATGATATTATACTTTCATGTTGTTCTATGTATTTTTTGAACATTTTGGTATATTATATATTTTTTCTGATAACCAGACTAATTTCTATTATTTATACAAGGAGGTTTTGGTGAAGATTTACCTTATTGCGGCCAATCAGCCATCGTCACGTGGCTTCACTCATTGGTTTCCTGGGTTCGCAGTTGAGTCGATCGGTTTATCGGTTGGTCCGCCCGGTCTAGTCTGGAATTGGGTCGGTTTATTGCCACTGGACCTGGTTCTCTCTCGCGAAGAACACGAGCACGCAGACACTTGCATGCGTCTCCCTACGCATGCTACTGTGGTGACTGGTCTCCTCCGGCGAGAGGAATCTACAGCTGCAGTCCTCCTTTTCTGCCTCTAAGACCCCCATCAGTTTTGGCAACTTTGGATGGACCTCCACCGTTGCTCGCATCCTAGGATGATGTTGTGGAGCTCGACCTCCACCATCTCATTGGCGTTGGCCTCAGTCGCGGCTATGACTCCGGAAAGCGATTCCAGAAACCTCGTGGTCCCTTGTCAGACCCTAAGGCCAACATCATCTTCGGCGAAGCCGTCCAGACCTCCACGGCTACTCGGGTCTTCTTCGGCACCTCTATATCTCCTCTAGCACCATCTCCACCGCTTGTGGCTGCTGTGGTGGCGCAAAAGAGGCAAAGCGCTTCTAGGACTCCAAAATCCAAGACAAAGCACTGTTAAGAATATGAAGATCCTCAGAAACTCATGCCTATATTCAAACCGTGTTGGCAACGCCTTGCAGACCAACCTCAAGCTTGGTTCTCATCTCTAGACAGCCTCCACTCCGTCAGTCAACAATACCAGCCCAACAGGGCTCAGAGACACGCTTAAGAGACTCACCTAAACTCAGCCTTCACTTCCCTCTCTCATCATCCCCTAGTCTCCTCTCTTGCTCCTTCTTCCTCCTCCAGTGTTCCCCATCATTTGTCTGTGAGATGTAATGGAGATGGGGGAAGTGGTGGCAACTCAGTCTCCCTACTCGCTTGGCTAAATAAAGTATGTGAGGGGTCAGAGTGAAGTTCTCATCAAGGCAGGTCTATCCTCTCACACAAAAACCACTCTTAGTCCACTATCTGAACGTGGGACGAGGCTGGAGCTTGCCTCAGTTGCTACCCCCATGACCTCAGCTTGTCTGCAGGCAGGGGATGATGGCTTGGCCATCAGATCTCATCCCAAAGGCTGAGAACAACCCCTTCGCTTAGAAAGTCCGGGGCACTACCCTCTCAAAGGATGCAACCACAAGATATAAGATCTAAGGCTAAAAAATGTCCACGCGGCCCAGTCGAGGATCCATGGGCGTGGAACAGCCTAACTTAGGCTCAAACTATTAAACTTAGACTAATACACATTGTTTTTCAATTTTCAAATCTAAATAACTTCCTCCAGGATCATCCAATTGCCACTAAATTTTAATCATAACTTTACCACCTCTCAAGATATATTATACTCAATTTTGGTGATGAAAATTAGCTATTTGATCCTCCAAATAATACTCCAAAAAGGCATGAACTTAGGGATCTTAATCATGATATCAACCTCAATCAACACTCAATCTTTTCCCAAACACTTAGGACTCTCAAACAACTCAACATGCATGACTTCACTTATGTCATTGGACATTTAAGGATTCTAAAAGTCTACTCCATCACATCCTACACACCTTAAAACAAAATTCATCCTCGAAATTAAGTTAAAATCCAGTCCTTCACATCATATACATCTTAAAAGAACCTTTGTCCTCAAAATTAACCATCCTCTTACTTCAAGGAGAAACCAAAAGGTCTATGTTCACTTGTAGGGTACTAACATAGGTCCAACATTTTAAAAATAAGAACTCCATAAAAGGTCAAGGGTTTAGAATCTTAGGTTATGTCACGACATATTTCATATGCTAGGGTTGCATCCTTATCTTCACTGATGCATTAAGGTTCCCACATTATATTACCATGTTCTAAAGGAGTTAACTTAGGTTAACCCTTACATCAAGGTGTCATCAACATTTATTGAGCTATTTGTTAGAATACGTTCAACATTAACATATGCCTTTTAGGAGGGAGTTAATTATATTTAACCCACTTTATCCATATAGATCATATCACGGTGTCATAATTGTTATGTTGTGCTAACTGTCAAACTATATTTTCATCTATATTAAGCACTAAGATTAACACCTCATGTAACATGTTTCATTCATATGATCTTATTTCATTTCTCATAATAAATAGCAACATTTACTAGTGATTTCATCATATGATTAACCAACTTATTATATCACCATTATTCATTTACATGGTTAACCATCTATTGATAAAGAGATTTAAAACATCTGTAAGTTTTCCATCATGTCATATCTACTTATATCACATCTCATGATTAGATCAAATATTACGATCAGATACACATATATTATATCATAGTTGTGCTACACAAACTTATGTGAGTGGCTTATTAACATATACCAAAACTTTATCTAGTCCAAATGAGGTTCCCCTAACCCATATCATGAGGGTAGTGGCATGCTCAGTATCTCTGAGCTAACTCAACTCTATAAGTATCTCATAAAAAAACTTTATCTTCACTCTTTAGTCTAAGGTTCTTAGGTCTACCTCTTTGGCACTAGTGATAGCCTTATAATATGTAGCCACATAAGCACAAAACAATCCATGATATGATATTCTCTTTTCATATCTCTAACCATGATATACTATATCTCATCTCTCTCACACATGAACACCACTAGAGTCCTACATGGGAACCACCAACCCGAGCATGAGGCTTCACATAAACCAACAAGGTTACCTCCTCCAGGGTCTTGGGACTCTCTCTCCCTCATCCAGATGGTAAGTACTCATATTCATATTCACATATACAAAGAAGCCTCTATCAGACTCTAGGGTTTGGTCCTCCTAAGGACATCTAGGGCTCAACAAGATATCTATAGGAATCATGCATAATACAAATCAACTCAATCACTCAGGAGTATTCATATATTTGATTTAATGTTCAGTGAAATATTTGCTCTGGAGGTCAAATGTCCTTGATACCATGTCACATCTGGTTGTTCAATAATCGGATGTGAATGCATATCGGACAATAGAGTCAGTATTTATTTAGTTACTTTCATTTTATATGTAAAAAGTGATTTAAACAAAAAAATTCATAACTAATTATTTACTTGTCAAAAAATTACAAAAGTATATGTTTTTTAGATTAGAAAAATATTCCTGATTTATTGGCATTGGTTTTAGAGGTTGATTCTATGGGTTTTATAGAACAGTTATACAACCAACCATGCTCTATGGGAGTGAATGTTGGGCGGTGAAGAAAATAAGTCTCAATAAGATGAATGTGGCTGAAATGCGTATGATGAGATGGATGTGTAGGGAGACGAGAAAAGATCGCTTGAGAAATGATTATATCAGGAATAAAGTGGGGGGTGGCGAGCATTAAGGACAAGTTGTGTGAGGGCCGACTCAGATGGTATGGACATGTGCAACACCGACTGACTAATGTGCCTATATGAAGTGATGCTATTGAGTCAAGCACAATAAATATAAGAAGAGGAAGACCTAAATTAACATGGGATGAGCTTATAAAGAGAGATTTTGAATATCAACATCGAATATGGTTCACGAAAGAGCTGAATGGAAACAAGGGATCTATGTAGCCAACCCCAACATAGTTGGGACTGAGGCTTAGATGATGATGATGGTGGTGGTGGTGGTGGTGGTGGTTTTAGAGGATGATTCTGAAGTATTAGTAAAGTGACTTTTTAGGGTTAAAGAATTATATGAGTTAGTTTTGACCCTAATATTCATGTATATAATTTATAGGAGGTGAATTTTCCTAAACCTAAACCTCAAGAGTATTGTTGGAATAATTTAGCTTGATCTTGAGGTATCTACAACTCTATATTATGTTGGGCATTTTAATTGACTAAAAACTAGGCATGGCAAAAATTACCAGCCACCATAAACCAAACCGAACCACCTCGATCCAACCCATATTTATGGTTACCCAGGGTGCAGAATGGTAATTGGTTTTGGTGGAGAAAACACCACATGCCAGGAGTGTGGTCTGTGGAAACCCGAAGTTCATTTTCCATGCCTCCCTCCTACACGAACCTTAGCCACTAGCCCCACTTCAAATGCTGCTAGCCTCACGTCATTGTCATATTTCCAGCCTCTGTTGCCATAGTATGCTTCGAGCCTCATGGATGGAACACCCTTCCGCCATTGCCGCCAGCATGCTTCAGCCTGGCTACTGTAGCTTGCTTCCAGCCTTGCGGTCATGACCGAAAATGCTTTTATCCCCGCCATCGTAGCATGCTTCCAGCGGTGGCGGCGTAGCATGGTTCTAGCCTATCCATCATAAGAAACACCCCCTCATTGCTACTTTAGTCTTACGAAACCACATTGTTTCTGTCTAGGAATTAAACACATCGACATGCAAGCTTTTACTTCCACTCCGATGTTCACCAGGTTCCTCCTCCAGCGCTCACCAGGTTCATCTTCCTTTGCTCTGGCTCTACGTGGCCGCCATGCTCCTCCTAGCTGCCCTTGTCAAATCGCAACCCATGGTGGTAGTCGCAATGGGGACAGGGCATGGCTACGGTCACATACCCGAGTGCATGGCAATAGTGGTGAGCACATGGCAACAACTTGCATGGTGGCGGCGGAGAGTGCATGGCGGTGGCTGTAAGTACATGAAAGTGCATGCCGACAGAGGTGATGAGTACATGGCAGCAGGGTGATAAGTACATGGCGGTAGAGGGGACGAGTACATGGCGGCAGAGGGGATGAGTACATGGCAGCAGAGGTGACGAGTGCATGGCGGCAGGGTGACGAGTACATGGCAGCGGTGGTGACGAGTACATGGTGGCGGTGGTGACCAGTACATGGCGGCGGGGTAACGAGTATATAACGGCGGTGGTGACGAGTGGATGGCGGCGGCGGTGGTGATGAGTGCATGGTGGCAATGGTGATCAGTGCATTGCGGCGGCGGTGAGGAGTGTATTATGGTACTGAGTGTGTGGTATGGCGGTGACTATGGTGGTGAGTGTGTGGTAGCGGTAGTGGTGAGAACATGGTGGCGGGCATGAGTGTATTGCACATCCGGAAAATGGACGGCAACTAGAATCTGACACAATTAGACTCAAGTAGTGGTGGTAAAGGAATGAGCCCCTTTGGTAAGTAAACAAATTCCCATTGTTACCCTATTACCGAGGAAGAAAAACCATGGGTGAATGGTTCGGGTGCCCACAAGATTAGAATTTGTTATGGTATGATATGGTATGGGGCGGTTAATAGAAAAACCACTTCATTGCCATCCCTACTAAAAACCCATGATTCCTGTAATGATGAATTCTTTTGCACAAACTTACTTGTTGACTCAGAAGTTACATTTTATCAATCTTGATAAAATTAGTTTGTAAACCCCACTGCCATGTTATCTTTTATTGTGCTAAATTTCTCTTAAAATGTGATTATGATTGAACCAAAACTATTTTGCCACTCTATTATGTGTGCATTTATTGGACTAGTTATGTATTGTAGATGCTTATGCATAACCATTAGGACGCGTCCCCCCTCTTGAGGGAACACCTTCTTTTGTACTTCACATCCCTAAAATGCCTAATTATTTTATTTCTCCAGTGTTTACTAATGCATACCATTTTTATGTCTATTTTTAGGGTTGTTCCCAAACCACCCAGGATATCAATCATTATCTGATAAGGCAATTGTAGACCAAGGACTCAAGGAGCAGGCAATTGTGGACTAGGGACTTGAGGAATAGGTTGCCCAGGATTAGTGCATAAGAGCAATATTCTGAGATGTCTAGGTTGCTCATTACTTCATGCCCTATTAGTGGAGACAGTAGTTCTCTTTTTAGTTTATTGTCTCTTATACTTTACATGGACATTTTATGGACTCTTTTAAACTCATGTAATAACTTAGTTCCTTATCCGCTGCTTAATCACAATGTTTCTTGATGTCCATGATATTTCGGAAAATATTATGCAACCCTTCCTTGTATATGATGTGGATTTGTTTATTATTATTCAAAATTAAAGTTAGTGAGTGGATTCCCTCACGAGTCCCACTCCTTACAACATGGTATTAGAGCATACAAGCAGTCGGTAAACTATCTATCTCAAAAATATACTATTAGGTTCTTACCACTGTCTTCCCTACTTCCAGGAGAAACAATCTTTTTAGTTGTAAATCCTCCCTTTTGTGGGAAAACCAATATGGGTTCACTACTCTGCAACAACCATAGTTTGAGATACATTTCATAAATCTATTATTGCAAACTCCCTACACCCAAGGCAATCCCAGAGTACAACATGTGGTTACAGTGCCTTGTGTTTCAACCATTCCTCCTTCGTCCAGCCTCACACCCAAATAAGAGTTGGCATTTCTACATTATCTTCTTTCTTCTACATTAATGGATTGAGACAATTTTAATTCTGGGGCAGAAAAACCCAAGGAGTATTCCCTGACTGAGTTCATCAAGATGCATCTGCCTTGCTTCAAAGGTGAAGGAGAGATAGAGATGGTGGTCAAGATTGACAACTAGGTCTAGGCCATTGAACACACATTCGAGGGCATGACATGCCCTCCTCATCAGAATGTCTATTTTGCCTCTTATGTTATATATGGTCTGCCACGCGTATGGTGGAACAATATCACTCACACGCGTGATACGTATAATGATGACTTGGAAGCAATTTCTCACATTTTTCCAGGAGAAATATATCTACTCTGCTGCACTCAGGGAGAAGGAGGCCGAGTTTTATAGTCTGAAGTAGGGATCCTTGAGTATCTCTGACTATGTCCAACAATTCTTTCTACTAGAGTGCTACATCACCAGACTGGAAGAAGACCTTTGTGCTAATTTGTTCTTCGAAGGGCTACCATACTAGATTGGATGAACACTAGTACCTCAACCCCCCCTCACCTTTCAGTAGATGATGGATAAAGCACTAGAAGTGGAGACTTATCCTAGTTTTCAAAACTCTTTGCACAACAACAACAACAAGACGAGGAATTCCGGTGATGACTACCACCATGGAAAGTATAGGCATTGCATGCACCACCATCCTCATGGATAATGCTTTTTGGGGAATTAGTGAGCATCAAGAGATGGTAGGCAGGTGACTTATCATCAGTGTGGCCAAACTGAGCATTTCAGGCCCCTATGTCCTCAACTACAATTTCACCCTTCACTGGCCTAGCCACCTATCCAACAACAACAACCATACCAGTGTCAGAAGCAACTATCAAGAAACAATCACAACAACAACAACCAGTAGGTGAGATGTACACCTATTGAGAGACGTGTCGACACATTTTTGTGCTAAATGTCGAGGAAGTTGAAGAAGAAAATCAGGTCATCAAAGGTATTGTGCATTTACTTCAACAACCTATTAAAGCCTTGTTTGATTCTAGATCGTCACATACATTTATAGAGTCTAAGTTAGTATCTATGCTGGAATTAAAACCTGGGTACATGGACCATATCCTAGATGTTCAAACCCCTAGTGGTAGGGTATGCTCTTCTTACCCAAAAATCCCTCATGTATACCTTTGTATATCGGGTATGATGTTTGTAGCATACTTCATCCACCTCAATAGAATGGCTTTTGATGTCATCTTGGGGATGGACTGGATGGTGAAATATAGGGTAAACTTATTCTGTAGAGAAAATAAGGTTAGCTTGTTGCATCCATATGGCGAGCATTTCTATATCCAGGGAAGAAAAGAAGAGTATCATCAATTCATTATCTCAAATCTTAAAGCAAAAGTTCATCTCTCATGGGTTCATGGCCTATTTGTCCTATGTTATAATCAATTCAACACCTCCAAAACATAGTGATATCGAGGTGGTTTGATATTTTCATGACATCTTTCCTGATGAGCTACATGGGCTTCCTCCTTCTCGAGAGGTTGAATTCTCCATTGACCTCGTACCAGGCACATCTCCTATCTCAAAGGCACCTTATCACATGGCACCAACAGAACTTACTGAGTTGAAGAAACGCCTGTAGGAACTCATCGATCTGGGGTTTATACACCCTAGTGTTTTGCCTTGGGGAACTCCAGTTCTCTTTGTGAAGAAGAAAGATGGTTCATTGTGGATGTGCATGGACTATCACATGCTTAATCAAGTGACAGTGAAAAATCACCACCCTCTCTCGCGCATCAACGACTGGTTTGACCAACTAAAGTCAACCAAAATCTTCTCGAGGATGGATTTACGTAGTGAATACTGTCAAATGTGCATGAGAGATGAATACATTCTAAAGTCAGATTTTCTCTCACATTTTGGGAACTATGATTTCTTGGTCATGCCCTTTGGTTTGACAAATGCCCCTACTACCTTCATGGACTTGATGAATCAGGTGTTTCATCCTTATTTGGACATCTTCGTGGTGGTGTTTATTGACACTGCTACAAAACATGCCTTTAGCATTGATTAATTAAGGGCTTTAGTGTCGGTTTCCAAGCGACACCCAAGTGGGCACCGCTAAAGGTGGGAGCCTTTGGTGTCGGTTCTCAACCGATGCCAAAATGCTTCCCACCACCGAAAACGCGCCAGCAAAGGGAATATAGGCGTCATTTATATAAGAAAACTGACACTATAAAATGGTTACAGACGTTAGTTACTAAAAGAACCGACACCAAAATACTTCCCACCACCGAAAATGTGCCAGCAATGGGACTATAGGCGTCAGTTTTCTAGTATAACTGACGCCATATCCCCTGCCACCACGGTCGTGCTTCCCAAGACGGTCGTGGTTCCTGTCCATATAAACGTTTGTTGTTTTTTAAAAACCACCGCAGTACATCTTTAGTGTCGGTGTCTTACAAATAACTGACGCCTATGTTATCCCCTTGCCACCACGGCCGTGCTTCCCAACATGGTCGTGCTTGTTGGGTATATAGACGTTATTTTTTTTTATCAAAAACCGCCACCGTATGTCTTTGGTGTCAGTTTTCTCCAAATAACCAACGCATATGTTATGATTTTTTTTAAATCAGTTTGCAGGCCTGCTGTATGGCTAGTCGCAGGATGAGAACCTGCAGTTCAGTTTGAACTACAGGTTTATGACATCCATTGATATCAACCAACAATAGGCCACAAATCTGCAAAATTAATAAGATGGACAATATTATATATATGTGATTCACACACATGTATAATCACATTTATTTCACATTATTTTTTCATCACATACATGTTGAAACCAATAGTACCCTGCCGTTCCATTCATTTCATCTCTTTTCACATTCAGACATATGTGGAAACATTTATGTGATCATCTTCACACACATATGACAATTCATAAAATTCATTCACATTCAAAAAATAATAATTATGAGAACAAACTTATTCTTTATTCATCGTTGTCATCATTGTCAATAAAATTATATTTAAAAATTCCCACTCTTTGTAGGGCTTTTTCCAATTCTTCTCTTACATAATATAATTTATCTTTTGTATAGGGAGCATGTATATCGAAATGCTTTCCACCTATGTTGAAGTCAAAAGTTTTAAAGACCTGCAAAGAGAATGACGTATATATATAATTAATAATATATAATAAGATTGATATATTTTATATTATCGAATGAGACTATGTATAATACATGATGTATCTTATCGATTTCCACTACGTCATGTTTGATGATTAGGTCCATAAATCACATCACATAGTAGGCACATGCCCAGCCGTTGTCTTGTGTAGCACACTATAAATTGAAACATACAAAATATTCAAAAATACAAATAAGCACAGTTCACATAAATAATATATATATTGGAGTCACGAAGTTACTTTCACATTCTCCCAAATTAGTGACCGATCCTTTTTCCTGGGGACCTTTCCTCCAACTTTTTTTGTACTGTTATAAAGCCCTACATAAGTTAATGTAACACATTAAATTGCATAATTAAATAGTAATATAGTAACAAATGTTACCGGATATAAAACATGAAATATTTCTCATGAGAATAATGGCCTTTTAATTGCATGTCCATGTAATGTATTCAACTCATTCCCCATAAGATCTAGATAATAGACAGTGAACATCTTGGGGACAATAACTAGTAACTCCCAATGTTTACCACTACAGGTAAAAAAGTAGAAAATTAATAACTCAAAATCTACAATAAAAGTGTAATTTGCTTAAGTCCAAATTATAAGAAAAGTAAACTTACTCGACATTGAATGGAGCTATTATCACCATCTTATTATTTTACCAAAATATTTAAAAGCATCACAGTAGTATGAAGTAACTGAAGAAGGGTCTGTATCTACAAGACTAATCAAAGATGGAAGTAAAAATCCCATATGGGAAAACCCAAAATCTGTACATATCGTGTGTAAGTGGCTGTAAAACATGTATTACGTATGCATTAATATATAAGAAACCAGATCACCGTATATAACACAAGGTATATGGATGTATAAACAAGATTTCACCATATCTACATCTCTATCGCAGATGTGTTCATCTAAGAATAACTAAACAACTCCAAAACATCTTGTATACATATCTTATTTTCATATGATTGACCTGCATTGATACATATGCATTAACATGTATGTAAAACTTGTATTGCGTATGCATTAATACGTATGCTAAAGTTGTATAAATATATTGTTATCGTATGATTTACCTGAAACATCCTCTGGAATAGTAACATTTATAGAGCAATTTGGATCATGTTCGCCGATCCATACTGTCACACCCCTACAATTAGGACCTATCGAGGCATGTAAGTCCCTTAGAAGTCAACTTGGTAGTTGAGGAGGTAGAGGTCGAGATGTAGTGGGTCTTGTTTTTTTACCTATATATATAATTTCAGGTCAATTGACTCATATATACAGACTAACAAATTAACGTAATGGAAATTTATCATACAATATTAGTATAGAGGGCATCCGCTTCGGGCCACAGTATCACTCTGCCTACTGCATCACCAAGTGTTTTAGCATCTCGGTGTGCATGAGGCAGTGCAAGATCCATCCAGACGCAGAGTACATGTATTCGACTTATGCGTACCATACCATCTAGTATTGGATGCCCATGAAACATGCACCCTTTAAGGGGTGGGTAAGCCGACGTCTCTGCAACTATATATTTTTGAATTTTTAGTCGGCATGGCTTCAAACCTTACAAATTTACATAAAGAATGTTATATGCTTATATACACAAAGATATCATCTTGAACATACTAGGTACTATGTCATAAAAATACTTACAGAGGATGTGCTAGATGGTGGGTCTATAGGATTACTCCCAACCTCTACAGTAGGAGTAGTAGGAGAAGCGCGACACATCTGAGTGGTCGTCTGAGATGCCTGCCACTGAACCATTGCTTCTTGGATTCTCTGGGTAATTAACAAATCTACCTATACATGGATAAAAGAAACACTAGCTTTTGATTATTGAATTCCCTTTCGCAATAACATTCTAAAAAAGAATTGGTTACCTCAGTTTGTGAAAGTCCCACTTTTGGGACAGATTTGTGTTGGGATGGCCCAAAGAATGCTTTGATGCCCACACCAGCGCATGCACCCCTAACATGTCCAGGATGCTCTAGGTTATCCATAACAACTTCCAGTTCATCCCTTGTGCCCTGAGGGATGAACTTGCCTTCCTTCCTCTGCTCATGCAGCTCCCGCTAATCATCATTAACAAAAATTATCTGGTAAACATAACAATAAGTAATATCAATCGTTTTCTCTAAGAGTTGATTTTTACCATTTTTGTAGCTGCCTCAGTAGTTGCGGGCTTCAGTATGTCTCCCTTCTTGTTTTGCCTACCAACTATCCACATAGCATGGCGAGGCAGAGGTGCGGGAGCAGTAATAGAGGACTCTACAGTCTCCTGAGTAGCAGCAGGCTGAGCAGACTCAACCTGTAGTCTTTGATGAACACCTGCATATCCTCTTGGACCCATTGTGTGGTCGTGTACATTTAGTGCACGCCTTGCTTGTTGAGCATCACTCTTAGCCTAGTTAATTAGGACATTGATTTGGTTAGTAACACTAAAGGTTAATATCGAATAGGTGAATACATAAGAATGTATATTAATTAAATTGGAAGTGGCACTTAATACCTTGAATTCATCCATTTTTTTTATGTAACAAACTCCTCCCAGTCTTTGGGGTCCAAGTAGTTCCATTGGTTTGTGGCTTCCTTTTGGCTGAAATTATTTTTCAAAGAGAATACAAAACAAAAATTATTAGTGTAGAGTTAGTCAAATAGTGATCAATGTCTAGAATTGGAAATCAATCAAGAACCTCTTCTCAGCATCGCATATGTAATCTCGGGTGAGATTGGTCCTATAGTTCCTTAGGACCCTCCCACAACGTTGCATCATACATTTACGATGCAGCTTTTCATCCAGATCAAATATGCTCTGCAAATTAAATATAATTTCTATTAACTAGTATCCTAAAAACTAGTAATCTACACAAATAGAAATACAAATAATAATAACTCACGCATAGTTCCTTCCATATATGGTCTTTCTTCCCCTTAGTAACTTTATGCCAGGATTTCATGTTAGAACTGCAATGGCTGCAAGTAAGAACCCCAAGATATGAAACAAATGAGTTGTGGTTCACTCCATATGGATTTCCTGCATTATCAAAATCCACACCCAATTTGGGTCCATTTCCCCTTTTTTGTAGTAACTTGTTCATCATTGTGATGCCCCTTACTTTCTCAATTTTCTTTTGTTTCTCATCAAGTGTTGTAATTTCTTCAGGGGGTACATCACCAACCTAAAATTTGATAAAAAAACACACTTACATGATATAATTATAAATGAACATATAGATAAAAACCTCATGGATATATTCTTAAAACTTACATTGTCAGGCGGCGCAGGCACGTCCTCACCCTCACGGTGATCATCAACACGGTCATCATGGGAATGCTCAGCCATCTGAAAGTTCACATTCAAATTATAAATTTCACATTGTAAAGTAATTCACATTGTAAAGTTCACATTCACATTGTAAAATAATTCACATTGTAAAGTTCACATTCACACTGTAAAGTAATTCACTTTGTAAAGTTCACATTCACACTGTAAAGTTCACATTCACATTGTAAAGTCCACATTCACATTGTAAAGTTCATAATCAGAAAAATAAAATATATAAAAATATAAACATTCATGCCTCTAATATTGTGATCTTTTATCAATTAACAATCCTTCATTGTGATCACTGCAGACATACAAGTCATCATGATCCCCAACTTCAATGTTTGGTGGTGTTGGCAATCCAACTGAGAATGGACTGGAGTCATCATACTTATCATAGTACTCTTCTTCATCTATAGGATCTTCAACGAATTGTCTTTTACCATGAAGAACAACCGACCATTTATCATTTGTAGGATCATCGATATAAAAAAAACTTGTTTCGCCTGTGATGCCAATATGAATGGTTCACCCTTCTCTATAATCTTTTCAAAGTTCACTAACGTGAAACCCAATTCATCCACTATAACTCCTTTGTTCTTGTCAACCCAATTACATTTAAAGAGAAAAATTCTGAAATCTACATAGTCAAATTCCAATATGTCTTTAATAACACTGTAATATGACATTTTAGCTTCGCGTTGACTCTTATCCTTTGCACTTGTAAAAAATAATGAAGACGCTTGAAGGATGACCCCACTGTTTTGGACGACACTCTTATCATCTTGACACTTTGTGTAATACAAGAATCCATTTATGTCAAACCCTTCATAAGACATAACATTCAAGTTTGGTTTAAAGGTCAGGCATTTGATGGTTTCGGTAAGATTATCTGGATAGTTGTTGTAAGACTTTATCTTCAAACCACTTAATAAATGTCTTGTTATGCTCTCTAGCAAGCCACATTGAATTGGATCGAGGATATTGTCTCTTGATGAAATTGGTATGTTCCTCGATATAAACACTCACTTCATCGATGTTGTGTAAAATATACAAGTGACCTTGCTTCAACTACTCATGGCTGATTAATTTCACCCGTGATCCCAAAATTCCTTTGCCAAAATGTTCCTCAATATTCTTATCATTCATAGGAGCGTCATTACCACTCAGAAAGTCATTACAAAAATCCATAACCTCTCTCGCCACATAACCTTCAATAATACTCCCTTCAGGCCGATAACGGTTTTAAACATCACCTTTAAAAACACTCATGTATCGTTCAAAGGGATACATCCAATGCAAAAAAAAACTGGTCCCAACATTTTCACTTCCCTAGTCAAGTGGACAACAAGATGTACCATGATATCAAAGAATGAAGGAGGAAAATACATCTCAAGCTGACATAGGGTAACAACCACTTCTTTGTGAAATTTATTGAGAGCATCAGGGTCAATAAATTTGTTGCACATACTGTTGAAAAAGAAACAAAGTCTACTGATTGCAAATGATACATGCTTTGGCAATATAGATCGAATTGCCACGAGTAACATTTGCTGCATTAGAGTGTGACAATCATGAGATTTCAGACCTATCAACTTCAGATCTTTCATTGATACCAATGTACGAACGTTGGATGAGTAACCTTATGGAACCTTAACATTTACCAAGCATTCACAAAAAGCTTTCTTCTCTTTTCTAGACAACGTGTAACAAGTGGGAGGTAAGTATGTTCTCCGATCGCTACTAACTACTTCTGTTAATTCTGTCCTTATTCCCATTTCACGTAGATCCATTCTGGATTTTATCCCATCTTTAGTCTTACCTGGCATATTCAACAGAGTACCGATGACGCTATCACATATAATTTTCTCAACGTGCATGACATCGATACAATTCCTGACTGTCAAAGAACTCCAGTAAGGAAGATCCCAAAATATTGACTTCTTCTTGAATAAAGACTTTTCACTCCGTGTGGCCATTGTACATTGTGATCTCTTACCAAATTCATTGGCGATGTATTTTACTATTTCATAAACATCCTCCCCTGATATAGGTTTAGGTGCACTCTGTTCCTCAGTCCATCCATTGAATGCTTTGCACAACCTACGATACGGATGAAATTTTGGAAGAAACTTTCTATGACCAAGATATATAGTCTTTCCGCCGTGTTTTAGTCATATTGAATTAGTGTTCTCTTAACATATAGGAAATGCTTTAGATCCTTTGACACTATATCCAGACAAATTCACATACACTGGAATGTCATTCACAGTGCAAAACAACATAGCGTGCAAACGAAATGTCTCTCTTTGTGAAGCATAATAGGTCATCACACCTTCACCCCATAGCATCTTCAAGTGATCAATCATAGGTTCAAGATAAACGTCGATATCATTTCCAAGTTGTTTAGGGCCCGATAACAAAGACGACAACATAACATACTTAATTTTCATACACAACCAGGGAGGAAGATTGTATATAACAAGCATAACTGGCCAAGTGCTATGTTGGCTGCTCAACGTACCATACAGATTCATCCCATCTGTACAAAGCCCAAGTCTTAGATTCCTATCTTCTTCACCGAATTTAGGGTACAATAAATCAATCTTCTTCCCCTGTGGTGAATCAGACACATGTTTTAGATATCCCATCATTATTTTTCTTAACATCTGCATGCCACCTCAATTATTCACATCTATAGCATTGGCAAATAAGCATTGAAACTGAGGTATTATAGGTAGATACCACATCACCTTGGTAGGAGAACCAATTTTGGACTCCCCCGAAGTCATCGATTTATACCTTGATGCACCACATTTTGGACAATCTTTCAAATCCACATAGTCATTTTGAAATTATACACAATCATTCGGGCATGCATGTATCTTCTTGGCCTCCATTTCCATTGGGCACAAAATTTATTTACCCGGTATGTTGATATTGGTAGCTCGTTTCCTTCAGGAAGAATTACTTTCAACAAAGACAATAATGACGGGAAGCTTTTGTCGCTCCATCAATTGTAAGCTTTCACTTTATACAATCTCAACACAGTGCTAAGCTTCATAAACCTACAACATGTGTATAATGGTATGTCAACATCATGCACAATGTTTCTAATCATGGGAGGTGGATCAGTGTGCTCTACCCCACAACTATCCAGCATTGCATCAACGATGTCTACTGGAATTGGTTCGTTCATAGCTATGTCATCGGAGGCAATTTATTCTTCCACGAAAGCACTTCTATCGGCATCCACTGGTTTCGAGTTTGAAATCTCTCCATGCCAGTGCCATTCTGTATAGCCTTGTATAATCCCATTGCACATGACATGACTTTTGATTTCATCACCACTGCTGACTTTTAAGTTGTTACCGCAATGCCTACCAGGACAGTAGAACCTATCTCCAGGTTGTTTCCTATGTTCCTCAGCAAATCTAATAAACTGGTCAAGACCATAAATAAACTCTGGGGTGCAGCGATTGCGAATGGACATCCATGATCTATCCATTCTATCATCAAAGAGAAAACAAGTATATATTACAACAAGATTAGGGTCTAGGGTTAATTAACATATTAGAGTTTATTCATTTAAAACTTTAGGGTTTAAGGTATTATATATAATTAATGGTTAAAACATCCTAAGTGAGATTAGGTGTTCAAGAACAGCCCCAAACCGGGGACTATCCAAGATTTACTCCTAATGAGTAAATTATGGACGGGTTTCTAGGCCAACAAATACATGTGATGTCATTCTTATATACAATAAATGTGTACCACCTATCCCATTCTTGAACACCTAATCTCATTAGTAAGTGTATAATGTGTACTGGGTTTTCAAGAAAATTTTGGCAGCATTTCCCCGCTGTTCTCCAAGTACATATGTACTTATAGAACAAACAGGGAAATGCTACCAAAATTTTCTTGAAAACCCAATACACATTATACACTTATATACTAAGTGAGATTAGGTGTTCATCATCAAGATAAAGATTACACATAAATTAGTATAACCTAGGGATGGAGAGATTCATAATTAATTTCAAAATTTCAAACTAGCTCATGCATTATCATCAATCTACATCATACAATAGGGATTCATGTAGATGTTAGGGTGACACATCGACACATCACTACAAAATCAGAGATTTAATATTAGGGTTTTAATATCTTACATAGATTGATCACAAGATTTCAGCAATATAGTTAATTCAAGATTATGGTGAAATGTGTATTAGGGTTTTAATATCTTAATTCAACATGCATCAAAATTTACAAAATTAGGTCAAGAATTAGTATTCAATTGCAAATGTATCTTCTTCTTTCTGATCCCTCCTTACCAAGTGGATAAAAGTAAGGCACGACCTGTGGGTTGGACACAGAGACTGTGGCTGTGCTGGCCAGCACAGCCATGGCCGCCATGTCCATCCCACATGCAGCTCGTGCCTTGCTTTTATCAATGTATTTTGGTAAAAGGGGAGCATGACAAAAAAGAGGTGGAGGAAGAAGAAGAGGTTGGGTTGGAGGTAGGTGATTATACATGTAAAGAGCTTAAATATTGTACCGTGCTGGACAACATAGCCACATGCTCTGTGTCCAGCCCACATGCAACTCGTGCCTTGCTTTTATCAATGTATTTTGGTAAAAGGGGAGCATGACAAAGAAGAGGTGGAGGAAGAAGAAGAGGTTGGGTTGGAGGTAGGTGATTGTACCTGTGAAGAGCTTAAATGTTGTAGGGAGTTTCCTTGTTGGCAAGACCAGGAGCAGCTAGCAGTGAAGCAGGCGGCGACCAGGTTGGGTTGGAGGTAGGTGACAGTCCTTCAGAGCAGCGGTGGCAACCAGGGGAGCGGCGACCAGGGGACCAGAGCGGCAGCCAGAAGGAACAGGGCAGCGGCGCACAAGGAGCATGGGAGCGATTATGGTGCACAAGAAGCATCGGAGGGAACCGGCAGTGGAATCGCGAGACCCTAGAGCGGCAGAATCGACAATGAAACAGAGAAAGGGGAAGAGACAAGCTCACACGGGTGCTATCAAGTCAACAAAAAGCGTTGGTTATTAAAACAACTGGGCTAAAAACTATAGGCATCAGTTACCAACAAAACACCGACACCATTGTTCATTTATAGTCGTCGGTTCCAACTAGAAAAATCGACGTCTATCTTTTGTATGCTGAAAAAAATAAATGTTCTCGAATTAAGACCATAGTCGTCGGTTTCCATATGAAAATCGACGCCAAAGGGAGGTGAAAATTTTCACAGTTAAGCGCGTGAAAATACAACGAGGTCGGTTATTGTAAGACAAGCGACCATAAAAATTGGTCAAATTTCTATCCTTTAGGCGTCGGTTTATTTGTTAACAACCAACGTTGTATGTGAAATTTTGGAAGTAATTTTTTTCGCTGGAAAAATTGGATCTGGCGGTTACTTTTAGGCGTTGATTGCTAGTTGAGGCACCGACACTAAATAAAAGTGATACCCGTGTCTGGTCGCCCTTCACAGATAGATGTAAGTTTTTTTATATAACCGACGCTGTATATTTAAGGTGTTGGATTTTATATACAACAGACGCCTTTAAAAGTGACGTTATAAGCCATTTCTGTAGTAGTGTGATGACGTACTTATATAATATGAGTTAGTGGACCAACACCATGAGCATCTGTGTATAGTTCTCAAAACCCTACGAGAGAACCAGCTATATGCAAAGTTCTCCAAGTATGAGTTCTGGCTGAAGGAAGTTATGTTTTTGGGCCATGTGATCTCTGCTAGACACATTGTTGTTGATCCAGCCAAGGTTGAAGTAGTGACAAAGTGGCAATCCCCTTAGAACCCTTTAGAGATACATAATTTTCTTAGCCTTGCGGGTTATTACCAAAGGTAGGTGCATAATTTCTATGAGTTGTCTCTTCCCATGATAAAGATGACACAGAAGGATGCAAAGTTTATCTAGTCCCCCAAATGTGAGAAGAGTTACCTGGAGCTAAAGAGATGTTTGACTTTTGCACCTGTTCTGGCCCTACCCGTCGAGGGTAAACCCAATGTTATCTACATGGATGCATCTAGACAAGGATTGGGATGTGTCCTTTGTTGGTATGTATGCCCTGAGAGCCAATCATGGGATGATTGGTGGGATACATTAAGATTGATCTCATTAACATCAAAGGCAAGCTTCCAATTCTTTCTGGTTCAGTCATATGAGATAACGATAGAATAGATTGAATGTCTAGAGAATGACAATACTCAATGATGTATGCTTTCAGGTTTAGGATATGAACGATGAGATCATACAGATGTTAAGAGTTTGTACATTCTTATTATGTCCCTAGTTGGATGTCATTTTGGAAGGTAGATTGACAACAATGACACATAACACTAGATTGTGGTGTTGGTTTATGGAAGAATCACATTAGTCATGATATGGAGATATCAAACCAAACACATAGGTACTTGTTAGAGAACAAGTGTACCGGACAGACCTATCGCGAGTTTGACACATAGAACCATGACATGGTAGTCACAGTCAGTTCTCACAGTGATGGTGGTGAGTGTGATTCTTTGACCTAAAACCACTACACTCAACACATGTCGTTGGGTACACTTTGACATTATCAAACGCAGTCCTGAAACATGGATTGTTATAAAGGTAATGATTGGGTGGCTTTGACACATGGGGCTTTTGAGGGGTGAGTGATAGATATGGGATTTTTCCCTCCTGAGGGAGTACGATATCCATGACCACTTGATGAGTAGGATTGAGATAGGCGTGCACACGCATGTGTGAATCAGTATACAATATTGATGTGATACGTATCTCCTCCAATCTACTCTGAGATTAAGAAAGTGAATGAACGTTCATAGGATGATTGTTCCATGCCTTGAGTTCATTTCACTGTAACACCATTCATGGATTGTAGGATTGAAAGTTGTTATCCAACTTTCCTTTTCCCTTGGGTAGCAAAAATGTGCAACTAGGCACCGCTCTTTGCTTGTGAAGTCATAAGTGTTATGGACTTTCACTGCCAATGTGAAATGGGCCTGTAGGGTCACACACATAGGATTTAACCTGGAAGAGGAGTTTATCCACAAACAATGTTTAGAATTATAACTAAAGGAGTTTAGTAGTTCAATTAAACACTCAATCAATTGATAGCTCAATATCATAGTGTTCAAGGTGTTGGACCGATTGATTAGAGTATTTGATTGATTGAAACTGCAATTGACTAATTTTGCCCAGCCTACACTCCCAACCGATCGGCTCATATGATGAACCGATCGGCTCAGCTTGGTGAACCAATCGGCTCAGGACAAGTTGAGATGACCAGTTCAAGGGTTTTGGCTCAACAGGTCCAAATGAGCAAGTTGGGAAAGTCAGGTTGGTGAGAAATTTCTTTTCGTTTCACTTGTCCAATTTTATTGGAACAAGGATTAGTATTTGGATCAATTCAAAACAAAAGAAGAAAAGTCAATCAAGAACTGACCAGGGCAGTGAACCGATCATTTCAGGTGTGAACCAACCGACTCAGGTACCTTAACTGATCGATTCAGGTATGGATCGATCGTCTCAAGTCCCCAATCGATCGGTTCATACTTAAAACGATCGGTTCAGCTGGCACAATTGATTATTTTGTGGAAAATCTCAAACCCTTCTACTCTTACTTTAATCCCGCATTGCCTGGGGTAGAGAACCATATCACATGACCATCCTATATATAGGGGTATTGGGGGATTCTAAAAGTACAACTCAAAATACCAGTTGCTCTGCAAAGTTGTCGTTCTCTCTATTTGTAGAAACCAAGAGAGCCCGAGCAAGTGCTACCATATAAGGGAGGCACAATAAGGGAAAGACAACTGCAAAAAAGTGTCTGGTTGCAGGAGAGTGTGTTGGTGACTAGTACGCTGATAGGAGGGTGTAACTCCTTTTGGTGCCTTTTGCAATAAGGCGATCGGAGTTCTAGGTGGTCCGTGTGGACTACTACAGAGGCGGGAGATTTCTACCGCTCAGAGGACAACTATCAATCCCGACAGTCCTAGTGAGACCACGAGATGCACAGACACTGTCCAAGACCGGAGGTGAAGACCGCACAAGCCACGAGGTAACATCACCGAGCAAGCCTCGGGACAAGGTATGTCTCTACAAACCATCCTTCCTACTATATAGACGTTGACGCGATTCCTTTATAGTGGGTTCAGAGAGAAGAAAATTTTTGTTTCCGCTGCCTTTTCCATCTCTCCTAAAACCCAGTAGTGGTATCAGAGCCACGTCAACTGCTCTATACTTTTGGATTATTGATATGATCGATTTTGGTTTGTCAGCCTTTATTTATTGCATATGATGTGAATAAAATTGGCTTTATGCATGCCCAATCCTAAATCCACAAATCCCAATATACATATATGATATGTAATATGAATGCACTCGATACGTGTCGCCCTTAAATGAGTTTTATGGTGGATGTATAGCGTGGTTATGGCCAATAAACCCTATGTATGTGTGCTTGGTTGAATGTGGTTGCTTGCATCTCGGTCAGTGCACCAATTCCGTATCTCTTATTCCTGAAGTAACTCGAGATAACTCGAGATTTGTTTCCTTCCTTTGTTCCCCCCAAATGTAACTCATGGTTTCCCTATTCAAATGTAAAATAGGATAGATCTTTTATTTCCTACTATGTCAAAGAATGGCGGACAACCTAACGACGACTGAGACGATCAATTCAAGGCATGAACCGATCAGTTGGCGTTCCAGATGATCGATTGAAGGATTGAACTGATCGGTTGTTGACCGGTTCATGGAGCGAGATGATTGGGTGGCGACCATGAGGAGATGTACGATGACTAGGAAAATCGATCGATTGGAGGAGCCAACGAATCGGCTGGTGGCACCCAGATGACCGACCAGGGTGAGAAGGTCATTCATGTGATGAGTTGATCAACTCAGACGGCTATAGCACTTCATCATGGACATGTTGCATGTGATGTAGACCTAGATGACCGTGATTCCTCTTGGCTCGAGGAATCACATTAGGATGGCCATAATCATCGCTTTTATTGTTTCACATGTTTTCTGTGGGATAAAGCATGTATATGATATGTACTATGGATTGTAGTGATTGGATATGTATATGTACCTATAAAACCAAATCCCTCATTAAATATTAAAGTTTTAGATGCCTTCCAAATGTGAAACACGTGAAAAGCTTGATTGGCCAAGTGTGGGCACGCACTAGCGTGGTGCACCATCTATCTCATGGAAGTGTGAAGGATGGATATGTGGGTCTGTCCTAGTAGGGTGCATATTCATCGTGTTGGCTTTGGGTAGGACTTAACAAGGTGACCTAGATAGGATCTAGCACCTTGAGGCATGGAGGTGATCATGGCAAGGAGTTGCATATGACATCTTTCAAGAGTTGTATATGATGCAATTGGCAAAAGTTGCCTACCTAAAAGATCTAAGTTGTGGGTGACAGCCCTAGCTGGTCCATAACTCAAAGGATTTCAGGATCTTGACCTACTATAAGATTGTACGCTGCAATCTTCTGAATTGATGGTGAGGGCTATCAATTTGAACAAAAATAGTGGGAGTGATAATTAATTAAAGTCCTAATTATATCGTCAACCTTTCAAATCAATCAAATAAGTCAAAATTGAGTTTTGGACTAAATTGCATATATTTCCTTTTATAGTACAAATGACAACAAACAACAATCACTTTTCATTGTGATCGGTCCTTGAAAAGGACAAGCTGAATGGGACTAACTTCCATGACAGTTTTAGGACATTGAGAATTGTTCTCACTCAAGAGCGAAAGCTCTATGTCCTGGATACTCTTGCTCCAAAGGAACCTGCTCCTACCTCACCAAAGGCAGAAAGGGATGCTTATAAGAAGCATTCTGAAGATGCCATTGATGCAAAGTGCTTGATGTTGTGCTCCATGAACCACGAGTTGCAGAGACAATATGAGAACATGGGTGTCATTGAGATGATTCAACATCTCAAGAACATGTATGAAGATCAAGCACGGAAGGAGAGATATGATGTCTCCAGGGTGATGTTCCAGTGTGTCATGATAGAAGGAGATCCATTTGGTCCTCACACACTCAAAATGATTGGGTATGTGGAGAACCTGACAAGACTGGGATTTCCCTTGAGCTAAGAGTTGGCTACTGACGTGGTACTGCAATCATTGCCAGAATCCTACAGTCAGTGTGTGATGAACTACAACATGAACAACTTTGACAAGCAATTGACAGAGTTGTTGGGCATGTTGAGGACAGCCGAGGCACAGATGAAGAAGGATAAGCGTAAGTCTGTGATGATGATCAACAACAAGAAAGGCAAGTCCAAGCAAAAGGGCAAGGTCAAGGATAAGAAAGGTTTTGATGCTAGCCAGCAGCCCAAGTCGTCTTCAACTCTCAAGGCCAAGGGAGGCGTGACCAAGAGATGCAACTGCCACCATTGTCAAAAGCCAGGACACTAGAAAAGGAATTATCCACTCTATCTAGAAGAATTAAAGAAGAAGGAGGTGACAGACGTCTCCACCTAAAGGTGTCATGAAATAAACTATAACATTTTTTGAGGTATATGATACCAAGATATAAAGTGTAAAGCACCCAATAAATGAGACTATTGTTGCCACTATAGATAGGAGTACTTTAGTTTATTTTCAACCTTGAAGGCATGTAATAGACTTATGAACTTCTATTTCATATTTTGCCAATGGATAGAAACACCTTAATTTTTGCATATTGTATGACAATGATGGCAATTAATAAAGTTGATGTTTCAATCTTTTTGGCAATGCCTTGCTTATCTTGTGGTACTTGGTATGCATAAGATAAAGTGATACCTAAAAGTTACTGATAACTCAAACAACGAATTAGCATTATCATGAGAAATTCATCTCTAGTTTCCATATGATGGATTAAACTAGACTCTTTTGGTTAGAAAACCAGTAAGAGGCATGAATCTCTTGGACATGATTAATCAATCATCACTAAGATAGTGGGAGAATGATTATCCTATTAGGTATAATACATACCTATTAGAGTTAATGCTAGTACTTCAAACAATGTTTAGACAAATATCGATATGAATATCTTGAAGTGTTAAAGAATATCATAGATGGAGTACAAATTTGGTAAAAGTATTGGTTCTTGATGTGATCAAGGCATACAGATACTTAAACCAAATGTTTGAAGACCTTATGAGTGATTATGATAGTGTATCATAGTGAACTCATGGTTAAGGCATGGTGATGTCTAAATAAAAAAGGAGTCATACTCTAAGGAGTTAGAGGATGATTATCAAATAACTAAGGTCTTCTTAAATAAAGAATACCCTACACTAATAAAGGACATTAAGAATCACAAAGAGTTGTGAGTTCTTATATCCTTGACAGATACACCTCGATTATTTATGTGATGAGTTGGTCATGTGATGAGTCAACTATCTAGATGAATACGAGGAACCAGATTTTGAGTTATGGTTTATGACCATTACATCCTAAAAGACTTCCATGTGAACCATAAGGCATGACCTTGATGGTAGCACCCATTGGGATGAAATCCATAAGTGCAAATGAGTCTTAAGCATTAAGACACATGGATAACATTTTAAGAAGGATGATGGTTAGTGATTGCAACTTAATGACTAAGATATTTGGCATATGGATACTAAAACCTCATTCCTATTAGGAATAAAACAAAGATGTATACGTGACACAACCTATAAGGTTTATGAATCCTTTAATGCAAATGAAGTCTATAAGTTACAATGGACTAATCAATGTGATTGATTGAGTACAAGCAACTCAGAACTGTGATCTTTATATTGATAATATAGTCAAAGGGTTTGACTGATATGTCAAAAATAAAGAAGGGATCTGTGATTTCGTGGGAGCAAATTCACATTCCACATGTTGATGTGAAATGGAAATGTTCTAGAACGGAAATCCAAAGTGGAAATTATCTTTAGGTAAGATAGAGACGTTTCCTATATGATGGGAATAGAGATCTATAGAGATAGTTCTCGTAAACCTCTTGACCTGAAAAGAGAGAGCATACATTGGCAATCTATACTTAAGGGTTTAGTATGCATAGATTCAGTGGGAGAAAACTTGTCCATATTACATGGAGTTAATATCCCAAGGCCAAGTGTCCAATTCTTATGAAGAATGAGGACACTAAGAATAGATATGGATCTATCATATATGTAATCATCCCATTATCTTGCATGTATGGACATGGCAAGAACAAAACACATTCATCATCTTGTATGTAGGGAATGACAATATGATGTGTTGTTTTTGATAACTTGTATGTGGAACATGACGAGTGGATGTCTGCCTAGTTCTAGTAAGAGTTACTGGAATACCATAAGAACTTGGTAAGTACTTGAGAAGTACTAGTTCTATGGAAATAAGGAAGAGTTCATTGTAAAGAGTTACACTGATGCAAATGTCCAAAAAGAACAAAATTAATCGCAAAATGTATGGGATATATAAAAGTGAATGTTTGTTGGTAAATGGAAACATTCCAATAAATCCATTTAAATGGAAAAGTCGTGTATCTGTGTTAGAGAACATTAGTGGATGCTATATGGATCTGGAAGTTCATGAGATGAACTCATAGACATTTCGATCTTTGATGACAAGTAAGGAGTACTTGGTCATGCAATGTGGCTAAAGGTTAGCAAAGGAATACTAGATCGCATATTATGGGAACTCTATCTCATACGTGTGACGTACAATGAAGAGATGAGAGACATGAAATTAATACCAACTTTGGCAAGGTGTTGCCATAACTCACTATGTTAGCACTAGAGCATAGTAACATGTGGGACATGTTTGAAGATCACTATGAATATGATTCAAGGGTGTTTGGCTCGCAGTGCAAGTTGGAGTCTGTTGGTATGTATGCCCTGAGAGCCAAATCATGGGATGATTGGTGGGATGCATTAAGATTGATTTGATAAACATCAAAGGCAAGCTTCCAATTCTTTCTGGTTCAGTCATATGAGATAACGATAGAATAGATTGAATGTCTAGAGAATGGAAATACTCAATGACGTATGCTTTTAGGTTCAGGACATGAATGATGAGATCATATAGATGCTAAGAGTTTGTACATTCTTATTATGTCCCTAGTCGGATGTCATTGTAGAAGGTAGATAGACAACAATGACACACAAGACTAGATTGTGGTGTTGGTTGATGACAGAATCTCATTAGTCATGATATGGAGATATCAAACCAAACACATAGGTACTTGTTAGAGAATAAGTATACCAGACAGACCCACCATGAGTTTGAGACATGGAACCATGACATGGTAGTCACAATCACTTCTCACAGTGATGGTGGTGAGTGTGATTCTTTGACCTGAAATCACTACACTCAACACATGTCGTTTGGTACACTTTGACATCATCAAATGCAGTCCTGAAACATGGGTTGTTATAAAGGTGATGATTGGGTGTCTTTGATACATGGGGCTTTTGAGGGGAGAGTGATAGATATGGTATTTGTCCCTCCTGAGGGAGTATGATATCCATGGCCACTTGATTAGTAGGATTGAGATAGGCGTGCGCACACATGTGTGAATAAGTATGCGATATTGATGTCATATGTATCTCCTCCAATCTACTCTGAGATCAAGAAATTGAATGAATATTGACAAGATGACTGTTCCATGCCTTTAGTTCATTCGGGATATCATTGACAAAGGAATTATATATTCACTGTAACACCATTCATAGATTGTAGGATTGAAAGTTGTTCTCCAACTTTCCTTTTCACTTGGGTAGCACTGATGTGCGACTAGGCACCGCTCTTTGCTTGTAAAGTCATAAGTGTTATGGACTTTCACTACCAACGTGAAATGGGCCTGCAGGGTCACACACATAGGTTTTAACCTAGAAGAGGAGTTTATTCACAAATGATGTTTAGATTGATTACTAAAGGAGTATAGTAGTTCAATTAAACACTCATCAATTGATAGCTCAATATCATAGTGTTCAAGGTGTTGGATTGATTGATTAGAGTATCAAATTTATTAAAACTACAATTGACTGATTTTGCACAATCTGCAATCCCAATCGATCGGCTCATATGATGAACTGATTGACTCAACTTGGTGAACCGATCGGCTCATGTGATGAACCAACTAGCTCAGGACAGATTGAGACGATCAGTTCAAGGGTTGAACCGGTCGGCTCAATAGGTCCAAACAAGCAAGTTGGGAAAGTCAGGTTGGTGAGAAATTTCTTTTCATTTCACTTGTCCAATTTGATTGGAACAAGGATTGGTATTTGGATCAATTTGAAACAAAAGAGGAAAGGTCAATCGGGAACTGACCAGGGCAATGAACCGATCATTTTAGGTGTGAACCGGTCATTTTAGTTGTGGACTGATCGGCTCAAGTTCCCCAACCTATCGTTTCAGGTATGAATCGATCGGCTCAGGTCCCCAACCAATCGGTTCATGCTTGAAACGATCAGTTCAGTTGGCGTAGTTGATTGTTTTGTGGAAAATCTTGAACCCTTCTACTCCTACTTTAATCCCACATTGCCCGGGATAGAGAACCATGTCCCATGACCCTCCTATATATAGGGGTATTGGGTGAATCTAAAAGTACAACTCAGAATACCAGTTGCTCTGCAAAGTTGTCATTATCTCTGGTTGTGGTAACCAGGAGAGCCCGAGCAAGTGCTACCCGATAAGGGAGGCACAACAAGGGAAAGACAACTACAGAAAAGTGACTGGTTGTAGAAGAGTGTGTCGGTGACTAGTACATCAATAGGAGGGTGCGACTCCTTCTGGTTCCTTGTACGACAAGGAAATCAGAGTTCTAGGTGGTCTGTGTGGACTACTGCAGAGGCGGGAGATTTCTGCCACTCGGAGGACAGTTATCAATCTCGATAGTCCCGGTGAGACCAAGAGCTGCACAAACACCGTTCAAGACTGGAGGTGAAGACTGTGCAAGCTGCGAGGTAACGTCGTCGAGCAAGCCTCGGAACAAGGTATGTCTCTACAAATCATCCTTCCTATTGTATAGACGTTGACGCAATTCCTTTATACTAGGTTAGGGGAGAAGAAAATTTTGTTTCTGCTGCCTTCTCTATCTCTCTTAAAACCCAACATACTTATGCAAGAAGGACATGTGATCACCTATGTATCTCTCTAGTTGAAGCCAAATGAAGGAAACTATCCTACACACGACCTTGAGTTGGAAGAAATAGTTCATGCTCTGAAGATTTGGAGACATTACTTGTGTGGAGTACATTTTGATGTCTTCTCTGATCATAAAAGCTTGTGGTACCTGATAACACAGAAAGACCTGAACCTATGACAAAGGTGATGGATGGAGTATTTAAAAGATTATGACTTCACCATTACATACCATCCTAGAAAATTCAATGTCATTATTGATGCCCTGAGTAGGAAGATGGAATCAGTTTGTGCTTCTCTCTATTGCTTCTTATGGAGGAGTATGGATCAATTGTCCCACTGGATACCTAACTTTCTAGAAGTTGTTGATGATATGATGATAGACAAGATGCAAGTGCACATGGCTAGCTTATATATTACCCCTTCTTGGATTTTTGAAGTGGTTGCTTCCTAATAGCTAGTCTAGAGTTGGATGACATGAGGTCTCCAGTCGAGAAACCACATTCTGAATTCTCTACTGGAGTGGATGGTGCTATCTGCTTTTGTCATAAATTATGGATTCCTAATGTTGAAGATCTGAGGCAAAGGGTTCTAAGAGAAGCCCATGAGTTGAAGTACAAAATCCATCCAGGCACAATAAAGATGTAAAAAAACCTTCAAAGTGGTTTTTGGTGGAGGAATATGAAGTGAGACATCACCACATTTATTGGAAAGTGCTTGACATGTCAGAAAGTCAAGGTAGAGCATCATCAATTGGGTGGTCTTCTACACCCACTTGAGATACCAGAGTGGAAGTGGGAAAAGATTACTATGGATTTTATGACTTTTGTCCTAAATCTAAAAGTGGATATGATGAGGTATGGTTTGTCATTGATCACCTAACCAAATTTGCTCACTTTTAGACTTTCAAAAGTACGTATAAGGTTTCTGACATGGCACCGTTGTATGTGGAGTAGATTTTTCAATTGCATGGAGTTCTAAAGGCCATAGTTTCTAATCATGACCCAAAGTTCACCTCACGCTTGTGGGAGAAGATTCAAGATGAGATGGGTTCTGATCTCTGTTTTAGTACAACCTATCAGCCCCAAACTGACAGACAATTTGATGGACATTTCAAATCCTAGAGGACTTATTGTGAGCTTGTGTGATGGAATTGGGAGGTTCTTGGGATAAGTATCTTTGTTAGCTGAGTTTTCATACAATAACATCTACCAAGCAAGCATTGGTATGCCATTATTCGAAGCACTCTATGGTCGATCTTGTCGCTCCCCACTACACTGGGATGACGTGGGAGGTCGTACTCTGATGAAGAATGATGAAATACAAATGATGACTAATAATATATATTTGATAAAGAAAAGGATGAAGGACGCACAATAAAAATATAAAATTTATGCTGATAAGAAAAGGTCTAATGTGAATTTCCTAGTGGGGGATTATGTGTCCTTGAAAATTAAGCTCGTTCTATTTATTGCCAGGTCAAAGGTGAAAGGCAAGTTGAGCCCTCGATATGTGGTATCATTTGAGATCTTAGATAAGATTGGAGAGTGTGCTTATCTCCTAAATCTTCCTCCTGCATATGAAAAGATTCAAATTTGTTTCAAGTATCTATCCTAAAAAAGTACGTGAAGGACCCCTCTCATGTGATGTCTATTGAGTCCATAGAACTGTGAGAGGATTTGTCTTATGAGGAGTTTACAGTGAAGATCTTGGACTCTAGATTCAAGAAGTTGAAAAGCAAGGAAATCAAACTCGTGACGGTTCTATGAAAGTATCATGCACTTGAAGAAACTACTTAGGAGATCAAGGATGAGATGCTGCATACTCACCCCTCTCTTTTTCTTTAGATTTTGGGGACAAAATCCATTTAAGGGGTGATGTGTTGTAACATACCCAACTTTAGGTAAAATTATTAATTATCTCTTTCCTTTTTGTACTAGATTAACTATTCTTATTTCTAGAATCAGACCATAATGGTAATTTTCTATTCTTATGGAATATATCATAAATATTACACCCTATGTATGAAAATATTCAAATTTTTTGAATAAATAAATAAAAGGCCAATGTTGGTAACATAAATACACCTATTAAAGGTTACAATCCTAGTTGATACTATAGAAAGTTCCTAGATGAATTAGAAAAGGAATATCAGTAGTGTTTTGGATTAGGAGTTTGTGATATATTAGTGGGGGTGATAATGATACACTAATCATGATTAAAGACCCAAATCATTAAATTCCATCCTAAAGGGCCCCAAAAGACAAACTTGATGTCAAAATTGAGTCTATCATGTCTTGATTAGTCACCATGTGAAATTTCATGTTATTTGAGTAAGAAATGCCCCCAATTGAACGGAGAAGGAAATCCATTAATATTAGCCTAAAATAATCGAGTAAATGCACTAAATTGGCATTATTTTTTGTTTCAGCCGTTAATTTTGCTAAGTTGGTTTGGCCCATGTGTCACGCGCTTGATGGAGTGGTTTTCTCGATTTGGGCCATCCATAAGGGATCAAACGGAGGGGTGATCTTCCACTTCCTCACGTCTGTTGCCACTCCCTTTTCTGTTCACACAAGGTCGATGAATAGACGCCTCATTCTCTCCCATCTGATCACCTCTTGGAGTGAATCAACTCTCATTAATTTTATTTCTTCACTATGAATCTATCAAACCCTAACTCATCTTCATTGGTGTTGTGTGAACAAAAACCCCAACCTTCTCAGCAAGATAATATCCACCTCCGTCGGCGGCATGCCTGCTTCCCCACCACACTAATTCTCCTGGCCTCCCAGCCACCCGATGGGGACCAAAAGATCCACCCTCACCCATCGAAGCCACAAATTTCATTCGAGCATCTGTGTGCCATACCATCACATTCTAGATCTTCCCTAAAGCTCAGAGCCCTGTCACATTGCCACACACATTCTCCCTCCACATCTGTAATAGGTAACCATACTGGGGTTCCCATCTACCTATCTATACTCTCGGTTTGAGTCAATGTGTCTTGGATTGCTGGGTCGACTAACTCGTCATAGTCCTTGTGTGGAGCCACTAGTCACCGAGATTGACTTTCGGGTCGCAAGGGATTCTGAGATCACCAGGGTACTCCTAGGAGTTTGGGGGAGGTTATTGATGCCATGTGTGAGTCTTTTAGTTGCTGGTACATTGCCCTTTTTGTCATAGTCATTCGTGGTCTGCCGATGACCTACAAGATTTTCCTTGACTGTCTGAGCAGGACTTTGGTCTTGGATGGTGAAAATGGCACCACAAGTGTTCGACAAGGAGATCTTAGCCTTTGAGCATTATTGTCATTAGGTGTCATAACCGAGTATCTTCTCCCCTATTTTCTAGTTCTTCTTACTGTTGTCTATATGTCACAACCATCTGGTTGAGTAAGGTTGAGGCTAGCAGAGGTAGCATTCCTTGGTTTCAATCACTCACCCTCATGTGCATGTAGTCGTATGTTTCACGTTGTTGTCCCTTTGTTCTTTTCTAGGTCTAGTATTGTCAGCCATGGCCATGGGGTTTCCATAGGTGCACCTGTGCACCTCATGGCCTGAGCTTTAGCTCGACGGGTTGGGTTTGGTGAGGATTCACAGGTGATCGTAAATCGTCGAGTTCAATTACTGGTTGCCATTGCTGATCAGAGTTTTGGAGCTATAGGTCAGGCTCGTGGCACCACAAGTCGGCAAAGATATCAGGGGAGAAAATACCCCTTTGGCCCACATGATTCTAATGACTTGATTCAGTTCACATGGGCAAAATGGTCATGTGGATATTCAATTTAATGTTTAGTGAAATCATTTCTTTGGAGATCAAATGTCCTTGATACCCTGAACAACCAGTTGTGAGGGCATATCGGACAATAGGGTCAATGTTTATTTAGGTACTTTCATTTTATATGTAAAAAGGGATTTAAACAACAAAATTCATAACTAATTATTCACTTATTGGAAAATACAATTTTTTTCGAAATTAGAAAAATATTCCTAATTTGTTGGCATGGGTTTCAGAGGTCGATTTTGAGGTTTTAGTAAAGTGATTTTTTAGGGTTAAAGAATTAGATGACTTAGTTATGACCCTAATATTCATGTATATAATTTGCAAGAAGTGAATTTTCCTGAACCTGAACCTTAGGAGTATTGTTTGAGTAATTAGGCTTGATTGTGATGTATGTGCAACTCTATATTATGTTGGGCATTTTAATTGACTAAAAACCCATGATTCCTATAATGAGGCATTCTTTTTCACAAACTTTATTGTTGATTCTGAATTTATATTTTATCAATCTTGATGAATGGGTTTGTAAACACCGCTATCATGTTATCTTTTATTGTGGTAAATGTCTCTTGAAATGTGATTATGACTGAACCAAAACTATCTTCCCTCTCTATTATGTGTGATTTGCATTAGATTAGTTATCTATCGTAGATGCTTATGCACAACCATTAGGATGAGTCTTTTTTCATTCAGGGTGTGCCTTTTTCCACCCTTATGTTGTATATTTGGGTGTTTCTATTTTGCCCATTTTTAGGCCAAAGACTCATTCGTATCTTGGCCCTACATCAATAGACTTAGTCTATACTAAATTGTATGCAACTTGTTTTATTTCATGAATTATGATACGTTAAATGGCAATAATTTATTTATCCCTTTTTGCACTCAAATTTTATGCCTCATTCTTTTATTAACACTTCTCTTGAACTTACCTAGATTTATATAGCCCCCTCTTGAGGGACCACCTTCATTTGTACTTCACATCCCTAAAATGTCCAATTATTTTATTTATGCACATATACCAGTGTTTACTAATGCATACCAGTTTTATGTCCATTTCCTAGGTTGTTCCCAGACCACCTAGGAGAGCAGTCATTAGCTGAGCATGAAATTGTGGACCAGGGACTTGAGGAACAGGCTGCTCAGGAGTAGTGCACAAGAACAATATTCTGAGATGTCTAGGTTGCTCATTTCTTTTGGCCCTTGTTAAAGGAGACAATAGTTCTCTTTTAGTTGATCATCTTTTAGACTTTACATGGACATTTCATGGACTCTATTAAACTCATGTAATAACTTAGTTCCTTATCTGTTTCTTAAGAACATTGTTGCTTGATGTCCATGATCTTTGGGAAAATATCATGCAACCCTTCGTTTTATATGATGTGGATTTTGTTGGATTGGGTTGTTTATTATTATTCAAATTAAAAGTAAGGAGTGGATTTCCTTATGGGTCCCACTCCTTACAATCCATGTCATATGCAATACGAAGAGTGTCATTATATTTTCTAGGAAGGAATGTGTCATCAATAGTAATAACAAACCTACAATGTACCCATCCTACAACAACTGGACTGAATGTTCAAAACACCACTTGAATCTATGATTGCCTTGTGTCTGTAAAGTATCATCATCCACAAGGTGGGAATATTATTGTCCCTAAAATATATTGTGATAGAGATATCATAAATGGAAACATATTGTGATATTATACCTTCCAATCTCCAAATATATTACAAACGACCTTCCTCCTTACATGAAATGCCTTCTTATACAAGATATGCAAATTTATTTCAACATTTATCTGGTCACAAATTTCTTGTGTGGACATATCCAACCATGATAGTAGGACTGGCATGATCATATGAGAAATATGAGATGATGTGCTTTGTCAATGGTCCTCATTCTAAATAATTAGTTGACAAGTATGATTTTCACTACAGTGCTTTATCTTCCACATGCCACATGCTCGTTTAGACTGACAAGCATCAAAACTCCAAGGATATTGTTGGTCTTGGATACAAACAAGTCTGACAAAGAGATTGTTTGTGGATTGAGTCCGATATTGGACATTTTTCTGTGTCAAACATTTAAAATCTTATTAATCATGAATGTTTTAATTGAAAACAAAGAACCCTTTCAAACTTTGTTGTTAGAAGAGGAGTAATTGAGACAACCTTTTGGGAAAAAGTCATCCACCCATTCATAATCTTAGAAGGGTACATAGTCATCAATGATATTATGGTCTACCAGTTAGGAATTGAATATGTTACCCATATAAATTAGGATCATTTGCGTCACATGTTCATCATCAGTTTTATCAAGTCCCCATCATGTTTGATGTTTTCTTTCTCAACCTCATGACCACTGTTTTCATTCTCAATACCAGGAACCTTCATCATCTCAAATTCTTCCATCTGAGTTCTTTCTTACCTTGGTATATCGGACCCTCATAGGTGACTCAGGACATTTCAGCCTCTCAAAAACTGAATAGGTTCAAGGCTTAGCACATGGCTTGGGTACCTCACATAGTGCTCTATATCGGACTCATGGAACACATTTATTCATCACATTATCCTGAGGGGCAAGGCTAAACACAACCATTTCCACCAATCCATCTCAAATGGACCAATATATCGAGGACTCGGCTTTGTCAGTTGTATCTTAGAGGGGTCAGATTTTCACATTACATATTCTCCCACAGCGAACTACATGTTAGTCTGCTTTGCATCAACTCGTAACTCATGTCACCACTGGGCTCTCTCTTAGCCATTGCACGATCAAAGTGACTTCATCTGCACACACTGTGGTTCTTTTCTTACCTTTACGAGGCCTCCTTCACCATCATCATCTTAATGAAGTGGTGACTGACACAACCTCCTTCTAACATTTCTTTCATCCCGATAAAGGCTATGGTGTTAACATCACATTTTAAGAACTGTCTCTATGTATCACCCTGAATGAGCACACATGCTCTCATCAGACCCTCTAGTCTAGATCATACTCTACATTAGTATGGGGGTGATAAATGGTACTATTATCGAGCTCTTCATGTATCCACTTCCACCTCATGGAAGTGAACCTTGGTCATACCCAAGAGCTTTTGAACTCGCATCATGGTGTAGTTGAACCATCTCTCTCTCTTATGTAGGTTCAACAGAATTTGTCTCTTGACAACATTCTTTCTTTCTCGTGTTATCTAGGTAAGGCGATCTACCATAACCCATACTGCATCTTGAACTTCCTTGGTCCAGGAGAGACTTACCATTAATATCCAAAGTGGTGAACTCTGATCCCTTCTTGGGGACTCTTTATACTTTATATTCATGCACTGAGTTATCAGTGTTCGTCCTTCGCCTCCTAGCTTGCATGGCCACATGCTACATGCAACTTTGTTTTAAGCATCCAAAGTGCTACTATCACTTACTATCTTTGTAGTTTCACAGTGTGTCGTGATCTTAAAACTATGATCTCATGTATGTCATGATTCCTCAAGATTGATACCTCGGAAACCCTAAGCCACTCTTATCAGGGTTTCTTCATTTTCCTTTCCAAAGAAGTGCATTTGAGGTTCTACCACCATCTTTTCATTGTATCAAAGACTAGGCTGGCTAACCAATCAACCATTAACTTGATCAATCATTATCGTTACATCTGTGTGTTAGAAAATCTTTCCTCCTTTATAAACTTAGGGTTAGCCTAACAACCTCTTCTAGCCTCTAGTCAACTAGACAGCTGCATCTCAACCATAGCATCCATTACCACTTCACATCCTTAGGTACTAGGTAGTGTTGAAGACATGCACCTCCATGTATTCCACTTATTATCTCATCTCAGCTCTAAGTCTATCTTCATCGAGAAAACTCTGAGCCCATCCTCTTGGTTTTTGAATTCAACCTTGTATGACTCATAGATCTTGATAAAAGCATCCTTATAAGATGACTACCTTATTCCTTTTATTGTTTGCAAACCATCCATGCATCATTCACTCCACCAAGGTATGTTATCATCTCTATCCTCATACCTCATAGCAACGTTCCAACTCGCATCATCTTTTATCCTTGGTGTATGGCATGCGTACGGTCCCATCTCTACCTCCCATAACAAGAGGAAATAAGCATTTGGCGACCGTACAAACACAAAGTTCTTCTTGTTCCAAGAGTAGAGATGATACATCCCACATTGCCAGTACACCTTCAAATCTAAGTTGAAACGTGTAACTTATGTCTCTACATCACAATCATCTTGATATTAAAGTTACTTCCATGGAAAATTGGTCTCGAACCTACTTGGGTTTACACACAATCCTTGGTCATCTCCTCTAGGTCTATAGGGTGTCGACACTTTTAGGGTCATCCCTCTTCCCTTATGCATCCAGAGAGTGCCCTACTCATCTACCCTTTGGGTCCCATGAGTTCATGAAGGTGATCAATCTCCTAACCCATGGCCCTCAGACAATGATAGATGTTACCTCCTGACCCTATGGTCATGTGCAACTAGGGAATTAGGCAACTCCTTCTTCCATCAGTCTTATCCCTACATGACCCTAGGACAGACTTAGGATTCTATAAGAGTACATGTTCAACTTAGAACCTTGCCCAATCCTTCATCATCTCTCTCTGCATTCTTGGGCTATCTTTCATCCTTTCTTAGAGATCATGGTCAAGCCCCATACCGGTTACCTCCATGGTAACACATCCACATGCACTTAGAGATGGTTAACTATGGGTCTACATGTTCACTCTTATACCATGTACTTTTCACTTAGCTTTCTCAAGATCCTATAAAACCTCTTTAGGTTTCCTTAAACTAACAAAACTGGTATACACCCCACCAAAGGGTCCCTCTCCTAGGATGGGAGGAAACTACAACTCATGTCAACAAGGTCACAACCATCCTTAGGGTTTACATTCACATGAGTATGCCCAACCCAACATCTACTAAAGCATAAGCAAACCACCTATTAAACCATGCTAGGTCATACTTGTTCTCATCCTCAACATTAGACCAACTTAGTTGTGAGGGGTCCACCAAACATACCCTTAACTCAAGGGGTTTCTTTTACCTCTACATAAGAGGAGTGCCATTCTTGAAACTATAGAGACTCGAATCTCATCATGAGCATCGATTACACTGCTTCCCCTCTTAGGCCTAGGAACCCTAGGTTCTCCTTTAGGTCACTACTACAGAAATGGCTTATAAAGTCACTTTTCAAGGTGTCGGTTGTATACAAAAACCGACAACTAAACTCTACAGTGTCAGTTGATAACATAAACTGACATCCAATCTATGAAGGTCGACCAGACACGGGTACCACTTTTATTAAGTATCGGTTAATTAATAAACAACCGACACCTAAACTCAACCGCCAAAACCAAAATTCCAGCGAAAAAATTGGCTCCAATATTTTACATATGGCGTCGGTTCGTAACTAAATAACTGACGAATAAAGGGTATTCGTGAGACAAGAATAGTTGTCGGTTGTCTTTTACTCAAAAACCAACGACTATAATGTAGTATAGGTGTCAGTTTTTGGAAAAGAATCGACACTGTTGGTTTAGTTGTCGGTTTTTTTAAATAACCGACACTAATTGTCAACTTAATAGATCACCAACGCGACCGATTCTTCCCCTTTCCCTATTTCATTCCCGATTTCCCGATTAGGTCCGGCGATTTCTTGCTCCCTTCCGCAGCCGCCGTGCTCCGTCGCCGCCACTCCTTCCACGCCGCATCCTCCACGCCGCCGCCGCCGTGCTCACCGACCCTCTGTTCTCCGTGCTCGTCGGCGCTCCTCTTCTCATCGCCGTCGCCGCCCGCCCACCGGTAGCAGCTAGCTATCCTAGCCTCATCGCCCTCTCCGCCGCTCCTCTCCTTGCCGCCGGCAGCTGCTAGGTTTTGCTTCGGCCGCTGCTCCTCTTCCCTCAAGGTGCCCGCCCTGCCTTCTTCCTTCTTCCTCTTCTCCGGCTGCTGCTGCTGGGCCTTTTTTTAATTTATTTACTTCTTATGAGAATCAGTTTTAGTTAGGGCTCATACACATATTGATGTACATAAACATGTTAGAATAAATGCTAAAAAGGTGTGATTTTAGGGTTTAGGTACTGATTTTGTGCTTCTATTGAGCGGAATCCTCTATTGTCTATACAATACATGTTCTATGATAAGCCTTAGTTAATTTAATATGCATACTTTGTATGTAAGACATAGTAATCGGGTACTGCTGTATATCCAAGTAAATTACATGTAACTAATCATGACATAGATTTTAGAATGCATACTTTGGTTAAATTACTGCTGTAATTTTTGATCAATTGATGATATGTAAATGTAGCACTAAGTTAGTAAGGTATCAATGATAAGTCTGTTGTAATGTGATGCAAAATAGTTATTGTATCATGCATATATACTTAATACTTTTTTTATATAGTTGTATAGGGTGTTTTATGTGTGGCAAGTCTATTGTTTAATAGTTTAGCTATAATCATTGTTTAATAGTTTAGCTATATTCTTAGTGAGAATCCTAATCACCCTTCTTGCTTAATGATGAATTGTAATGCACACATGTGACTTGCTTGGAATGTAAATGATGAACTTTTCCCTAAATTGCCAATCATGCTTTTAAAGACATCAATAATCACCCTAACTTGAAGATTAGGATCTATTATATATAATAATGACATCACATGTATTTGTTAACCCTAGACCCTAATCTGGTCCTAATATATACTTGTTTTCTCTTTGATCATAGAATGAATAGATCATGGATGTCCATTTGTAATGTGATGCAAAATAGTTATTGTATCATGCATATCTTAATAATTTTTTCTCTTCTAAGTTTCAAGTCAATTCATCATTACAAGTGATTACATAGACGTTCTAAGGTCGTTTACATAGAAAACCCAAAATGTACACTTGTAGCCATTTTGACTTGAACTTGACCCATTCTAGGGTTTGGATTTTAGATCCTTTTCATGTACCTAATGCTTGTAAACATTCTAGGGTTTGATTAAACTTGACCCATTCTAGGGTTTGATTTGATTAAACCCTAACATTGATGAAACCCTAACATGTACATATCTATTATTGTGTTTGTTGGCCTAGAAACTCGTCCAAGATTTACTCATTAGGAGTAAATCTTGGATAGTCCCCGGTTTAGGACTGTCTTTGAACACCTAATCTCACTTAGGATGTCAGTGTATAATGTGTATCGGGTTTTCGAGAAAATTTCGGTAGCATTTCCTCGTTTTTTCTCTAAGTACATATGTACTTAGAGAACAGTGGGGAAATGCTTCCGATTTTTTTTTAAAACCCAATACACATTATGCACTTACTAGTGAGATTAGGTATTCAAGGATGGGATAGGTGGTACACATTTATTATATATAAGAATGACATCACATGTGTTTGTTGGTCTATAAAGTGAACAATCTTGGATAGTATACCCTAATCTTGTCCTAATATATATTTGTTTTCTCTTTGAGCATAGAATGGATAGATCATGGATGTCCATTCGCAATCACTACACCCCAGAGTTTATTTCTGGTATTGACCAGTTCATTAGATTTGCCGAGGAACATAGGAAACAACCTAGAGATAGGTTCTACTGTCCATGTAGGCATTGCGGTAACAACTTGAAAGTCAACACTGGTGACAAAATCAAAACTCATGTCATGTGCAACAGGATTATACAAGGCTATACAAAATGGCACTGGCATGGAGAGATTTCAAACCTGAAACCAGTGGATAACACCAAAGGATTTATAGTGGATGAATTGGGTTTCACTTTAGTGAACTTTGAAAAGATTGGAGAGAAGGTTGAATCATTCATATTGGCATCACAGACGAAACAAGTATTTTATATCAATGATCCTGCAAATGATAAATGGTCGGTTGTTCTTCATGGTAAAAGACACTTCATTGTAGATCCTATAGATGAAGAATAGTACTATGATAAGTATGATGAATCCAGTCCATTCTCAGTTGGGTTGCCAACACCAACAAATATTGAAGCTAATGATGACTTGTATGTGTGCGGAGATCACAACGAAGGATTGTTAATTGATAAAAAATCGCAATATTAGAGGTTTGTTTTGTTTTATACATTTTTATTTTTCTGAATATGTGAACTTTTGAATTACAAAAATACTGAAAATTTAATGTGAATTACTTTATAATGTGAGCTTTACAATTTGACTGTGAATTACTTTATAATGTGAATTACTTTACAATGTGAACTTTACAATTTGAATGTGAATTTGCAGATGGCTGACCATTCTGATGACCGTGCTGATGATTACTGTGAGGGTGAGGACATCAATGCGCCGCCTCACAATGTAAGTTTTAAAAGAATATCATATATTTATATCTATATGTCCATTTATAGTTATATCTTGTAAATGTGTTTATTTTGTCAAATTTTAGGTTGATGATGCACAGGTACCACCTGAAGAACTTGATGTACTTGATCAGCAACACCAAAAAGTTGACAAGAGAAGGGGCATCACTATGATGAATAAGTTAATTGTGCAAAAGGGCAATGGACCCAAACTTGCTGTGGATTTTGATAATGCAAGAAATGCATGTGGTGTGAATCGTAATTCATTTGGTTCATATCTTGGGTTTGTTACTTGTAGCCATTACGGTTGTCGCTTAGATTCTTGGCATAACATTTCTAAGGAGAAGAAAGACACAATATGGAGGGATTTATGCGTGAGTTATTATTAATTTGCAGTTCTATTTTGTATATTACTAAATTTTTGGATAGTAGTTAATAGCGATTCTATTTTGTAGAGTATATTTGAATTGGATGAAAAGATGCATCGTAAATACGTGATGCAACGTTGTGGGAGAGTCCTAAGGAACCATAGGACAAATCTCACACGAGAATACATAAAAGAAGCTAACAAGAGGAAGAAGACAGCCACTAAATAGTGGAACTTCCTGGAAAAAGAAGAATGGGAGGCGTTCGTCGCTTCAAGAAAAACTGATGAATTCAAGGTATTAGGCGTCAGTCTCAATCTCATTATTAATATATGTTGTATTCACCTATTCAAGATTAACATTTAGTGTTACTAACCAAATCATTAATGTGCATACTAACTAGGCCCTCAGTGATGCACAAAGATCAAGGCGTGTGATGAATGTGCACGACCACACAATGGGTCCAAGAGGATATGCAGGCGTTCGCCAAAGACTACAGTCTGAGGCTACTGCTCAGTCTGCTACTACTCAGGAGTCATCTACCATATGTAGCACACCTCTGCCTCTCCATGATGTCTGGATAGCTGGGAGGCAAAATAAGAAGGGAGAAATAACAGAGGCTGCAACTGCCGAGGCGGCTGCAAAAATGGTAAAATACAACTCTTACAACAATCATTCGAATATTGATTATTTGTGTTGTTTACTTAATTACAAATTTTTGTTTTGGCGATTAGCGGGAGCTGCACGAGCTAAGGAAATAAGGCAAGTTCATCCCTGAGGGAACAAGGGATGAATTTACAGTTGCTCTGGGTAACCCAGAGCATCCTGGACGTGTTAGGGCTGCGGGCGCAGGTGTGGGCATCAAAGCTTTTTTTGGGCCATCTCAGCGCAAACATGTCCAAAAAGTGGGACTTTCACAAGAAGAGGTAACATATTCTTTCTTGATAATGTTACTGTAAAAGAGAATTCAATAATCAGAAGATAACATTTATTTTATCCATGTATAGGTCGATAAGATATTTGAGAGGAAACTCCAAGAAGCAATGAAAACCTGGCAGTCATCTCAGATTGCACCTCAGCAGACGGTACCTATAGCTCCTACTGCAGGCTCTACTCCTACTTTAGAGGTTGGGAGTAATCCTGTAGAACCACCACCTAGCACATCCGTTGTAAGTATTTTTATGACATAGTAACTAGTTTTTTAATTCAAGATGATATGTATATATGAAATTGTAGTCGTTTCAAAAAAAGATGATATGTATATAACATTCTTTACACAAAAACTTGTAGGGGTTGAAGCGATGTCGTCTAAAAAGTAATGAATATGTCATTGCAGAGGCGTCAGCTTACCCATCCCTACCCGGGGATCAGTTTTACGGGTCTCCATTACCAGCTGGTTGGCTTCGTGTGAGCCCGGTACATATAATGCAAGGATGGGCGGATCTTCAATTGCCATATGCCCACCCAGATTGTGAAACGCTTGGTGAGGCAGAAGGCGGAGTGATATTGTGGCAAAAAGAGGATGTCGTCTTTACTGGAACTGTATGATAAATTTACATTATGTTATATTGTAAGTGTGTGTATATGATGTCAGTTGATCTAAAATTATATATATATATATATATATATATATATATATATATATATATATATATATATATATACAGGTTAAAAAGAAGACACCCACAACATCTAGGCCTCCACTTCCACCTCCTACATTACCTAGTTGGGTTCCACATGACCTACCTGTCCTGTTAGGTCCTAACTGTAGGGGTATGGTTATATGGTAAGGCGAACATGATATAAACTGCCCTATAACTGTTTCTTCCGATTCAGATTCTATAGGTCAGGCATACAAAACCAAACTATTTATACAAGATATTTTGGAGTTGTTTAGATATGCTTGGCTAAATACATCTGTGATAGAGCTATGGATAAGATGAGATCTTCTTTATACATCCATATACCTTGTGTATGATCTGGTGATCTGGTTTCTTATGTATTAATGCACATGTGTAATTAATACATATTTTGCAGCTACTTAGACAACATATGTGCAGATTTTGGATTCGAACATGTAGGGTTTTTGATTCCATCTTTGATTAGTCTAGTAGCTAAAGACCCTATGTCAGTTCAACAATACTACTGTGAGGCTTTTACAAATTTGCTGTAAATAAGAAGACAGTGATAATGGCTCCATTCAATGTAAAGTAAGTTTACTTTGCTTATTATAATTTGGACTTAAGAAAATTACATTTTTATTGTGGATTTTGAGTTATGAATTTTTAACTTTTTTACCTCTAGTGGTAAGCATTGGGAGTTACTGGTTACTCTCCTCGAGACGTTCACTATCTATTATATAGATCCTAAAGGGAGTAAATTGAATACAAGATTTGGACACATAATGAAAATGGCATTATTCCGGTAAGAAATATTTTATTTTCATATCCGTTAACATATGTTATTACATTACTATTTAATTGTAATGTTCTGTGTTACATTAACATGTAGGGGTTTTGATGAGTTCAAAAAGGCTGGAGGAAAGGTCCCCACGAAAAAGAACCAGCCAATAATTTGGAAGAACGTGAAAGTAAGTTCCCGACTGCAATATATGTATATATTATTTATGTCAACAATGCTTAATTAGTTGTATGTTTTAATATTTTGTATGTTTGAATTTATAGTGTGCTACACAAGACAACGGATGGGCATGTGGATACTATGTCATGTGATATATGCACATGATTATCAAACATGCCGCACTGGATATCGAGTGTATTGCTACGGTATTATATAGTCTCATTAGATAATATGATCGAAATATAGCAATCTTATTTATAGCTCATTAATTATATATATACATCACTCTTTGCAGGTGTTTAAAACTGACCCCACTACAGGAAAGGACTTACCAGATGTACATGCTCCCTATACGATGGGAGAATTAAATGAAGTAAGAGAAGAATGGGCAATAGCCATACAAATAGTGGGGGTTTTAAAATATAATTGGGATGATGATAGAGAATAATGACTAAACAATGATATTTTGTAAATGAATTTCTGAATTATAATATATGTGTGAATGTTTCTACATGTCTGGATGTTTTTACATGTGTCTGAGTGAAAATGAATGAAAGTGTTGGTTGCTATATGAATGTTTCTACATGTGTGAATGTGAAATGAATGGAACTACAGATTGCTAGCTACATGAATGTTTCTAAATGTGTGATATAAAATGGAACTGCAGGTTGCATTGCTAAATGCATGTGTGAATATATATATTTTTGTTGTTAATTTTGCAGGTTTGTGGCCTGTTGTTGGCTGATATCAATGGATGTCGTAAAACCTGCAGTTCATAACTGAACTGCAGGTTTCTCATCCTGCGACCAGCCACTACAGGTCTGCAGACTGACAAAAAAAAACAATAGGCGTCAGTTATTTGTATAAAACTGACACACAAAGTTATAGTGTCGGTTTTATAGAAATAACCGGTGCCTATTTTCTGTGGCGCGAAGATATATGGTGTCAGTTTCTTACTACAAACCGACACTGATAGTGCCCAAGCTGGCGCCAATAACAGGCGTCGGTATTTATATGAAACCGACACATAAAGTTATAGTGTCGGATTTTTAGAAATAACCGATGCCTGTTGTTTTGGCGTGAAGACATATTTCGTCAGTTTTTGACTTATAACCGACACTGATTGTACCCAAGCTGGCACCCTTTCTGTGGTACGTAGGGTTTGGGTGTCAGTTTCTTATCTAATAACCGACGCCTATAGTCCCCTGATGGCGTGTTTTCGGTCGCGCGCCAAGATTTTGGGTGTCGGTTCTGGAACCGACGCATAATGGGTGACCTTTTAGTGTCGCCCACATAGGTGTCGCTTAGAAACTGACACTAAAGGCCTTAAATAACCGACACTAAAGGTAGGTTCTGTAGTAGTGGGTATTCAACAGCATGCTCAATCTCTTGACCACGAATCAAGCATGTCCAAGGTATGTCATGTACTTCCATGATCTTTTTATATAGGCAAAACCTTAGAGTGGAGTCCTCCTCAAGGATAACCAACTAGGTATAATGCCTCACAACTGGTTACTTAAACCTCCTCAGGGTCTAAGGCACTCTTTGTCTCATCTCAACAGGTAACCACTTATACCATTGGCACATAGGTACCAGAAGCATCATCCTCTCTCTAGGGTTTGGTTCCTCTAAAGTCAACCAAGATATCATCAACCTCCAGGGGTCAAGCATAAGGCAACCACTATCATCCACTTAGGTCGCATTATTCTCAACTCCCCACTATTCCTCATATCTCAGAATCTAAGCTTCCAACCCTCTTGCTTGAGTCCTTCTTTCTCTCTCTGGGGCTAACTCCACATCCAACCTTACTACTAGAGGTCCTTTCTCCATGAAGGATCAAGCTCACAAGCACATCTCTACTCAGGTGAAGCCTATGTTCAAACTTACGTTTGCCCGAGGTTATTCATAGCTCTTTATGATTATCTAATAAGCCATCCCTCATGCCCTTCTGGCCAGGGTTTCGACCTACTGCTTGTACTACTTGACGTACTCCGTGTGCCTACTATGTCATGCACATATAAGCTCATGGGGTTTCCATAGGTTCTTCTCTAACCTCATCAATGAAGGAGCTATCCTTCACTCTAACCTGCTCGACCCTTCCTAGGGTTGGGTTGCCAAAGGTACTTGGTCACCCAACTTATCATGGCTCATATGGTATCCAAGGCATGACATCTAACTCATCATGTCATCTCTAACCTTCACTTAGGGTTAGGGTTAGCATCATCCTCACGAGGATATGCCAGGTCTCTACTTTTAATGGAGATCTCTACCTCCACGACTAACTCTCTCTACTCATCCTCCTGACAAGGAGGACTATCCTCAGGTCTCTCCTGAGGGCAATGACAACTCGTGCCATACGACCTAAGCATGAATCTATTCTTTTACGCTTACTCTATTAACCTTATGGCCATGACATTTGATTTATATGCTTTTTATTAATTTGGTGGAGGATCCCTTAATCCTTATCAACCTTACCCATACCTCAAGAGGGTGAGGAAAAGAGAGAAAACCCTAATCCTTAAGGTCCTTAACAGAATTTGAGTTGAGAAGGAATGAACAAGATGAGAGAGTCCTAAAGGTATCTTATTTCGAATCATACCCTAAGACTTTGGCTAGGCAGTCACACAGATCTAAGAGTCCTTGTATTCTGACTAGCACTGAGGAGGAAAATATTGCCAGCCCCCCAGTCGTGATCCTTTTCTAGACACCTCTGTCTTTCAGATAATCCTCTAATAACTCCCTTGGGTTCTACAAAATTTGTAAAATTTAATAATAATTAAAGATCAAGTGGGGAACCTTTGCTCTGATACCAATTGTAACGACCCCATCTCCTGATAACCCCCACTTAAGGGAGACCAAGAGATCAGAGCCGTTATCTAATAACCCGGATCAAAGGTTTGACAAATAATCATTAAAAATTATTAAAATTTACCAACTATACTGAAATATGGTAGAAATAAAAACTTTGCATACCTTTTAAAACTGGGATTTCAAAACTTCTATCCACATAGATACTAATCTATCTAATCCTCCTTTGAACTTTAATTCTCATTTAATTCCACATATCCCACTTTACTGTTTGTTCTTTTCATTGTACCTAAAACGCCGACAAATAAAACGTCGGTCAGCGCAAGAAGATGGTATATGGGGGAAACAATAATCATGTAACTATAATAACAAAGTATTCAGCCAATTATCATTTAACAGCCAACATTACATTTTAAACCATACTACTCAATCCTTTCCTATCTCCTATCTCTGTGTTGTCCCTGTAGTGGACTAAGATACTACCTCTCTCTAGGTAGATCCTTATTAAAACCCGCATGATCCTACCTAATAGGTAGATCAATATCCAGGGTTGATTCGCATGGCACTACCCATAGGTAGTCCAGTCCCTAACTCAAAGTGACTTGATGGACCTACCCCATTGGTAGCCATATACTAAGTCATTCAATGACCTGATGGGCCTACCCCATTGGTAGCCATGTACTAGGTCAATCCATTGAGCTACAGAGGGGACTAGGATCTGAGCTAGTGGGCACATCTCTTATGTGATAGTCATATTCACATTATAATTTGCATGAATTAAATTCATCCAACAATTAATTCAACCCACGATGTAAACATCGATAAAATCCTCGAAAAACTAATGCGGAATAATCATAAGCGTACCCACATACCTGTCAAGTTGATGTGAGACAGAAATAATCCAATCAACCAATAGGCAAGCAAGCATTCAATAAGATACTGAAACAATTATACAATTTTCTTTTATTACTCATTTCATTAAGATCTATTAAATCTAACTCGCTTCCTAGGGTTTCTAGTCCACTTTTAGGGTTTCCATTGCAATTAGGTTTTCCCTTCATCTTTTACTATTTTAAACCTTAATTTAATGCAATTGATCACAAACCCTAATTATTTCCACATCTAATCCTCAATTACAAATTAAAGACATAATTAACCATTAATTAAGCTCATTAAGCCTCTGTTACATTAAAGCTACTATTTTTATCCTTTTAATCCATGATAAGATCATTATACACATTTATCATCAATTAATAGTTGATTATGGTCCAAATAACATATGAACTCGATTTGCCATTAATTCCACCTTTTATTCATGAGAAAACCCTAATTACTACATTCAGGGTATTTATCCACAAATTAGGAACTTTAATGCTCGAAATAGCTTATAACTATGAAAAATCAGTTCTATACATGAAATCAAATAATTAAAGCCATTAGTAGTCCTAACTACTAACATTAGGGTTTCAAGGCCCATTAAAGCCTATCTATACACACGTAACCAATTTTGTGCAAAATTCAACTTTTTCAATCTTAATGTATCTCTTTATGATTAACATGTTAATATAAACTCCAATCATCAATTAAACCCTACTAATCACATTAATCATATCAAAATAGGGTTTCTTAACTTTTAATCCAATAAAGTTGATAATTTACACTACTTTTCAAATTGCAATCAGAATTAGACTTCAACTATATTTTTAATGGATTCCCCTCATTTTTCTGAGCAACTTTCAAATTTTATGTGTATCTATCGGAGCTATGGATAGTTAGTTATGAATTTTGCAAAAGTTACCTTTTTGGACCAACGAGAAGCCGCCATGTCACCTCATGCATGCAACACGACTGACATTTGAGTTTATAACCAAATTACTATTATACCCCCGACTCGGCTACCGGCTTCTTTGTGTCTTAGAGGGTAGAATAGTCAAAGGTGGCTGCGTCTTCTTCAACCTCGCGAAGCGCAGGTTGCCACCGACTTGTAGCTCGATCTAGGGTGTGTCCCCTCCATCCAAGGACCCATGAACCGCCGCCGAGGGCCGCCCAGGATCCTCTACCTCTGATGCATCTAGGGCATCGCCCAGGTCGTGCTATAACTGGCCAAAGCAAGAACACTTGACCTGTCAAGCGTGGTCGCCATTGCTGCCATGTTGTTGCACCTGCGCGCAAGTCAGGGCTTGCCCTTGATGGTGGAGCTTGCTGCAACACCGACGAGGGTTCCCATTACCTCTTCTGCCTCTTGCCACGCATGTAGAGCCCCAAGCTAGGGCCAAAGAGAGTTTGGGTCAGGTTGATGCACTCCTCCGTCTACTGTTCTTGCAGTCCTACTACAGATGGCCAGAGTGAGAGTAGGAGCTTGGGGATGATGGCTACACCCCCCTGGTCGATGGGAAAACTATAGGCTGCCCTCGTACTCCATCATAGAGCTTGGATGTCCCCTGGATCGCTCCACCCTCTCTTAGCTAGGGTTTATGTGGAGATAAGAAGAAATAGAGAAAAAGATGCCTGAGATCCCTTTGGCTCGAGGCCTTGGATCCAACCCTTATATAGGGAAGGATGGCAATGTCTCATTGTGCTTAACCACAGGGAAAACAAGTCCCCTTTATCTTACTTTCCTTGTTTAGGTGCGACTTCTCTTCTTAACTCTATTCCTTGTTTATTAGTATTCCTTGGTTATTAAGGAATCTATTCACTTAAAGGGAAATATGAAAATTACATGTTTTAATCTCATTGTGCTTGACTTTTAATCCATTGGCCACGAGGATCAACTTCCTTAAAGCAATTAACATCCCCTTTTGATAATATCAAAAAGTTTCTAATTATATAGTACATTATCCTCTTATTTTACATTATTGGCATTTTCTCTTTCTACTTTCTTCATTGGGGCTCCTTGGACCCCAAGAAACTCTATTATTTTGAAATTTCTTTTCAAGGATACCTATTATCCTTCTAGATCTATCTAAATGCATTGTTCTTCATTATTTCTCATTATCTTGTTTATTTCTTATTAAAATAGTTCTTATTCAGGATTTCTCCTTATTTCTCTTTTATTTTCCTCATTGGTATTCCTTTTATCATTAGGAATCCTTGGGATACGAAATTCCACTAAGGATAACTCAATTACACCTCTTTCCACTTATTTTCCACATTTTACCATTGTTTTCAATTTCTTTCTTAATAAAGAAATACTTAATTGATCTTTTCTTTTCTTTTTGCATTAACTTTGCAGCTTTGGACTCCTTGGGACCCAAGGAACCCATGTGGCATGAAATCCTCCTTTGGATTATGTTCTTTTACCTTCTAGAGGTTTCCACACCTTTCTTTTCTCAATAACTCAATATTCACAATTGAATTTCCTCGTTATTGGGCCCAATAGACAATAAAGCCCACAACACAATCATCAAGGCTATTGTAACGAAATCTATTTATTCAAAACAAATTATATCTTTATCTGTTCAAATATCTTTAATATGAGAAATCACATTTCTCACCAAAGGAACCCAAAAATTGGGGTTGTAACAGGCACACTCACTTAAGTTTGGTCAATACTAAGGGTTAGCAGAATTTGGTCAATAACCAATTAATGGCTAGCTAATTTTTTAGACAATTTGGTTATTTTTGTTAGTTTGGTGAACTTATTTCTATTAATTAGTTAAACATCAATTTTTCGATTAAAATTACTTTTAATTTAGTTACTAGAAATTATATAAAAGCTAAAATTCTTTATATAGTTGTACTTTTATTTCAAAAAACTTCTACATTTATATATTACTAGCTGAAAGCACGTACTAAGCACGTGGATAGCAGTTGAATTAGCATAATAAAATCTCTAATGTATATTATTACACATGATAAAAATACTTGACGATTATTCAAATTTAATCTTAAAATTGATCTGTTCTCAAAATTTATCATTTTTTAGCAAAGTGAGGAGATCATCTATTCATCCCACTCTCCTCATGCATGCAAATATTGAACGATAGATTACATGATACACTAGCAGAATTAAACATGGTAGTACTACTACCATTACAGAAATCTTTATTATACCACTCAATAACTTCCTCCGGTGGTCTGGTGTAATGAAAGTGACCAGACCTGTTCCTTAGATGAAACTTGGCCAGCCCATCAATTGCCATATTGTTATTTATTTGAGCGAATCGTAGCCGCCAACCCGTTCTGTTGTCCAACATGCATTGTATAGCATGGACCAATCTAGTGTACCCGGGATAGGAGCTTGGGTCCTATATTATCATCCCTGCCGCCTGACGGCAGTCCGTTTCAATATCCACCTGTATTAGATTAAGCTCAGTTGCTCTCTGCAAAGAAAATTGCATCGCCTGTAATTCAGCTTGTAAAGCAGACTCAGCAGAAGCAGTCCATCTGTTGCCTTCGATCCAACATAAAACTTGTTAAAATAGAATTTCTCTATTAATATCTAGTTGACTCCCTCAGGTACACACAATAAAAAATAAAAAATAAAAATACAAAAAAATTGTGAATTACAAAAAGTATCGACTAACTCATTAAGAAAGAGTAGCTCGATTGACATCCTGTTGATTCATTATAATATATAAGTGCACAAACATGCTGAATTGATTAGTATACATACTGGCTAGATTGATTAACAGACATACATGTTGCTAGAACACAAATAATGAATGGACTAATGAGTACATAGACAAACTATTGGAGCTTATCCAAATGCATTCAGTCAATTTACTCCGTCAAACTTGTAGTGTGTCAATACAAAAATTTAAATCAGAACTCTTTTTCCTGTTGGACTCGTGATAACCAATGCATTAACAGAAGTCGACCTATATATAACATAATAAGAGAAACCATCTTAATTAAAAAGCCAACTGACTCCCTCAAACTTATAACCATACATATAGATTGGACCAATTAATATTCAGACACAATGTGTGAATACAATGACTGACTGAGCTAATTAGTACCGAGATAGATTGATTGAACACAAATAAACTGGATCAAAGAGCACAAATATTTTACCGAAACTCCCTTTAAAGAAATTGATGATGTCAAACACATAATTAGACTGCATTGATTAGTATGCAGACAGACTATTGGGACACACATGTTGACTAAAACAATAAGCATATAACTAATGGTTAAAACACACATATTCGGGTCTGATGAAAACACATAACTAAACTCTAAAACTTGTACAATGTGTCCATCTTTTTATTTAGCTCGAGAAAAATTAAAAACAAAATCTGAAAATTAGAAAAATGGCAAGGAGGTAAAAAACTAAAAAAATGGCAAGCAGGTTCGGCACACACACCTGACTCGATTCAATTACATGTCACTGAGATTTTGTACGTATCAGATCTTGTACGTATGAAATGGTTAAAAAAATGGAAATGTAGATAAATATAAACAATAAAATAGTATGGCGTGCTGCTCAGCAAACACCACAACATATTACAGATATAGAAATTATCAATCGACTTCATCCAATTTATAGTATGTGATTACTAAAATTAAAGTATATTGGTGAGCACGGACATAAAAGGCTAATAAGCTAGCATAAGCAAATACCCTACGTGCTAAACAAGTCTTAGCATAAACAGACACAAAGGCAGGTGAAGTGGACATGTTGGGTGGATATTAGCAAGCACGCACATCGGTGCCAATCACATGTTTGTCTAGTTATTCATCTATCTAATTGTCTATTTATTCACCTATATAATTACTTGCTTATTCGCCTAGCCCGCTCATACGCCGATTTGCTTAGTTGCTTATGATCGCAATCATGTTTATAACATTACTTTACTTGCTTAGGATCATAATTATCGGTATCCATAATACCAACTTGTTTGGTTGCTTAGGATCGCAATTCATAAAAAATTGGTATGCGAGCATGCATTTTACTTTTAAATAAAAAATTGATATATATATATGTCGTAGAGGGGAAGTAGCTCGAAAATAGGCATGTGACTGCATTTTATTATAGGTATGTAGCCATTAAAAAATTACTATACATATGTCGTAGCTGAAGTAGCTGGAAGACAGGCAAATGAAAGCTACCCAATAGAAGAATCAAACCTTTGCCCGGTCTTAGTCCTTCTTTACATCAAGAGCCGTGATACATGAAACATAATCCAAAGCTCCATTTGGATGGATTCAAATCGACTGTTCCGAGCTTGTTGTTCTAATGTGTTTCTGCTAATTTCTGTCGTATCCTAAAGGAAATGGTTGATTGTAATTAAAACAGGAACAAATTGTACCTTGTGTTGAATGATGTCATTTATTAAGTAAATAAAATTCAAACCCTATTATTCAATAGGCACACACGTATAGACATATCACAAAAGGAACAATACTCCTAGCAAAATGAATGATAACAATACCCAAACTCACACTGTCGGAACAACAAATTCCGTACATTAGAGTTAGAGGCCATTTGGACGCATACAGTCCAATTTAACGGTCCGGTAACTTTAATTTCTTGTTTGCAGCTGGCTCGTCTCCCCACGGCAGCGCAGACGACGGAAGAGGTCTCAGTCCCGGAGGACGCCGTCGCCAGCTGCGTCTACCAATAAGTTCTGCGATGGGCACAAAGACATCCACCGAATTGCCGCTATAGACTCCAGCCCAGTGGAAGTGGAGACTAAAAGAGGAGTCAGCGGAGAGAGGTGTTCAAGGTCAACCAACGGCTGCTTCTGGAAACCGTCTGTGCTCTCCACATCAAGTATCAAGTCTGCCTCCACCACATTGATGTTCTCCACACGCCCTTTGACTGCCCGATCGATCGCCCTTCACGCCCAGATGCCACGACAGATTTGAGAAGCATTTCCTTCCTCCATGCTACGCTACGTAGACGGCACACAGCATGAATCCGTACGGCCAGTGCGAGTGTGAGGGAGGTGGCGTACGTAGAGAACCATAGGTAAGGCGGTGATGCGTCCTCGGTCGTTGTGGCGGATGGCGTTAGCGTTGTCATTGGAGAACGCCTGCGAAGGAGAGGCGGGGGGTTAGGTGTGTGGGGGGCTCGTTGTTGAAGGAGGATATGACTTGGAGAAGCCCCGTGTAGAGAGAAGTTGGAGCCCAGGAGGCCACGGAGAAGGGACTTTGTGGCGCCAAGAGTGGCGGTGTCTGGAATTTTGGAGTTAGGAGAGACATTAGTCTCCCCCTCCTCCAAATCCGCGGCAGAGGCTGGACGGTCCGCGAAGGTGGTACATTCAAGGCGGTGTCTAGAATTGATGGCGGGCTCGGCAGCAGCGCCGGGTGTCGGTGGCAAAGCATTGTTTGGGATATATAGGGAGGTGGTGGAGGAGGAGAATACGAGAAGGAACACTGTGAAACTTCAACTTCCTAGTGACATTGGTGGCTCTGTCTGGCTTTAGCTCACAGGTGTCGAAGTGTACATCTTCGGTCTTATAACTAATCAGAACTACTATTGCTGGCTGAGAAGATAGAGGCGTCACAGTATGGAGCGCGGATCTGCTGTTCGTAATTGAAACAGGAGTAGGCTACTCCAGTGTGATCTACGTTCACTCATTGGAGCCGTTACGATCAAATGATCATGATTAAAGTAAATAGCCACATGGCATTTGATGCAACGAGGAGCAGCCTGCTCCGTATATAATCAGATACAGGAAATCCTGGGACGTGTGGGTGGCAGGCTGAGAAACCAGAACTAGGCCTTCAGGCTTGATAGACGAAACTTCGACGATGCCTCTCACCCCATCATGCATCAAACCGATGCTTCATAATTCTGGATCACAACGAGGTGGCTGACAAGTTCAGCATGCTGATTCAAGTACATACTTCTCAGATAGACGACATGAGTTATTGAGTGGGGAAGCTGTTCTGTGACAATTAGAGGGGCATGTACACGATGAAAGACATTTAAGTTGTTCATTTGGTTCGATGTTTGTTTGCTTGTTTGCACTTCCATCACAAAGGAAGATAGATATGTTATGGATGGCACTTGTTATTATTATGAGGCCAATAAGCCAGGCTAAATACATGAAAACCTCTTATACAATGGGGTAGCACAAAGAGGCATAAACACAGTAGGGTATACGAAGTGCCCCGTACACAACGGGGTAATATCAAGATCAGGCATAATACACAATGGGGTAATAGGAGGAGACATAATACCAAGAGGCCTGATATTATGAGTTCCAATACGAAGGAGCATAATACAATTCTAACACCCCTTCAACTCATGGTAGATCCACAACACTGAGTCTTGAGAGAGAAGTTGTGCTCAGCTCGAGTTTGTGCCTTGCTGAAGAAATGAAACAACTAAGCTAGGAAGGCACATACTGAAGAGTAATGACCTCATTATGCACTTGTGAACACATGTCCATAGCGTTAACACAGATATGATTGGTGATCTCATTCTTCACCGGTTCCCGAGAAATGCTAATAGCACATATACCATCTGACAGAAGATGAGTTGGTACTGAAATAGAAACATCAAAATCCTTAAGCCACCACCATAGCCAAGTGACTTCTGTTTTCAGTAAAGCTATACCTCGCAGCTTAGCCTCTACACTCGAACGAGAAATTGTTGTCTACTTCTTAGTCTTCTAAGCAATAACAGAACCACCGAGATAAACACATATTGTAGAAAGAGATTGATGATCGGAGGGATCACTATCCCTCATCGTATTAGAGTAGGCCTGGAGCTGAAAAGAGTTGGAGAATGGGAAGAAAAGACTACAAGTGATAGTCCCATGAAGATAGAGTAGAACACGAAGAAGTGGCTATAGTGGAGTTGAGTGGGAGCACAAACAAACTAACTCATGATATGAACTGGATAAGAAATGTCAGGACGAGTGACACCAAGATAGTTTAGACTCCTAACAAGATGACTGTATAGAGTGAGATCCACAAGAGGCTCATTGTTAGTGGGTCGAAGGTGGACATTATGCTCCATAGGAGTCTCGACAGTATGTTGGTCATTGAGAGAAGCACAATCAAGAAGATCATGGATATACTTCACTTGGGACAAAAATAAGCCCTCGGGTGTAGAATAAATCTCAATCCCAAGGAAATAGCAAAGAGGACATAGATCTGAGACATAAGGAACTACTCACTCAGTCTCTCCTTCACAAAAGTGATATACTAAAATCATCACTAGTAATGATCATATCATCAACATAAAGAAGGAGAAGCATCCAACTAGGAGGCGGTTGTGGCATAAATAGTAGGATTTTGAGTACTAGTAGAAAAATCAGTTACAGTAACAACAGTTGAGAAGTGCAATGACCAGGCTCGAGGGGCTTGCTTAAGGCCATGAAGAGAGCGATAAAGGTAACAAACCATGCCCTCAGGAATGGAATACCCCAGTGCTTATTGCATGTAAACCTCCTCGTGCAACTCACCATTAAGAAAGGTATTTTTAACATCAAGTTGAGAGATAGACCACTCGCAAATAGAGGCCTCATTAAGAAGTGTCAGAACAGTGGTCATCTGAGCCACAGGAGCAAAAGTCTCATCGTAAGCATGACCATGTGTCTATTGTAAACCACAAGCCACAATGAGATTTGTAGTGCTCAAGAGTACCATCAAAAGGAGGCTTAACCTTATGCACCCACGTGCACGTGATAGGACGAACATGTGTAGAAAGAGGCACAATGTACCAATGCTAGTATGCTTAAGGGTAGCAATCGCTTCCATCATTGCATGTTGCCACTCCTAATGAATGATGGTGTAACTGTAAGAATTGGGTTCCATAAGGGCGGCAGTAGGAAGGGCATAATGAGCACGAGACTGAAGGGACCGGTGATCACAATGATCATATCTAGAAGCAGGCACCAAAGAAGATGGTTCACTAGAAGAAGGTGGCATGACAGAGGTAGGTGGTGTCTGTGATGATAGAGATTCAAGCTAGTACTGGAGAAGCTGATTGTGTATGTGGAACTAGGGGTAGTGGTGGATGCGGTGTGAGAGGAAGAGGCCAGTGGTAGTGGTATTTGCGGTGTGGTAGGTGGAGGAATGGTGAAAGAAGTATAGTGGATATAGGTGTATCAAAAAAATTAGGAAAGATAGTGGCTCGATGAGAGAAGGGGAAGATCTAGAATAAGAACTAGGGTAGAAAGGATGAAACTCATCAAAAGTCATACTGTGAGAAATGGGTATCCATTGACCAACAACATCCCAATAATGATATCCTTTATGCTCAACATTGTAACGTAGAAAAACTCACTCAATCAACTGAGTTGTTAAGTTGGTGTGCTCATTGAGATGTCAATAAGACATATGACATTCATCCAAATAGGCGAAGGGATGAATAATTAGGAGGGGTACTAAAAAGATATTCGACTAGGATCCCACCCTGAAGAACAGTGGAAGGTTGCAGATTGATGAGATAAGTTATCGTATATGTCCCATCTCCAAGCTTCATCTCTACATCATACTTTGATGCCTCCTCTTCCAGTTCTTGAAGTTTTGACCATGCCTGGAGTCTATGTATCACTTTCTTGTCGATCAGAATATCATCTTTGGTGGGGTTGTGGTGGCGGTTGATTCCAAGCACCTTTGGTCAAACTATGGCCTTAGGTTATGAGGAAGGTTGCATGACCTCTAGATTTTGGATGCCAAAAATATGGAGATGCCCCAATTCAACCATGTGGGGATGAAAGTGTTGTAAAAGATGACCCTATGATTGAATGGGGAACTCAGTCTGGTTGAGCGACTCTAAGAAGGTAGCCATACATTGTTGCTATGAGCAACGACAACTTCACTACCCGGATTGTGGCAGGGGTGGCAGCTACAATGTTGTTGTGACTGTTGGTGGGTCCATGTGGGGGTTTGGTCCGTTCTCTACCAAAAATTTCCCATTCTTATAATACTATCTCTGAGGACTCTATCACTCTATCAACTTCATGTACTTATGGTTTTATCCACCCAATAGTAAAATCCTACAAATAAAGCAAAAATGCCTCCCATATATTGATTAAGCAAAAACAATTTAGATATGAACCCCTATTAAAGCGGAACAAAAATTGAGACCTTGTCTCATCTTATAAAAGAATAATAAAATTAATGGTAGTTGATGGCCTTCTCTATGATAATAATATTATTGTTGATTTACCTCCAAAGTAAATTGGAGTTCATCGTTGTCATGAAATGAATAGTGTTGGCATAATGAAGACATGTTATTTATCCATTTGCTTTGATCAAAATAGAAAAATGAATAGAATACACTAACTCAAGAAAATGTTTGGGTGTAGCTCATACATTATAGACAACTTAATTTAAAAATCTGGCTTGGATACATCTCATACATGAATATGTATCATCTCTAAATATTACATATCATGTATCATCCTACACAAATTTGAGAAGTGTTCGAGATGAGAATTACTGATGTCAAAAAGTTACACTTTTTCTTCAAGACCATATCCTCCTTTCAAATTCTTCGTCAGACTTGTAGGCCACTTTGACTAAACTACAATTTTTTTTATTATAGAGAGACATTACTAAATAAATGGCATCACCAAAGAACTGATTGTACAACTTCATTCTTCTATCTTCACATTAAATGATTGCCATCTACTCATCATGGTCCATCTCTAAATCAAAGTAAGAAGGTGTAATGTACTATATATGTTAAAAATTCCTAAAATGACATGGAATCTCCTACCTTCCTCACTTTTCTATTCTAGTCAAAAATGAATCTCATGGTTTAGTACAAGGAAACCAAGCAATCACACCCTTGACAACATTACCTAGTAAGAAGATCTCAGTTACTGCTAGAATTTTCATTTATCATAGCTACTCCTTGATTACTGACTTGATCAATTTTTCCAATGTATAAAGATAATTCTTGAGGGTACATATCATAGCTATGTTCTAAAGATCAATTGGTGATTACATATATACCATGCCTCAACTAAAGAGAATTTGGTGAGGGAATTTATATGATGTTCTCTTCTTTTTACTTTAGATAATTTGGAAAATGAGTGAACAAAAAAATGTATGTGTGGTGTTTAATATTTATTTGTTTTAGATTTTCTTCCCTTTTAATATGTTTCTTTGTTATAATACTTTTGAAATGCACTTTTTCTCTACATGTAATCTTCATAGTAAACTCATTCAGTGTCAATCGTTGTATGATGAGAATATTACTTGTGGAATTTATTAGCACTTTCATGCTAAACTCCACTTCATACTGAATACATTTCTTTTGTGCATGGTTGCACACAATTTGATGGCTTGGTGAAACAATCATGGAGGATTTGTTATGTCCTGACTATTTGACCATCTTTCATTGTTGTTGCACCAATAGGATATGGCTCAATGCATCAACCTCTATGGATACATGCGCCAAGTTTCACTGGTGCACCCTTATTCTGGATGATTGTGGAACATTTTATGTTAGGTAAGCCATCTTTCATCACCATGTTTACTAACATTCATGAGCATGGATGTAGCAGTACATGAAACATGGTGGGAAAAGCTATGAAGGCTAGCTAGTACACATCCATAAGAGTGTGAGACATACTAATCAAAGTTGGTACATCATGATGATTGATTGTGCACAAAAAATAATGTTAGATCTCACAATCACAATTTGTTCCACCATATCAAAGGGTTTATGAAGTAGGATATTTAAAATCAACAGAAAATTATAATTCTTCAAGTGATTATTTGTGATATAGAAGATTCATATGGTGTACATAATTCATGGCTTGTCGTAAGTGACACTCAAAATCCATCCATGAAGTCCTCTAAAAATGGTCTTAGATTGGTGTACCATTTACATCAATATTTCTCTAACATATCAAAATCTTTATCCTAATGCTAGAAACCCTAATTCCATGAATCAAATGTGAATAGGATTAGTTCTTTGGAAACAACTAAATGTGGTGAAAGATATAGCCAACTTTACCTAGTTTCTCACTGATGAACCTGGAACGAACCTATAGTAAGTAACTCAGGTGGAAGTTCTAATTGTGATTAAATATGACTTGAACATGTCTTGGATTAGTAAGATCTATTATTACGATGAATGTATATAAAACCTAACTATAGACTTACAATATGTTGTCATGAAGTGTATCTAGTGAATAGTAATGGATAGACTTGAACCCATATTTAGGTTTACTAACCCAAATATGTGCATATATGGTACGATATTTCATTCAATAGTAACCATAGGTCATGGTGTGTCATCAATGACTTATTACACACCTAGGTGTATCTAGTACCCGATGTGACACAATAATTATACTTGATTTCATGAATTTTATGAATGTGTTACATGATTCAATAACATAGAGATGTTCATTGCTAATAAGTTTGATTTTATAAAATGTGAATAAGTGTATATAAATAATTAGCATTGATTGAAATATCTTTAAAGCATATAGTAGGTAAAAATTGGATGTTGTATTTAAGTTGAGATGATAAAGTCCATACTACCCAAATAACATTTTATCTGATGTACTTAATGACTTAATCAGGTAATATATTATTTTTTTGAAATATAATTTATTAGAACCCTTTTAGGGATAACATAAATGGAAGTATGAGTCTGAAATCTTGAACTCTAATAAGAATGGAAATATTAAACAATAAAAGTTATGATAATAAGGTTAAAAACTAGTTTACTTGGAACTCCTAGAAGATAACCAATGTAAGTGAAGTTCATAATTGGATTCTATATCTATTGATTATCCTAGATAACTACTTTAAATCGACTTAGACATGGGTAACCTATCATATTAGTTCGAAATGTTAATAATGAGATTTGATACCTTACTTTAATCAGGATATGGTTTGATCCAGTTGATATGTTAATTCATGTATAAGCTTGCAATGCTATGCATTAGATTGTGCATTCTCTCACCTATAGTTCTGTGTGGGTAGGACTCACATAGCTAGGTAGGATTGGGGCATTAGGGTCATCATATTAACCCAATCTCCTATCTTCTTTGGATTTGAACAATTGTTCCTCCTCTTCTGTCTCCATCTCCTCTCTAGTATGCCTCATGATTCTAGTCCCATCACCATCCTATCTTCCTTTCTATTGTTTCTACCTCAAATTTTAGGGTACTTAATTCCGTATAGGATTCTTCCCAACCTTACCTACATGAATCCCATTTTCCACAATATCCAATATGATTCTTGGGCTCAACAAACCTCTTTAGTAACATATATATAGACTTCATAGACAAATTCCCAATTTATATTGTCCATGTCTTTTCATGTATAAATCTTTGTCTTGTAAGATAAGGTAAAATGAATTTTTTCCCCGTGAAAATTTTTCCATCCTTGCACAACATCCATCATCCCATGTATTTCACATGTGAAGCTTCCATTTGTGTCATCTGACCTAATTCAAGGAATATGATGGTTTCCCCTTCTTCCATTCTCCAATTATGGATTTGCATCTTTTTCAATCTCAATTGTTTGGAAGTGGTTTCCTTAGAGTGCTCAACCTTTTGTTCCATTAGTAATACAACAAATAGGATCAGAACCCCCATATTCTCTAAGTTCATCTACACAATGATTCACAAGTTTCCCATCTTGACCTCTGATGGTGGGGATCTCCTTTGGGGCTCTAACAGTTCTAGAGCCCTTATTTAGGTGTGTTGAGATCATCACAGTCTCAAGGAGCTTGTGGAAGCATTCTCTAATGCTTGGAAATACCAATGCTCAAGATTTGATTTTTCAATTCAAGATTTATTTTCTATGTTCTCTATATTTTCTCTTTCACAAGATAAATATCCTAGTTCATATCATTTTCCATTTTATTTCTCATATGTAGTATTACATATAACACTAATGATGGTTTTTGTTCGGCCGTCCATGATCTTTGATTTAGTTAATTGCATGATGCTTGATCAGGGTCAATATATTAACTTTTTATCCCTATTATATGATTGTATAATCATATGTAAGGGTCTATTGCTATTTTTTCCAATATATTTTGTATTATAAATAAATATGTTAATTACCTTGTTATATTCATAAATAGTTCCTAATTCATAAAAATATAAATGATAGATTTTTAGAATAAAAAATCCATACCCAAATATAACAATTTCATGACCTAAATATTATATGAATAAGAGTTTATATTCTAGGTTTTGTGTTACAAAATTTTAATATTTAACAAAATGGTAGGTGGACGAATACCCTGACTTAGACCTAGGGTAGGGTTGAAACTTCCTATATGAGGACTAAGGTATGTTTCTCCTTTCCAATTTACTTGGAATATATGATTGATGGCCATTGTATCTTAATTGCTTTTGAGACGTTTACATCTCTAGATATTCAAATTACCCTTGATGTATGTTTCTTCTTTGTATTTTGATTGGAAACTTTCATCATTATCATGATCCACTTTCCTAAGCTAATTCATATGTTATCTTCATGAAATGTCCTTGAAAATCATATTATTTCTTTGGTTCTCTATCATTATTACTGGAAATTACACCACCCATTTTGGGCCTTTTACTCTGGATCTCCATGTTAACTAGTTTTATGGCATTATTACTTGAAACTAATTCAAATAAACTAAACTAACCTTCCATCCACATTTATTGCAAATTTAATTGAGTGGAATTACATAATATATTAAAATCAATATATAGGCGGTGGTCCCTGGTACACATATTATTCACTTTTATATTTTTTTAGATGGTGGTTCCCATTACCTATTGTTACGTATATATGTTATGCTCAAGTTTGAGGTGGTTGTGCCTCTACCCATGGCTTGAAGTGGTCGATCTTAAACCCTACCTGCTATGTTTTTCCAATTTATTTTCTAATTTATAGATATTGATGATATAATTCTTTATATGATGTCTTAAAAGTAAGATAATATTTTTAACACCTATATAAATATTTCTTTTTTATATCCACTTGGAAAAATTATTTTCTCTCTCTTTAATGTGAGACGTGTATCTTAAATACTTTGCTTTTTCACTTGATGTTTTCCATTTTAAAATTTATATGCACATGCCATATTTTGTTGGCATTGTACACTTATTTTATTTTGTGACGCTTTGTTTCCAACCCCTAAGGTGAAGGAATGCTTGAGATGGGCCTACACTAGAGCTGTTCTTTGGAAGATATATTTGATATCGTTGGGTTACCCTCTACATCTAATTTTCATCTATTTTGATGCTTAATTTTTGTTATATATCCACCCTTGTAGATTAGGAACTATTTAGATATGATAAACTTTATGCTGTTTATACATTTTTCTTAACTATAATTTGGTAGATGATACATTATCATATATGAATGTTGGTGTTTCATTTGTTTACAAACATGTATGTGACATTTGGCTTATGGAATGATTTCTATTAATAAATTAAATAATGAAGGATGAACTACAACATCTCAAAATTCCATATTATTAATTAAAATCAATTTTTAAAACCCTAAATCACATATATATTTGCTTGAAATCATGTAGTACTCTAGATAACTCAATTTCACCTTAACTGTTCAACTCATTTGCTTGAATTCCTTGGTACCTATACATTCATCTACATGTAGAGTGACACGATAATGTTGTAAAACCCTTAAATAACTAATACACATGATGCTTTGACACCAATTTGTATCTTAGTTAATTAATGCACAAAACTTAGCACTAAATATTCAATCATAATTATTCAAGGTTATATATTAAAAGACCCCATGTAAGTGCATTTATGTTCCAAATATTAGTTTATGAACATTTAATAATATAGTAGGGATTCCCTCAAATTGTGGTAGAGTATATACTTTTTTGTAATTATTAATGAATAGATTACCCTAGATGCATAATGTTCTAAATCACATGAGTCCCTATCTAAAACCAAGTATAGTTTGATCTTTGGATTTCTCATAATCAATTTAGAAATGCTAATAAATTTCATTCAAATTTTATAACCCTATGTATATTAGTTAATAATAAGAGCATGGGGTGAATATTTTCATACATATGAAACTAAATATCTAATACATATAGATTATTGGCCCCTATATACCTAGGCAGCTTCCAATTTAGCTATGTTTAACATGTCACATGCTAGTTAGTTATATCATCCAATCTTCTGAGTGTTTAGATCTGACCAGACAACAAATATTCCATCTTCAAACCCACACATGTTGAACGTCGAGGAGAAGCAACTAGCAATGATTTTTTTTATCAGTCTTTCTCTTCTCTCAGTAGCTTTCTGTTATCTTGCCATTATAGGAATTAGGATGTTGTCACAAGTGCGAAGAACCCCTACTTCACTCCTATCTCCAAACATAGAAGAAATACCCAAGTTCATTGTCTTTTACTCCTATGGTTATTGTACCCAGTGCGCTCCACACTAAACTCAACTTGTTGCTCATAAGACCAGAAGGACCCTAGGACTCCCAATATTCTCCTCCATATCCAATATTTGTCAAAGAAAGTTGAGGAGCCAATGTGAATTTGATCTTCTTCCCTAGAGACACTAATCTAAACCCAATATTTATGACTATTTTAATCAAACTCCACCTCCAGTAAGCTCCCTAACATTTTGTAAATGTTTTCCTTTAAGCCCATTGTTCATGCCTTTCATTTATACACTCTACATACCCTGTCCTCATGACATGTGAAGCTTGATCTGTGAAAGCCTCTACATCCACGTTTAGGCCATAGAAGTGATTCCTTAGCTTCATTAGACAACTGCAAAGATGATTCTATGTTTATTTTACTCGATCTTCTATAGTAAAGAGGTACCTCTACATTAATTGACTAAAGAATCAAGACTTATGGATAAAAGAATCGAAGCCATACTCTAACAAGTAAGCAAATCAATTGCATTGTCTTTTTCTTATTTAAAAAGAAAATCATCTCAAGCTACCTTCCCATGTTCTTTTTACTATCTCGATACCGACTTTGGGGTAAGAAGTATCCTTCTATACCTTGGCTTGTTCCCTCACCCTTGCCTAGTACTCATGAAATGCTTCCAACCTTTAGGTTTTCAAATTTTTTAGTAAATCACTATTAATTTCTCCTCTCTTATTCAATCATGGAGGAAGCATGGAGATGGGGTCCTTAGCCCCATAGATCTCCAACTAATGGCTTGTTGAGCTTGTCGTATGCTAAGTAATCAACTAAGAATCTTTTCCTCTTGCAAGATGCTTTAGCTTTTGCATTTTGATCTAAGAATGAGTGCCTATGAAGCTAGATATGCTTGACAACTCCATGATTGAAGGGAAAGGAAAACATAAGCTTGAGTTACTTTCCTACCCACTTTCTCCTTTATCAATATTATACTCAGTTGTGGGTATTGTGGTCAATTATGAAATTTTCTTTTAATGCATCATGAAATTTTTAGTATGGTACTATGACTATTATAACCTATCATGAATTAAAACTCTAGTGCATGATTTCAAGGTAAATCGGTCTTTCACTTTCTTATATTTTCAAATTCCTATATTTTTATGATTTTCTCGCATCCTAATTAGTTAGAAACTAGGAAATTCATAACATGTTATTTTTATGTAGATTAAGTTTAGATACTCATTGGAAGGCTTTTGAGACAAAAATCCTCATGGTATATAATCATACCTCTTATGCCAACGTGATTCCCATGATTAAATTTAAAACATAAATCAATATAAATGAAGTGCAATTAATTCATTATTAGTTATTTAAAATAAGATAGGCTTTATTCAAATTCAATCTACAATTATAATCCTCCCCATGCTCAAGTGAGTGGTTCATGCACACTAAGTATTTAATTAGGGTTTGTGGTTTAATATATTTTGTTGTGTAATGATGTCTAATTTAAAGTACAATTATTCTACTACTCATTATATGCTTGTGGAAAATCATGCACATGTTAGTGATCTCTGATTTATGTTTTATATTATGTCAATGATTGTGCCTTCAAATCAAAAAATATTACCATTATTATTCTAATTAAATGAAAATGTATGGTAACCATGTTTGAGTTTGTGAAATTGTAAAATTGAAGATTAGTCATCTCAATAATGTTTGTCCATTTGCAGCAATACACAAAACCTCAAATCCAGTCCCCAACAACTCTTGTCTACTCTCGTGACGGTGAAAGTGATTAGGGATTTGGAGAACCTAATCGGTTGGTCCATCAAAGGAAAGTTAGTACTGGCTAGTCAAGTTGGGAGTCGGGAGGAGATCATTGTGTAGGGTCCTTATCACAGTCACAATGTAGAGGACATTGTGCATAGGTGTAAAGCATTGAGAATAGAGGAGGAAAAAGCATAAGTATCCTATCTATTGGGTAAGTATAGAGGAACATGATGTGAAGATATCAAGATGAAGCTGGAGGTTGAGGTGCTAACAGAGTGGCCATAAAACTTCAATGTCCTACAAAGAACTAAGACATAGATCGAAAACCTATAGAGAAAACTGATCATCAAGCAGATAGAGCACAACATCCTGATCTTCCAATTTAGGTCAAAAAAAGATTAAAAAAGAGTGTCTAGGAGGGACACCACAAACTATTGAAAGAGATTGACATAAACAATCAATTCTCAAATGTGATTGTAGGGAAAGTGGAGAAAGTCATAGATCTATAAAAGTCTAACACTATTTGGGAGAGAACTATGAGGATGAAGATAAAAAATGATGTAGGGAAACCCCTTAAAATGCTACAAGTGATGATGGATACTAAAGGGAACAAGTTTCTCATAGATATGAGGTATGAGCGCCTCCCAATCTTTTGTTATAGATGTGAAAAACTCATTCATATTCACATAGATTTTACAGCAACTAGGAGGATGAGTTGGAGGTATGGGGTTTTTGTATCACCCCAAACGTCTTAGAGATAGTAGGAGAATGACAGTTGTGAGAGAAGGTAGGAGAAGATCTCTATTTTAGGAAAAATTGTAGTAGAGAGAGTGAGGCAACACAAACCGACTAGCATCCTCAAGTTAAGAGTAGTTGAAAGAGTAAAGAGAGAAACAATGGAATAGGGGGTAAATAAACAAGCAATAAAGAAAAGGAAGAAGCTAAAAAGGATATTTCTACCACGCATGAAGAGGATATAGGGAGGAAGTTGAGACACAAGACGTCTGACAACCAACTAAACCCGTGACAGTGCTAACAATAAATAATTTAAAAAAGAAGTTAAGAGGGGACAACCACTGTCACCTCTTGCGGGGGAAAAGAAGGTCAATGTAAAATGGAATCTTAATGCATACATGCATGAAGAAATCAATGAAGGAAGGTATGTAGAAGAGATTGAAGCTAGAATCGACAAGAGAAAATGTAGAGAAGAGGAATCCAACATAGAAAAAGTTACTCAAAAGCACACCAAGAAAACAAAAGAAGGCTAAATACTAAGAAGCTAGAATGGAGAAGTGTGGAGAAGCAGGAGACATGGAGAAAGGGAGTGACCAGGGGGTGGATACTCACGTTGATTACACCAATGTGATGGAAAAGGCTAATGGAAAATAAGATCGAGAACTACCAGTCGAGGAGAATGCATCAGAATTGATTTACTCTCCAAATAATAAGGTGGAAAACTGGTTGTGAGGGTAAGTGGGAAAAATCCCAATGTCGTGATAGAATAAGTCAACCTCCATTCAATATTTGGAGGTATGAGACAACCCAAGAAGGATTCAAGTAAAATGCATACAAAATCCACCAAGGAAGCCATCCTTTGAATTCTAAATCACAAGATTTAGAGAAGTGTGTGATCGCGACAGAGGAGATGCTTTCACAACCTACACCTACGAGCCCGCAGAAGGCAAGATTTATTGAAATGATGATGAAATGCATTGCCCATCCAATTTTTTAGTGTGGATGCCTAGACCTCATCCAGGTTAGGATGACTCTTATGCCTTAAGATTTACATCAACTATGAGGCTGAGGAAAAGCTAGTGAAGACCTAGTGCTACTCTATCATCACAAGATTGTAGGCAAAATCATTGGATTCATGACAATGCAGGAAAGGATAATACTATTGTGGAAACCCATCAAGTGAACATGCATGTAAAATCTAGAATAATTTTCCTATGTTGTTCAGTTTTCACACAAGGAGGAATTTGACATAATAATCAAAGAGGGCCCCTATACTTTATTTGGTTCATATTTGATGGTATCCCATGAAAAAAAATCCTTTCAACCATCTAAAGGTATTCCTAAGACGATTGATTACTTGGATAAGTATTATGAATCTTCCTTTACATATATACATACTACCATATTCCAAACCATTGGAAAAGTGTTAGGAAGACTAATAAAGGTAGACATTTGTTTTTATTCTAATTTGAGAAGCAAATTTTCTTGTCTAGACTTTGAATTGGACAGTTCCCAACCTAGTATGCACATTCTCATAATCAATGGGATTGAATAAAAATAGAGCATAGGTCACTGCATGATGTTTGCTTATTGTGTGGTAAACTTGGCCATGTAGATTAGAATTGTAGAAGTAATGTGAATGCTCCATATATGAATGTTAATTCAAAAATAGAAATTTCATGTCTTTCGCGGTTTGAAGAAGAAGGTAGATGTCATATTCATTATAGAAAGAACATTCATACTAGAAGTAAGAATATAGGGAAGAAGAAGATGCTAGAGGGAAGAAACAAGCCAACCACATGTGATAAACTCACCTCACTTCTTATCAAATGAGGAATACAAGGAAACATGAATTAAGGAACATATAGAGGAAGGAATTGCTAAAAATGATAACTAGATGTCCAACCAAAATAGTAACAATAAAAAGGATAATCCAATTAAAGAAGTTCAGTGGAGATAGAGTGATAACACTACTAGAACTAGTTACATGCTAGTAGTCCATGGGATGAGCAAGAATATCGACAAGGAAGAAACAACAAAAATAAAGAAGGTTGGATGCATTTTTTTGTAATATTGTAGATGATGAAGTTGTTGAGAGTTGACCAAAGAGGGACAAAGATAAAAGAATGGTAGAAGAGAGAACTAGTAAAGATCAAGCACAAAACTTTGCCATGAGGCAAAAGTACCCCAAGAAAAATGAGAAAGGTGATAAGATGTCAGGTGGAAGTGGAGTTAGAATGAAAACTATCCCCCTATAACTTCAAAAAAAGCTAAATTCACCAAAGCAATTGTCAATATGGAAGAAGATTTGAAGCACGTGATGGACACTTAAAGTGAAGAAGCTCACTCTTTCTCCAGTATACTTATAGTGTGGATATTTTGGTGATGCAATGTCATAGATATAGGTAACCAGTGGATGGTTACTACCTTCAAACTTTTAATTGACATATAAAAGCCTAAAGTTGTGGTTGTTCAAGAACCCTAAATCAGTGGTGTCAAAGTCACCCAGACCATAAAAAATATGCAATTTTTAAAGTTCTCACGAAGTAGAGGCCACATGCTACTCGAGACCCATGTGGGTCATGTGTAATGACTTGAAAATTAATATGGAGATATTTCTAAGTCACAAGTAATTTATCCATTGAAAACTACGTGGGTGCTATTATACTTTTCTTTACACACACCCTAACCCAACCACGAGGAGGAAATCTGGACACATAGTCACAGGATCAGTCAACAAATCTCTACATATTGGGTTTTCACGGGTGACTAGAATGTGGTCACTAGTCCATGGGAGAAGAGGGTAGTTCTCATTTCAATAACGACACTGAAGCGGTGAATAATATTTTGATGCATATTGATCTGTATGACTTGGAAGCCAATGGTTTGAAGTTTACTTTCAAGAGGGGCCTTATTTACTAGAGACTTGGCAAAGTCTATACTAACACATTATTCATAAATTCCTTCACATATGTTGTCACTAAGAACCTTCTGAGGATCTATTCATATCGTAGTCCAATTCTCCTCAAAGTTATCCCTAGTAAGTCTAAGAAGTATTCCTTCAAAAAAGGCATCAGGGTAGAATTATAATAACTTTGAAAAAGATCTTCAAGCTTGTTGGGATAATGATCTTGACTTATACCTGGCCCTAAATAAGCCAAAACGGACCTTATAAGATGGGAGAAAAAATAGTGCTGCAAAAACAATATAAAAAATATTGTCAACTATATAGACAACCTTCAAAAAAACATGAGAGGATGACTATGATGAGGACATGGACAAGAGGTTCATGGAATTACATGACGAGTATGAAACTTTACTTGAAGAAGAAGAATTGGATTTAAGATAGAAAAGGCACTCCAATCGGATGATATAAGGGGAATCTAATACAAAAAAATCATGCTATCATCAAACACTATAGAAGGGTGAATACTATCTCTAGGTTGAAGAATGAGCAAGGGGAGTGGATTGAGGATGAAGATGAACTCTGTGAGATCATAAGGAACTTTTGCATCAATCAACTCAATAAATATTAAAAACAATTAAAGCAACATATCGCCATTTTCCTATGTGACTTTAAGGCCCTATCCCATGAGGATCTTGATATCCTAGCGATGGTTTCATCTGAAAATGGAATACGTGAGGCCCTTCATCTTACAAAATCCTATAAAGTAGTTAGACCCAATGGTGTGGATAATCTTGTTTTGTAGAAGAGTTAGAGTATCATCAGAGGCTTTGTGGTCAATATAGTCCAAAGAGTTATACAAGGTGAACCTATTCCAAAAGAATTTATAATTCAACAATTTTCCTTATTCCTAAAGTTAAACAACCAACCATCTCTAACCGAATAAGACTTGTATATCTAATCAATACATGTCTCAAGCTCACCTTGAAGATCATTGTAATAAGGTTGAATAGCAATCTACCCCATTGGATTTCCCCCTCTCAGTCTAGTTTTCTACTTGAGTGAAGGATAACTGCTAGTAGAATCCTGGATGAAAGAGGAAGAATGTCAAATTAATGGCCATCAAGATTGATCTAATTTATGCATATAACACTCTAAGTTGGGACTTCATGCGAGATACTATCCCAAAATCTGGTTGGCCTTGAAATATCATAAGTTATGCTATTAACTCCATAGCAGGATGTGTAATCTCAGTCCTAGTGAATGGTAGACATCTACAACCATTCAAGGCTAGCTAAGGCATGCACTTGGGTGACCCCCTTGCCCCCTATTTATTCATATTATTCCTAGAAAGGTTTAGTCAATCCATACACATAGTAGTTTTGAGTAGCGAATGGAAACCCTTGAAGTTAGCTGCCAAGGCCCTGGTATATCTCATTGGTGTTTTCTAGTGACATCTTGTTTTATGCAAATCCTTTATCACGAAGGTCCGAATTGTACTCAGGATCCTAGAGGATTTTTAGAGTATCCTTGTGAGAAACTTTGTTGAAGAATAACATAACTACTTTTCTAAAAGTGTGGGGCCAGAGCTTATGCATGGAATCACTATCACTATTGGTAATACAAGTATTAACAACATTGGGAAATATTGAGGCATAAAAATGTTGCGTTATTAAGTTACCAGAGGCACTTATAATTTTTTGTCAAAGATATGGAATCTAAACATAATGCATGGATGTCCCAAAAACTCTCCTTAGCTGACAGAGTCTGCCTTGCCAAATTTGTGTTAATGGATCTCCCCACTTATACAATGCAGGTCACCAAAATGCTTATCAGCATATGCAATAGAATTGATGCTTGCCTCAGGAGGTTCATATGGAAGGGGAAAGAGATAAAAATCTGCTTTCTCTTGTATCTTGGATAAAAGTCACCAATAGTATCATGAATGGGGGTCTTTGTATTAAGAAGATGAGGGAGTATAATGATGCCCCCATCCTTAGAACGTCTTGGGAAATACTGAGTGGAAGGGATGTCCAATAGAAGGAATCTATCATCTCCAAATACTTCAGGAACAAAGGCATTACATCTAACAATATGACTCCTTTTGGTAGAAGAGTTATCATTCCTTTTTAGGTGATTAAAGCTAACTTTATTAACATCATTGGTAATGGAGAAAACACTAATGTTTGGATATACAATTGGGTCCCATACAACACACCTCTTACAACATTAGCTAAGTGGAGTGACCCCCAGTTCTAATGGACCTAAAGGTAACTAGCCTTATAAATATTGAAGGTGACTGGGATAGAGAGTTTTTGGAGGCTTTCTTACAAGAGTATGTTTGCAATCACATTTTCAATTAACCCATCCCAAATCCAACTAGAGGTTGGGATGTACTTGCATGGGCTCACACAGAAGAAGGGAACTTGAAAACGGCCTCTACCTATGTTATGTTAAAGGAAGGCAACAACACAATTGTTGAAGATCCATGGGACAAGATCTAGAAGTTGAAGGTTCCTCCAAAACACAAGACTTTTATATGGTTAGTATCTCATCAGGGATTATTAATGAACATGAAGAGAGTCTAAAGGAAGCTTTCCCATTGTGCTATATGTCACAGATGCAACACTACAGATGGAACCCTTGTCCATTCTCTATGGATTGTTAAAAAGCTACAACTATCTGGTGTGAATTTGAGGAATGTAAGAGATATATTAAATTCTTCTCTAATGATCTTGACAGTTGGATCTATAGCTACATGGTAACAAATCATGCAAACCTATTTGTTATTACCTGATGGTTTATCTGATATAGTAGAAATAGAGAGGTTTTTGAGGGGATCCTTCTATCGAATGTTCACTTTACTATGTCCATTCTTCACTACACTACCAAGATTAATCAAGTCTAGGAAAACAAGAGGAAATTTCCATCAAATCTTATGAAAGGAACTCAGATTTCACACTCCCCCCAATTGGGTTACTTGCAGAATTAAAGGCTTGATGGAGTGATATAGCTATTGTAGGGAAGAAAAATGAGGGAGACATCATCTTCAAGAATGCTTGCATTAAAGTATCTCATTTCATTCTAGAAGGTGAAACCATAGATCTAATCTATTCCATCAATTTTACTTGATATCAAGGATTCATGAAGATAGATCTCAAGTATGATAGTAGCAAAGTGTGTGAATGGGTGAATAGTAGAAACTATAATTGGCATGCACTAGATAATTGGTGTGCTAAGATGTTGAAGCTGAGCTTGATGCCATGGGAATAGGATCTGAGGTATACACAGGAAAAACAACTATGAGGCTAGCGAGTTAGACAAAGCCACCCTAAAAAGCCACTTTAGGACCCCTAACATTGGGTCCTTTCCTCATTTTGTAAATAATCTTATACCACCTACATGTTTTACTAATGTTATATAGATATTATGTTAAACGGGGCCCCCATATTGGAAATATTCAAGATGTGCTTGTAAGGACAGGGAAAGATGAACGAATACCTATCTCATTATTTTTGAAAGAAATAAAAGAAGGATACTGAATGACACAAAGATATGCAGAAGATTAAAAAAGTGGGGAAGGGGGCACAAATTAGTATATAAAATAAAGGTTCAAGAAAAGAAGAGACAACCATGACAAGAACGTGGAGGGACCAAAGACAATTGATATTGAGGAAAGAAAACTACACAAAGGAGTGGAATGTAAAATTGCATGTGAACCTTGTCCTAGACATGTTGTGGGTCCTAACTCAGATCAAGCTCATGAAGGACAATGAAGATTTTAAGATGGCACTTCCAAGGGGTGGGCAACCTTAGTACATTCAGGAACCATTAATGGATGTGTCGGAGGGAACATCCAAATTTTGTCTTCTTGATGGAGACAAAGATTGAAACTTTATATTTGGAGATGTTAGAATAAGACATGGATATAACAATGATGTTTGTGTTGGATGCTTGGTAAAGACTAGAGGAATGGCTTTCTAGTGGAATGATGATGGAGTGATTGTAAAGTCCTACCCCAAACATCACTTTATAGCCATGATACATGGGAAATGGGGTGAAGAAGGCTAGAAGTGTGTCAACATTCATGGGTGATTTTAGACACATTTAAAATACAAAACATGGAAGATTCTTGAGGATCTCAATCGTTGTAGCAATCTACCCAATAGTCTATATTAGAAACATTAATAAAATCACTAGTCCCAAAGAGAATAAAGAAGGATAGTTTAGGGCTGAAAGGTACATAAAAATATCAATGATTGTATAACCAGGTGCAAAATAGTGGGGATTCCCTTCAGTGGCAACATTTTTACATGGGTTAAAGGCTAAACTCCTAAAACTACTATAATGGAAAGGATGGATAGAGGCTTAGTCACTCTAGAGTGGAGTAGGTGTAAAAATTATCCATCTGGTTAGAGTTGAACTCTGATCATGCACCAATCTTACTAGAAAATGGTAAAGCAATTAGCACACGTTACAAAACCATAACTTCAAGATGGAATAGCTTTGTCTAGTTAACCCACAATGCAAAAATATCATCTCTAACACATGGGGCACCTATGAAAATAGAAACATAAAGCAAAGACTTGAACGTTGTGCAAAGACATTGGGATTTTGGGTAAAGGAAGAGTTTAGGGACATCTACAAGAAATTGAATAGAGTTAATAGGGATTTGGTCCAAAGATAAGAAAGGACATGACAATAGATTCCATTCAGTTTTGCAAAAAATTGAGTGAGTAGATCAATATCTTACAAAAGCAAAAAGTAGCATATTCATTAGGGAAAATATAAAAGAATACATGATGGGGATAAAAACACATTGTACTGACACAATATAGAGTTTTAGAGAAGGATACATAGCATCCAAAGCCTCAAAATTGTTGACAAAAATTGAAAACATAAACTCGAGGAGGTGGAAAAGATAATATGTGAATACCACAATGATCTGTTTGCTTTAGGGAGTGTGAGGGAGAAAGACAAAGCCCTGAAGGGCATAAACAAAGTGGCGATAGAAGATATGAACAATGTTCTAGAAGCTCAACTCACAAAGTAGGAAATCAAAAAGTCTATCTTCAGCATGAACCCTAACAATGCATGTGGCCCTAATAGATTCCATACTACCTTTTTCCAAATTCAATGGAGTACCACATGGAAATATATTCTCACATACATCAAGGGATGGTGGAGGAGTGAACAAAATATTGACACCATTAATACAACAAACATTTTGGTGATCCCAAAAACAAAAGAACCAAAATGTATGGATTAATCTAGGCCCATTAGTCTTTGCAACACAATCTATAAGATTGTCTGAAAGATTATGGCTAGTAGATTTAAGACTTTTCTTGATCTCATTGTGTCTTCAAGACAAAGTGCTTTCATTCCAGGGAGGATTATTATAGACAATGCTCTTGTGTCTTTCAAAATTTTCACTCCCTGAAGTGCAAGACTAATGGGAAGAAAGGACACATGGCCATTAAGCTTGATATGAACAAAGCATGTGATCGAGTTGAGTGGGATTTCATCATCAAAGTCAAGAGAATATGGGTTTTGGAAACATGTGGTGCAACAAAATTAAAAAATGTATCAATATTGTATCTTTCTCTTTAATTATGAATGTCTATAAAAGGGTCTTGTTATACCCCATAAGGACATTCGTCAAGGAGATCCTATCTCTCCTTACATATTCCTTTTCTATGAAAAATTTTCTCTTTTCTCTTAAATATCATAGATTTTGAAGGGCTCCATATAGGGACCAAGGAAAGAAAAAATGGTCCAACTATCATACATCTCTTCTTCTCAGATGACTACAACCTCTTCACTAAAGAAAGTTTTTAAGAGTCCAAGAATTTAGCAATGATACTGAGCTATTATGAGAGGGGTTCAGATAAAAAATTTAACTTCAACAAGATGGAGATATTCTTTAATTGAAATGTGAATAGGGTGAGAAGAGAGAACATCATTGCAAAGCTACATGTCTAATAGGTCAATTCTTATGAGAAATACTTAGGTCTCCCTACAAATATAGGAAGATCTCAAAGACAAGTCTTTGGAGAAGTAAAGGATAGAATTGGGAAGAAACTAAGTGGATGGAAGGAGAAACTACTTAGTAAAATGGTAAAGAAGTTCTAATAAAGGAAGTTATTCAATCCATACCTACCTATATGGTGAGCATTTTCCTTATACTAAGGCGGCCAATGAAGTCATAACCAGAATGATCACCACTTTCTACTAGGGAGATAAAGACAAAAAACAAAGCTGCACTAAGAATCATGGATAAATTGTGCCAACCAAAATGCAAAGGTGGCCTTTGTTTTATGGATCTCAGGATCTTCAATCAGGCTTGTTGGCAAAGCAATCATGGTGCTTATTAAAATATCCCAATTTTATATCCACAAAGGTCCTAGAAGCAAGGTATTATAGAAGATAAAATACATTGGATGCATCTAGATGCTTCAAACCCAGTTATACATGATGATATATAAGAAGGCCAAGTCAACTTTAGTGGAGAGGTTTAGGAAAAACAATAATTGTGGTTCTACAACTGATATTTGGACTAAAAACTAGATATCGAGTAGAAAAGGACATGGTTTTCTATAGGAAGGCTTTATCGATTATGCCCCCAGACATTCAAGCATGGTTTTCTACAGGAATTTTTTTTCGATTATGCCCTCGCACAGTCGAGTTGATAAATAGGAAGGCATGTTGTGGAAGGCAAACTAAAATAGAGCACATGTTCAGTGAAGAGGATGGCCAAACAATATTAGTAGTAGTATCCAACTGTAAAGTACTTACATGATGGTGAGGAGCACTACTGGTACTCGTAGTAATACCCAACTATGGAAGGTACTTTCACGGTCATGTATTTGAGGAATGGGATTAGACCTATCAATGAGTGGGTGGGTTAGGTTTGGGTTGGGTCCTTGCGAGTTTGGGTATCATGGGTGCGGGTTAAAAAGATGCAATGTTAAATGGGTGGAACAATACCACACCCAAATCCGAACCAGAGGGTTGTGGGTCCACCTATGGGTGCCCATTTACTGTGTACAGTAAAAAGTATGTTGCTATTTTTCACTCTATAACAATAAGTAGATTAGTTCATAAAAAAAATTTACTGTAATTGTAGGATGATGAGAGGAACTATCCATTATGTCTGATGTGAAACACACCATACTATCCATTACTTTGTTTTAACATAAAAATATATGGAAAATAACAACAAACTATTGTATTGTAAAATTAAAAAATCAATTATCTAGATGCTGCAAATAACATAATATATCACTACAACAATAAAATATTTATTCATCTAACATTAGAAGTTACGAACATAGCATGTACTTATGGTTATCTATTGCACAAAAGGAACATAAAAAGAATATAGTTGATGTGATTGATTATAAAACATGCAACATAATCACTATGTGTATATGAGCATAAACAACAAAGTAGAATATACCTACTTTGCCATAGCATAATAGTTGAACAAAACATATCAATTATGGCCTTCAAGCTTTGTCCCTTTGCAATGTATACATTATACATCAGCCATTTAACTAATTTAAGCATATATAGATGTGGCATGTCTTAAGAGTCATACATGTATCACATTTATTATAATATATTTGTCTTAGTTAACTGGGTCACCCACTATTTAAATGGGTGAGTTGGGTTTGGGTGATTTTTAGCGGATGGAAAAATCCATCACCCAACCCAACTTAAACGGGTCGACCCATGGGTGCCTATGGGGTTTGAACCAGTTTGATAGGTTTAAATGGGATACTAGAAATGACACTAGAAAAGGAACATAATTGAAGAAAATATGGTCATTCCACCTCCCTCCAAAACTCAAATATTCTTATGGAAACGTATATAAATCACCCCCCACTAATAGAATCATTAGATCTAGGAGCACTCGGGTAAATGACATTTATGATTTGTGCCAATATGAGTTCGAAACACCTACACATGCCCTACTTTTCTACCACACTATCGCTTGCTTCTAGAACTATCAAACTAAGCAGAATCTATTGACTACAACACCTACAAGCAGCTTACTTGCCTTTTGTAGTTGGTTGTTCACTAAATGTGTTGATGAGGAGCTAGTAGTATATACCTTCTCTTGTGTTGTAGTGTGGTTGAACAGAAATCTGCTCATATTTAATGATGAAGGGACCATGTTAGACTTAAGAAGTCATGGGCTATGGAACTGGGCACATGAGAATTTGAACTTTCTTAAAGCCACAAAAGTCACTTCCAATCAATGAATGGCAACAAAGAGCATGAATGTCATCCATAATGATGAAAAAATGATCAAAGTTAAAACTGATACATTCTTCATTAATAAGTTAAAGGTGGTCTTGGGTGTAGATTTAAGTAACCATGATGGAGCCACAATAATGAAGGCCACTCAAACATTATAGGGACTCTGGAAAGTCTTCATAATAGAAGTTGGGAGCGCACTGTTGCTTACAAGTGACCAAAAAAATAGGGATGGAGCATATTGTAGTTAAGTGTCTATGACCGATAAATTCAAGATAAAAAGGGGCTAGCCCCTTTATGCAACTTTTTACAAAAATTGACCATGTTGATGACAAATTTGCCTCATTTTATTTTCTTATTTATTCATAGAGAGGAGAACACAACAAACATGACTTGGAAAAACTAGGTTGGAAGGGGCCAATGGACATGTATGATCTTAAAACTTTCCAGTTCAACCAGGGGATTTTATGTATAATGATGAAGGTTAATATATGGCAACATATTGAAAGTAAAACAAAACTCTTAATCATGCTATGTGATCCATAATAGACCTTATGTAAGCCTTAACCAACCTTATGACCTCTATGGGAGCAATTTATGTGGGCCTTAACTTGTCTTATTTGATCCCTAATCAGCCCTTTGATAATTTTGGGTGCAATCATGAGAGTAATCAGCCTTATGAGAAGTGTGGGTGCAATCATGAGAGTGATTGTAACAACTAAAGTTAAATTACACACTATTATAAAATCATGTCATTTATCACAAGTTTTCACATAATCAATTAATATTTTCAAGTTTTTTTGTGTCATTTCAATAATATGTTATTTTAATGTATAACTACTAGTGCTCTAAAAAAATTGGGTTGCTTTGCATGGATGTGGACGTGATTTTGATAGGTTGTACGCACAAGGAGGCATGAAGGTTAAGGATTGAGTCAAGGTTATAATGAAGAGAAGAGAGTTCCCTAGTGGGGTGCCTTTATCCTTACTTTTTCCATTAATTGTATATGATTATTTCCTTTGATGCTTTAGTTGGGCCATTACCATTGTGTAATTAATTTCTTTCATTTTGAACTTTATCGAAGAGACACATTTTTATGTACTTAGTTTGGTTATTTCCAATTATTTGTATTTATGATATCCAATGTGAAGGATGCCCCTCAATATTATGAGTCAGGAATGGATGTTTTTCTCATGCATAGGTGCATAATTTGGAGAAAACAACTATTGGACGCCAGACACTCTTCTCAATTCTTTTCACAAAAGTTATTTCCATATGTACAAATGACCCCTAAGTCTCAACCAAATGCCAGAAAGGATTGTATGAGTTATGTGGAGGAAATATTCTCTAGAAGCATAGAGCAGGAGCATGCCCAAATATCTCATGGGTATAACCCCTTGATTCCTATGATTTATTTGTAGAGAATTGACTGATGCTGTAGGAGGGAGGGGTGATGCACAATCACAGTAGAGGAATGAAGTCACCCTGGTGGACTTCCTAAAGGTGAATCCAAAGACATTTGCAAAAGAGAAAGAACTTGGTGTGTGGAAAAGGAGGAGGCATGTATCTATAGTATGGAATATTGCTTCCATGACTTGGTCTTCTCTAAGGCCACTCTGTTAGTCTTTCTATGTGTATGATTGGAGGGGTGGGACAAGATTGGTGGGTAAACTTCCATGATTCTAGGGACCTAGATGTTGAGCCACTCACGTTAGAGGAGTTCCTAACCTCATTCAAGGATCATTATGCTTAACATCATATGATTGATAAGAATACAAAGAGTTTACCAGTCTCCTCTATCATGGATATGTTAGTGACTCAATAAACCATGAAAATATATATCCTTGAAAAATAGGGGTGTGGGCTTACTGAACTACATCTTGTGAAGAAGTTCCTCTCTGTCCTGAAAAAAATATCTTAGTTTTTCCCTTTCTAGATGAGGCTTTAGGACAATTCAAGAGGACATGCATTCTACCCTCGAGCTTGAGGAGCATCCCTATAGGTCTTGAAAGAAGAATATGGTGGGAAGAAGCACCACCACCAACATAATCATCATCAACTAGGTAACCATAACAAAAACAACAACCATGACCACCACCACAATGACCATAGGAAGCACATGGCCTCAGAAGATCCTATAGGAAGGGATGCATCCCCTAAGAGTGAAAAGTCTCATTTAGGTTCATTCACATTGGGCTTAGGTGTCTGATTATATTGTAGAGGAGGAGGGAACTTCAATTACAACTATCCTAAGTTGGCTTCCAAGATGGATGCATGTTATAACCACAACCTAGGTATCGAAAGAAGAGGAAAGATGGGATGTTTACATGGTGTATGATGAATATGTGGTTTATTTTTCAAGTCCAGCTCATAAACCAAGCATTTTAGTTTTTTTAGTCATGTTAGATATAGTATAATTATCTATCTGAATGTCTAATCATGATCATGTTAGTGTAGAATTATTAAACATTATGATAACGTGAAGGTGTTAGCACTTATATATGTGAAAACCTAAGGTGGAAGTGCCTTAATATGATATGAAATTTTGTGGAAAAAATTTCTAAAAGGTGGGTTGGTTGAATTTCATATTACAATAAATCAAATTTCATAACCCTGAGCCACATATTTATTTACTTTGAATCATGTAAAAATCTAAGGTGCTCGATTTCCCCTACTTGTTCAACTTATTTACTTGAAGGTCTTGGTGCCTACTACATCTTTATATGTGAGATGACTTGATATTAATTAAAAAATAACTAAATAACTCATATACATGATGATTCAACACCAATTCATATCTTAGTTAATTAATGCACATAACTTAGACCAAAAGTATTCAGTTAGCACTATTCAATGTCTAAATAGAAAATGACAACACTCCTATACATAATATGTTCATTTTAGTTGGTAAATGAGTATTTAATTATATAGAAGGAATTACCTCAAATTTCAATAACTTGACTCCTTTTTAGTAATTTTGAAAGCATTAATTACCCTAGTTATCTAATATTGTAATCACATGATTTCATAGCTCAAAACTAAAATTCACAGTTTTGTACCCCTACTGTTATTATACTTAGAGCGCCCCGCAGGGAACCCCACTTGCTACAAGTGAGAGAAAGAGGACCCTGTGACTCCCAACTATCCTCCTGCATCACAAATTTTAATCGAAGCAAGCCCATGACATGTGCCAGATTTTATGTTCCTGAGCAATGGTGAGCTTGATTCAGTGCCTTAAGCCATTTCACTCAAGTTTCACTTTCAGTAACTTCCCTAAGATTTTCTAATTCTCTTCCTTATTCCCATTGTCAATGTCTTTCACTTATATGTTCTACCCTACCGTGGCTCCATAACTAGTGAATCTCAACCTCTGGCCATCCTTCTTAGTCATGCTCAACCATGAAAATCATTCTCTTTGCTTCAGTAGACAACTTGAAGAGGATTCCAAATCTATTTTACTTGTTTTTGTATTGTAACATCATTTTTCATCTCAATCCACTTTCCCATGTATTCTGATGATTGTGATATTGGCTACACAGTTAGAAGTTGTCTTTCTACACCTTATATTGTTTCCTCATTACTGATTGATACTCGTGAAGTATTTGTAGCCTTAATGTTTTGCAATTTTGTGGCAAATTGCAATTTGTTCCTCCTTGCTCCTCCATTCATGGCTACAACATGCAAATGGCACTCCAAGGCCCCATATAACTCCAATTGTGTCTTGTTGAGCTCATCATATGTTGAGTAATCACCTTACCATCTTGCTTTCTCACAAGAAGACTTAAGTTGTCACATTTTGATCTAAGGTTGAGCTCCTATAAATCTCAAACTATTCAACAACTCCCTTATCAAAGGTAAAGGAAAACATACACTAGAGTTACTTTCTTACCCCAACCTTCATTAAAGTGTTACTCGATTGTAGGTATATGATCATTTCCACATGTTTAGATTGATACTTCACACAAGTCTTCTAAGTGACTATTATAACATGGTAAAACTTTGGTGCATGATTTGAGAGAAAATTAGTTTCTCACTTTTGAATTTTTGAGTTCCTATAAAATGAATTTGAATGGTTTCTCTCTTCTTGATTGGTCAAAACCTAAAAAAATTGTAACTTATATTAGAGGATTAAGTGTAGATACTCTTTAGAATGCTTTCGAGCTTTAGAACCCTACTAAACTATGATCATATTTATTATGCCAATGTTGTTCCTTATTTCAAATAAAAAACATACAGACATGTAATGAAGTGTATTCTAATTCATGATTGTGTTATATAGGAAATTGGGATTAATTGTAATTCAGACTATGATTAATGTATCTCTCAAGCTTAGGTGAGTGGGTCTTGAACACTGAGTATTGAATTAATTTCATGATTTATTTTATATGGTTTTGTACTCATGATGTATCATTTAAAGTACAATGATGCTAGTAAACATTATATACGTGTGGACAATCATGCACATGATGATAACCAATATTTTTTTGCTATTTGATGGATCATTCTTTCAAATCGAACATTATGTATCATTTTTTTGGGTGTAACCAGCGTGCCTCTTTCTCTTTCTATTGCTTTTGGTTGAAAAAATATGTACATCAGCAGGAGAAAAAAATAAAAGAAACAAAGGAGGGGAAAAAAGCAAAGAAAGAATATACAACGAGATCCCTATCTATGCAAAGCGTAAAAGTCCATGATGCAAAGACTCCATGTAACACTAGGATCCTTAGCAAAGATAGAAAATAGTCGATTAGACCTCTCCCACCAAGTGTAATAACTAGGACTGCCATAGAATTAGTCCTCTTCTCACCAGAAAAGGAAAGCATGTCATTAGGAAAATGAGGCCTTTTCCCAAAATCAGAGATAAAGATCTCCCAAATAGCAGAGGCATGGTTACAATTGAAGAAGAGATTATTGATATTCTCAAAATCCTTCTTGCAAAGAATGCATCTTGAGACAATGGGTATACCAGTCCTTTGAAGATACTCAACAGTTGGTAATTTATTCAAAAACATTTCCAAAGGAAGCATGACCATCTTCTAAGAATGGGTTTCTTCCAGACCTAACGATCCCAAATGACCATGGGATTTCTAGCTCTCACCAAATCCCAAGCATCCTTGAGCTTAAGGTCTAGACTACCTTTAAACAAGATATTGTCACATCCACCTGAAGGAGGGGGAGGATGAAACTTCACTCAAAAACTCACCCCTCGAATCTCATGAACAAACCAAGATCCCTCTTTGTAACAAGAGCTAATTCTACATATGTCACCATGACCAATCCTAAAAATAAGTTGGTTATCCATCGAATCCAATAATAACTTGCCCATTAGAAGACAAGGGTCTCTCCATAAGAAAAAGCCATATCCATTACCAACAATGAATTTAAGACAAGGAAGTAATAGATAAATGTGGTTGAGCAGTTTCCTCCAAAGACAGGTTGTGTTATTTTTAGGGGAAACAGACCAAATAGAATCATCAGAAAGATACTTCACATGTACCCATTTCACCCATAAAGATTGCTTATTATTGTGATGTTTCATAGGTTTTCAACAATCCCAGCTTTAGACCATTCCTCTGCATGCCTAACCCCTAGGCCACTTTCCTTCTTTGGCTTGCAAATAGCATCCCAAGGAATAGTATGGATATGTTTCTTTTCTTCAGTGTCATTCCAGATGAAGTCACGTAAAAGTTTCTCAATGTGACAGATAGTAGATTTTGGAAGAGGAAACACAGCAGTCCAAAAAGTATGAAAGCTAAAAAGGGTCGAGATGACCAACTCAACTTTGCCCGCCTGAGAAAGGAGATTACTGTGACGTCCCCGTATTTTCTAAAACTTAATCTGATGTGCGACGTCCAAATTGAAACCCTCACCTCAGCAAGAATTCCAATTTAAACATCCCACACAAGGCTAAGGAGAAGAAAATCGAGGGAGTCAGAAGGAACATACATCAGTAGCACATGTACATGAACAATAAACAAACCACAACACATGTTCACCATTCAACATATAACTACAACATGAATTGTTACAACATTTGATATTACATATTGAACAACAAACTAATCAACATATACATGTACTACAACTAAACTACATGATCTTAAGACAACAGGTCCACCTGCACATCAGCTCGCTATACAACTCTCACTATCCTGGATCTTCAAGAGCGAAACCACAACCTAAACAAAAAGATTACATGCGGTACACGTCAGCACAATATTCAAGAATATTGTACTGAGTACGCCTACGTGTCTTTTATTTACCTCTCATCATATCTTGGCAATAAGATAAAACTAATACTTGGCAGTAACAGAAGAAATATAAGAAAATCATATACTTGCACAAAGATATCCGTTAACAAAAGAGAACACATATTTTAAGCTTATTTTCCATTATATACCAAGGCCTTTATGATCACTACCAAAGAGTTAGATCATTTGTACAAGGTGACCACTACCAAAGAGTTAGGTCAGACCACTACCAAAGAGTTAGGTCATATGTACAATGTGACCACTACCAAAGAGTTAGGTCACTTCCAAGCACACTACAAAAGAGTTAGTGCTTTCATATAATGGAACAGATATATTATGTTTGATGTGTTCATAGCAGTAATCATGGAAAATCATGCAACATATCATACAAGAACAATCATTTCATCCAATATCATATGCCAAGTATTTTACTACACATATAACACAAGCATAGTGTATAATAAGCCAAGTGAGAGGTAATGGCGTACCTTCCCAAGAGATAGATCATACTAAACACATATCACTGATGTCAACTATAAGCTCGGTCAAACCTGATCAAAACAAGACCATATACTATCATCAGGTTCTCATCTTATTATGTCTCATCTTAACCCTAATTATGTCCATTAGGGTTTCTCTTAGCTCATTAGGATATTCTCATTATTATTTTCATTCTCATCTTAGAATTATCTCACTATTTTTATATTCGAGATTAGGATACATAATCTGAATATTAGGTTCCATATCATTATTGATACATATTAACCATAAGTTACATGTATTACCTAAATTAGGGTTTCATCACATGTATTATAGGTCATCTTCGTCTAACATGACTTTTATGCATCTAACAGATATCAAAGTTCCATATTAGCTTCCAGTTACTGATATAAGATTGTTCGGTAAATTTCATCATTTATTGAGCATGTATGCATTTATTGCATTGTATTTAGGGTTATAAGCCCTAATTAGACATATTAAGCAAATTACATTACTTCGTGCATCATCATCATAATTAATGCCTTCAGGTGGATTCTAAACTTGATTATAAAGTTAGTGGCATATTCCCATAATTTTATATGATCATTCACTATTTATTATCCATTAAACAAGGGTTGCACATCTTACATTATATTGCTGATATTAGTACAACAAAATATTGATATTATGATCCCATATTGTTCTACTTATTTTTCTGAACGTTACGGTATACTGCTTGTATTTTTTGGATCATCGAGCTATTTACAACGATTTATGCAAGATCTAGGTATTTACTGAAATTACTGGGCGATTTACCTTTTCTGGCCATTCAGAGGCCGCCACGTGGCTAGCAAGGGGGTGCATCCTCTCTTGGTATAGCATTCCTCAACCGGCCGAAAGTAGATGGTTCACTAATTGGGCCGGTGGTCTGCTCTCTTGTTCTTTCTCTCTCGCGATCTATCATTTGACACGAGCGTGCCTTGCGCGACTCCCTGTGTCACCGCCGTCGGCATGGCTACTCAAGGAGCGTCGACGATCGCTGATCTAGGGCCTGGTGGGGCTCCTCTGCCCACACTGATCCGACCGGCCCTTCTTGGTCTGGAATCCCTCATCCTTTCTTTCTCACGCACGCGGACGGTGCCGCAAGGCCTTAGCCCGGTGATGACTAGCCTCCTCCTCACAGAGCCGCCACCGCAGCTGTAGGGTCCAGGCTCGCCGTCGGGTCCACCTTCGGTGAGCGAGTGCATACACGCTCCTAGCCAGGGCGCCGCCATGGAACACGACACCCATGAGGGATCAACATCCATTCCTCCTGTAGTCTGCACGATCTCTCCGCCTTCTCCTTCGTCAAGCCTGAAGCTATGCTACTGCACGGGTCTACACCGACGAGCACAAGGTGCCCTTCTCCTCCTTGTCGGCCTCCGATGACGCTCCAGTTCCCGGCAAGGAAAACAATCGATGGCTTCAGGGTCTTCCCTCCATGGAAGTTATTCTCTCTGTGCGACTCCTCCTTGCTTGAGATCGGCTCCAGGCCATGCCGCCTATTCGCTCTCCAGGCTCCTCTAAACCCCCCCTTTTTTTGTTTCACACCAGGTGTACCTGTAGTGGAGAGACAAGACAAGGTGGGGTTGAGTCTTTCTGTTCCTTCACTCCCACGTCTAGAGTAGTGGGTACTTGAAAGCTTGTAAAAGCCCAAAGCAAACTGCAAGTTCAAAACCACCTATGGACGAGAACGACATCGTAGGAGCTCGTGTTCCTGGTCTTACGGTAATGGTTGTGGAGGTGGCAATCCAGGCATCATGTAGTCAATCCGTAGCCCATCAGGCCCGTGACTCACAAGCCATCTCTCTAATCATGTTGTTCATCCAAAGCAATCAGAGTTTGTGACAACAGTATTTACCAACCTAAACCTCGTATTAACACTTATACTAGATAGTATTATACATCAAAATTGACAATATTCAATTGATTATAGACTTGAATAGCTTCCTCTAGCAACATCCAAGTGTCACCAAAAATTTAGTCAAGTGTTCATCATAACTCAATATTCCATCCATATAACATTGATTCTGAAATCTAGCTTTTTAATGTGTCAAATAAAAACCTCAAAATACATACACCTAGTAATCCTAATTTTCATATCATCGTCAAACAACACTCAACTTTGCCAAAAACACATGGAACTCTCAAAGCGACTCATCATGTGTGAAATCATTTATGTCATTGGACAATTAAGGACTCCAAAAGTCCAGTCCATCACATCCTACACACCTGAAAAGAAATTTCGTCCTTGAAATTAAGCCAGAAAACCCACTTTGTCACATCATATACATCTTAAAAGAACTTTCATCCTCGAAAGTGAACCATACTCGTACTCTAAGGAAAACTACCATGTATCCAAAACACTTTTTAGGGGGTTTTTACAACCATCTTGGTGCACACACACTCCATTCAAGGTTAAACTCAAGGTTTAGAAACTTAGGTTATGTCATGACATATCTCATATATCAGGGTGTCATCCACATTTTATTTAGCTCATCGTAAGAACATGTTCATCATTAACATATGTCTTTTAGGATGGAGTTAATTATCATTAACTCGCTTTATCCATGTAGATCATAGCAGGGTGTTGTAAGCATTATGTCATGCTAACTGTCAAAATATATTTTTCATCATTATTAAGCACTAAGATTAACACCACGTATAACATGTTTCATTCATATGATCTTATTCCATTGTTCATACTAAATTTCAACATTTACTAGTGATTTCATCATAAACTTAGCCAACAATTTCACATTATCATCGTTATTCATGTTTGTGGTTAACCATTTATGCACTGGTGTTTATTAAACCATCTCTAGGTTTTCCATTATATCCTGTCTATATATCGCGCCTCGAGATTAGATCGCATCCTTACATATATTACATCTTGGTTGTGTTAAACAAAGTTATGTGAGTGACTTGTTAAACTTATAACAAAGACTTATCTAGCCAACTTGAGGTTCTCCTGACTCACCACCACAAGGGTAGTGTCATGCTCAGTCTCTCTGAGCTGACTCAACTCTATGAGTATCTCATATACATATGCTTTATCTTCCCTCTCTTAGCTTAGGGTTCTCAGATTACCTCATTGTCATTAGTGATAGCCCTACAAGTTCTAGCCACATAAGCACAAACCAAAACATGCTAAGACATACTCTTCATAGGTCTCTAACCATGAAACATCATACCCAAAGCTCTCTTATATACACCACTAGATTCCTATGTGGGAAACCACCAACCCGAGCATGAGGCTTCACAGAAACTAACATAGCTACCTCCTCTAGGGTCTTGGGCTCTCTCCCTCACCCAGATGGTAGGCACTCGTATTCATGTTCGCATGTTCATATAACCAGCCTCTCTTTGTCTCTAGGGTTTGGTCCTCCCAAGGACATCTAGGGTTCAACAAAACTAAAGGAAACATACAGAAAGCAACTCAACTCAATCACTCAGGAGTAGTCTAGTTTAGGACATATCATATCACATATCTCATATTTCTCATATCTTCGAGTTTAGGTTCTCTAACCTTCTCCCAATGGGTCTCACTCTCTCTGGAGTTAACCCTATAGCTGGTCCCAACACTAGAGGTCCTCCCTCGTAAAAGAGATTGAGGCTCTTGCTGACTCACAAGCTTGTCTTAACTTATCATATCTTGTCTGATAAAAGCATATTTACATGCATCATCAAAACTTATCTCAAATCCTAAAAACTGAACTTAAGTCCTCAAAGACAAACATATAGCATCATATATTATCTTATATCATCTATATAAGACCTACATCATATCATCAAAACTTATTTCATCTATTCTATCTATCATATATTCCAAACAAGGCTCTAGACATCTAATCTAGAACTACTCTCTCTTCTAGACTGATGTCTACTCATACATGTGTGGGGACACATTTTTGTAATACATATACATAATAAAATATTATATAGTTTTTCTCCGATAAAACATGCGTCAGAGAAAACTATCAAGGTTCGATCCGATTGGAATCAAAAACCAAATATAGAATACAAGTGTCCCACACATAGTAGAGAGTCTAGCGTCATGAAAACTAAGGAAAGGGGTGAGAACAAGGGGTAGACTAGTGTAGCTACTCTAGACAACGAGCGCCATATGTCTAGGGTTTCTCTTCCCTTGATGCATGTCATATACAAATAGTGCAACGTCCCATACCACTGCACTACAAGGAAAGAACAACATCTAAGGACTTGCCATACAACAAGCACTAGTCTAGACCTAGTTCTCGGACATCTAGGTGCTAACCTAGAGGCTAGGTCAGATCTAGTCTCTATAAGACGACTAATCTAACCCTAAAAGATTATTAAGTTCAAGGTTCTTTAGTTTTGTGTTGTATAATGAGCAAATGTCAGGCTTTGCTATTGTTCATACTCTGATACCACCTGTGACATCCCCGGATTTTCTAAAACTTAATCTGATGTGCGACGTCCAAATTGAAACCCTCACCTCAGCGAGAATTCCAATTTAAACATCCCACACAAGGCTAAGGAGAAGAAAATCGAGGGAGTCAGAAGGAACATACATCAGTAGCACATGTACATGAACAATAAACAAACCACAACACATGTTCACCATTCAACATATAATTACAACATGAATTGCTACAACATTTGATATTACATATTGAACAGCAAACTAATCAACATATATATGTACTACAACTAAACTATAGGATCTTAAGACAACAGGTCCACCTCCACATCAGCTCGCTAAACAACTCTCACTATCCTGGATCTTCAAGAGCGAAACCACAACCTAAACAAAAAGATTACATGCGGTACATGTCAGCACAATATTCAAGAATATTGTACTGAGTACGCATACGTGTCTTTTATTTACCTCTCATTATATCTTGGCAATAAGATAAAACTAATACTTGGCAGTAACAGAAGAAATATAAGAAAATCATATACTTGCACAAATATATCCATTAACAAAAGAGAACACACATTTTAAGCTTATTTTCCATTATATACCAAGGCCTTTATGATCACTACCAAAGAGTTAGATCATTTGTACAAGGTGACCACTACCAAAGAGTTAGGTCACACCACTACCAAAGAGTTAGGTCATATGTACAATGTGACCACTACCAAAGAGTTAGGTCACTTCCAAGCACACTACCAAAGAGTTAGTGCTTTCATATAATGGAACAGATATATTATGTTTGATGTGTTCATAGCAGTAATCATGGAAAATCATGCAACATATCATACAAGAACAATCATTTCATCCAATATCATATGCCAAGTATTTTACTACACATATAACACAAGCATATTGTATAATAAGCCAAGTGAGAGGTAATGGTGTACCTTCCCAAGAGATAGATCATACTAAACACATATCACTGATGTCAACTATAAGCTTGGTCAAACCTGATCAAAATAAGACCATATACTATCATCGGGTTCTCATCTTATTATGTCTCATCTTAACCCTAATTATGTCCGTTAGGGTTTCTCTTAGCTAATTAGGATATTCTCATTATTATTTTCGTTCTCATCTTAGAATTATCTCACTATTTTTATATTCCAGATTAGGATACAAAATCTGAATATCAGGTTCCATATCATTATTGATACATATTAACCATAAGTTACACGTATTACCTAAATTAGGGTTTCATCACATGTATTATAGGTCATCTTCATCTAACATGAATTTTATGCATCTAACAGATATCAAAGTTCCATATTAGCTTCCAGTTACTGATATAAGATTGTTCTGTAAATTTCATCATTTATTGAGCATGTATGCATTGCATTGTATTTAGGGTTATAAGCCCTAATTAGACATATTAAGCAAATTACATTACTCCGTACATCATAATCATAATTATTGACTTCAGGTGGATTCTAAACTTGATTATAGACTTAGTGGCATATTCCCATAATTTTATATCATCATTCACTATTTATTATCCATTAAACAAGGGTTGCACATCTTACATAATATTGCTGAAATTAGTACAAAAAAATACTGATATTATGATCCCATATTGTTCTACTTATTTTTCTGAACGTTACAGTATATTGCTTGTATTTTTTGGATCATCAAGCTATTTACTACGATTTATGCAAGATCTAGGTATTTACTGAAATTACTGGGCGATTTACCTTTTCTAGCCATTCAGAGGCCGCCACGTGGCTAGCAAGGGGGTGCATCCCCTCTTGGTCTGGCATTCCTGAACCGGACGAAAGTCGATGGTTCACTAATTGGGCCGGCAGTCTGCTCTCTTGTTCATTCTCTCTCGTGATCTCTCATTTGACACGAGTGTGCCTTGCACGACTCCCTATGTCACCGCCGCCGGTGTGGCTGCTCAAGGAGCGTCGATGAGCGCTGATCTAGGGCCTGGTGGGGATCCTATGCCCACGTTGATCCGGTCAGCCCTTCTTGGTCTGGAATCCCTCGTCCTTTCTTTATCACGCACGCGGACGGCACCACAAGGCCTTAGTCCGGCAATGACCAACCTCCTCCTCACAGAGCCGCCACCGCAGCTGTAGGGTCCAGGCTCGCCGCCGGGTCCACCTTCGGTGAGCGAGTGGATACACGCTCCTGGCCAGGGTGCCGCCATGGAACACGACACCCATGAGGGATCAACATCCATTCCGCCTGTAGTCTGCATGATCTCTCCGCCTTCTCCTTCGTCAAGCCTGAAGCTATGCTGCTGCACTGGTCTACGCCGACGAGCACAAGGTGCCCTTCTCCTCCTTGTCGGCCTCTGATGACGCTCCAGTTCCCGGTAAGGAAAACGATCGCTGGCTTCATGGTCTGCCCTCCATGGCAGTTATTCTCTCTGTGCGGCTCCTCCTTGCTTGACATCGGCTCCAGGCCATACCGCCTATTCGCTCTCCAGGCTCCTCTAAACCCCCCCTTTTTGTTTCACACCAGGTGTACCTGTAGTGGAGAGCCAAGATGAGGTGGGTTTGAGTCTTTCTGTTCCTTCACTCCCACGTCTAGAGTAGTGGGTACTTGAAATCTTGTTCAACCCCAAAGCAAACTGCAAGTTCAAAACCACCTATGGACAAGAACAACATCGTAGGAGCTCGTGTTCCTGGTCTTACGGTAATTGTTGTGGAGGTGGCAATCCATGCATCATATAGTCAATCCGTAGCCCATCAGGCCCGTGACTCACAAGCCATCTCTCTAATCATGTTGTTCATCCAAAGCAATCAGAGTTTGTGGCAACAGTATTTACCAACCTAAACCTCGTATTAACACTTATACTAGATAGTATTATACATAAAAATCGACAATATTCAATTGATTATAGACTTGAATAGCTTCCTCTAGCAACATCCAACTGTCACCAAAAATTTAGTCAAGTGTTCATCATAACTCAATATTCCATCCATATAACACTGATTCTGAAATCTAGCTTTTTAATGTGTCAAATAAAAACCTCAAAAGACATACACCTAGTAATCCTAATTTTCATATCACCGTCAAACAACGCTCAACTTTGCTAAAAACACATGGAACTCTCAAAGCGACTCATCATGTGTGAAATCATTTATGTCATTGGACAATTAAGGACTCCAAAAGTCCACTCCATCACAATTACCCTTCCAGGTATCTAATCTTTTCTTAATCTTAACAATGATAGGATCACACATGGAACTTGTAAGCCTACCTATAAATAAAGGTAAACTAAGATATGACTGGAAGGGGATCACTAAAATGCCCAAGATATTGGATATTTTCCCTTCAACTATAGTTTTACTAAGGAAGAGTTGACTTTTATCATTATTTAGCTTGAGACCAGAGTTATCTTGGAACGTATTGAGCACATTCTTTAAAGCCATGGATGATAACATCTCATTTTTGTGTACTTTTTGTGTATGATTTATGCCTCCCCTAGCATACCTTTTGGATTTCTCTACTTATTTTAGTGCCTTAGTGATAAAATCTTGATTTCATACATCTTTCACTTTTACACAGTCATGCTAAGCCACGACTACAGTCAACACCGTGACCGCGGTTGTATAGCCCACTAATGACCCTGCCGTAGTCGATGCCTCCATTCCCACTTCTTCACACCATGACCGTGACCCTCCCAACAAAGCAATGCCCCGCGGTCAAGGCCATACCGCGACTGAGGCTACACCTTGACCGTGACAGACAACCAGTACACCGCAGTCACGATGGAGGTCGCGACTAACCTATACCCCGCGACCGCGACCCAGAGGTTAAGTCGGTGGGCAATGTCTATAAATAGACCTCCACCTCGACATGTCAAATCATTCGATCATCAAGGACCATGAAGTGCTGCCAAACTCCAGATTCACCCACGTCCATACCCATCCGTCTTAGATCTCTAAAGACGGAAGTCGGAGGAGAGAGAAGATTGATCACCCTTTTCTTCAAAGGAAGAAGCCACCACAACCACACCTACTCCACATCTAGATTTGAATAAGTACATTTGGTGTATCTCCATCTTGTTTCTCTATCTATATCTATCATCTTCATCACATTGTACTCTCTGTCTTCGGGTTTATTGATGTATCTATCATTCTGTGATGCCTTTTTGTTGTCTGTCAACATGTGTGACTAAATATATAACTTGGGTTGGGAGTAGCCAATAAGGTTCTCTCAACATTTATATTATTTCTCCCCTTTGAATATATATATATATATATATATATATATATATATATGCTCTTATCAAGATTATCTCAATAATCTTATTTTTGTTGCTTCACTTGTATGCTTAGCTACCATCTTGAGATGTTTGATTGTTGGTACCTTGAAAGAATAGTGCCAACCTTATATAGTGTTATAGAGTAGTATGAATGTATGAAAGTGTTAGAATGCTAAAGATGACGGTCATATGGTTTGCTTCATGGTTGTTGGTCCATCATCTCGAGAGAGGCTACCTTAAAACCCAAATCTATCCTAATCTTGAGAGAGGAGGGAATAGACATTTTTTATGATCACTAGTAATCTTGATAGGAGTATATGAAGGGGTGTGAGTTTTGCATGTTGGTGAGAGATCTTAGTAGGTGAAACCCGATCCAAGTTTCCTTCCATACCTTTGTTTCTTATCGCTTGTTTAACATTTTTCTCTTATTTCATTTTCTTTTTTTATCTTTCTTTGTTTTGTCTGGTGCATCATCATTCCTTAGGGAACACCCCTTTTAATCCACCTATTTGTTTGGAGTGTAAAAGTGTGAGACTCCACATACTCAACATTTACCAATCATGTCTTTGTGGTTTGACCCCGAATACTACATCGGACCATGTATAATAGTTTTGGGGCCTTGAGTGTTGGGTTATAATCTCAAAAGTCTGACTACTCTGAATGTGCTCCATTTTGGATGTGCAATTTAGGTCGGTCAACGTCGTTGTCGGGGACAAGGCAAAATGGTAGTGTTAAGAACATGGGTCCACTCACTATACCCCCATTCCTCAAGCTTAGTAATAAGCTTGACTGTACAAAAACTTTAAATCTGCTACCCTACAATTACATAGAATAGTTCATTTTAACACGTCTAGTTTTCTAAATCGACTATGCAATCTATTCAGGGAATTTGGAGGGAAGTAGATCTATTCAATTATTCACCTTAACTTCAAGCCACCATGCCGCCTCATGTGGACGACAGTCTTACTGGGGACAACAAAATACAAGGGTTCAACACAATCCACCACCACATGAGACGGATGAAGAAATAGAATATTGTCACTTAGATGGTCGTCATCGTGAGGAAGTGCGACGCAAGGAAGAATGGCATCACCACCATCACCATCATCATAGAAAGCATAATAGGAATCACCAGGATCATGAAGACGATAATGAACATGAATGTGATGACCAAAACTGTGAGAGTGAATATGATGAGGAAGGAAAAACTCTTAGAGAGCTAGCCACGACTAGATCCAATGAGTCAATATGCCCAATTATCATCCCACACTTCATTGCAGCTAATTTTGAGTTGAAACCAGTTGTAATCTCGATGATCTAGAACAAGCCCTTATGTGGTAACTCAAGTACAAAAACTCGTACCATCATCTTGATGCCTTCAAAAACATTTTGATACCATCAAGATGAGGGGAGTGCCCTAAGAAGTCATACATTGCAAAGGATTCTATTGTCACCCCTATAATAAATCTTAGGAAGAGACATAATATAATTTATTGATGACTTCAATATCATTATTCATCTCAATGATTTTCATTAGCACTATTAGAATTCTTGGTATCTTTCAACACCTCTCCGAGTTGGTTCTTCTCTCATTGATGAAGAGATACAATGTAAGACAAACTTTTCCTCTCAGATGTTTGGGTTGACTCTTTCTCCATCTAAGCTCCCTTCCTCAGTTTAGCAACCTATGTAACATCCCTGACCTGGGTTATAAACTAACCCTAGACGTTTTGCCTAAATATGTAATTATATACTTTTGAATACTCCCTGGCATGTAATTAAGTTCCTCAGGAACATATACTTTCAATTTTGCTCCTTTATAAACAAAGTTGTAGTATTGTTTTGTAATGCAGGGACCTATGTGAAAATTACCCAGTTAGAAGGGTTAACTTGCAAATTTCACAGGTCAAGATGTTTCTCTGATGATGAGATATCATATGAGAAAATATGATGAGGTATTATGGATTTCCCAAGCTTGGGCATCAAGATGCAGCTTGAGGAATGATCCTTGTGCTTAAAAACCCTAATTTGGAGTAAAATGCAATTTACCCAAATTGTGGGTGAAATTTATAAAATACACCATCTAGAATATCTTTTATGACTCTTGACATCATTTAGAATAAAAATGATGAAAGGGACACATGAATGAGTAATCAGATAAGAAAAATGATCTTTGTGCATAAAATCACCTAGTATGAGTATGGAAACCTTTCATATATGTACTCTAGTTGAAAGTTGGTTTTCTTTATCCTTAGATCTTGAGTTTTGATGGACTTTACATAAGTTTGGATGGCTTGGACGTGCCATATAAACAAGTAGGGACTTATATGAGAATTCCATATTTTAAAGGTCCTTATGATGGAAAATAGCCTAAAGTATATAAGTCTTCACCCTTGCAAACCAAGTGAACGTATCACTTATTCTCTTCATTTCTCATTTTTCTCAAAACGGACAAGGTAGAGCTTTGGACCTCAGGGAGACGACCAACTATTGCTAAGGTGAGTAGGAACCATCTTCAAACTCGAATTCATGGAGGAATTCTTCTTAAAAGGTTGGTTCTATGGTTAACTCACTTAGATTCTTTGTTCTAGCCGACCATCCCCATCTTTTCCTTGGAGAATCACCTCTGGATGAGTTGTGGAGCTCAAGACACCATTAGAGGCTTGAATCTTGGAAGCTTGGATCTCTAGGAACAACGTTTGAGGCAGGTTTTATAACTCTAAATTCTTTGCTTTATATGTATATCTTTGTTCTTGCAATTTAAGCTTCAGTTCTTCTTCTACCTCCCTTCTTCCTTGCACTTTTGCAAGTAAAACGGTGGAGTAACCGACCTGAACAGAGGTTGAAGACAATGGGAGTGAATTCCTAGGTAGCTTTATCAACCGACCTTGGACCCTTTTGGTCCAAATGGTTGCAAACCATTTAAGGTCAAACGGTTTCAAACCGTTTGATCTCAAACAATCTTGCAAGACCGTTTGGATCAAAATGGTCTCAAGATCGTTTGATAGGGTTGACCAAGGGACGACCATTTGAGAGTCTGTTGGTAATATATTTAATTTCATTCCTACAAAGAATCATAATCAAATTCTTAACCAATTGAGAGTTGAAGGCACTTCAACACCCTAACCCTAATCGGGTTGAAATTACTGTTTATAAGTATAGATCTTGTTGAGTTTTGGGTTGAAGGACCCAAACGGTCTCAAGACCATTTGGGGATTCATCCAAACGGTATCAAGACCGTTTGGTGACAACCCAAGACCGTTTGGAGGTCTAGGGTTGAGGTAATTTGATGGATTGAGGGTCCAATTGCAATAAGTTGATGAATTGATAAAATTGCTGATTTTAGACCTAATTAGGGTTCAACCCTTATCCAACCGACTTGGTTTTTGGTCAAACTTTGGGAAAACGGTCTCAAGACCGTTTGGAGGTCATCCAAACGATCTCAAGACCGTTTGGGCCAAGTTTGAGCCCAATTGGAGGTCAATTGATAGGTTCAACCTTGATTTGATTCACCTTGTTGAACATTGATGATTATCCGATTGAAACCCTAATTGAGATGGACTTGACCCTAATTTGGCTTTCAATTGAGGGTCAATTTGGTGTCCAATTGATTAAGGTTCATCCTAATTGAATCAATTTGTAAGTGGTTAACATGGTTTTGGCCAATTGAGGGCTTCAACATAGATATCCATAAACAATTGTTTATTATTATCAGTTGAATTAACCATGCAGGTTCCTATATGAGGATGATTATATCCAGGTAAGGATTATGATACTATAATCATTGAAAGCATGCCTTATCTTTATGAAATAGTGAAATATCCTGATGCCTTGTTAGTGGCATCTTATGAGATTGATGGGTTGTGAGAGCCATGAGTATCATCAAGGTCATGCTTTACAGATGACTTGTGATGAGATGATTGAGAATTGATAATTGATATGAGTTAGACTTGTTACATTTAGTATTCTGTCTTCATAGCTGCTATGCTAATGAATAATATTTGAGAACATGTATGATGTTAAAAGAATACTGAAATGTACCTAACTAATCAAGTACAATCATACCATGAAGAGCCCTGATCATAGATCCATCATTGTCAGAAAGAAAAATGATGGTGAAACAGGTTTTCCTAAGGGAACTCCTGGATCGCATACTTTTGAGTATGTGGGGGAATATGGATGTGTAAATCCTTACATCCTAGTGTAGGAATTGATGTAGATGTATTTTAAATCCATCATACCTCATCATATTTACTCATATGATGTCTCATCACCAGATAAACATCTTGACCTATGAAATTTGCAAGTTAACCCTTCTAACTGGGTAATTTGCACATAGCTCCCTGCATTACAAAACAAAACTACAACTTTGTTTATAAAGGAGCAAAAATTTAAAGTATATGTTCCTGAGGAACTTAATTACATGCTAGGGAGTATTCACAAGTATATAATTACATATTTAAGAAAAACTTCTAGGGTTAGTTTATAACCCAGGTCAGGGATGTTACAAATTATCCACCCCTTACAAGGATTTCGTCCCTGAAATCGATAAAACGTACTAGTAGAAAAGAGTGGGGTATTTCCTTCTCATCTCATCCTCTAGTTTCCATGTGGCTTCTTCGACTCCACGGTGGTTCCAAAGGACTTTTACAAGGATTATATCTTTCTTCTTGAACTTTTTAATTCTGTTATCAAGTATTGACACTAGTCCTTCCTCATAAGTTATATCTTCATTCAATTCTACTTCCATAGGGTGTAGAACTGACTCGGTGTTGGGGTGACATTTCCTCAGCATAGAAATGTGAAACACAGGGTGTAACTTCTACAACTCTGAAGGTAACTCTAGTCTATAGGCTACCTTTCCAATTCTTTTCAACAATTGGATAAGGCCCCATAAATCTAGGAGCTAACTTCCCTTTCCTTCCAAAACGAAGGACTCCTTTCTAAGGTGAGACCTTGAGATACACTCTGTCTCCAACCTGGAACTCTAAGGGTTTACGACGTCTGTCAGCATAAGACTTCTATCTATCATGTGCAGTCTTAAGCTGTTGTTGTATAACTTTGATATTCTCTGTAGTCTGCTGCACAAGGTCAGGACCTAACAACTGATATTCACCAGTCTCATACCAACACAAGGGTGATCTACAATGTCTTCCATACAAGGCTTCGTAAGGTGCCATATCAATACTATGTTGATAGCTATTGTTATAGGCAAACTCTATCAAGCTTAGGTGTAGATCCCAACTTCCTGTAAATTGGAGAACACATGCTCTCAACAGGTCTTCCAAGGTGTGTATAGTCCTTTCTGAATGTCCATCAGTCTGTGGATGAAAGGTTGTACTAAACCTTAACTTGGTGCCTAAAGCTTTGTGTAACTGCTCCCAAAAACGACTTGTAAACTAAGGACCTCTGTCAGAAACTATAGTGACAGGAACTCTGTGCAAACTCACTATCTCTTGAACATACAACTGTGATAACCTTTCAGCAGAATAGGTTGTTTTGACAGGTAAGAAATGTGATGTCTTTGTCAACCTATCAACAACTATCCAAATGGAATCATGTCCTTTGTTTGTCCTGGGTAGGCCAACAACAAAGTCCATGGTCACATGGTCCCACTTCCACTGTGGTATGGGTAAGGGTTGCATTATTCCTGCAGGCTTCAGATGTTCAGCCTTAACCTGCTGACACACATGACACCTCAGAACAAACTCAGCTACATCCTTCTTCATCCCAGGCCACCAATATATATCTTTCAAGTTTTGATACATCTTGGTGCTCCCTGGATGCATAGCATACATCGAAGAATGAGCTTCTTGCAGGACTAACTTCCTCATGTTATCCACATCCGGTACTATCATTCTCCCATGATAACATGCCACTTGATCATCTAAATCATGGAAACCTTCTCGCTTCTCATCACCATACTCAGATCTGATCTGCTGAACTGCAGCATCAACTTGTTGTGCCTCCTTTATCTTCTCTCTTAGGGTAGGTTTAATATGCATCTCAGCTAACAAACCAGCTAACAATGACATTCTCAACTGCACATTGTCTTTCCTTAAAGAGATAAGCATATCTCTTGTAGAGCATACTAAGGAACTTAGTTGTTCTCTATTCATGGTTGATGTTGCTGATTTCCTACTCAAGGCATCTACAACCACATTGGCCTTCCCTGGATGGTAATCAATTGTACAATCGTTGTCCTTGATTAACTCCATCCAGCGATGTTGCCTCATGTTAAGCTCATGCTGAGAGAAGATATACTTAAGGTTCTTGTGGTCTGTGAAAATCTGGAAGGTTTCTCCATAGAGATAATGTCTCCAGATCTTCAAGGCATGAACCACAACAGATAACTCCAGATCGTGTGTCGGATAATTTTCCTCATGTTTCTTAATCTGTCGGGAAGCAAAAGAAATCGCATGCTTATCCTGCATCAACACGCATCCGAGTCCATTCTTGGAGGCATCACAGAAGACTACATATCCTTTTCCTTGCTCAGGTAGCACAAGCACAAGTGCACTTGTCAACCTCTCCTTCAACAGCTGAAAAGATTGTTGACACTTATCACTCTAAGAAAAAGGAATATCTTTCTGGGTTAACTTGGTCAAAGGTAAGGCTATATAACTGAAGTTCTTAATGAACCTTCGGTAGTAGCCAGCTAACCCTAAGAAACTTCGAATCTCCGTTGGTGTCTTCGGTTGTTCCCACTGTAGAACAGATTCTACCTTTTTAGGGTCAACACGAATACCTGAGGCAGATACCACATGACCAAGAAAAGATACTTCTGGTAACCAGAACTCACACTTGCTAAACTTAGCGTATAGCTTATGTTCTCTTAGCAAGGTCAAAGCTTGGCGAAGATGCTGCTCATGCTGCTGAGCATCCTTACTATAAATCAGAATGTCATCTATGAAGACGACAACACACTGATTAAGGAAGGGTCGGAAGACTCTATTCATGAGTTCCATGAATGCAGCTGGTGTATTGGTTAGTCTAAATGACATAACCGTGAACTCATAGTGACCATATCTAGTCCTAAAGGCAGACTTAGATATGTCACTATCCTTAATGCGGAGTTGATGATATCCAGATCTCAAATCTATCTTTGAGAAGACTGTTGCACCATGCAACTGGTCAAAAAGATCATCAATCCTCGGTAAAGGGTACTTGTTCTTTATTGTTACTTTATTGAGTTGTCTGTAATCAATGCACAACCGATTGACCCATCTTTCTTTTTAACAAACAAAACCGGAGCACCCCAAGGTGAGGTACTCGGTCGGATGAAACCTTTCTCAAGTAACTCTTGAAGTTGTTTCTTGAGTTTGGCCATCTCGGCAGGCGCCATTCTAGATGGTGTATTTTATAAATTGCACCCCACAATTTGGGTAAATTGCATTTTACTCCAAATTAGGGTTTTTAAGCACAAGGATCATTCCTCAAGCTGCATCTTGATGTCCAAGCTTATGAAATCCATCATACCTCGTCATATTTACTCATATGATGTCTCATCATCAGAGAAACATCTTGACCTATGAAATTTGCAAGTTAACCCTTCTAACTGGGTAATTTGCACATAGGTCCCTACATTACAAAACAATACTACAACTTTGTTTATATAGGAGCAAAATTGAAAGTATATGTTCCTACGGAACTTAATTACATGCCAGGGAGTATTCACAAGTATATAATTACATATTTAGGCAAAACTTCTAGGGTTAGTTTATAACCCAGGTCAGGGAAGGGTTAACTTGCAAATTTCACAGGTCAAGATGTTTCTCTGATGATGAGACATCATATGAGTAAATATGATGAGGTATGATGGATTTCCCAAGCTTGGGCATCAAGATGCAGCTTGAGGAATGATCCTTGTGCTTAAAAACCCTAATTTGGAGTAAAATGCAATTTACCCAAATTGTGGGGGTGCAATTTATAAAATACACCATCTAGAACATCTTTTATGACTCTTGACATCCTTTAGAGTAAAAATGATGAAAGGGACACATGAATGAGTAATCAGATAAGAAAAATGATCTTTGTGCATAAAATCACCTAGTATGAGTATGGAAACCTTTCATATATGTACTCTAGTTGAAAGTTGGTTTTCTTTATCCTTAGATCTTGAGTTTTGATGGACTTTACATAAGTTTGTATGGCTTGGACGTGACATAGAAACAAGGAGGGACTTAGATGAGAATTCCATGTTTTAAAGGTCCTTATGATGGAAAATAGAATAAAGTATATAAGCCTTCACCCTTGTAAACCAAGTGAACGTATCACTTATTCTCTTCATTTCTCATCTTTCTCAAAACGGCCAAGGCAGAGCTCTGGACCTCAGGGAGACGACCAACTAGTGCTAAGGTGAGTAGGAACCATCTTCAAACTCGAATTCATGGAGGAATTCTTCTTAAAAGGTTGGTTCTATGGTTAACTCACTTAGATTTTTTATTCTAGCCGACCATCCCCATCTTTTCCTTGCAGAATCACCTCTGGCCGAGTTGTGGAGCTCAAGACACCATTAGAGGCTCGAAGCTTGGAAGCTTGGAGCTCTAGGAACAACGTTTGAGGTGGGTTTTATAACTCTAAATTCTTTGCTTTATATGTATATCTTTGTTCTTGCAATTTAAGCTTTAGTTCTTCTTCTACCTCCCTTCTTCCTTGTACTTTTACAAGTAAAATGGTGGAGAACCGACCTGAAAAGAGGTTGAAGATGATGGGCACGAATTCCTAGGTAGCTTTATCAACCGACCTTGGACCCTTTTGGTCCAAACGGTTGCAAACCATTTAAGGTCAAACAGTTTCAAACCGTTTGATCTCAAACGATCTTGCAAGACCGTTTGGATAAAAAAGGTCTCAAGACCATTTGATAGGGTTGACAAAGGGACGACCGTTTGAGAGTCTGTTGGTAATATATTGAATTTCATTCCTACAAAGAATCATAATCAAGTTCTCAACCAATTGAGAGTTGAAGGCACTTCAACACCCTAACCCTAATCGGGTTGAAATTAATATTTATAAGTATAGATCTTGTTGAGTTTTGGGTTGAAGGACCCAAACGGTATCAAGACCGTTTGGGGATTCATCCAAACGGTCTCAAGACTGTTTGGTGACAGCCCAAGACCGTTTGGAGGTCTAGGGTTGAGGTAATTTGATGGATTGAGGGTCCAATTGAAATAAGTTGATGAATTGATAAAATTGCTGATTTTAGACCTAATTAGGGTTCAACCCTTATCCAACCGACTTGGTTTTTAGTAAAACTTTGGGAAAACGGTCTCAAGACCGTTTGGAGGTTATCCAAACGATCTCAAGACCGTTTGGGCCAAGTTTGAGCCCAATTGGAGGTCAATTGATAGGTTCAACGTTGATTTGATTCAACTTGTTGAACATTGATGATTATCCGATTGAAACCCTAATTGAGATGGACTTGACCCAAATTTGGCTTTCAATTGAGGGTCAATTTGGTGTCCAATTGATTAATGCCCATCCTAATTGACTCAATTTGTAAGTGGTTAACATGGTTTTGGCCAATTGAGGGCTTCGACATAGATATCCATAAACAATTGTTTATTGTTATCAGTTGAATTAACCATGCAGGTTCCTATATGAGGATGATTATATCCAGGTAAGGATTATGATACTATATTCATTGAAAGCATGCCTTATCTTAATGAAATAGTGAAATATCCTGATGCCTTGTTAGTGGCATCTTATGAGATTGATGGGTTGTGAGAGCCACGAGTATCATCAAGGTCATGCTTTACAGATGACTTGTGATGAGATGATTGAGAATTGATAATTGATATGAGTTAGACTTGTTACATTTAGTATTCTATCTTCATAGCTGCTATGATAATGAATAATATTTGAGAACATGTATTATGTTAAAAGAATACTGAAATGTACCTAACTAATCAAGTACAATCATACCATGAAGAGCCCTGATCATAGATCCATCATTGTCAGAAAGCAAAATGATGGTGAAACAGGTTTTCCTAAGGGAACTCCTGGATCACATACTTTTGAGTATGTGGGGGAATATGGATGTGTAAATCCTTACATCCTAGTGTAGTAATTGATGTAGATTTATTTTAATCCATAAACCCTTCACTACATGTTTATGTTGTAACATTCAAGGAAACACAAATACCACGTCGATTAGAGGTAAACAAGAAATCTCTCGATGATGAAGAGAGTATAGAATGCCACTGTAACTCTAAAAATAGCAAAGTACCAGATTACCCTGGTGAGCTATATCAGCAGAGACACAAGATGTCCTGCAAGTTATCCTCACTCTGACTGGGGAAGATGAGGTCATAAGAATCCGGCTCTTTTGATGACCTAGGTATGATACTGATGCGACTTAACAAGTGATCGGTTGGAGTATGAGCTGTATACCTCATCTCCACAGGGTATAATAATGTTTGTAAAACATAATCAACAGCGTAGTATATCAGTTAGGATTAACTACTAGTTACTTGATTGATGTTACACTGTATAAGTACACATGTTCTTCATAATTCTTAAATAATGAACTTCTGCTTATTACCAAACTGTTGTTGAATACTTTGAGAGCTTTTACTGCTTATGTTATTCTTTGTTTTGCTATATAAAGCTTCTAGTGGAGAGTTATAACTCTCGCTGGGACAATTATTTAAAATTGTCTCACCCCGTAGACTTCAACTTTTTAGGTGGTCGTCGAAGACGGAGGAACCGGCCTACAGGTGATCAATCCCAAGAGCAGCAGCACCAGGAGCAGTAGTGAATCTTAGGTGGAGATACTGACTGCTGAGTCATGTGTTAGATAGTCCTATGTCGTCTCTGTACTCTCAGGTCCTAGGAGTTATTGGTCTGAGATTTTGGTTTTATCTCTTGAGATTTTGTATCATGATGAGTATAATTACTCAAGAAGTAATTATCAGAGATGTAAACAGTTTATTCCCTTTTCTATGGAAGAAGTTTTATGGATTAAAGCTCTTATTTCAAAAAAATTTAATTTCCCGTGATTTTTTTTGTCTTCCGATGTTAATCGATTGGTTCCGCTAAGTTTAAATCGTGTTTATATCGTGGTCTGGAGATCGGATCCCACAACCTATCTTGTATAATATGAATACAAGGTTAGCTAGTTGGAATCACCTTATCCTAACGGAGTGGGTAGACTCACTCTACTCGTGACCCTCAAGTATCCATCTTGCCTTAGCTCATCCCTCTAGTTAAATTATTGAGGTGAAAATTGACAAAATTTGGAGAAATGTTTTATGGGTAGCACCTGAGACAATAGGAAAATACAACTTGTCAAATGACAAGCTCTCATGAAACTTAAAATTCTCTGTGACTGAGGTATCCAAAATATTTCATTCATAATGTATCTTCAATAAGGTTATAGCTAGCCTGATTAAAAAAATGAGAAAATAATTGGTCCCAATATATCATTGATAAATTCTACACTAGTAGCTCTCCATGGACTCATCTACACAACCAAAAGATAAGCATAAACTTTTGCCTTCTGGAGTCATCTACATAATAATAACAACCATTTCATTAGAGAGATTATACACACCCCACCTTTATATTGGGAACAAAAGTTTTTTAGGATGATTGTTAGTTGTCCCTGGGCACGCTTGGTCTACTCATCATTCATATATAGGTTCCGAACACCATAATAAAAATTATCTTGGATAAAGCCTACTCGGTATTATCCCTAAAAAAGGCAGAACAATCTCAAGAGGATTTCAGGGACCCTATTTTTCTTCCTATGTGTTAAAAATTTGATAACTATCAACCAAAATTTCGTTCATTGCCCTTTTACTATGGAAATCTAGAATTATTATTTTTCATTTGCAAAATCAACATATTAACTAGAGTGTGATCATGTCATCTATTTGCTTAATAACACCGATGCTTGTTGAGATAATTCTTTCATTCCATTTTGTCGAGAACTTACTGCTGGCACTTCTTGGAAAGTTTGGCTAGAGAGAAAATATTTAGTTTTCAATTCTAACGTTAACTAGAAGAACTCCATTATTTGTCAAAAAAATACTTGAACACGTTTGGCTAGAGAGAAATAGATTTTCGTTGTTTTTTCCTCCTAGGATGAAGTGACCTCTGACCCTGCCATAGTTATTAATTTTGTTGCTGACGATGAGCACCCTTGCTATCCTAAAGGTCCTGCAAGGCCTAGAGCTCACTCTGACACTCCTGCTCGGTTTGTTGCTCCTCCCGATGATGACGCTTGACCTGTTGCTGTTTGACCGTGCTCATATTACTGATTCACCCTGCTCATCACTCATGTGGACATGGAAATCAACTTGTGGATATTTTTACCAAAACTCTATCTAGAGAGAAATTTCATTTTATTTGATCAAAATTGCTTATTACTGCCTTTGATGATAACTCTATGTCTCCTAGCTAAGATGTTCATATACTCCTCTATGTTGTTTATTATTGGATATCATCTAATCTTTTTTGCTTAAAAATGTCAAGTCTTAATACCTAGTTGTTCTCAAATTGGTTTTAATTGCAAACACTTGTTTTAATGCAAAATCGTAGCTCATGATAATAAAAATATTCCTCTCTATGCTTTAAATATGTGCTAGGATAGTTTAAAGCATTTACATAAGGATGCAGGACCTTATAACTAAATTTCCTATCTTTGTGACAGATCATATCTTCAATCGAGTTTGTCTTGGGATAACTCGACCGACAAGCCTGCCTGAGAACTGAACAACAGTGTCATCATCCAAGTTACATAAAAAGAAAACTCAGCCAAAAACATTGTGTTGCGTTTGATAAAAGGGCTTTGGCAATCGAGTTACTCCCTCTCAACTAGATCAACTTAATTGACCCCCTTTATTGTTGTTCATTCTCTAATCCTAGACCATCCCCAACCATTTCCTAGCCTATCCAAGCCCTAATTTGCCTTCCCTAGCCCAATAGTCAGTTTTGTAGTCTATATGTTTGGTGCAGATTTGAGCTACAACTCCTCTCCCTCTCCACGATTTTTTGTCTCCCATGGATTCTAGCAGGAGAAAGAGGAGTCTTCAGCTGGTAACACATCTACCCCTCATACTAATCCTACCACTCAGATCCTTGCTTATGATGGTGCCTCTTTTATCAATTATTGAGTTGTAAATAGATATAAAGAGATGTTCCCTCATGCACCCTTTACTTTCAAACTTTTGGTGTAATCCATGGATGAGTTCTTCACTAAAATTAAGAAACTCTTTCTTTGACAATGTCTTGGTGTACTTTGTATTTAATGCTATTGTTTTTCATATTCCCAATTTAGCATAAATGTTGTTCATGATTATATGCTAATCTTACATGGAACTACACTACCTTAGTACCACCACATAACATCCAGATCATCCTTACTTCCATGATTGGTAGGACTAGGATCCCAATCACTGAAGAAACCCTTAATACCTACTTGATTGGAACCTTGTCTGCAACTAATTATAAGTCCACCTATCCTAATCACATTGACATGTTCTATCCAGAGAAATTCTACACGAGCTTTGATCCTAAATTATCTCTTTATGATATACACCAAAGTCATAATGAAGGTTGAGATACCCTATATTTATCCTACCTTCTTCTTCCCTGGATCTGAAGACATGCATCATTGCTCTCATTGTCAACTGCAATATCCATCCAAAGAAGAATCAAGTTTTGTAGAGAACTTAGCAGTGATAGTGGTATCCTTTTGGGGAATCTGAGTCAAATGGTGCCATTACATCCTTCACCACATGACATGTTTTGACTCTGTGAGGAATACATGTGACTCTCATCTTACATACCATAACCTCATCTATGGTATGTTTTAATACCTTACTGAGAAATCTCTTTTCAAAGATTTGAACTACACTCCCAACAAGAAAGTTGTTTGCATTGGTGAAACCTTAGTGAAGAAGTCGTCTGCATCCTCCAACTCGTCTACACCTAGTGCTTCCTCATCCCCCCATCCTCCTCCTTCACCACCTAGACCTAATAGGGCCTCTTTCTTTGTATACAATGAATCTCTTATGGGGAACATGATGTATCAGAATTTATATCACCTATAGGTTTGAGAACATCTCCACCTAGACCTAGTCCACATAATGACCAACATGAGCATGTCCTATCCTTGAACTCATCTCACCATACTAGCCATCCCTTTCTGCCACTTACTATGCTACCTATGCATACAATCAATTCTACCCAGCACAACAATATGCTTCTTTTGTTGCACGCCTTTTTCTTGTTGTTGGAGCTCCATCTGCTTCATCTCATCCATATCCAAATGTGACTCAACTTCTTTCCCCTTGCATGGCCTGCCTTAGCTATGCTTGCAGATTTTCATGTGGTGTCTGATGTGCATGATTTGTATAGTCTTTTTACCTACTCTTGCATGCATTTTCAATCCATTTTTTACCTCAAATTGCCTCTAATCATGCTAGATTTTTACTTGTTCCATGTTTGTAATCTTAGGTACAATATTTTGACAAAAAAGGGAGAATTTAATCGCAATCCAACCTTAGTTGGGTACCCCGAGAGATTCATTGATTATGAATCATTTCTTGTTGTTTCACATAGAGACACACCATGTGGTTTATCCAACACAATATGTCGATAGAAAGAAGATGTGTGTTCTACTTTCAAGTAGCTAACATGGTGTGTTGTCTAACCAACATGTTGTTTCCCTCAGACATAGGAAACTCGACTATCAATGTATTCCAGAAACATGTGAGTTTAATTCACATGTTGTGGACGCTCATTCTAGAAGATCACTAAGACCTCCATTCTATATCAACACAGTGTGTTGTACATCCGACACAACGTGTCTCCTTAGTCCATGTGTCATTGTAACTCTAAAGCACAATATGTATTAGATACACACGTCGTGTTCCCTTGATCTGGAGCTGACAAATTTTCTCAACTTGCAGTAACACAGCATGTTGGTCGACCAACATGCCAAACCTTCACACAGGGCAGTTTTAACTTAAGTTACTGAGAGCAACATGTTGTGTTGTTTCATCAACATGTCGTGTTGTTTCAGCAATAAGTTGTGTTACTGGAGATTTCAGTACAATTTTAAGGAAAATTGTCCCTCATTTAATATGAGTGGACTCTTAGGGGATGTTTATTAGTTGTCATTTAGAGCAAGTTTCAACCATAGTTCAGAGAGGTCAATTTTGGAGAAGGAGCGGTTACTTAGGAGAGAACCTCTTCTCTACTCAATCTCTCTTCACTATGGAGTTGGGGAAGTAGCCGGGATGAAACTTTAACTTCTAGCTTGAGTTCTTCCCTTATTTCTCTTCTTCCATGGATTTCCTTGTTCTTTCCCTTCTCTATTCATGTTTTTCTTCATGACTCATCACTTGTAACTCCGTTTTACCACCGTGTGTGAGTAGAAACTTGTTCTTAAGCATGGGAGAGTAACTCCCATGTTGTAACTTATGTTAACAAAAATTTCATCCTAATGCTAGTTGTTTTACTATTCTAAGATTGCATCAGTTTTTCAATCACTCATTTGCTTTATTGGCCATCATGTTTTCTTATTTTATGCTTCTAATATTATCTGGGAAAATGTATCTAGGAGTATAAAATGTAATCTTGGAAACACTTCCTCGACCACAGGAGAGGTTGGGAATGTGTTGAGGACTCAAGGTTTTAGTTTAAAATAAGCATATACACGAGAGTGTTATGTGGGGATAGAATTATCTCATAACACTGAGAGGTGTATGGGATACAAACATGCTTGTATGTTCAACTATTGTATTAGATTTTTGTTGTTCTAATAAGTTGTGATGTGGAAGTAAAAACTCATTCCTAAGATTTATAAATCTGATCTTAATCATGATCCAAAAGAATTATGTTTGTTTAGTTCTTATTCGTTGATTAGTTTAATCAAATTAATCAATCATGTGTAAATCGATCTAGATTATTGAACTTCAATGATTTTTCAACTAACTAGCCTAGCTCCCTATGGATATGACCTTAACTACAATCGATATTGTACACTTGTGGGGGAAACAAGTTTATATGATAAATTACTAAAGCTCATTTGTTAAACCAACCGACAAGTTTTTGGCATTGTTGTCATAGAGCTATGGTACTTTTTAGTTAGAGTAAGAGTGTTGATTATTATTCAAGACTAGATCACACCATAATCATTTCTATGTTAATCACCATAATCGTTATTATCATTTGTATTTTCCATTTTTGTTGTGTAACTGACTCACCTTATTTGTCTATAGGACTATATGCAACATTCTAAAAGGGGTCTTAAACCATCCATATATCTAGAATCAGAATTTAAATGCACATCGAGCAGCCATAGGAGAGCAAGGAGGAGTGATAACTCTTCAAACTTGGAGGATTTACAACCATCATCACCCACATTCAACACCTTTATCTTTACCACCATCTTCACTTGATCAACATGAGTTGATCATGGAGGACAACATACCCTTAAAGGACTTTTTTGCCCCTACTTTCATCAACATATGTGGAGCTATTGACCATATAAGTATTGAAGCCAACAACTTCTCTATCATCTCCACAATTATGTAAATGATCTAGCAAAATGGCTATTGAGGAATCCCCTATAGAGGATCCAAATCTTCACATAGTTGAGTTCTTGTAGTTAACGAACACATTCAAGATAAAAATGCTCTTGTTGATGGGATACACTTAATATTGTTTCCGTTCACCTTGAGGGACAGAGCGAAGGCATGGATTTCTTCCTTGCCCATGAGGTCTATCAAAAGTCGAGATGGGTTGTTGAATGTTTTTCTTGTTAAATATTATCAACCTAGCAAGACCGCACAATTAAGGAGACAACTCACAATTTCAAACAAAAGGAATGTGAAATGATGTATGACACGTGGGAGAGATTTAAAGACCTTCAACCTCTTTGCCCTCACATTAGTTTGACTAATTGGCTATTGTTGCAAACATTTTACAAGGATTTATTCCACAACACTCATATGACTATGGATGTTGTTGTGAATGGATCCTTGATGAACAAGTCTTACACAGAGGCATATAATATTGTTGAAGACATGGTAATCAACCATTTACAATGGAGATCATAGATAAGAATACAACCTCCTTCATCAAGTTCTTATACTAAAAATACAAGCAGAAAGGACATTATTGATGTCGTTGATCTTATTGCAACCAAGCTTGACGCCCTTTCACAGAAATTTGAGAAGTTGAGTACTCACTCCATTCAAGCAACCCAACATGTTTGTGATGCACATGGATTTTCATGGCATCAATCTTCATCTTGCTTTGCCCCGCAAATGAATGTTGGGGAGATTCTGAAACAAGAAAATGTGGTAGGGAGCTTTGGGCAGAAGTAGTCCTATAACCCCTATTCCAACACTTATAACCTAGGATGCAAATATATTTCCCTAATTTCACCTACTGAAACACTAGAAATTATCAAAACCCACATCATCAACAAGGTCAAAATCAGCAACAACAATTGGGCAACCAAAAGCCCATGAACAACAACCTACTAGTATTCAACAACAACAATTGGAGTTACAATCAGCAACAACAATCCCAACTGAGCTCAAGTCTAGAGAGAATACTTGAGACCTTTGTCTCAACTCAAATTCAGCCAGACTGAAAGTTTCACAAACATGGGAAACTTCTTAAAGATTCCATTTGTCAACTCTCTTACAAAGTGGACAACATTGTTACACACACAAAGATGGTAGAGAATAAAATTTCACAACAAGATCTAGCCAACCAAAGTGCACCTTCCATGTCACTACCAAGTCAGTCGCAGATGAATCCTAGAGGCTACAAATCCATTAGTCTAAGGAGTGGAGATGTAATTGAAAGACCCCCACCATCAAATGAGAAGATTGTTGATGATGTTGATGACAAAGAAGATGGTACTGATGAGAAGCAAAGAAATAAGAATGTAGTTGAATCACTAATCTTCTTACAAATTTTCCTCATAGGTTTGCATACAAGAAGGATGATGTCAAATTCAATAGATTTGTGGTCATTCTCAACAAGATTTATGTCAACCTTCCCTTAGCTAAAGTTATTGTTGAGATGCCCTCCTATACAGAATTTCTCAAAGACAACTTGAATAAAAAGAGAAGGGTTGGTTGAGTGGAGACTGTTATGCTATTAGAGAGGAAGAGTTATAACATCCAAAATAGGATACTGGAGAAACCTTGGAGCCTTCACCCTTCTTTGTGAGAGAGGTGACACTACATTTGACAAAGGTCTAGTTGACCTTGGATCTAGTGTCAGTAATATCCCTTTCTCACTGTGGCAACAACTTGATCTTGGAGATTTGAAGATGATAAAGATGGCCATTCAATTAACAAATCACTCCATCAAATATCCCAAAGGTATTGTATAAGATGTGCATGTACAAGCTGGAAAGTTTTATATTCCTTATGTCTTTATTGTATAGGACATGAATGAAGTTCCTTCCAATCATGTTCTTTTTGGAAGACCATTTCTACATATAGATGATTGTATAGTTTATGTGTGAGAATTTAAACTTACTCTTAGGGTAGGAGAGGATACTATGGAATTTTATTTTTGACGCCATGGAAGCTCCAAATAAAAGAGAAGACAATTGCCAAGTTGATTGTGCTGATAAGCTTTTAGAAGAAAATGAAGATTTTTTTATTTCATCATTAATTGTTGTGAATAAGATGAGTTGCAAACCCACCATGACAACTAAAATTTCAAATGCTACTCTTATTCTTGACTCCCAACAAACCAATGAAGACATTCCATCACTAGAGAATGATTTTATCAAGTCTATAGAGGAAAAAAGTAGAACTCAAAACCCTTTGACCAAGGCTAAGGTATGCTTTCCTTGACCCTGATTCTACTCATCTCGTGATGATAAATGTTGATTTTAATCAATGAACAAAATTTCAAATTGCACAATGAACTTCATTTGATCAAAGAAGTATCTATTATTCCATAGATGATTGGGAGGGCATCAACCTTCCATTTTCATGCACAAAGTTAATTTAGAAGATGATGCCAAACCATGCACAGAGCATCCTAGGTGTTCAAACCAAAATATGTTTGAGGTTGTGAAAAAGGAATTTTCAAGATGAAAAATGTAGAAATCATTTATCCTATAACTGACAGCCCTTGGGTGATTCCTATTCATGTCGTACCCATGAAAGGGGGTGAAATTGTCATAAAAGGAGACAATGACGAATTGACCCAAATATGTGTAGTCATGGGTTGACGCATGTGCATTGATTACAAAAGATTAAATAAGGCAGCTTGTAAAGATCATTTTTCTTTGCCTTTCATTGATTTGATGCTTGAAAGATTAGCCAATCATTCTTGTTTTTTCTATCTTGATGGCTATTTTTATTCTTTTTTAAATACCAATAACCCACCAGACCAAGAAATGACCACATTTACATGCAATTTGGAACTTATGCTTATATAAACATTTCTTTTGGACTTTGTAACGCTCCAATGACTCGTCAGGATTGTATGATGGCCATTTTCTTTGATTTTATCGAGTGAATAATGGAGATTTTTATGGATGATTTCAATATTTATGGCAACTCATTTGACGATTGTTTATAAAAGTTATCTAAAGTTCTTCAACATTACAAAAAGGTTAACCTACTAGTCAACTAGGAGAAGTGTCATTTTATGGTACAATCTAGAGTTGTACTAGGACATGTGGTATATAACAAGGCTATTGAAGTCGACATAGATAAAGTGGAGGCAATTGAAAAGATGTCTACTCCAAAATGGACACTTTATCGAGGATTTATCGAAGATAGCCAAACCATTATGCTCACTTCTTTCCAAAGATGCCAATTTGATTCCAATGATGACTACCAAGACACTTTTAGGAAGATGAAGGACTCTCTTATTTCTGCCCCATCATTCAATCCCAGGATTGGAATGCACCTTTCAACATTATGTGTGATGCTAGTGACTATGATGTTGGTGCAGTCCTAGGATAGAGTAAAGATAACAAACTCCATCCCATACATTATTCCAACAAGACCCTTAATGAAGCACAAATAAATTATGCCACTACGGAGAAGGAGATACTAGCAATAGTATATGCATTCAACAAACTCAGGCAATATCTTGTGGGATCCAAGGTTGCGGTCTACATCAACCATGCTGCAATCAAATATTTGCTAAACAAGAAAGATGCCAACCCACACCTAATCCGCTTGATACTATTGCTACCAGAGTTTGACCATGAGATAACATATAAGAAAGCTACATAGAACAATGTTGTTGATCACCTATCACAACTAAACATGGATGCAACAGACTCTCTCCCCACTGATGATTATCTATCTAATGAGATATCATATGATATTGGTTCTTTTTTGGTCCCTTAGTTCACTGATATTGCCAACTTCCTTACTACCATACATCTTCTTCCTGATCTCACTTATCAACAAAAGAAGAAGTTCCTACATGATGTAAAATTCTACTGTTGGGATGATCAGTTGTTGTTCAAGCAAGGAACATATGAGTTGATTTGGAGATGTGTAGGTGACAAGGAGATTCCAACTATCATTTCAGTTACCACTCTTCTTCTTATGAAGGACACTTTGGAGGAGAGAAGACATCTAAAAATATTTCACAAAAAGGTTATTATTGGCCAACATTATTCTGAGACGTTCATGTCTTTGTCAAAGCTTGTGGCAAATATCAAAGGAGGAGCAGTATCTCAAGAAGAGATGAAATGCCTCTCAACTCCATTCTTGAAATAGAGGTATTTGATGTATGGGGTGTGGACTACATGTCCCCCTTACATTCCTTATTTGGATACAAGAACTTCTTAGTTTCATGTGATTGTGTATCCAAGTGTGTTGAAGCTATTCCTAGTAAAGCCCTGGATAAAAAATATATAATAAAGCTATTTCAGAAGATAAATGTTTCCCTATTTGGAGTCCCATAATCTATGATATCCAATTAAGCACGTACTTCAACAAAAAGCAATTCAATAATATGCCCAAAAAATATAAAGTCAAGAATAAGATACCTACTCTATATCATTCTCAAACAACTGGACAAGTTGAAGTATCAAATAGGTAGTTGAAAAGTATTTTGGAGAAAATTGTTTCCAGCTCAGAAAGACAGTGCACATAAGTTGGATGACATAATATGGGCATTCGAGATAGCATTAAAAACATATATTGTCACAACACCTCTCAATCTGGTCTATGCAAGTCATGCCATCTTCCTCTAGAGTTAGAGCACAAGGCATTATGGGAAATTAAGTTTTTGAACTTTGACTTGAAGAAAGCAGGAGAAAAGAGATTGTTGTAGCTCCAAAATATTGAAGAGCTATAATTAGATGCATATAGAAATGTAAAAATCTACAACGAAAGAACCACGACATGGCACGATAAGAATATTAGAAGAAAAGACTTCACTGAAGGAGATCAAGTGTTCCCTATCAACTCCAGGTTGAAGTTTTTACAGGCAAGATACATTTGAAGTGGTCCAGACTATTCTTTCTACTGAAGATCTTTCCATATGGGACTGTAGATCTTCAAGGGAATCATTCAACATTCAAAGTCAATGGCCAAAGTTGCAAGCTATACTTAGAGGAGAGAAGATCGAAAAGGGAGTTTCAAGCTCCCTTACTGGCATTTATTGAAGTAGACCAACGTCTCACTCCAGACTCTACATTTCTTTTCAATAACAATTTTTTTTGGATGAATATAATTTATTTATAACCTCATAGATTATAAGCCAACATCATTGCAAGTGAATCATAAAACAAAGAAAATCAAATTTCTCCAATAGTTCATCTCCAACATAGTGTCTTAAACAAATGGCATGTAGTGTCAGATTCAGACACACGATCTTCAGTAATTTAGTCTAGAAAACATGGCGTGTGTACAACACTACACATAATGTACATAGTAGTTTATAATATTTTTGTGAAGCTTTAACACAACGTGCATTAAATTGGCACGGTGTGCCTATTCTGGAGGAAATTGTCAACTAATCACTTGGAGGTGAACACATTGTGTCTTGAATTTACACATGGTGTGTGCATATCAGGCACACTTTCCAAAAGTTTCTATGATCATCAAACACATTGTGCATTTTGCGTGACATGATGTGTCTTGAATTTAAACATGATGTGTGCATCTCGAGCACACTTTCCAGAAGTTTTTGTGATCATTAAACACATCGTGCTATTTACGTGATGGCGTGTCTTGAAAGAGCTCCACTTCTACATCTTCACCTAGAGCGAAGCAAGATTTGTCTATAAACACATTGTCCTTTTCTAGACATGATGTGTTATTTTCTAATGAGGCAACATAAAAAAGGAAAACATTGATACACGATTAAGAGACATTGCATGGCTCATTAAACATGGCATGCATGATGGGTTGAAATAGGGTTTCTCAACCCAATTGGAATTCCTTCACACTCTTTTCCCTAGTGCACATCGTGTCTCCTAAGAACACGTCATTTCCAAGCCCTCAGTAGCTGCTCTCACCACCAACTCCACCATCTACACCGCCTACTCTGTCAGTCATTCCCCTCTTCACTGATCAACAACTCATCTATCCAGCACTATGATCTAGATTCCAGCCTCCATTAGGAGCATTCTTATTGCCAATGACACTAGAGAAATTCCCTAAATCTGCCATTATTGAGCGTTTCACCACCAACTCCAACCAGCCCTGCTTCAACCTCTACTAGTGTAACTTTTTATTGTCAAAGCTAGGAGAGCTCACCATGTAGCTCGCCCTTACAACATCCTTTTTTTTGTTCCTTCTTCATCATGCAAATCCAGACATCTCTTTCTATCGTTGTGTTCTCTGCAGTTGTATGTCACTCAAGCTCCACGGAAGCCAAAGACACGCTATGAGCCATCCCACTACATCTTGTTGCCCCTTCTTCCTCCTCACATGCAACAACTACGACATGTCATCTCGGCTCCACACACTCTATGTCCACTTTCTCAACAACACTTCTTCTGATTCTCATGGATCCTATCAAACAAGCATCCAGGCACCATAGAGGCTAAAGCTCCTCTTCAACACCTACTTGTGTCTCCTCAACTCAAAATGTCATTGTTGAAGAAGATGCTATTTGTCAAAGGTTGATCGCACGTAGGGTTCTCCCTACATACTTTGCTTATAATAAAATGATGGATGCATTGGGTTTCAAATATGAGGATGAGGATTTCTTCAATATCTTAGACTCCTACATATCTGCTGCAATGTAAGCTTCACTTATCTAAGATTTACCTATGAATTTCTTACTCTGAGAATGGTGGAAGATCCAAGAACTTTGTTTGAATCTTTTAGTATTGTACACTTTTGACTTCTTAGTCATGGCTATAAATTAACTTTCAAACATTTATGTGATACATATCAATGTACCTATGGAGGTAGTATGGTGATGCCCGATACTTTTGACAACAATGATTCTCGAGATAAGTTATTGACAGTGATATTTAGGAATCTGAAACCACTAGGTCATCACATATCCACAACTTCATATTCTGCTACATCCACATGCTCCTTTTCACTTGTGTTTTTGTAAGGAAAGAAACAATGTGTATGTGGGAAACAAGCTTTACTTTTCTTGTGGGCTACACAACACAATTACAAGGTCGATGCAGGTTATTTCCTCCTCCGTCATTTTCTCAAGGTCAAAAGGAAGAATTCAGGGGACAATATGATTGGAGGACTAATAACCCACATTTCCCATATAGTGAATGTAGACTTGACCGGGTTGGAAGCTATCACTGGGAAAAATATGGTGGAACTATAATTCCTCATCTCTTCAAACTTAATAGTTACAGACTCCTCGAATGATAGTAAGTTCAGTCTATACTTCCATGGATAGGAAGAATTCATTGAACTGTCTGATCTAGAGGGAATAAGTTTGAGGAATCCTCATAATTGAAAATTCTTTTTTGACGATGAGAGTGATTCTTAAGATAGACTTGATTCTTCCATTATAGAAGATGCATATGCACTACCTCCTCCTCCTACTGGCACATAGACTGACTACAATGGGGCAATGCCAGAGATGCAACATCTCTATAGGTATGTCGAATAGCATTTTAACCAGCATGACACCCTATTGTACCAGCTCAACCAGCAGTACACTGATATGCACTCACTCATGGCCACTATGCCATGCTTGCACCACCTCCACCGCTACCATAGGAGCCTAAATTGACTGACATCCCTGGTGATGATACTTTGAGGTAGCATTTCCTGATTGTTGGTGAGGGTACTAGTCTCTCACTCTGAGTCATTTAACAGCACGTATCTAGTTACAAAATTTCTCATTTGTATTTATGTAGTGAGGACATTGCAAATTTCAAGCTTGGGAAGAGCAATCGGCTGGTAGTTTAGTTTTAGTTTCCTTTAAATTTCTTCTTCTTAGTTTCTATATTATATAGTGGTAAATCTATTATTGTTTGAAGCTTATTCTCTTTTGATATAATTTACCTTTATGTAAAATCTTTTGCCCCATATTGTTTTTGAGAAATATGAGTTGAAGAAAACATGTACAAGCCTTGCATCAATTTAATGATATTTGTTTCCAACCACAATCACTTCATTTTGGTTTATTTATTTAATCCTACATGTTCATCTTTCATACTGTTGATTATCTAATACATGTAATGAATAAAATCTTCTTGGATTAATCAACATTACAACATTGTCTAGCATCTATTTGTCCTTGTCAAATTCTTAGTGCATTTTCAACCACTATCACCAATAACAAAAAAATTAAATAAGTATAAAATCCAGTTGATCATGCAATCTAGTTAATTTTTTTTATGTTGGGAAAAGACTTTAGTTTAAGTCCATGGTACTCTCAAGCAGAATTATGCTCACTTTTAATTATTTTATCTATTTCTTCAAAAAAATTACATATATTACCCACAAAATATGGCTAAACCACCCACGTATCATGCTAGTAGAGTGTAATTCTGATCTTGGTATGATGGTTAGGTATTATGTTCAAAATAGGATAAATTAACCCAACCGGTATTCCACACGTGGACAAGTCTATTTTAGTTTCTCAGTGTTGTAACCCATGCTTCATTGTCTCATTCTTATTCTAAAAGCAAGGAGAGTATTGTTGGATTGTTTATATTAACTTGGATTTCCTCTTTATATCCTTAATAATTGAGAGAGTTAGGTTGCATATTCACTAATTATTTGTCTTGGTCATCCGAATTTTACTTAATGTTTTCATGTTGATTCTTCCATTTGTATTGTTGCCACTTTTGTTGAACTAAACTTCCATCTTGGGTGTTTAAGTTGAACTCGTGGCTAGTAGCATAATCCCATTGACTAGGTTGGATTGGCTTCATACATGTAACATCCCTGACCTGGGTTATGAACTAACCCTAGGTGTTTTGCCTAAACATGTAATTAAATCCTTGTGATTAACTTTGGGCATGTAATTAAGTTCCTCATAAACATATATTTCAATTTTTGCTCCTTTATATATATAGTTGTAGCATTGTTTTGTAATATAGGGATCTATGTGCAAATTACCCAGTTAAGGGATTAACTTGCAAATTGCACATGTTAAGATGCTCCTCTGATGTTGAGAAATCATGAGGATGTTTATGATGAAGTTTGAGGGATTTCCCAAGCTTGAGCACCAAGGTGCAGCTGTGGAAGTAACCCCTGTACTTGAAAACCCTAAATTGGTGTAAAGTGCAATTTACCCAATTTGAGGGGTGCAACTTGTAAAATACATCATATAAAATATCTTTTATGATTATGGGCATCATTTAGAAGAGAAATGATGAAAAGGTCACTTCATTTGAATAATCAGATAATACAGAACACCTTTGTGATTGAATAATCAAGGTGTATGTATAATAGCCCTTTTATGTGTATGCTTTAGTGATGGGTTGATCCTCTTTGCCTTCAATTCATGACCTTATAAGGAGTTTGTCCTTAGAAATAAGATGTGGGGACGTGCAAAGAAGAATGGAAGGACTTAGATGAGAAATGAGAAAAAGCAAATGTTCTTATGTTGAAATTTCACCTAAGTATATATACTACCTTCCCCACTTAGCAAGGAAACGATCCTCTTCTTTTCATATCTTTTCCCCTTGCTCAAAACCGACTAAGGCTAAGATCTGGAGCAGAGAAGGACGACCAAGGGTCCTAGGTAAGTTTGGATCATCCCTTTTGCTTGAATTCATGGAGGAAACCCGTTTTCAAGGTTGAATTCATGGCTAGCTCACCTAGTTTTATCTCTCTAGCCATTTCTTTTCAACTTTCCTTAGAGAATATACCTTGGCCGACCTATGGAGCTCAAAGACGCCATTAGAGACTTGAAGCTTGGAATCTTGGAGCTCTAGGAAAAACTTTCTAAGGCGGGTTTTATAATTCTAAACTCTTTGCTTTATATGCATACTTTGTTCTTGCAATTTAGCATTTAGTTCTTCTTCTACCTCCCTTCTTCCTTGCACTTTTGTAAGAAAAATGGTGGAACAACCGACCTTGACAGAGGTTGAAGATGATGGGCGTGGATTCCTATGTTACTTTATCAAACAACCTTGGACCTTTTCAACCGTTTGACGTCAAACGGATTCAAAACCGTTTGCTCCCAAACGACCTTACAAGACCGTTTGGATTGAAACGGTCTCAAGACCGTTTGATAGGGTTGACCAAGGGACGACCGTTTGAGGTTATGTTGATAGTATATTGAATTTCATTCCTGCAAAGAATCAAAGTTTAATTCTTAATCAATTGAGAGTTGAAGGCATTTCAACATCCTAACCCTAATCGGGTTGAAATTGTTGTTTTAAGCATAGATCTTATTGAGTTTTGTGTTGAAGGGCCCAAACGGTCTCAAGACCATTTTGGGGTTCATCCAAACGGTCTCAAGACCGTTTGGGCACAACCCAAGACCGTTTGGAGGTCTAGGGTTGAGATAATATAATGGTTTGAGGGTCCAATTGCAATAAGTTGATGAATTGATAAAATTGCTGATTTTAGACTAATTAGAGTTCAACTCTTATCCAACCGACTTGGTTTTTGGCCAAACTTTGGGCAAACGGTCTCAAGACCATTTGGAGGTCATCCAAACAACCTCAAGACCGTTTGGACCAAGTTTGAGCCCAATTGGAGGTCAATTGATAGGTTCAACTCTGAATTGATTCACATGGTTGAACATTGATGACTATCTGATTTGAAACCCTAATTGAGAATGATTTCACCCTAATTGGCTTTCAATTGAGGGTCAATTTGATGTCCAATTGATTAAGCCTAACCCTAATTGACTCAATTTGTAAGTGGTTAACATGGCTTTGGCCAATTGAAGGCTTCAACACAGATAACCCTAAACACATGTAGCTTTTGAACCACTTTGGAGGTCCAAACGGTCTCAAGACCGTTTGGGATCAAACGACCTCAAGACCCTTTGGACCAATCGATCTTAAGACACTTTGATCAAATGGTTTCAAACCACACGAGCTTCAAACGGTTTGAAAGTCAAAACAGTCAACGCACCCAAACGGTCTCAAGACCATTTGAGGGAAAATGGTCTCAAGACCGTTTGACACCAAACGGTCTCAAGACCGTTTGGTGGTTGAAGGTTGAAACCGTTTGAAGGTTTTCAAGGTGGTTTGTACTAAATCAATTGATGATGTAATTGGTTCAATGGTGATTTAATCTAGACCCTAATGGTAACCTAGGTCATTAAGGGACTAAGTGACTAATGAATTAACCCATGATGGGAATCAATGGGTAATTTACCAAAATACCCTTGAAAGGCTCAAATGAAGTATACCTTGTTCTAATCAAACCCTAATCACATGATAGTGATGTTTTGGCTTATGTTAGTCAATGGGGACTTAACCCAACCTGTTCTAGAGTGGTGTAATCACCATCTACTAGTAAGAGGAGAGAGAAAGTATTGTAGGAGAGAGAAGTACCCTTTTATGGTGGAAACTCAAGTAAAATACCATCAATACACATGAATGTGCATGAATAGGGTATGATCCACCTATGTGGGATCATGGAAACCCTAATTATGATAATTGATGAATCATAACCTTATCTGAGGACTTTAATGATAATGTTTCTCGTACATGATGATGTAATGAGTTCTATTCACCATGGGGTGAATAGTAAACCCTAATTCTAGGGTAATGACATGTAATGTGAATAGTAAACCCTAATTCTAGGGTGATGATATGAAATGTGATAAGTAAACCCTAATTGATGAGAATCAGGGGACTTAGCTCTTATGGCAAGAGTGAAAGCATAATTCTTGAATTGAATTGCTTGTTGTTATCAGTTGATTTAACCATGCAGGTTGTCATGAGATGATGATCATATCCAAGTATGGATTATGATACTATATTCATTGAAAGCATGCTTTAGCTTTATGAATAAGTGAAATATCCTGATGTCTTGTTAGTGGCATCTAATGAGTTTGATGGGCTATGAGAGCCATAAATACCATCAAGGTCATGCTTTAGAGATGACTTGTGATGAGAGTATTGAGAAATGATAATTGACGTGAGTTAGGCTTGTTACATTTAATATTCTCCCTTCATAGCTGCTATGCTAATGTTATTCTTTGAGAACAATGTATGATGTTAAGAGAATACTGAATGTTCCTAACTAATCAAGTTTAATCATACTATATAGAGCCTTGATCATAGATCCATCATTTTCAGAGATCAAATGATGGTAAAATAGGTTTTCCTAAGGGAACTCCTGGATCACATACTTTTGAGTATGTGGGGTATATGGATGTGTAGAACCTTACATCCTAGTGTAGGTGTTGATGTAGATGTGTAATCCATCAATCCTCCACTACAAATCCATATCGCATCAGTGGAAGGTAAACACAAAATCTCCTGATGACAAAGAGAACCCAAATACCACATCAGTGGAAGGTAAACATGAAATCTCCTGATGACGAAGAGAGTACAAAACGCCATTGTAACTCTAAAATAGCTTAGGACCATATTACCCTGGTGAGCTATAATAGCAGAGACACAAGATGTCCTGCAAGAAATCCTCTTACTGACTGCGGAAGGTGAAGGTCGTGAGAATCCGGCTCTTTCAATGACCTAGTATGATGCCGAGGCAACTTAACAGTGATCGGTTGGAGTATGAGTGGTATACCTCATCTGCGCAGGACATAATAATAATATTTGAAAAACATAATCAACAACATAGTATATATGTTAGAGTTAACTACGAGTTACTTGATTGATGTTACACTGTATAGTGCATATGTTCTTCATATTTCATAGATATTGAACTCTTTCTTATTACCAAAACTGCTGTTGAATACTTTGAAAGCTTTTACTGCTTAAGTTATTCTCGAATTGCTTTATAAAGATTCTAGTGGGGAGTTATAACTCCCGCTGGGACAATTATTTAAAATTGTCTCACCCCGTAGACTTCAACTTTTTAGGTGGTCGTCGAAGACGGAGGAACCGGTCTACAGGTGACCAGTCCCAGCAGCTGCAGCACCAGGAGCAGCAGTAAATCTCAGGTGGAGATTTAGCCTGCTATGTGGTGTAGTTAGAGTCAGTCATATGTGTCCTCTGTACTCTCAGGTCTTGGAGTTGTTGATCTGAGATTTTGCTACGATTCTTGAGATTTTGAATCATCATGTGTATAATTACTCAAGAATTAATTTGACAGAGATGTAAACAGTTATCCCCTTTTTATGAAGGAAGTTTTATGGTTTCAATGCTTTATCTCAAAAAGTTTTAATTTCCGCTGATTTTTAGTATTCTGTTGCATCGAATCGCTTCCGCTAAAGTTTAATTCGAGGTTTATGTGTTTATCTCGGGTTTTGGAGATCAGAGCCCACAATTTAGTGGTATCAGAGCTCTAGGTTTGCTGAGTCTACAGAGGCATAGGACTTAGGATGTCGAGTCTATCCTTAGTGTTCCTTCCTTATCAAATAGAATCTTCTGCTCCTCAGGAGAAGAAGATACATATGGATGGCAGAGCCACATGATGAGTATGTGGCAGAGAGTAGTGCTAGTGCACCTCAAGGCAGTGCAAGGGTTCCAGAGATAGAGCAACCCATACCAGAACAACCTGAACCTGAGCAACCCAGGGAGCCACCCCAGTTTGACCCAGCTGACATGGGTAATCCAGTAGTTCAGACGATGTTCGGACAGTTTATGACTGCCATAACACACATAACCGATAGGATGCCGATGCCTACACCTAGGGCACCTGTCCAACCAGAAGGTCAAGGTATCGGTAAGACCTTCGAGTGACTTCGTCGTGTCGGGGCTACCGAGTACTTTGGGACTGCTGACCCCGTAGATGTTGATATGTGGTTGACAGAGCTAGAGAAGGCTTTCAGGATTCTCAATATCCCAGAAGATGAGAAGGTTAGACATGCAATCTATCTTCTCAAGGGAAGTGATGGTCACTGGTGGAACATGGAAGAGCAGAAGAGGCCTGAAATAGAGATCTCGTGGGAAGATTTTCGCCAGGAATTTGTTCATAGATATTTCCTGAAGACCTTCCTGGACGAGAAGATCTCTCAGTTTGAGAGACTGAGGCAGGTCATGATGAACATTAGCGAGTATGAAGCTAAGTTCATGGAGTTGCTGCGGTTCTGTCCACACATGGCTGCTACAGAAGAAGAAAGAATCAGAAGGTTTGAAAAGGGTTTGAATGCGGACATGTCTACCCCTGTGTCTGCCTTAGGAAACCGAGAGAGATTCTCTACCTTCGTTGAGTCAGTCCGAAGGATAGAGAGATATGTGGTTGAGAAGAGGCAAACTCAGAAAAGATATCCACAGTTCCAGGGTTCTTCATCTAGGGATTCCAAGAAACCTAGATTCTCTGAACCTAACCCTCCACCACCCAGATTGAGTTCTCAAACTCAATGGTCTCCAAGTAGAGGTAGAGGACGGGGTCAACCACCTCAAGGGACTCACAGCTCTGCATCGATGTCAGTCACCGGGCCACCGAGACAACAGCAGCAGGAGAGAAGCTGTTATAACTGTGGTAAAGTGGGACATTTGATGAGAGACTGTAGATCGAGGCTTGTCAGTGGGACACAACCTCCGAGACGGAATCAATAGGAATCACAGAGAAGGCAATCTCAAGGAGCAGCTAGAGGACGCAGACAAGCGTCTCAAGCTGGATCATCAGCACCACCTCAACACCAGGCGACAGCGAGGTTCTATGCTATGAACCCACCAGAGGCAGTGGTCAATCCACAAGTGGTGACAGGTCAGATGGAACTTTTATATTCTGATATGTCTAAATCATGTGTAGTATTTGTTCTGATTGACCCGGGTGCTACGCACTCTTTCATCACTCGAAGAGTGATTCAAAACTGCAATATGACTGTTTGTCATAGGGCAGATAGTTTGTTGTTGGAGACTCCGTTGAGTGGGTCTGCCGTTCTGTAGGAGGTATGCTCTCCCTGCATCCTCTTCTTTTCTAAGCATCGCATTCAAGTGGACCTTATACCACTTGATATGCAAGGATTTGATGTAATTCTAGGGATGGATACCTTGGAAAGGTATCGAGTTGTCTTGGATTGTGAGTCCAAGTTGGCAGTGTTTGCTGATGAAAGCAACACATGGATCTTTCAAGGAGAAAGAAAGATTCTGTCCACCTATCTTGTATCAGCTATGGTTGCTGATAAGCTGATGAGGCAAGGATATTATGCGTTCTTGGCCCATGTGGTAGATGTTACCAAGGAGAGTCCCAATCCTACTAAAGTTCCTATAGTCAGGGAATTCGAGGATGTGTTTCCTGAAGAACTTCCTGGTATACCACCACCTCGGGAGATTGATTTTGAGATCAATTTGGTCCCAGATACGAAATCCATAGCCCAGACTCCGTATAGGATGGCGCCTGCCGAGATGGCAGAACTTAAGAAATAGCTTCAAGAGTTACTTGAGAAGGGTTTTATCCGACCGAGTACTTCACCTTGGGGTGCTCCGGTTTTGTTTGTTAAAAAGAAGGATGGATCAATGTGGTTGTGCATTGACTACAGACAACTCAATAAAGTAACAATAAAGAATAAGTACCCTTTGCCGAGGATTGATGATCTTTTTGACCAGTTGCGTGGTGAAACAGTCTTCTCAAAGATAGATTTGAGGTCTGGATATCATCAACTCCGCATTAAGGACAATGACATATCCAAGTCTACCTTTAGGACAAGATATGGTCACTATGAGTTCACGGTTATGTCGTTTGGACTAACCAATGCACCAGCTGCATTCATGGAACTCATGAATAGAGTCTTTCGACCCTTCCTTGATCAGTGTGTTGTCGTCTTCATAGATGACATTCTGATTTATAGTAAGGATGCTCAGTAGCATGAGCAGCATCTTTGCCAAGCTTTAACCTTGCTAAGAGAACATAAGCTATATGCTAAGTTTAGCAAGTGCGAGTTCTGGTTACCCGAAGTGTCTTTTCTTGGACATGTGGTATCTGCCTCGGGAATTCGTGTTGACCCTAAAAAGGTAGAATATGTTCTACAGTGGGAACAACCGAAGACGCCGACGGAGATTAGAAGTTTCTTGGGATTAGCCGGTTACTATCGAAGGTTTATTAAGAACTTCAGTTCTATAGCCTTACCTTTGACCAAGTTAACCCGGAAAGATGTTCCTTTTACTTGGAGTGATAAGTGTCAACAGTCTTTTCAGCTGTTGAAGGAGAGGTTGACAAGTGCACCTGTTCTTGTGCTACCTGAGCAAGGAAAAGGATATGTAGTCTTCTGTGATGCCTCCAAGAATGGACTTGGGTGTGTGTTGATGCAGGATAAGCAAGTGATTTCTTTCGCTTCCCGACAGCTTAAGAAACACGAGGAGAGTTATCCGACACACAATTTGGAGTTAGCTATTGTGGTTCATGCCTTGAAGATCTGGAGACATTATCTCTACGGAGAAACCTTCCAGATTTTCACAGACCACAAGAATCTTAAGTATATCTTCTCTCAGCATGAACTTAACATGAGGCAATGTCGCTGGATGGAGTTAATCAAGGACTATGACTGTACAATTGATTACCATCCGGGCAAGGCCAATGTGGTTGCAAATGCCTTGAGTAGGAAATCAGCAACATCAACCATGGATAGAGCACAACTAAGTTCCTTAGTATGTTCTAGGAGAGATATGCTTATCTCTTTAAGGCAAAACAATGTGCAGTTAAGAGTGTCATTGTTAACTGGTTTGTTAGCTGAGATGCAGATTAAACCTACCCTAAGAGAGCAGATAAAGGAGGCACAATTAGTAGATGCTGCAGTTCAGCAGATTAGATCTGAGTTTGGTGAAGAAAAGCGAGAAGGTTTTCATGATTCAGATGACCAAGCGACATGCTATCATGGGAGGATGATAGTGCCAGATGTGGATAACCTGAGGAAGCTAGTTTTGGAGGAAGCTCATTCTTTGATGTATGCTATGCATCCAGGGAGTACCAAGATGTATCGAAACTTGAAAGATATGTATTGGTGGCCCGGGATGAAGAAGGATGTAGCAGAGTTTGTTCTGAGGTGTCCTGTGTGTCAGCAGGTTAAGGCTGAGCACCAGAAACCTACAGGAACAATGCAACCTTTACCCATACCACAGTGAAAGTGGGACCATGTGACCATGGACTTTGTTGTTGGCCTACCTAGGACAAGCAAAGGTCATGATTCCATTTGGGTAATTGTTGATAGGTTGACAAATACAACGCATTTCTTACCTGTCAAAACAACCTATTCTGTTGAAAGGTTATCACAATTGTATGTACAAGAGATAGTGCGCTTGCACGGAGTTCCTGTCACTATAGTTTCTGACAGAGGTCCACAATTTACAAGTCGCTTTTGGGAGCAGTTACACAGAGCTATAGGCACCAAGTTAAGGTTTAGTACAACCTTTCACCCACAGACTTATGGACAGTCTGAAAGGACTATACAGACCTTGGAAGACATGTTGAGAGCATGTGTTCTCCAGTTTACCGGAATTTGGGATCTACACCTAAGTTTGATAGAGTTTGCCTATAACAATAGCTATCAACATAGTATTGATATGGCACCCTATGAAGCTTTGTATGGTAGATGTTGTAGATCACCCTTATGTTGGTATGAGACTGGTGAGCACCAGTTGTTAGGTCCTGATCTTGTGCAGCAAACTACAGAGAAGATTAAAGTTATACAGCCACACAGGATAGGCAGAAGTCGTATGCTGATAAATGTCGTAGACCCCTAGAGTTCCATGTTGGAGATAGAGTGTATCTCAAGGTCTCACCTTGGAAAGGAGTCCTTCATTTTGGAAGAAAAGGGAAGTTAGCTCCTAGATTTATGGGACCTTATCCAATCGTTGAGTGAGTTGGAAAGGTAGCCTATAGACTAGAGTTACCTCAGGAGTTGCATAAGTTACATCCTGTTTTTCACATTTCCATGCTGAGGAAATGTCACCCCGACACTGAGTCAGTTCTACAACCTATGGAAGTAGAATTGAATGAAGATATAACTTATGAGGAGGGACCAGGGTCCATTCTTGATAACAGAACTAAAAAGCTAAAGAAGAAAGATATAAGCCTGGTAAAAGTCCTCTAGAACCACCGTGGTGTTGAAGAAGCCACTTGGGAACTAGAGGATGAGATGAGAAGGAAATACCCTACCCTTTTCTCTTAATACGTTTTATCGATTTCGGGGACGAAATCCTTGTAAGGGGTGGATAATTTGTAACATCCCTGACCTGGGTTATGAACTAACCCTAGGCGTTTTGCCTAAAAATGTAATTAAATCCTTGTGATTAACTTTGGGCATGTAATTAAGTTCCTCAGAAACATATATTTCAATTTTTGCTCCTTTATATATATATAGTTGTAGCATTGTTTTGTAATACAGGGATCTATGTGCAAATTACCCAGTTAAGGGATTAACTTGCAAATTTCACATGTTAAGATGCTCCTCTGATGTTGAGACATCATGAGGATGTTTATGATGAAGTTTGAGGGATTTCCCAAGCTTGAGCACAAAGGTGCAGCTGTGGAAGTAACCCTTGTACTTGAAAACCCTAAATTGGTGTAAAGTGCAATTTACCCAATTTGAGGGGTGCAACTTATAAAATACATCATCTAAAATATCTTTTATGACTCTGGGCAGCATTTAGAAGAGAAATGATGAAAAGGTCACTTCATTTGAATAATCAGATAATATAGAACACCTTTGTGATTGAATAATCAAGGTGTATGTATAGTAGCCCTTTTATGTGTATGCTTTAGTGATGGGTTGATCCTCTTTGCCTTCAATTCTTGACCTTATAAGGAGTTTGTACTTAGATGGGGACGTGCAAAGAAGAAAGGAAGGACTTAGATGAGAAATGAGAAAAAGCATATGTTCTTATGTTGAAATTTCACCTAAGTATATATACTACCTTCCCCACTTAGCAAGGAAACGATCCTCTTCTTTTCATCTCTTTTCCCCTTGCTCAAAACCGACTAAGGCTAAGCTCTGGAGCAGAGAAGGACGACCAAGGGTCCTAGGTAAGTTTGGATCATCCCTTTTTCTCGAATTCATGGAGGAAACTCGTTTTCAAGGTTGAATTCATGGCTAGCTCACCTAGCTTTCTCTTTCTAGCCATTTCTTTTCAACTTTCCTTGGAGAATACACCTTGGCCGACCTGTGGAGCTCAAAGACGCCATTAGAGACTTGAATCTTGGAAGCTTGGATCTCTAGGAACAACGTTCTAAGGCGGGTTTTATAATTCTAAACTCTTTGCTTTATATGCATACTTTGTTCTTGCAATTTAGCATTTAGTTCTTCTTCTACCTCCCTTCTTCCTTGCACTTTTGCAAGAAAAACGGTGGAACAACTGACCTTGACAGAGGTTGAAGATGATGGGTGTGGATTCCTATGTTACTTTATCAAACGACCTTCGACCTTTTTGGTCCAAACGGTTGCAAACCGTTTGAGGTCAAACGGTTTCAAAACCGTTTGCTCCCAAACGACCTTGCAAGACCGTTTGGATTGAAATGGTATCAAGACCATTTGATAGGGTTGACCAAGGGACGACCGTTTGAGGTTCTGTTGATAATATATTGAATTTCATTCCTGGAAAGAATTAAAGTTTAATTCTTAATCAATTGAGAGTTGAAGGCATTTCAACATCCTAACCCTAATCGGGTTGAAATTGCTGTTTTAAGCATAGATCTTGTTGAGTTTTGGGTTGAAGGACCCAAACGGTCTCAAGACCATTTGGGGGTTCATCCAAACGGTCTCAAGACCGTTTGGGCACAACCCAAGACCGTTTGGAGTTCTAGGGTTGAGATAATCTAATGGTTTGAGGGTCCAATTGCGATAAGTTGATGAATTGATAAAATTGCTGATTTTAGACCTAATTAGAATTTAACTCTTATCCAACCGACTTGGTTTTTGGCCAAACTTTGGGAAAAAGGTCTCAAGACCGTTTGGAGGTCATCCAAATGAACTCAAGACCGTTTGGACCAAGTTTGAGCCCAATTGGAGGTCAATTGATAGGTTCAACTCTGAATTGATTCACATGGTTGAACATTGATGACTATCCGATTTGAAACCCTAATTGAGAATGATTTCACCCTAATTGGCTTTCAATTGAGGGTCAATTTGATGTCCAATTGATTAAGCCTAACCCTAGTTGACTCAATTTGCAAGTGGTTAACATGGCTTTGGCCAATTGAAGGCTTCAACACAGATTACCCTAAACACATGTAGCTTTTGAACCACTTTGGAGGTCCAAACGGTTTGAGCCCATTTGGACAACCGTTTGGATCCAAATGGTCTCAAGGCCGTTTGAGGTCAAACGGTCTCAAGACTGTTTGGGGTCAAATGGTCTCAAGACCGTTTGGGCTCAAACGACCTCAAGACCGTTTGGACCAATCGATCTCAAGACACTTTGATCAAACGGTTTCAAACCGCACGAGCTTCAAACGGTTTGAAAGTCAAAACGGTCAACGCACCCAAATGGTCTCAAGACCGTTTGAGGTCAAACGGCCTCAAGACCGTTTGAGGGCAAATAGTCTCAAGACCGTTTGACACCAAACGGTCTCAAGACCGTTTGGTGGTTGAAGGTTGAAACCGTTTGAAGGTTTTCAAGGTGGTTTGTACTAAATCAATTGATGATGTAATTGGTTCAATGGTGATTTAATCTAGACCCTAATGGTAACCTAGGTCATTAAGGGACTAAGTGACTAATGAATTAACCCATGATGGAAATCAATGGGTAATTTACCAAAATACGCTTGAAAGGATCAAATGAAGTATACCTTGTTCTAATCAAACCCTAATCACATGATAGTGATGTTTTGGCTTATGTTAGTCTATGGGGACTTAACCCAACCTGTTCTAGAGTGGTGTAATCACCATCTACTAGTAAGAGGAGAGAGAAAATATTGTAGGAGAGAGAAGTACCCTTTTATGGTGGAAACTCAAGTAAAATACCATCAATACACATGAATGTGTATGAATAGGGTATGATCCACCTATGTGAGATCACGGAAACCCTAATTATGATAATTGATGAATCATAACCTTATCTGAGGACTTTAATGATAATGTTTCTCGTACATGATGATGTAATGAGTTCTATTCACCATGGGGTGAATAGTAAACCCTAATTCTAGGGTAATGACATGTAATGTGAATAGTAAACCCTAATTCTAGGGTGATGATATGAAATGTGATAAGTAAACCCTAATTGATGAGAATCAGGGGACTTAGCTCTTATGGCAAGAGTGAAAGCATAATTCTTGAATTGAATTGCTTGTTGTTATCAGTTGATTTAACCATGTAGGTTGTCATGAGATGATGATCATATCCAGGTATGGATTATGATACTATATTCATTGAAAGCATGCTTTAGCTTTATGAATAAGTGAAATATCCTGATGTCTTGTTAGTGGCATCTAATGAGTTTGATGGGCTGTGAGAGCCATAAATACCAACAAGGTCATGCTTTAGAGATGACTTGTGATGAGAGTATTGAGAAATGATAATTGACGTGAGTTAGGCTTGTTACATTTAGTATTCTCCCTTCATAGCTACTATGCTAATGTTATTGTTTGAGAACAATGTATGATGTAAAAAGAATACTGAATGTACCTAACTAATCAAGTGTAATCATACTATATAGAGCCCTGATCATAGATCCATCATTGTTAGAGATCAAATGATGGTAAAATAGGTTTTCCTAATGGAACTCCTGGATCACATACTTTTGAGTATGTGGGGTATATGGATGTGTAGAACCTTACATCCTAGTGTAGGTGTTGATGTAGATGTGTAATCCATCAATCCTCCACTACAAATCCATATCGCATCAGTGGAAGGTAAACACAAAATCTCCTGATGACGAAGAGAACCCAAATACCGCATCAGTGGAAGGTAAACATGAAATCTCCTGATGAGGAAGAGAGTACAGAACGCCACTGTAACTCTAAAATAGCGAAGGACCAGATTACCTTGATGAGCTATAATAGCAGAGACACAAGATGTCCTGCAAGAAATCCTCTTACTGACTGAGGAAGGTGAAGGTCATGAGAATCCGGCTCTTTCAATGACCTAGTATGATACCGAGGCAACGTAACAGTGATCGGCTGGAGTATGAGTGGTATACCTCATCTCCACAGGGCATAATAATAATGTTTGAAAAACATAATCAACAACGTAGTATATCTGTTAGAGTTAACTACAAGTTACTTGATTGATGTTACACTGTATAGTGCATATGTTCTTCATATTTCATAGATATTGAACTCTTGCTTATTACCAAAACTGCTGTTGAATACTTTGAAAGCTTTTACTGCTTAAGTTATTCTCGAATTGCTTTATAAAGCTTCTAGTGGGGAGTTATAACTCCCGCTGGGACAATTATTTAAAATTGTCTCACCCCGTAGACTTCAACTTTTTAGGTGGTCATCGAAGACGGAGGAACCGGTCTACAGGTGACCAGTCCCAGCAGCAGCAGCACCAGGAGCAGCAGTAAATCTCAGGTGGAGATTCAGCCTGCTATGTGGTGTAGTTAGAGTCAGTCCTATGTGTCCTCTGTACTCTCAGGTCTTGGAGTTGTTGATCTGAGATTTTGCTACGATTCTTGAGATTTTGAATCATCATGTGTATAATTACTCAAGAAGTAATTTGACAGAGATGTAAACACTTATCCCCTTTTTATAAAGGAAGTTTTATGGTTTCAATACTTTATCTCAAAAAGTTTTAATTTCTGCTGAATTTTAGTATTCCGCTGCTAATTGAATTGCTTTTGCTAAAGTTTAATTCGAGGTTTATGTGTTTATCTCGGGTTTTGGAGATCAGAGCCCACAATACACTTCTTTCATTTCATTTGATTGATACATGTACATGACATTTTCTTTAATTGTCTTATCATATTCTTATTTCTTGAGGACAAGCAATGGTTTAAGCTTAGGGCGATTTGATGTTCATGATTTGTATAGTCTTTTTGCCTACTCATGCATACATTTTCAATCCATTTTCTACCTCAAATTGCCTCTAATCATGCTATATTTCCCGTTTTATTGTTATCTTTACTCATTTCATAGTTGTAATCGTTGGTACAACATTTTGAAAACAAAATGGGGATAATTCAGATTTTGCATAAGATTCAACGATTTCAAAGTATTTCCTAAAGATTCTAATAGAGACATGTCATATGATTCATCCAACATTAGGTGTCAATAGTAGTAAAATGTTTGTTCTACTTGCAAGCTGATAATACAGCATGTTGTCCAACCAACAAGCCGTCTCACCTCAGATACAAGAAATACAACTGCCACTAGATTCTAGAAACACAACATGTGTTTAATCCACACACCGTGTGTGCTCATTCCAAAAAGTCAGCAAGACCCCCATTGTACAGCAACATGGTGTGTTGGCCATTTGACACATCGTGTATCCTTGGTCCAAAAGTCGATGTTATGTAATAATATGGAATGTCTTGAATACACACGATGTGTTTTCTCTATCCATAGTTATCTAACTTTTCTTGAATTGTAGGAACACGTGAGATGTCTAGATTTTCTTGAGTTATAGCAATACGGTATGTTGGCTGACCAACATGCCATGCAACCTTCGCAAAGGATAGTTTTAACTTCATATGCTAAGAGCAACACACTGTATCGTCAATTATTTTAGTACAATTTTAAGGAAAATCGTCTCTCATTTTTAAATATAAGTGAACTATTTTGGGATGGTTATCACTTGTCATTTGGAGAAAGTTTCAACCATAGTCCAGAGCAGAGGAAAGGGGGTGATTTTGAAGGAGAAGGAGTGGTTACTTGGGAGAGAACCTTTTCTCTACTCCATCTCTCTTCACCGAGTGCATCAAGGGCTTCCATCCTCCATTCCCTTCCCTCATAAGAGAAGTTTGATGAAGATGGAGCGACAGTAAGGAAAAAACTTTGACTTTCAATCAGATTTCTTCTCTTGTTTATCTTCTTCCATGAGTTTCCTTGTTCTTTCTCTTCTCTATTCATGTTTTGTTTCATGATTCATCACTTGTACATGTGTTTCACCACCATGTTTAAGTAGAACCTTGTTCATGGGTATGGGAGATAAACTCCTATGTCATAACTTATGTGAAAACAAATTTTATCCTAGTACTAGTTGTTTTATTATTCTTAGATTGCATCAGTGCTTCAATTACTTGCTTCCTTGATTGGCCATCATGTTTTCCTGTTTTGTTCTTCTAATACTAATTAGGAAGATGTATCTAGGAGTATGAAGATGTAATCTTCACAACACTTACTTGACCATAGGAGTGGTTGGGAATGTGTTGAGGACTCAAGGTTTGTAGTTCAAAACTAAGCATATACATGGGAGTGTTATGTGGAGTTAGAACTGTCCCATATCACTGGGAGGTATATGAGATACAAACCTCCTTGTATGTTCAACTAGTGTATTATATTTTTATTATTCTACTAAGTTGTGATGTGAAGGGAAATATCATGCCCAAGATTCTCAAATCTGATCTTAATCATCTTATGAAAGAATTGTGTTTGTTTGTTTAGTTTTTATATGTTGATTAGTTTAATCAAATCAATCAAACTTTTGTAAACTGATGTAGATTGTTGAACTTTAATGTTTTTACACCTAACTCACCTATATCCTTGAGGATACTACCTTAGCTACAATGGATCATGTATACTTATAGGGAATAAATTAGTTGACACAATAAATTATTAAAGCTTGTTCATTAAACTAGCCAACATTTTCTACACCTACTTTTGAGCAAGCTAAGGCATTGCTTTCCACTAGTATGTCATGCATGAGTAACATGTCAGATGGTCGGGTACATGCTCATTTGCTCCTCTGGAGGATATAGAGTAGTTGAGGAAGGTGAAGAAGATGCTGAGAATTATGATGAAGATGATTATGGTGACGTAGATGGATCTGAGGATGATGGATTTGATGATGGTTATGAGGTTGACGCTACACCTGCATCTTCTATGAGACTAGAGCCAGCTGGTGATGAAGACTATGACCCAATAGGATGACCTATAGATAGATGACCTTGATGTTTAGTTCTTAGGTATTATAGTTCCATGTACCCGTCATTTTGTGATCTTAGCATGTATTTGCATAGGGAAGATGTATATGAGGCTACTATTTACATATTTTTGTTGTTTTGCTTTCATTATGGACTGATTTGTTTTAGTTGTAATCATTATCTTATGTACCTTTAACTACCTTCATGAGTTTTGGTGTATGCACTCTTATGTGCGTGGTGCTTGTATATGGTGCTTGTGAGTTGGATAAGACCTGACCTAGATCATCTACCCCCTCCCTTTTTGATATGACAAAGGGGGAGAAATAGATTGGTACATATTGAAATCAATGTATATCTACATATCTCTTTGCTTATAGAAAAGTGAACACAAATAACATATATATGTGGTGGTTGTGCTTTTAGAGGAACGAAACATATATGTAAAGGTAAGAATAAATTGAGGGGGAGAAACTGCTATTATACATTCATGTATCCCCCTGCATCTCAAAGGTGAAATATTTAAAATTTCAATCCTTTTCAACATGTTATGGAATGGTTTGTCATCTTCAAGAAGGGGGAGAACCTTAACATTTATACATTGTCCAAAATTTGATGATGACTTAACCATTCCAATCCTGTGTATCTAATATGTCTATTTGAGATCAATTTCAAGTATTAGGTACATAGTGAGAATGAAATTAGCAAACTCTAGTTTCTCAAAAATCAAGTCAAATTCAATGCATGTGCAATTTTTAAAGATTAAATAGTTTAGAATCATGTTGTAAATAATTTGTGTTGAATGTTGATGCATGTGTTTTTAGTCGTTATTCCAGGCACATTTTTCCTTAATTTCATGTGTAGATTCGTCATTTATTTTATTTATTATGCATGAAATGATATAGACAGATTGTTTCTATTGAATGCATCAAATTATATGATTCTTATTGTTTTATGCAAGATTTTACGCATCCTAAGTGCTTATGACATTTTTGTGCGTTTTGAGGTGCAAGGAAGAGCCATAGACTCGGTGCTATTGACCTGGAAACAGTCGATGGTGCCAACTTGACATCAGTGATGGACCCAGAAACTCGCCCAGAATTGGTGCTACCAACAACTGAAGTCGGTGGTACTGAATTAACATTAGTAAGTTCCGCCATGAATTGAGAAAACTCGATGCTACCGAGTTGACGTCAGAGATGTAGCTTGAAAACCACAAAACTCAGTTCTATCGAGTTTAGTCGATAGTACCGACAGGATTGGGATCGCGACAAAACCTAAGTAGCTCGGTACTATCGACTCACCTAGTCAGTACTACCAAGTCTGCTCGATCTGGCCAACCACAGATTTCACTCTAATCCAATGGTAGACATTATTTCATACCCTAAGTGCCTTCTATGACTTAGGGGGATGACGGCCAGAGAGGAGAGAGTAGTCATTTTCACTGCACGACAATCGAAGAGAGAGAATAGAAGAATGGAGGACTAAAAGCTTCAACTGAGGAGATCTGGGCACCTCTGGAGGAAGATTCTACAGCCGGAAGACAGCAAAACGCACGTATGACGGAGGGGATCTTCTGGACGGGTAGAGATTCAGGGGTTACCTTAGTTTATTCATGTTTCCTATATTATTCTTTTTCCTTTCCATGTATTCAATGATCAAAACCTTGCAAGGCTAAAACCACTATTCCTTAGGATCCGGGAGTAGCCTAGATATACACTGTTATTGATTTCCATGCATTAATATCAGTTTTATCTCTTTTTTACTAGATATAAATCTATGAAAGGTTTGTGTTCTACTCATCCTTGATCACCATGAGTGTATTGATAGACGCTTAGTCATCTCGGGAGAGAGGTTGAGGATCAGAGAGCATAGATTTACCCGTGTATTGTGCCCTTTGGGAAAAGTGGAGTGTAAACAGGAGGAGAAACCCAGAGAATAATCATAAACATCCAACTAATTAATCAATAACTACAGAAGTGGGATTGGCATTAGATTAGGTAGTGAATTATAATGTGGGAGTAGGTAATTCTAGCTATAGACTCCTTATCCAAGGATTGAGATAATAGATGTTAGTGTATGTGAGGTCAATTATTAGTGTTATCTATGGTGAAACCACTGTCCTAAGAAATTTACCCCATCTCTGATTAATGCAACCTCTAATTCGTTTTATTTTTTCCTTTGTTCTTTTGTTCAACCCAATTCAACCAATTACAACCGAGTTAGATGATTTAACTGTAGTTAGTAGTAGTCTAATGGAGAAAGGTTTCCCTGTGTTTGACTCGGGCCTCACAAGGCCTTATTACTTTGATACATTTACTTATGTACTATGCACGGTAAACTCATGTCAAGTTTTTGGCAGCATTACTGGGGAAGCGGCAACATCCAACACTACGAGTGATGTGGTCGGCCACTCTAGGCCAATTTTTCATTTTATTTTCTTTTATTTTATCATTTTTAAATTTGTTTGAGGTGAACCATAAGATCTTTTTGATACATCATAAATTTTTTGTGCTAATACTTACTTCCTATTACTTCATAGAAACTAGTGCATGGTGCGTACCAGAGCCATAGAATACAGGGAAATGTCCTCACCGGGCTTTGGACAAGCGGAGCTCTTACAAGGAGAAATGGAGTCCGACAGATCTGTAGATAGGTTTAACCAAACCCATCAACTGGCACCTCCACCTGAGAGATCGGTGACACTAGAAGAATCAGAGACAGTAGAAATGGAGGGAGGAGAAGAAATGATAGTATGGGAAAGGATAAAGGATTCGTCATCTACAGCCCAGAAAGGGCCCATCAAAAGGCAAGCCATCACTGTGGGCAGCTACAAAATAGATCCTAGACTTTTTGCCTTAGTCAAATTTTAAATGTTCCATGGCCATCCATCAAAAGATCCAATGGAACATATCAGCAATTTCATGGATAATTGTGACATGGTCAATATAGATAGGATTCCAGCAACTACAATATATCTTAAGTTGTTCTCATCTTCACCGACGGATAGTGTGAAATCATGGTTCCACAATCTTGATGATGAGATCATTGAGACATGGGATTATATGATAGATGCATTCTTCGAGCATTATTTCCCTTCGTAAAAGATGAATGATCTAGTGAAGAAGATTCACAAATTCAAACAACAAGTAGATGAGTCGTGTTCAGAGGAATGGGAAAGGTTTTAGAATATGTTGAGAAAGGTGCCTCATCATGGCATTGATCTATTGGGTCGGGTCAAGATTTTCTATTATGGCCTACACAAGGGGGAGAGAACAACAATGCAAGAGGAGGCTTCTTCCTCAACAACAAGTCTGCTCGCTTCCATGAAATCCTCAAGAACATGTCTAAAAACCAATCATGGGGATAAGAAAGAGATCCACCGGAAACCATCAAGAGTGTCGGGGAATCCAAGGTGATATCTTCTTTAAATGAGAAGTTAGATCTCATTGCTAAGAATCTATATGCTACAGATAGAGTTCCTACTGAGGAAGAAGAAGAAGCGTGCAAGTATGTGTGTTAGGGGCAATACAGGAACAATGATTATTCTTGGAGGAAAGACCCCAAATTTTCTTGGAAGGATCCTAACAACATCCAACACGATCCATTATAGGTGCAATAGTAGCATCCTAAGCCACAACAGTATGACGGCCAAGCACAGTATCAACCAAAGCAGCAGAAAATTGACAAGATTGAAGAAATTTTGGGCACGTTGTTGAGTCAGAATGAGCTACAGATTGCACAAACTCAAAGGGATCTTCAAAATCAAGGGGCATGTATTCAAAGCATAGAGACACAGATCTCTCAGATAGTGGCAGATGTGAGTGCATTAAAGCAGACAACCTAACAAGGATTTCCGGAGAACACCAATGTACCTTCTGGGAATCAACATCTGAAGGTTGTTCTTCTACGTAGTGGCAAGAAGCTATTGAATGATGCATCACATAGTGCAATCGTAGAAGAAGCTACAAATCACTCTATACCAGTGAATGCAGAAGAACCAGACATGGCAGCATAGGAGAAGACTGCAAAGGAGCAAGTTGATGAGGTTGGAGGTAATAAAACTTAGGCTTATATTCTTCCTCACCAGAAGGAACATGTAGTTCCTGTGCCCTTCCCAAATAGTTTGAAAGCGACCAAGATGGTCTGACAGTTCAAGAAATTTCTAGACAATTTTTGAAAGCTATCTGTGAACATTCCCTTGATAGACACTATTGAGCAGATACCATCCTATGGGAAGTTTTTGAAGGATATAATTACAAAGAAGAGAAAGATACCAGAGTCTGATGTTGTGGTTTTGAAAGAGCATGTCAGTGCCTTCATCTTGGGGACACTATCTCCTAAAAGATAGGATACATGATACTTTAATATCACATGCTTCATAGGTAAGACAAAATTTAGAGAGGCTTTATGTGATTCAGGGGTGAGTATAAATCAGATGCCCATGTCTACCTTTAAGAAGCTCGGACTCAAGGAATCTAGGAAGAGCAACATGACAATCCAGTTGGCAGACAACTCAGTAGTTAAGTCATATGGTATATGCGAGGATGTCCTCGTCAAAGTGGATAGGTTTGTCTTTCCTGTAGATTTGTAGTGATGGAAATGCAGGACGACCATGGTAATGAGCTTCTACTTGGAAGACTGTTTCAAGCCATTGTAGACATGATACTTGAGATGGGAAGAGGACGTCTGACCATGGGAATCCAAAATGACAGGTTCGAGATCAATATGTTGGAGCACTCTCAAGCCACGAGATATAAGTTGCAATGTAACATGCTTTAGCATGTGGATAGCAAGCTTTCTCTATTTCTAGGAAATTCGTTCTTGGATATGGCCCGTGTTATGACTAAAGTAGAAAGAGGTACTCTAGTAGTGGACATCCTAGAAAATACAAAGGTGATCTCACTGACCGCTACCTAAACGATGAGGGAAAGGACTACGACCCTACTTTCGAAGAAGAAGTTGTAGATGATTATGTTATACAGTCATCACCCAAGATACCCTTAGAAGCGTGCTTGACAAATAGAATGAAGGATAGCATTTACAACAACCACCTAGAGGAGTGTGTTTTGATGTTGAAGGTAGTACCTTGCTACTATGCAAGGCACTTTGAAGACCTTAGACCACTGCCCCCACCATTGGTCCCGTCTCTATTGAGCCCACTGGACTTAGAGTTGAAGCCATTACTGCCGCAACTAAAGTGTGTCTTCTTAGCTACAGAGGAAAAGCTCTCAGTGATCATATCATCCTCTTTGAGTGGTGAAGAGGAAGGAAAGTTACTCATAGTGCTAAAAAACCACCAAGCTGCATTTCGATGGTCCATAGCCGACATTAAATAATTCTCTCCAACCTTGTGCCAACACAAGATACGGCTCAAAGAAGGAGCCAAGGAAATTGCCCAACCTTGAGGCGTCTCAATCCGATTATGACTGAGGTGGTGAAGAAGAAAGTTGTCAAGCTACTTTCGGCAGGTATAATCTACGCAATCTCTAATTCAATGTGGGTTAGTCCTACCCAGGTAGTTCCTAAGAAAGGGGGATCACAGTCACTACTAATGTGGCTAATGAATTGATTTCCACTAGGCTAGTGACGGGATGACGAGTGTGCATATATTATCATCGTTTAAATACAGCCACTCTTAAAGATCATGGATGATTATGTGTCCATTCGTACTTTTGTTTTCTTGACAGGTATTCTAGGTATAATCAAATTTCCATTGAGCATAAGGATCAGGAGAAATCCACTTTCACCTGCCCTTATGGAACGTTCACATACTGACGGATGCCTTTTGGTCTTTGTAACACCCCTGCTACGTTTCAACATTGTATGCTCACCATTTTTCTGACATGATGGAGTGGTGCTTAGAGGTTTTTATGGATGATTTTTCTGTGTGTGGGGAATCTTTTAACGATTGTCTATATAACCTTGATAGGGTGCTACAGAGATGTGAGGACACTCACCTAGTTCTAAATTGGGAGAAGTGTCACATGATGGTAAGTGAAGGGATTGTTCTTGGAAACAAGGTGTTCAGCAAAGGCATGGAAGTGGATCCAGTAAAGATTGAAGTCATCTCCACACTACCTCCCCTAACATAGGTGAAAGGAGTAAGGAGATTTTTAGGACACGCTGGATTTTACTGTCATTTTATCAAGGATTTCTAGAAAATTTCCAAACCATTGTCTGAACTTTTAGAGAAATATGTCAAGTTTTCCTTTGATGAATGTTGTTTAACAAATTTTGAAATTATTAAAGAAAAAGTGATCTCCATACCTATTATACAGGCTCTTGATTGGATCCTTCCCTTTGAGATGATGTGTGACACATCAAATTATGCAGTAGGAGATGTGTTAGGCCAACATAGAGACAAGACTCCAACTGTCATATATTATGCGTCAAAGACTTTGAATGATGCATAGTTGAACTACACTACTATCGAGAAAGAATTGTTGGCAATGGTGTTTGCTTTTGAAAAATTCCGCCAATACCTAGTTGGGGCTAAACTAATAGTTTGGACTGACCATGTTGCCATCAAATACTTGTTACAAAAGAAAGACGCCAAACCCAGATTGATTAGGTGGATTCTTTTGCTTTAGGAATTTGACATTGAGATTAAAGACAAGGTAGGGGTCGAGAATGTTGTAGTTGATCATTTGTCTAGGTTGGAAAGGGCGGACAAAAAATATATAGTCATCCCCATTATTGAGGAATACTCAGATGAGAAATTGTTTTCAATTAAAACTAAAGATCCTTGGTTTGCAAATATTGTTAATTTTTGTAAGGTATTGCCTGTAGATTGGGGGTACAAAGAGAAAAAAATGATTTTTCCACTCATTGAAGTTCTATATTTGGGATGACCCAATTCTTCTTAAAAAAATATAGGGATGGGTTGTTAAGAAGATGTGTACCCAAATGTGAGGTAGAGAGTGTCTTGTCACACTATCATTCTCTACCCATGGATGGACACCGTGCTAGCTCTAGGACTGTAGTTAAAGTCTTAGAGAGTGGGTTTTATTTGCCTACCTTGTTTAAGGATGCTTACAACTTTTTTCATCATTTTGATGCATGTCAACATGTAGATAATATCTCTAAGCGACATGATATTCCCTTGAATATGTTTCAGGAAGTTGAAGTTTTTGATCTTTGGGGTATTGATTTTATGGGCTCATTTGTGTTGTCTAATTCCAATCTTTATATATTACCTACAGTTGATTATGTGTCTAAGTGGGTGGAAGAAATTCCAACCTGCACCAATGATGCTTAGGTAGTGTGCAAGTTTGTGAATGAATGCATTTTCTGTAGGTTTGGTGTCCCCCGCCTAATTATTAGTGACGGTGGATCCCACTTCACTAATAGGTAGTTTAGAGCTTTACTAAGAAAATATGGGGTGAAGCATTGAGTGGGTACTCCATATCATCCACAGACTCAAGGGCAGGTTGAGGTGACCAATAGAGAGGTAAAGAAAATTTTAGAAAGGACATTCTCAACCAATAGGACAAATTGGAGTTATGTGCTAAGTGATGCTCTTTGGTCTTATAGAACCGCTTAAAAATCACCAATAGGAACAACACTTTTTAGGTTGCTCTATGGTCGTGCATGCCATCTACCCGTAGAGCTTGAGCATAAAGCTAAATGGGCCATGAAGAAGCTGAATTCAACATTGATGAAGCTGGTAGAAAGAGGTTTTTGGAGCTTAATGAATTAGATGAGCTTAGGATGGATTCTTATGAAATCTCTAGGATATATAAGGAAAGGACTAAGAAAATTCATGATTGACACATTCTATATATGGTGTTTCTCCCAGGTCAGAACGTCCCCCTTTTCAATTCTAGGCTTAGTCTCCATCTGGGAAAGCTAAGGTCCAAATGGAGTGGACCGTTTGTGATTGAAAAAGTCTTTCCCCATGGTGTTGTGAACATTGTAGATCGAAATAGGTAGTTCCTTGTAAACGACCAAAGATTAAAGCACTATTTTGGAAGAGAGGTAGAGCCACAGATAGAGGAGGTGCAACTTTGAACCCTTCCATATATTCTTGCTCTATAGACCGTCTAGTCTAGGACGTTAAACAATGATGCTTGTTGGGAGGCAACCCAATCTTTATTTCTTTATTTTAATGTTCAATTTCCATTTTTAGTTGTCACTTTAATTCAATTTTTGTAAAAATGGTACCTTGACTCATTTTTGGAGTGTGTAGGGCTTTAAAATTCAGTGCCACCAAGTTTAGCAGTTGGTGGCACCGAAATGAGGTCATTGTTTTGCCCACAACAACAGTCCAGACTCGGTACCACCAACTTTACTGGTTGGTACCACCGAGTCTCGAAAGATCTTTTGAGCAGTCACTAATAAAGACTCGGTACCACTGACTTTTTCAGTCTGTACTACCGACTTTTGGATGCGCCCAGGTTTGGTATATCGAGTCTAAAGATTCGAAAGCATCAACAAATTCCAACACTCGGTACTACTGACTCTAAAGTCAGTATTACTAAATTGCCACATCAGCAATCTGGGTGTTTGTGATCCAACAGTCATGACGTGCTTCATCGAGCGGTCGGTGGTACTGATCCATGTCACAAGTCAGTATTATCGATGTGTCATCGGTACCACCGACTCAGGGTGATCCGCACCATCTACGTCAGCTAATTATAAGTCGTTGATGCAACCGACCACAGATTGTGCTAGCCAACTCGGTACCATCGACTCAAAAGTCAGTAGTACCGACTGTGCCATGTTCATCTATATAAGGAGGGGTCATGGAGCCATTTTCTTCACACCCTCAACATCCACTCCTCCTACATTCCAGAGAAAGGCTGCACCAGGCACTGACGGTCTTCCTTGAGCTTCCATTCTCTTAACCTCCTTCTTGCATCAACAACATGGCTCCTAGGAAAGGAGTTGTCCCCCCACAAGGTGAGTTGGTCCCTCGGCCAACCCACATTCAACACCCATCCTCGGAGATAAGGAAGCTCTATGAGGAGTTGTAGACAAGGTAGATCATCCCAACATGATATGGCAATCACACATTGATCGAGAGGGCGGGCTTTACTAACAACATGTGATGGTTGCGTCAGAAGCAGGAAATGGAAGGAGATAATCCTTTCTTTAGTGATTGGTAGACCTACTTGGATCTCGTCCTGGTGTTCTTGGTGTCGCTTGATGTTCTCATCACCCCCGAGAAGAAGATAGGAGGTGAATGGCAGGAAGGCAAGGCCAACTTCCACCTCTTCAACAACAACTATCCTCTCACGCTCAGGGCCTTCAACCATATCTTCAATTGGGTTCACGTCCTAGAATGCTCAGCCCCATCTGACTTTGAGTTCGACTACAACTTGGCCTAGGAATAGTTGATTGATGTGCCGGTGGGATTTCGTATAAACTGGCATATTAGTTCTGTTACTGGTATTGAGCATCCATTTGCTCGTATGCTTCATTGCCTCTACACCAATACTATTTTTTCTCGATCCGGTCAAGCTCAAGGGAAGGTCCAAAAGGCAGACCTTTACTTTCTCTACAGGCTACTGGAGGGGGGACTGCTAATTTTGGAGCTTTCCTTCTAATGCATATGATTTCTATGAGGCGCAATGTGACAAGGAAGGTGCTAATTTTATTTGGGGGTCTCATCACTCCTATTGCTCTCCATTTGTGCCTTTATTTGTCCACCCTCAGGCCATTGGAGGATACAAAATGATGGAACTCCTTCACTTTCACAAGGTGCATCTTCTCCAATACCGCCACAATGTGCTCTATGCGCATTGCACCCACTGAGGCATATTTCGAGAGAGGAGCCTCCCCAAGCCTATATTCAATCTGTGTGGGGTGAATAATCTCATATGGCCATTGAATGAGGGGGAAGAAGAAGATCTGCCTAGGAAGTAGCTCAGGGCGACGATGAGGAGCACAGTGGTGACAGCGATGAGGATGTTGAGGAGGTGGAGCCCGCCATCCCAACACCAAGAGAGCGGTCGCACGCAAATGGGCCCACACATACACTGCCTCGATTTCCTCGGCCCCACCACCGTCCCAGGAGGAGCAAGACCCGTACAACATGGCAGGTAAGTATACCATGTTGCAGGAGATCCAGACGGGACAGCAGTAGCATCAGGCAACACTGGCCAGCGTGCATGATATTCAAGGAAGGTTGTACTAGAACTAGTAGGCAATTTACAAGAATGAATGCCTTCTCTTGGCCAACCAAGAGAACGTTCATGTGCACCTACAATGGATGGAACAGTACCAGCAACCTTTCTTCAACAATTGTTGGAACTTTAGATACTTTGCAGAGTACCCACAGTCATCGCCTATGCTACTTACATACCTCTCAATCCAGGGCATGTTCCCTCCACACGACCCCAACATGCTACCTCTACCATTTTGAGCCCTGGTACCACTGTTCCACCTCTTAGTTGTGAGTATTGACTATGCAGACATAGTCATATTCAAGCATAGGGATGGTGCTGGAACAACATTCTATCTTTGTTTTTATTATTTTTACCTTTAGTTGTTTGTTTTATTTTTAGTTTTGCAAGTGTAGGATCCACGTCTATCTAGTATATTTGTGGAGTAGTAAATGCATGGTTTTGTTTTCGAATAGATTGTACTCTCTATGTTGTTTCATGAAAAAGGTCATATCTTTAAAGATTAAACTGCAAAATCTTTCTGTAACACCACTTGAGGAAGTGTTTGGACTAGTCAACATTAGGACTTAGGACATACATGAAAGTCAGAATCAACTCGGGAATGTGAATGATGAAGATGTTGAGCCTAAACTCACCAAACCATAATGAGATCTTAAATGAAAATATAAGAAATAAACCTTTAGATCACCCTAAACACAAGTCAGTTAAGAGGGACACAACATAATATAATGAAAGGCATTGTCTCTTAGTTGTGTGATTCCATTTCTTTTCCATTCATTTTTTACTCACCACCTCAAAAATTCATGAGTACTCCAAGATATTCTCCTTGATTGCATTGCATGGCACAATAGGAACATATTTGTCAGTTTGCTTGCATTTGAAAAACAAATAAAAACATTGCATTTGTATGCATTAACTTTAGTGCATACTATCTTAACTTGCATAACACAGTTCATGTAGTTGCATACATTTCAACATCACATGCATATTTTTTCCTAAACAAAGCTAAAGTGCAAGGATATATCTCTAAGAAAAAAATAAATGAAGGCAAGAAGCACAAATATTAGCCTTTTTGAAAAAGAAAAAAAAAGAGAAGAAGAAAATTATTCAAAAGAAGCAAGGAGAAAGCATATCCTGCAAATTTGTTTAGTGATGATTTAATCCACGTGCATTCTTCTGTGTTGTCAAAAAATCTCAACTCGTTCATACATGCATCATTTCATAAAAAGAAAAAGATTTAGGCATTAGGATTCATGCATGGCATTCTTTTCATCCATCTAGGTTCATTATTCCCTATGCATAAATAGGTTGGATGTGCTTATGAATTTTCATTTGCCACCCATCTTGAATCATTAATTGCTCTTGTTGGTAGGTCACTCTAATACTTTATCTCCTCATTCATGCTTATATGAAGATCTGCTTCCAAATAGTTGGTAGCTAGGAAAGGGCAATTTAGTGTAGGAAATCACACAATACACCAAGCGAATGTTTGAGTAATTATGATGTTAACTGCTTTCTTGATAGTATCATTGACTAAAGGTGGACATCTATTATGGAAGTTTTTGGTCACTTTAGAGTAGTTTTGGTTCACTGGTCAGTGAAGGCCAGTTTAGGAGTTGGATACGTGGATTTGATTAAGAAAGGAATGTATGTGTTATGTCCTTTTGCTGACTCTTGTCAACAAATCAGAGAGAGTGTTGCTCGAGGACGAGCAACATTTAAGCTTAGGGGAGTTTGATGCATGTGCTTTTCGTTGTTATATTAGGCACATTTTTCCTTGATTTCATGTGTGGATTCGTCATTTATTTGATTTATTATGCATGAAATGACAGACGGCTTGTTTCTATTGAATGCATCAAATTATACGATTCTTACTATTTTATTCAAGACATTACGCATCCTAAGTGCTTATGACATTTTTTTGCATTTTCAGGTGCTACCGACCTGGCAGCAGCTGGTGGTACTGACTCGATGTTAGTGATGGACTCAAAAACTCACCCAGAGTCAGTGTTACTCACAATTGAAGTCGGTGGTACCGAATTAGCATCAATAAGTGACGTGGTATTTTTGAACGCACTAACATACTCACTCGGGGATGAAATCCCCAAGTTTTTATCAAAACCAAAGTGCAATAATACCACCCGCAAGAAGACGAGTCTTATCGCAGTATAGTTAAGGATCGAACCCAAAGGACAACATTTTTAAGAATCCTTATCAGTTGAATCTAGCTCAAGTAAAACTAATATTTAGAACGATTGTTTGATTTGAGGTTACTTAAACTAATTGCAAGAAAGTAAAAGCTGAATTAAAGTTGAGGCTTAGATCAATGATATGGAATCACTGGGATGGTTCCAGGTTTCACCACCGCTACACACGCAAACATATTCAATCGTGAACAATCTAGGCAAGATATAACAATCCAAGTAGAGCTGCTGCAAAACCCCCCATACGGGTGTTAGGTTTGTGTAAGCATCACCTTAGGAATCAGATGTCTCGTCACCATCTGGATCACTTACTTACGACTTTGAAGATACAAAAATCTAAAGAAGTTTGTGGGCCCCCTATATAGGTGTCAGGCACACAGAAGCGTCACGGAAGGCTAGATGGCTCGTCCCCTCACGGATCATACATTTACGACCTTGATGGAATCCCATCCTATTTCTAGTTTGGGAGTCAATCGCATTAACCGATAAGCAAGCAAGCGATTAATATACGAGCAAACATCAATGATTAATAAGAAGATACAAAATCCAACTAAGACTGTGAACCCCCTATATAGTTGTTAGGTGCACAGAAGCGTCACCGAAGGCTAGATGACTCGTCCCCTCGCGGATCATACACTTACGACCTCAAGGAATTCTTTTAGAAGTTCTCGTCAAGGAGTCAAACTTGTTAAACGACATTCAATCCTATATATAGATGTTCTCGCAACATAGGAAGAACAAAGAAGAAAGTAAGCAATTAATCAAACTACGAACATAAGGTTAACGACGAAATGAAGAGTTATATACATTGCCATAGAGAGTTTAACAAAAGAACATGGTTTGCATGGGCAGTGGGGCTAGTCCCCGCACCCCAGCGAAAAGGTAGTACTCGCTCATGATGCGAGAAACAAGACAGATGGGAAAGAGAGAGAAATCAGCCATGAACTCGATGCAGAAGGTAGTCGTAGCTCAGTGAAGAAGATACAACCTTCTATGTCGTGTTAGAGAAGATCCGGATGTGAACGGGAGTTTCCAAGATAGATCGGACAGTCTCCCTCGCTCCGTCTTCCTTCTCTCCTCTGCCTCCTTGGTTGCAACACGGGCAGTATGTGGACTGGAATTGGCGTAAACTGGACTGGATTTGGATCGGAACTGCGTTCGGGCAGCCTGGCGGCGTCCGGATCTGATGCCCCAAATGAGGACCCTTGAGGTCCTATTTATAGGAACAGATCTTGCTAAATATCTTGCTCATGTGGTTTTGAAGCTATTGGCCATGCAGTCTTGGATTGGCAATGTGGTCATGCAGTCTTGCAGCCATTCAGTCTGCAACTCATTCGGTTTGCATGTTGGGAAAAGCAAATGGTTTTGGTAGCTTTACGCCATTCGGTCTTGGAGAACCCGGCACCAACAAACGGTCTCGGATGTTTTCTTTTCCAAACGGTTTTCCAGTCAACCTCCATACGGTCTTGACGCTGCTCGATCTTTTGCGGTCCTGGCCTATCGGTCTTCACCTCGGCATCCAACCGGGCTGCTGCTCCTGTCCATACAGTTGTGTACGACCGGTCTTGGTCTGAGATCGTGTAGTTGCCGATGTAGGAGCGAGTGACGGCGGTGGTGTTGTTGTTGCGAGTTCACCGGAGAAGATGACGACGGAAGCGGTGCTAGGCGGGGTTGAGGCAAGGAAGGTTCGAATGGTCATGGGCGGCAGATCGCCGCCAAACGGTCTCGGCTTGGTAGCTGCGTCAAACGGTCTTGAGACCGCATGGGCTCAAATGGTCTTGAGACCGCATGGGCTCAAACGGTCTTGAGACCGCATGTGTTCAAACGGTCTTGAGACCACATGGGCTCAAACGGTCTTGAGACCGCATGGGCTCAACCAGTCTTGAGACCGCATGGGCTCAAACTGTCTTGGGACTGTATGGACTCAAACAGTCTTAGGACCGCATGGACTCAAACGGTCTTGGGACCCCATGTGCTCAAATGGTCTTGGGGCCGCATGGGCTCAAACGGTCTTGGGACTGCATGGACTCAAACGGGCTTGGGACCACATTGGCTCAAACGGTCTTGGGACCGCATGGGCTCAAACAGTCTTGGGACCGCATGGGCTAAAAAAGCTTGGTTAGATTTCTTGATCAGGGCCATGGATGAAGTTGGACCTTGACTACTTGTTCAGTTTTGTCGAAACCTGCAATAAATGAACAATATTTAGTTAAAACCTTGATAATCAAATCAGCTAAGTAGTTTTACACATTATGATCCATATTGAGTGAAATAGTATGAATAGAGTTGCATTGGTCCCGAAGTGATAATAGAATTTCATGATGAATATAAATTCATCAAAATACCCCGAACTTAAACGTTGCTCGTCCTCGAGTAACACAAAATCCGAAATAGTCGCCAAATGATTACTTTCAATTCGTGTGATTACTTCATCTTCACATCACGAATGTTTTCTTTCTGCTTAATATGACTCAGTATCTCAACCTCCTAAGACCACTAAACACATCCTACCATATCTTCGTTCCTGAGTTCATTTTCCAATATCACTTCCTCCTCACTTTTTCCGACAACAAGCATGTCAAGGAGTTTTGTAAGAGTCCAGAGATACCCGCAGAACAACAAGTGTGCATCCGATCTGACACTGGTGTTTTTCAGGATAGTGGGGGCATGCAATGTGCCATTAGGTACAAAATGGAGTGAAAGGTGGTATGGAAGGAAGAAGTAAATCTCTCCTCTATTTGACTCGAGATTTTTATTTTCTTTGCAGTTTCATTTGTTGCATTTTTTGTATGTGAATCTCTCCTCTATTCGAATCGAGATTGCATTTCTTTTTGTGTGCACTTTGGCATCTTTTGTTTGCAAATCTCTCCTCTATTCGACTCAAGATTGCATTTTTGGTGGTACGCTCCTATTTATTTGTGAGGGGTATGGAAGAAGCGGATAAGGAGGGAAGTGGCGTGCCACCCCAAACTTAGGGTTTGGCACATATTTGGCTATTTATGTTTCTTTTTTATGAATAGAAGGATACAAAGATGATAGAAGAGGTGTAGAAGAGAGTTCAGATCAGAATGCAACATGATTTACAATTCACTGTACCGGGTTGTTCTCTTTATCGTACTCTGCTCAAATAGTGACTTGATGAGGATCTAGTGGAGATTCCATGTTATTGTTCCACTAGTCAGTTAGTAAGCATGACATGTTTGATCCCTATCAGCTTGACAGACACTTATCATCTTTGCAAAAAGTATCATGAGGTTAGGAATCATAAGCTTCACAAGATGATTTCAATCAAAAGGCTTGTTTCAAAGAGTGGTCCTTTTGAGGATTTACTTCGAATAAGGAGGATATAATGATTGAAAATGCAATTTAGTTCGTGAGTATTAATGAAACCAGGGAGTGTCAAAAATTCATCAAGTATCTGTCCAATTTCTTTGAAAATCATTATAAATTTTGAAAATTTTGAAAATATTATCAAGAAAGTGATAGTGAAAAGGATGGGTGTAGGTGGAAAGTGAGGTATGTACCACCCACCCTCCACCCCAAACTTAGATATTTGCTCGTCCCGAGCAAACCCTAAATCCAAGATGGAGGGGAAAAATCATGCCAGAATGACCACCAGGTGTGGTTGCGTTCCAGTCAGCGAACATCCTTGTATCTTAAAATCTCAAAGGTAGATAGCAATTAGATCTTAAAATAGCATCTTGCGATGCTAATTTTATTTAATGAAATATTAACTAGGAGGTAAAAACAAAATAGAAGAAACACTTTAATTTGGAAATGAAAGTAAAACAAATTTATTGATCGGGTTGCCTCCCGACAAGCGCCTTTGTTTTATGTTGATGGCTCGACAGGATCCTTCAACTTCACGATGCATCTTTTAGATTGGTGAGTTCCAGCATAGCTTTAGTGCCTATGTCAGTTGAGATGAAATATCTCTTTAAGCGGTGACCATTTGTTACAAATTTACCTGACTTTTCATTCCATAATGAGAAGGCACCATGTGGAGAGATGCTCTTAACGATGTATGGTCCAGACCAGCTTGAGCGGAGTTTTCCTAGGAATAACTTTAATATTGAGTTGAATACCAGAACTTGGTCTTCCACTTGTATGTATTTTCTTTTCAGATTTCCATCGTGCCAAAGTTTTGTATGTTCTTTGTAGATTCGTGCATTCTCATAAGCTATCATCTTGAGTTCGTCCAGCTCTTGGAGTTGCAGAATCCTGGCTTGGCATGCTTATTTCATATCAAATTTCAATTGTTTAATTGCCCACCATGCCTTGTATTCCAATTCGACTGGCAGGTGGCAAGCCTTTCCATATTTTAATCGAAAAGGTGTAGTCCCAACGGGAGTTTTATAAGCAGTACGATAGGCCCATAAGGCGTCGTTGATTTTTGTTGACCAATCCTTTTGATTGCGTCCTACAGTTTTTTCTAGAATAGCCTTTAGCTGACAGTTAGAGACCTCTACCTGTCCACTTGTTTGTGGATGGTAAGGCGAGGTTACCTTATGTGTTACACCGTATTTTCTCAGTAAAGCTTCAAAGCATCTTTCAAGGAAGTGGGACCCTCTGTCAGATATCACTGTTCGTGGTACTCCAAAACGGGGGAAAATAATATCTTTGAATAATTTGATGACGCGTTTGGAATCACTAGTGATGGTTGGTATAGCTTCAACCCATTTCGAGACGTAGTCTACTGCCACTAGGATGTATGAAAATCCATGAGAAGATGAGAATGGACCCATGTAGTCCACCCCCCCCCCAAACATTGAATATCTCTACTTCTTGCCATAGATTCAGTGGCATCTCATCTCTCTTTATTATATTACCTGTTCGTTGACATTTTTCACATGATAGGACAAAATCATAAGAGTCTTTGGATATGGTTGGCCAGAAGAATCCACATTGCAAAACCTTTAAAGCAATCTTTTTAGAGCTCATATGTCCCCCCACAGGTCCTGAGTGACATTGTTCCAAAATAGATTGAGCTTCTTCTTCGGCGATACAACGTCTATACAAACCATCAACACATAGTTTAAAAAGATATGGTTCATCCCAGTGATATTGCTTCACATCATGCATGAACTTCTTCAGTACATTCCCGGTGCATTGGGGATGGATGACCCCAGTAGCAAGGTAGTTTACAAAATCTGAGTACCATGGTACAACTTCTGAGACCCTCATTAGTTGATCATCTGGCAGGGAATCATTGATCAGAATCTTCTCAATATCCAGAGTATGGATGCGACTGAGGTGATCTGCTACAACATTCTCTGTACCCTTTTTATCTCTTATCTCTAAATCAAATTATTGTAATTAGAGGATCCATCTAATCAACCTGGGTTTCACATCTTTCTTTTCCAGAAGGTAGTGAATGGCAGCGTGGTCTGTGTAGACAATGACCTTTTAACCAATTAGGTAGGATCTGAACTTGTCAAAGGCATACACGACTGCTAGAAGTTCTTTATCGGTAGTTGCATAATTCCTCTGGACTTCATCAAGAGTTTTTGATGCATAATATATCACATAGTGTTTCTTCTCTATATATTGTCCTAAAAGAGCGCCCACATCATAATCACTGGCATTGCACATAATTTCAAAAGGATGGTCCCAGTCTGGAGCTCTAATGATGGGAGTGGTTGTAAGGGCTTGCTTCAGTGTGTTGAAGCTTTTGACACATTCTTCATTGAAATTGAAATCATTATCTTTTAGTAATAGGTTCGTCATTGGCTTCGTTATCTTGGAAAAATCCTTTATGAATCTTCTATAAAATCCAACATGACTAAGGAAAGAACGAACTTCTTTTACATTTGTAGGAATAGACAATTTAAAAATCACTTCAATCTTGGCTTTATCTACTTCAATTCCTCTATTGCTAACCCTATGGCCCAGGACAATGCCTTCTTTTACCATAAAATGGCATTTTTTTTTCAATTTAGCACAAGATGCGCTTCTTCACAACATTTGAGGACCAGGGAGAGGTGCTTTAGACATGAATTGAATGAGTCTCTGTATATAGAAAAATCATCCATGAAAACCTCCATTATAGTTTCAGTAAGACCCGCGAAAATGGCGGCCATGCAACGTTGAAAAGTTGTGGGTGCATTATAGAGACCAAACGACACTAAATGTGTATGTTCTGAATGGGCAGGTGAAAGTCATTTCTCTTGGTCATTTGGATGTATGGGTATTTGATAGAATCTCGAGTAACCATCAAGATAACAAAATTATTCTTGGTGAGCCAACCTTTCTAAGACTTGATCAAGGAAGGGCATAGGAAAATGATCTTTTTGAGTTGCCTTGTTTAATTTCCTATATTCTATGCACATCCTCCACCCTGTGACTGTTCGAGTGGGGATGAGCTCGTTGTTTTCATTCCGCATAACAGTTGTTCCACCTTTCTTTGAGACTACATGTACTGGGATCACCCATGGCGAATTTGATATCGGATAGATTATTCCAACTGTGAGAAGTTTAATGACCTCACGACGGACCACTTCCTTCATATTAGGATTCAACTTTCATTGATGCTCAATAGTCGGCTTGTGATCTTCCATCATAGGGATCTTATGCATACACAATGTTTGACTGACCCCAGTGAGGTCACTCATTTTATAGCTGATGGCTTTCTTTCTTTCCCTTAATTTCTTTAGGAGTTTATTTTCTTGTTCAACTGTTAGATCGGAATTTATAATAATTGGGCAAACCTTGAGATAATCTAAAAACATGTACTTCAGTCCTTCGGGTAGGGGCTTCATTTCGGGAGCCTCTAGTTTTTTGCTTGTTTCTTCTGTAGTTTCCATAGCCTTGAGTTATTCACTAGTGGCTTCAACGTCTTCTTTAGAAGAGTCGAGGGATTCGATTTAATCCTTTGCTCGTTCGTCGATTGGTTCATCAACTGATTGGTTTGATAGAGAAATTTCCAAGGGATCGTTTGATTCATGGGTCAGAAGCGACATTTGCTCAATGCAATCAATCAAATATACTTTTTCTTGCATACTTGGTCTTCTCATACTTTCAAAAACTTTGAATTCGAGAGTCTCTTTGCCTAATCTGAGCAGTAAGGTACCAGCTTCAACATCAACTAGGGCTCTTGCAGTGGCGAGGAACAGACGACCGAAGATGAGAGGATATATGGTATCTTCTTTTATATCCATAATGAAAAAGTCACATGGAACATATGTGTCCTTGCCTACCTTGACCGGGACATCTTTGAGGATTCCTAACGGACGTTTTATCGAATTGTCTGCGAGTTGTATAGTCATGCTAGTAGGAAGCAATTCTGCAAACCCTAGTCTTTTACACAGACTTAGTGACATAATAGAGATGCTTGTGCCGAGATCTGCCAAACCTTTCTTGCATGATGAGTCGCCAATGTGGCATGAAATTCCAAAGGATCTCAGGTCTTTTTGTTTCTTGGGCATCTTGCTCAATATGATATCCGATGTAGTTGTTGCTAGTTTTACTGTCTCATATTCCTCATTTATATATTTCCTGGTCAGGAGTGACTTTAGATACTTAGTCCAGGCCGGTATCTCAGCTAGAGCATCTAAGAAGGGTATATCAACATGAAGTTTCTTCATAGCCTCTTTAAACTTATTGAATCTAGTATCGAGTTGGGTTTGCCTTAGACGGACTGGGAAGGGTATACGAGGCTTATATACAGGAATATCATGTTCTGGTGTTTCAGTTTCTTCATCAGTAGATTTCTCAGGACTTCCCTTATCTGTCTTTTCTTCTTTTGATTGAGACTCTAGTGTTGTTGAGTTTTGGACAATCACAAGTTCATCTTCGTCTGTAATAACCATAGGTGTCTCTACTGGGGGATCCAAATAGCCTTTTCCTAATCTTGTGGTGACTGCCTTCAAATGTTCAAGATGCTTGGGATTGTTCTCGGATTGGACAACAAATACTCCAGCGGGTGGCTTTATGCTAGATGCAAGTTGAGCTAGTTGAGATTCAATAGCCTTCTGCTGAGCTTGTTGGGCTATCATAGTTTGCTGAGTTTGAAACATTTTTTCAATGGTTGATAGCTTGTCATCAGAAGAGATGGGTCATGCTTGTTGTCCTTGTTGTTGATTTAAGATTCTGATACTAAGAGTTGTTTTGATAGTTATTGTAGTTCCTATTCTGAAAGTTTCCCTTGAAATTTCCTTGATTCCCAAAATTCTGTTGTTGATTATACTAGAATCCTGGTGGGCCTCTTGGTTGATTGTTTGAACCAAATTGATGTGAGTTTACTGCTCCAAAGGGGTTTCCATATTGAAAACCTGGGTGATTCCTATTCTAATTCGTATTGTAATAACTTTTCCCATGAATTATGTTGATAGCATTAAGATTTTCCATCTGACCATTATCTCCTTGTCCACATACATTGCTCAGTACGACGTCATAGAGAACATTGCATGATAAAGTGGAATGATTGGTGCTCTTACATGCTTCATAGAACAGGGAAGTGGACTTGACCTGTTCCGATTGCCGAGTGGGTGAACGTCCTCTTCCAATAGCAGTTAGAGATGATTCAATATGGTCTTGTGTGGCAACTAAGACCTTCAAGGTTTCAGCGATAGACTTGTACTCGGGAATGGCTTCGGCCATAGCTACTTTCAAGACTCCTTTACCTACATATCTACCCCAATTTGCTTGATTTTCTGCTCCTAGGGTGACGACTTTCCATGCACTGTCATAACTTTGACGCATGAAGTTTCCTCCAGATGAGAAATCTAGAAACATCTTGATATCATCATCCACACCCCTATAAAATTTTGATGAGTTGATTCTTAGGAATTCTGTGGTGTGGACATTTGCATAGAAGCTCTTTGTACCTATTCCACACTTTAGCGAGAGTTTCTCTAGGAACCTGAGTGAAATTTGTTATTTGGCCCCTAATTTCATATGTAAGAGATGGAGGATAGAACTTTTCCAGAAACACATTTTGTAGTTGTTCCCAGGTGGTGATGGGTATTTCACTTTGTAATGAATTGTACCAACTTATGGCTCTATCAGCAAGGGAATACTTGAAGAGACGGGGTCGAATGGCATCATCAGTGACTCCATTTTGCTTTTTCATAGCACATAGATTGATGAATCTCAGAAGATGTTCTTGGCTGTCCTCTGCTTGTTTGCCATAGAAAGGGTTGTTCTGAAGCATTGTGATCTAATGTGCCCTAATCTCGAAATTGGCAGCATTCATGGGAGGAAGTTGTACTGGATGATGAACATTCGTATCTTTCGGGATTGAGAACTCTCTAAGATCCTTCTGTAGTTTAGCTGCTTGCACTGCTGCTTGTGCTGCTAGGATTTCTTGTTGAACCGCAACCCTAGCTTCTTGCATGAGCCTTTCTCTTTGTGCATTGATGGCTTGAGCCACCCTTCGGGCTACCTCTTCTACTTTTGCCATGCTTGCTTGATTCTCTCTGATATGACAAAGGTTAGTTCTATTTATTTCGGGATGAAAGCTCGTTGTGAGTCCGGGGTTGTCCGAACGCTGCATACACTATGCGTTGGGGTTGTACCTAAAAATAGAAAGATTTTGAGAATGAGATCCACAAAGTAGAGTCAAATTCAAGTAGATGATCGTTTGTTTTAAAAGAAAAAGCAAAACCCTAGATTAGTCTTAAAAGAAATAGATTTGACTGACTGATTTCGTTATCCCCAACAACGGTGCCAGAATTTGACGTGGTATTTTTGAACGCACTAACAAACTCACTCGGGGCTGAAATCCCTGAGTTTTTATCAAAACTAAAGTGCAATAATACCACCCGCAAGAAGATGAGTCTTATCGCAGTATAGTTAAGGATCGAACCCAAAGGACAACGTTTTTAAGAATCCTTGTCAATTGAATCTAGCTCAAGTAAAACTAATATTTAGAACGATTGGTTGATTTGAGGTTACTTAAACTAATTGCAAGAAATTAAAAGATGAATTAAAGTTGGGGCTTAGATCAATGATATGGAATCACTGGGATGGTATCGGGTTTCACCACCGCTACACATGCAAACATATTCAAACGTGAACAATCCGGGGAAGATATAACAATCCAAGTAGAGCTGTTGCAAAACCCCCTATACAGGCGTTAGGTTCTCGTAAGCATCACCTTAGGCATCATATGTCTCGTCACCGTCTGGATCACTTACTTACGGATCTAAAGATACAGAAATCCAACGAAGGTTGTGGGCCCCCTATATAGGCATTCGGCATACATAAGCGTCACTGAAGGCTAGATGGCTCGTCCCCTCACAGATCATACCCTTACGACCTTGATGGAATCCCATCCTATTTCTAGTTTGGGAGTCAGCAGCATTAACAGATAAGCAAGCAGGCGGTTAATATACGAGCAAACATCAACGATTAACAAGAAGATACAAAATCCAACTAAGGTTGTGAACCCCCTATATAGGCGTTAGGCACACAGAAGCATCACTGAAGGCTAGATGGCTCATCCCATCGCGGATCATACACTTACGACCTCAAGGAATCCTTTCAGAAGTTCTCGTCAAGGAGTCGAACTTGTAAAACAACATTCAATCCTATAATAGATGTTCTCACAACATAGGAAGAACAAAGATGAAAGCAAGCAATTAATCAAACTACGAACATAATGGTTAACGACGAAATGAAGAGTTATATACATTTCCATGGAGAGTTTAACAAAAGAACATGGTTTGCATGGGAAGCGGGGCTAGTCCCCACACCCCAGCGAAAAGGTACTACTCGTTCATGATGCGACAAACAAGAAGGACGGGAAAGATATAGAAATCTGTCATGAACTCCGTGCAGAAGGTAGTCGCAGCTCGGTGAAGAAGATACAGCCTTCTACGTCGTGTCAGAGTAGATCCACGCCCGAACGGGAGTTGCCAAGACAGACCAGGCAGTCTCCCTCGCTCTGTCTTCCTTCTCTCCTCAGCCTCCTTGGTTGCCACACGGGCAGTAGGTGAACTGGAACTGGCATAAATTGGACTGGATTTGGATCAGAACTGTGTTCGGGCATCCCGGCGGCATCCGAATCCGATGCCCCAAATGAGGACCCTGAGGGTCCTGTTTATAGGCAAAGATTTTACTCAATATCTTGCTCATGCGGTTTTGAAGCTATTGGCCATGCGGTCTTGGATTGGCAATGTGGCCGTGCGGTCTTGCGGACATGCGGTCTGCAGCTCATTCAGTTTGCATATTGGGAAAAGCAAACAGTTTTGGTAGCTTTACGCCATTCAGTCTTGGAGAACCCGGCACCGACAAATGGTCTCGGATTTTTTCTTTTCCAAATGGTTTTCCAGTCAGCCTCCATACGGTCTCGATGTTGCTCGATCTTTTGTGGTCCTGGCCTATCGGTCTTCACATCGGCATCCAATCGGGTTGTTGCTCCTGTCCATACGGTCATGTACGATCGGTCTTGGTCTGAGATCGTGTAGTTGTCGAAGTAGGAGCGAGTGACGGAGGTGGTGTTGTTGCTACGAGTTCACCGGAGAAGATGACGATGGAAGCGGTGCTAGGTGGCGTTGAGGTAAGGAAGGTCTGAATGGTCATGGGAAGCAGATCGTCGCCAAACGGTCTCGGCTTGGTAGCTGCATCAAACGGTCTTGAGACCGCATGGGCTCAAACAGTCTTGAGACTGCATGGGCTCAAATGGTCTTGAGACCGCATGGGCTCAAACGGTCTTGAGACTGCATGAGATCAAATGGTCTTGAGACGCATGGACTCAAACGGTCTTGGGACCGCATGGGCTCAAATGGTCTTGGGACTGCATGGACTCAAACGGTCTTGGGACCGTATGGGCGCAAACGGTCTTGGGACCGCATGGAATCAAACGTTCTTGGGACCGCATGGACTCAAGCAGTCTTGGGACCGTGTGGGCTCAGACGGTCTTGGGACTGCATGGGCTGAAAAAGCTTTGTTAGATTTCTTGATCGGAGCCAGAGATGAAGTTGGACCTTGACTACTTGTTCAGTTTTGTTGAAACGTGCATTAAATGAATAATATTTAGTTAAAACCTTTATAATCAAATCAGCTAAGTAGTTTTACACATTATGATCCATATTGAGTGAAATAGTATGAATAGAGTTGCATTGGTCCCGAAGTGATAATAGAATTTTCATGATGAATATACGTTCATCAATAAGCTCTGGCATGAATCGAGAAAACTTGGTGCTACTAAGTTTCTGACTCGATGCTACTCAGTTGATGTTAGAGAGGCAGCTCAAAAACCATAAAACTCGATGCTATTGAGTTTAGTCGATAGTACCAATAGGATCAGGATCACACGACTAAACCTAAGTAACTTGGTACTTTTGACTCACCTAGTCATACTACCGAGTCTTCCCGATCAAGCCAGCCGTAGATTTCACTCTAATCCAACAGTGTACGTTATTCCGTACCCTAAGTGCCTTCTATAACTTAGGGGGACGGCCAGAGAGGAGAGAGCAGTCTTTTCATTGCACGACATCCGGAGAGAGAGAGAAGAGAAGAACGGAGGAATGAAAGCTTCAACTGAGGAGATTCGGGAACCTCCAGAGGATGATTCTACAGCCGGAAGGTAGCAGAATGCACGTACAATGGAGGGGATCTTCCGAACGGCAGAGATTCAGGGGTCACCTTAGTTTTATCATGTTTCCCACATTTTTCTTCTTCCTTTTTATGTATTCATTGATGAAAACCATACAAGACTAAAAACCTTTATTCCTTAGGATCTAGTAGTAGTCCGGATATACACTACGACTGATTTCCATGCATTAATATCAGTTTTATCTCTTTTTACTGGATATAAATCTCTGAAAGCTTTGTGTTCTACTTGTACTTGATCACCATGAGTGGATTAATAGATGCTTAGTCATCTTGAGAGAGAGGTTGAGGGTCGGAGAGCATATATTTACCTATGTATTGTGCCCTTTGGGAAAAGTGGAGTGTAAATGGGAGGAGAAACCCATAGAATAAGCATAAAGCATCTAACTAATCAATCAATAACTGTGAAGTAGGGTTGGCATTAGATTAGGTAGTGAATTACATTGTGGGAGCAGGTAATTCTGGCTACATGCTCCTTATCTAGGGATTGAGATAATAGATGTTAGTTTTTGTGAGGTCAATTATTAGTGTTATCTGTGGTGAAACTACTGTCCTAAGGAATTCAGCCCATATCTAATTAATTCAACCTTTAATTTGTTTTATTTCTATTAGAGATGGCAATTGGGCGGGTTTGGTAAACCCATACTCATACTCATCACAACCCACTACCTCGGGACCCATACCCATTTTAACCCATATGAATTTAATGAAATAAAACCCCACCCATACCCAACCCATTGGGAAATGGGTCCCCATAAATACCCATCACAATATATACAACATCCAAACTCATACTATTGTAATAATCGATTATCAGACATAATCATAATAGTATTGGGAAATATAAAATTACAACGTAACAGCTGTAACTCGAGATGGAAATCACGAGCGCCAGAAAAAAAAACATGACAACTTGGTATATATTAGACATTTCTTGTTCATTTAGTACTGTAATCTTATCATGGATTCAATACACTTCATTACAACATTTCATTGAATAACTGCTAGGCGCTAATACACAAATGAATTGGAAGAGGGAGGATCATCGAAAGCAGTAGCATCACTATGTTCATCAGGGGACCGAGAGGGAATTCGATTTTCAACAACTACAATCCCAGATTCTCTCATGTATATACAAGACACAGTCAGATTAGGATATTATTCCCACCACCCTCTCACTTACTCCAGAATAGATCCCATGGCATCCAGTAGTAGCAACTCTGCACAGCAGGCGTGCCTCCTCCTCCCCTCATTATGTTGTCTGTGTGCGCTGAGTCCAGGAACATAGTGGATGTGACTTTTGACAGAGGCATCGTCCCACAACTATCGTCCCACAGCGTGCATAGAGCGTCTGAAGTGGAAGGCCAACCTCTACTCAAATTGTGAAGTGTATTTGTGTGGGCACAGCCATAGATGGCAGATTGGTACAGGGTTGAGTATGATAGCATGATGGATGAGAAGAGGAGTACCACGACGACTCAGTGAAGCGGTCAAAAATGATGTTTCTTCTTGTTTGGCATTTTTGGTCAGTGCCTCAGCGGCGTCTTGTTCACGGTGCGATCTTGGGCCTCTTGGTCATCTCGAGGTTTGGGTATCTCATTCGTTGGGCGATCTCCTACTTTGTGTGGTAATCTCGGTGACGGCACAAGCAAAGATTGAGCCACCACCAAGGATAATGAGGGGAGAGCCGAGCGGACTCCAAGAATCGTGACTCAAATTGGGGGAGGGGAGGGGGATGGAGACTAGATACGAGAGGGGGATGACCTAACGGGGAGTAACGGGTCTTGAAGGGGGTTACATCAAGACTTACCCCACATCTGGGATCTCCATTTGAGCTCATTACACGGACTTGACCCGTCATACCCACTCTTTAATGGGTTGGGTTGTATTGGGTTAGTTGGGTTATTGGGTTAGTGGGGATATTTTCCATCTCTAATTTCTAGTTTTGTTCTTTCGCTCAACCCAATTCAACCATTTACAATTGGCTTAGCTAATTTGACTTTAGTTAGTAGTTGTCTACTGGAGAAACGCTTCCCCGTGTTTGACTCAGGTCTCACAAGGTATTATTACTTTGATACATTCACTTGTGTATTACTCACAGTAAACTTGTGTTAAATGTACGACTTGTAACCAAGCTAAATGGAAATTTCGAGCATTTAATTTGGATATTTAAGCTCTTTTTGGGCATTCGTCATAATTTGCTATAAACTGGCTTGTCGGCCAAGTTTGTATATGTTGGTATGTATTCCCAGAGATCCAATCATATGATGATTGTAATGGCATAACTTATAAATTATTTGATAATAATAAAGGCAATCTTCGAATTTGTTTTGGTTTATTCATTTATGAGATAATGGTGTAACATAATAAATGTCTAAAGAATGATACTTGTCAAATATGTTAGTCTTCAGGTCAAGCACTTGATCGTACAGATGTTAAGAGTATATACATTCTTGTTATGTCTCTAATCAGATATTATTGTGGACGATTGATAGACGATAATAACACATAAGACAAGTGTGTGCTAGTTGATGACAGAATCTCAATAGTCATGATATGTGATATCAAACTAAACACATAAATACTTGTTAGGGAATAGTGTATCAGACATACCCACCTTGAGAGTGACACATGGAAACTCTGATTGGTAGTCAGAGTCATCTCTCATAGTGATGGTGGTGTTTGTGGTTCTTAGACCTGAAATCACTACACTCATCACATGTCATTCGGTGTACTTTGACATCATCCATCGTCACCTTGAATAAGGGTTGCCATAAAGGTGATTATTGGGTGCACGGTGAAACATGGGGATGACCGGGAGTGATGTAGATGGGATTGTCCCTCCTACATGAGTTTGATATCTCGGCCTAATATTTCTTATTTTAATGTAAGAAATGATGGAAAGAGACACCCAAAGTCATTGGCTTCGATCCCCAACTCGGTAGCATCCACGTAGTGTCGTTAATCAACAAAATAAGTGCAAAAGTTGTCCAATCTACCAAATTTCAGTGCCACCTATGTTGAACTCAGTGGTACTAACTTTTGCATGCAAATTCAAGCAAAAGGTATAGTAGAATTTTGGTGGTACTGGCTTCAAAGTTGGTGGCACTAACTTTTTGCTATTGACAAGCTAGATTATACAACACAAATCAAGGACTCTTGTCATAACTAGAAAATTTCTTCCCTTATAACAAGGCTAAGGGAGGACGATTGTCAGGCATCCCATCACTATTACAAACACATTCTAATAGTTGGGAGGGCAGAATAAGGAGGAAAAACAAAAAGTATTGATCCTGACACCTTATGAGAGATATTTGTCGACCAAAACAACATCCGTTCACGACCATCTTCAGAGAGGATTTCCATTAATTGTGGCTCTTCCATTTTATCTCTTTATTTTCATGATTTCTTCTTCCCAAAATTTTCCACTATAATATCATGGCAGATCTATCGAGCTAATTTTGTGATCTCTAGGCACCAGGCTCGACGCGATGTAGTAATTGAAAATACAATTTTTGTTGTATAGTTTTTATATATATTGTTTAATATTATGCACCCCAAAAGGGAATTTAAAACTTTAATCACTTTAAAAGAGGGATATATGTTAGGGTATTTCCAACTATGAAAGTGAGCTAACCATTGGGAGGAAATTTTCGAGAGATCCTTCTTCATAACTCAATTTGGAATAATGAATATAGAAAAAAGTATGGTTTTGACTAGCTTAAGCATCATAATGCACCTTTATAAAGAGTAATGATAATTTTAGATCCCTAATCCTATTACTAGTAAATGAATAAAACTCAACAATATCTAGGATTCTAGTGAAACTGGTTAACCTAGAGATTGTTCATTCGTTTACTTCATGATCCACATTTAATTGTTTTCTTAGATAAAATTAAGTTTCATTTCAGTTTTTAATCAAATTCAATTTTTCCTACAAACTAGATGATCAATCTTAATTAGTAGTAGAGTTTAACCTCACAACTCCATGTATTTCATAACTCGAGACTCATATTCCCATATTACTTTCATCGTTACACTTGTATTTTACACATACAATTAAGTCGCTCACTCGATTGAGTTCTACATCAATACACATTTCAATCATGAGGACCACAATTTATGTTAATTACAAGAATGATTCGGGCTAAGGATGGCCCTCTCACATGTGGTCCTTACGATTTGTTACATTACAAAAAAGAGATGTTATTTTACTACATGTAAATATAAACTTGAATGTAAGTGTGCATAATAAAGAAAAACAATATTTGACCATTAACAATTCAAATGATTTATTATTTTCTTATTCTATAAGACTGTAAGCAAAGATAAGAGGTTAAAGTAAATTAGGCGCACCCTCACAAGATGCTCATGATGTTAGAATCAGGTAAAAAGTTAAACAAATCTTTTCAAAACCATATAGATTTCGAAATTAAGATATTTTAACCTCTTGGTATATATTTTTCAAAATTGAAGTACGTCAATACTTCACAAGATCTAATTTTAGAAATTAACTTTTTCAGAACCCAAATAAACATCAAAATGATGTCAAATTTCTACCTTTTGGCAACACGATGTTTTAATTTAAATTCCAAATAGTTTCAATTTTCATACAAATTCTAGAAAAACTCTAAATGCTTCAAAATGAATCTTTTGATGGTGTAAATAAACCTTCCACTGACAAACCCTTCTTATGAGAAAAATTATTTAGAAGAGCATACCCACATGAAAGACCAATATCCTTTACGGTCACTCATGAGATTTAGATAGAATTTTTTGTAAACCCTAGATATCTTTTACACATGGATAAAATATATTATGGCACACTGCCATGCTAAATGAGATTATTCAAAACAATCACCAATTAATCTCATATCTAGAAGAGCGGGTAAATTAAAACTGATCAAATATCATCTACCAGTTCAGGAATAATTACATATAAGTCCAACTACCTGTATAGCATCACATACCATATCAAGTATTTACACATTTGTCCATTGGACTCAGACACAACCTATATAAAAAAGAGATTGTTCCACATATTCATGCCATATACAAACATCAACATACAGCCAAAAACTCATGTCGGTATACACATCATCTACAAAAAAATTCCTTGTTTGGACATGAGAGTACAAGGGTGAATATATGACACTACTAACTATTAGCCAACCTTCTGATCATACCGCTCTCTAAGCATCACTTCCTCACCTCTACGATCCTTACGATCACCTAAATAGATGTTTTGACCCACAAGTTGAGACCAATGTCACACTAAGAGATATAACTCTCGACAATAATTATTGATTACAACAGATTATTTAATAAACAAGATAACATATTAAGTATATTAAACTTATAGTATACAACAAGTATGATTAATATGATATGCAAAGGAATAGATATAAAATATCATTTCTAAAAAATTGAATTCTCTTACCACATTATATAACAATTAAACATCAAAAGAAACAAGCAAGGGTTATCAACCAACGTGAATCGTATTTAACCCCAAACAAATATGCTACACTGCTGGATTACATCCTTTATTAAGGCATGGAGAATTTGAAGTATACCACTCAAACTTCCAACTAACCACTGCTAAGTCAAAGTCAATTTTGTACGAGATCTAGGAGAGTCAGAATCTAAAGATTTCATCCACCCTCAATCAGTTGAGTCAGCTACAACAACATATAAGGTCAAGCTGCAAACAGCCTAGTCCACCCTTGGTATATAGGTCACAGCACTAGTAACTAGGGTATACAAAATCCTATCGTCTAAGGTACAACAACAACAATCCTCAATCACATATTGTATACATATATCTGAGATATGACCGTAGTCCTTCTCCTGGTGAGGTATGACCACATCCATCCTCAAAACCTTAGGACCAGGATGTCAAGGATACACACTCTCTTACACCCGCATATACTCAACAGTATGACTCTGGACTTCCCTTTAGGAATACCCATTTCCCCATCCAAAAAATCTTGACACTAGAATGGTTCCACGGTAGAGGGCACTATATGATTAAGGTTTCACTTGATTAGTTAATGCCAATTGGGTATATTTTAATTGCATCAATCAAGTTACATATAAACTCTAAAAAAGTTCTACAAAAACATGGGTATGCACAACTCCAAAAGATATAAAAAATACAAGGTATAATTCTTATCACACCATCACAGGATACCAATCCTTGTTTCATCACGAAGAGAATTACACCTCCAATAGGGCTCAACCATGCCCAAAGGTCAATAAGACCATTCTCATAAATTCATGTAAGAAAACATTATCCTTTCACACCTTATTAAAGTTTCAACATACCAACACCATATTTGTGATACAAAGGTTCAGCATAACATTATATTAAAGAATTATGATACTAACAAGATAGCATAGAAGAAGAACCACAATCATTGAGAGAGAGCATTCATTCATTATATCAACATACAAGGAAGTTAAGTATGATTAACCGTCATCATTTAATTGTATTAGGGTTTGGTTTAGCAAAGTAGATTAAGATAACATTACAAATCATCACTCCAGAACAACCATAGGTTTATATTCATCTGAGAGAAAAGGTAAGACTACAAACTCATAGACTTAAAACCATAAATTCTATATCATCAAATCCCAACCATTAGATCAGGTACAACAAGTACAAACCATCAAACCATAGACCACACATAAAACTATCGAGTTCAAGGAAACCAAGACCATTGAATCATATGCATTAAACACCACCATTTGATCATGAAAAGCCATAGGATTAAATGCCTATAAAGTCCATCATTTGCTGACTTCAAAAGCACCATCGGTTGTGGACATCAGGTTCACCATTGGTTGTTGTTACTACGAAGACCATTGTTTGAGAACCATCCATCCATGAAACTAAAAGAACCATTGAATCTTGACAAGTAGATAGACCATTGAATGTTGACTTAGTGGGACCGTTGGTTGTGGACCATCGACCATGGAACTAGTGGGACCATCATTTGTCAACAACATGTGAAAAATAGATCCAAAACACCATGCAAAACCATCATTTGAGAGAGAGTAGAAAATCATCGACTTGAACCACTTGAAAGAGAATTAAGACCATCATTTCTCGAGGATAAAAGGTCCAAAATAGAAACTAAGAGCTATCTCTTGGAACAAGGAGCCCAACTATCAGATCATGAACAAGGAAGAAATCAATTCAAAGCACTAAGGGAAAGCCATCATTTGTCACCCTAAGGACACCCAAGATCAAGGAACAAAAGCTATCACCTTCCACATGCATGCAAGGTCTAGGGCTCTCACTTCCATGAAGGAAACGTGCACGTTAAGAGGTTCATCCAAGAATATTAACTACTCAAGAACTACACATAAGCTCAAACCCTAGGCAAAGGTAGCATCTTTCTACTTGAAACTACATTTTATAGTAAGATCTTATACATGCAAGTTTAGAGTAAGCAATAAACATGGATAAAGTTATATAACTCACCTCAAAGATGATGAAGAAGGTTAAAATAGCAAGTTAGCTTGAAGAAAGAGAGAATAAACACTACTTTGACCACTCCACACATCCAAGCTAGCTCCTTCTCCAAGAACAAGCAAACCCTAGGTCAAGGAAGCAAGAAAGAAGGTGTTCTTCAAGCTCTAGCACATGATCCACCAAGAAACACCGTGGATCCAACCAAGAAGGAAGAGAGAGAAGGTAGGGAAGTAAGGAAAATGAAGGGAAAGAGAAATATCTTACATTCTTAGGTCAAGAACAAGCTAAGGAAGCTCCACAAGCTTGATCGGAGGGTAGATCTGAACCCTAGGTGCACATGCAAGCAAGATTGGCCAAGCTTATTCTACCCTGAGCTCCTTCTCCTCCACCAAGCAAGAGGGACGAGATACAAGTAGAAAGGAAGACAAATAGGGTGAGTTAGGTGTGTAAAGAACTCATTTGTATGCAAGAAGGGAGGTATATAAAGCTTAGGGTGAAAGAGAAAGGAAGGTAGAGGTGGCAAGCCATGCATGCCATGTGTCCCATGGTCAAAACATCTCCTCCATGCACAACCAGGTTATACATCGCTTGTGGTATCCAGGGGGACCATTGGATGTAAACCCTAGAGAAGTCATCAACCACCAACAACATGTAGCCCATCGGTTGTTGCCTTCCCTTGGTCACCAAGTAAAACCCTAGTGTCACCATCGATTGGTGCACCACACAAGCAGAACCATCAACCTAGGTACCTCAAGAGGGAAATCCATTAACCTTCGAGCATCAAGATATCAACATAAGATCCTACCCCCTAGAGGTGGACCGTAAGATCCCATCATACAAAGGAAAGACCATGGAGTTAGGGCTTCTATGTGAGGAAACCCTAAGCTCAACACAAGACTAGATGTCACCACTAAACCAAGGTACAACAAGGCGCCCCAAGGCATAACTATATCAAGACTATTTTTAAAACATATGAGGATCAACAAGAATGTGAAAAGTTATAAGAAAAACCCTAGATGTAGGTAAATTGCATAAAAGTCCAAAACAAGCACATATATGGCAAAACTCACTCAAACAGTGTACAAGCGGAAAAAACATTGAAACTTAAGTTTTTCACGTGATAGAAAATCACATGTTAGGGTTTGATTAAGGTTTCAAGTATCCTATTAAGTTAATTTAGCATGTTTATCCATAAATATAGGTCAGTAGTGTTACAACCATAAACCCTTAACAAGGATTTTTCCCCTAAAATCCTACATAATCAGGGACGGTACTTCCTAGGTATATAATCCTCTAACTCCCACATGGCTTTGTCACACCACAGTGATACCAAAAAAACCTTCACTAAGGCTATATCATTCTTCCTAAACTTTTGTACACACTTATCTAGGATGAGTACATGACTTTCTTCATAAGACACATCCTCCTCCAACTCAACCTCCACTAGTTGTAATGTATGCTTTGTATCTAGATGACACTTCCTCATAACGGAGACCCGAAAGACATTATGCAACTGGTGCAACTCTAGTAGTAACTCCAACTTGTACGCAACCTTCCCAATGTGTGTCGTGATAGGGTATGGTCCCATAAACATGGGAGCTAACTAACCCTTCTTCCCAAACCTCAGAACACCTTTCTAAGGGGAAACTTTGAGATACACAAAGTCTCCAAGTTGGAACTCCAATAGTATGCAACGATTAGAAGCATATGACTTCTATATATCTTGATATTCCTTCAACTGTTGTTATATCACTTCGATCTTCTCTGTAATCTACTGCACTAGATCATGACCCAACAGTCGATACTCACATGTCTCATACCAACAAAGATGTAACTAACAACGTCTCTCGTACATTGCCTCATACAGTGCCATGTCTATACTTCTCTAATAACTGTTCTTGTAGGCAAACTCCATTAAACTTAGATGCACATCCCAACTGCCAAGAAACTATAGAACACACACCCTCAATAGATCCCCCAGCATCTGAATGGTCCTTTCTGACTGACAATCTATCTGTGGGTGAAAAGTTGAAGTAAACCTTAGTTGTGTCCTCATAGTTGTATGCAAACGTTCCTAAAAATGACTCATAAAATATGGAACTCTGTCAGATACTATGGTAATTGGAATACCATGCAAACAAGCTATCTCATCAACATATATATGAGCCAACTTCTCTGTTGTATATGTCATCTTGACTGGAAGAAAGTGAGCTCACTTGGTCAAATTGTCAACTATCACCAAAGTTGAATCATGACCTTTGGCTATCCTAGGAAGACCAACCATAAAGTCCATGGTGATATGTGTTGGTAAGGTATGCCCAGAGAGCCAATGATGTGATGATTGAAATGGCATTTAGCAAAAAGTATTTGATTAATACATATAAAGGCAAGCTTCCAATTCATATGTTTCACTTAGTTTTGAGATAATGAGGAAACATTATGAACGTCTAAAGAATGAAAACACTCAATGATGTATGTCTTCAAGTATTAGCTTTGGAGGATGAGATCATATGAGTTTTAAGAGTATGTAAATTCTTGTTATGTTCCTATTTGTTTGTTACTGTAGAAGGTAGATAGGCACCAGTAACACTTAAAGACTAGAGTGTGGGCTGGTTGATGACATAATCTTATTAGCCATGATATGGCAATATCAAACCAAGCACGGAGATACATGTTAGAGAATAGTGTATCAGACAAACCCACCTTGAGAGTGACACATGGAAACCATATTTGGTGGTCATAGTCAGCTCTCATAGTGAAGGTGGTGATTGTGATTCTTAGACCTGAAATCACTACACTCGTCACATTTTGTTGGTTATGCTTTGACATCATCAAACACAATCCTAAAACATGTGTTGTAATAACAGTGATGATTGGGTGACTTTGACACATGGGGATAGATTGTAAGTGATAAATATTGGGTTTACCCCTCCTACTGGAGTATGATATCTTAGCCACTTGATAAGCGAGACTGAGAAAAGCATGTGCATGCACATGTGAATCAATATATGATATTGAGGTCACATTATCTCAGACAAACTACTCTTGGTTCAAGAAATATGAGATGAATTTTGAGAGGATGATGAGTCCATAACTTGAGTTCACCCTAGGCATTAGTGACAAAGGGATTATACAGTCACTATAACACCTTACACATATTGTAGGTTGAAGTTGTTCTCCAACTTTCCATTCACTTGGGTAGCACTAATGTGTGACTAGACACCACTCTTTGCTTGTGATGTCATAAGCTAGTTATGGACATTCACTACCAACGTGATATGGGACCTATAGGGTCACACACATAGGAACTAATCTAGAAGCTGAGCTTATCTTGAATTATGATTGGATAGATTACTAAAGTGTTTGGGTATTCAATTCATGCAATAGATTAACTTATTAGTTGAGTAGTATGCCAAATGACCATCTCCCTGAGTGAGATGGACATTTGGGCATGGCAGACAGGCATCTCAAGTGTTGAGATGGTCGTTTGGGTTGTTAGGGTAATCGGAATTCAAATTGGCTAAGTTTTGTCTATGAACTGATAGGTTCAATGTGATTGAATCAACCGGCTCATCTCAGACTCACCAGATGGTTGTCTGGGTGAGCGAGACAGTAGTCTAACTTGGGTGAGACGAATTAGTTGGGCCGAATGAACATTTCAGATGTTTCCTAAATAGTTTCAATTGCACATTACATGTGGTGCAAATAATTAATATGTGACATTAATTGGAATCAAAATTTCCAAATTCATGTACAATTGGGAAACTACCAGACGACCATCTCACACACCAAATGAATGTCTGGGTGTGCCAGATGACCATTTGGAGTGTTACAAGTTGTGAAAATTCAAGATTTTCCTGCCCCTTCCACTGCCACACAATCACGTACAGATTGGGAACCATGGCCTTAACCCCACCTATAAAAGGAGGGGTGTCGGGGGCTTCCCATAACATAACACAGACAATTGAGAATCCGTTTCTCTAAAAATTGTTGTCCTCTCTGGTTGTGGTAACCAAGAGAGACCAAGCAAGTCCTACCTGACTAGGGAGGGATAGCTATGGGAGAACACAACCGAGACTCATTGTTGTGGGAGAGCAAGTTGGTGACTAGTATACCAACGGAAGGGACAACTCATTCCTATTTGTTCTTGTTGAACGACAAGAGTTATAGTTGGTCTGTGTGAACTACTCTAGAGGCAGGATTCCTTTGGCTACTAGTAGAAGGACAACTTTAGCTTGCAGTCCGTGACGAGATCAAAAGAGCACTGCAGAAGTTGTTTGTGTTCATTGTTCATGGTGAAGACCATGAGTGGCACAACCACCATCCAAGGGCAACTAGTTCATAGTTGCATTGAAGCAAGTTGTTGTTGTTGGAATTGCTCCAGGACCATGTATAACTTGTTAAACCATCCTTCCTATTTCATAGTAGTTGACACGATCTTGCTGTTATGGGAATACTGATAGATAAAATTATTATTTCTGCTGCTATACTCTATTCCTATATTTCCTAAGAGTGGTATGAGAGACACATCAATTTACTATGTTTCAGGATAATCAATATGATTGAATTTCGGTTTAATTGTTTATTTATTCCATACAATGTGAATATTTAAAATGCTCTCATATGTGTATCCGATCACAAACCACTTCATCTCAAACTAATATATATATATATATATATATATATATATATATATATATATATATATATATATATATATATATATATATATATATATATTCAATTTACATGTGTCACCCTAAAAGTGGTTTTGATGGTGGATGTGTAGTGTGGTTATGGCGAATACCCAATATATGTGTGTGGTTGGATGGTTTAGTTTATCATGTTTATCTCAGTATGCAAACTGAGCCTCTACCTCTCTCTTCCCAATGTTTAGTTAATTCTTTCCTACCTTTGCTCCCCTCGAATGAAACTCGAGGTTTCACTTTACAATTTAATAGTTTAAGTATCAATAGGACAATTTTTATTTCTTACAGCGACAAGGAAGACAATCATCGCCAGATGATATAGGCAGTTCATAAGACGAGTCGACCGTTTGGAGGACAATGGAGGATAGAATGATGGAACCAGATGACATCCTGGTGGACCCAACCAATCATTTGGAAGAAGTCCAAACATTGGTTGGACAGGAGGCCAGACGACCGTTCATGATGACCAACCAACCGGCCAAGAGGCTAGATGACTGGTTCAAGGGTTGATTCGATCTACCAAGATTGGCAAGCACAGGTATACATGAACAACATGTTCATACATGTGATGTGATGATTGACGTAGGTGGTAGTAATTCCTTGTGTCTCTAAGGAATTACAAGTATACATGGTCATAACCATTGCTTTTTGTTTTATGTTGCATGTTTACGTTGTGGGATATAGCATGTATATGATATGTACTATATATGTGGTGATTGGATATAGTATATGTATATATATGTATGTATGTATATATATATGATATATATAAATCCCTCAATAAAACATATTAAGTCTATATACACATGAAAAACTAGTTCAACTAAGCATAGGTTATGCCTCCACATGGTGTCTCGTCTACCTTGTGGAAGTTTCATGGTAATTATGTAGGTTCCACCTCCACAGGGTGCATTATTATCATATTGGCTATTGGTTCAAGATTAACTAGTGATTCTCTGAGCGTCTGGGCCCAGAGGCATGCAGATGGTCATGGCAAGGAGTTGTGCATATCGTCTATCAAGAATTGCATATGATGCAATTAGCAAAAGTTGCCTACCTTGGTAATTAACTATGTTGTGGTGTTGGTCGGGCCATAGTTGAATTATCTTGGATCTTGCTCATTAGAAAATTGATTCACTACAATTTTCCAAATTGATACTTGAGGATTATAAATTTGAACAAAATAATACGAACGATAATTAATCAAAGATCTAATTATTATTTCCCAAATATAATCTAGTCAAATCAATGAGTTTTTCACAAAATTGCAAATTCTTTTATAGAATTAAATGGCAACGAACAACAATCACTTTTCTATGTTATTGTTTCTTGAGAAGGACATATTAACTAGGAACAACTTACACAATTGGTTTAGGATGTTGAGAATCGTTCTCACTTAGGAGTGCAAGCTCTATGTCCTAGAAATGCCAGAACTAGATGAGCCACCTCAAAATGCAGCAAGGGCTGACAAGGATGCTTACATGAAGCATATTGAAGATGGCATGGATGTCAAATGTATGATGCTATTCTCCATGAACTATGAGTTGCATAAGTAGCATGATAACATGAATGTGACTTAATATGGTCACACGTATAATGAACATGTTCCAAGATCAGGAATAATAGGAGAGATATGATGTCTCCAAGGCATTGTTCAAGTGCAGCATGGCAGAAGGAGATCCAGTAGGTCCTCATGTTCTTAAGGTGATTGGGTATGTGGAGAACCTAGCTAGACTGGGATTCCCTTTGGGTCAAGAGTTGGCCACTGATGTGATTCTGCAGTCCCTACCGAAGTCATATAGTCAGTTTGTCATGAACTACAACATGAACGACTTTGACAAGCTGTTAACAGAGTTGTTGGGAATGTTGAGAACAACTGAGACACAAATGAAGAAAAACAAGCTCTGTGATAATGATCAACAAGACAAAGGGGAAGTCTATAGTTAAAGGCAAAGCTAAGAAGGGTTCTAAAGCTAGCCAGAAGCCCAAGTCTTCATATCTCAAAGTAAAGGGAGTTATAAAGAAAGTAAGAGGAGATTGTCACTATTATCACCAACCTAGACATTGGAAAGAAATCACCCACTCTAGCTAGAGGAACTAAAAGAATAAAAAGTAAGGCACTGAGGCCTCACCTTTAGGTATAAATGTTATAAGATAAATTTGAGTACTTCTTCACTTTAGTATATGATACCAAATGGAGATCTGACATATTGATGTGCAGGATCTGACAAGAAGTAAAGGCCTTTATGGAAGGACAAAGTTGGACAAGGCGGAGCAAGAGTTGCAGAAGTCTTAGTCTACATTTAAATTTATCTTAGCCCAATGATCATGTAATAGAGTTCTAAGAACTGGTATTTTATTATTCCATTAAATAGAAACATTTACTTTAGAGCATCTTGTATGACAAGGATGATAAATCAATAAAGTATGGTTTTGATGTTTTTATTTCAAAGATATGATCTTGCATGGCATTACCCCTAAACATCTTGCAATATTTATGCAAAATGATCCAAAGATGAATGTTTATAATGCTTATACCAAAAGGATTATAATTCATAACTCAAGATTATCATCAGCAATAAATCATTTTGGACGTACATATAAGAAATTCATGTCTAGAATACATATTGATGTTGATCTAGATTCCCTTGGATACCGAACCTAATGAAAAATGCAAGTCTTATTTACACAAAATATGACATAACATCCTTCACTAGATGTAGTGGGAGGATAAGTCTTCCATCAGACCTCATACATGTGATGCATGAAGATCTTATGGAATGAATGATATAGATAATTATGTGTACTTCATCTTATTTACTAGTAATATGATGATATGTACTTAGTAAAATAGGAACACAAATCTCTTGAAGTGTTCAAGGAGATTATAAATGAAGTATGACTTCGATGAAAGTATTAAGAAACTTTGAGGAGATCAAATGTAGAAATACCTTTCATCAATGTCTTGAGAACCTTTAGGAATGAACCGTGATAATGTATCACAAGTCAGATCCATATGAACATGATGATGTGTCACAATGAAGGAATTATACCATGATGATTCATGATATAGTTATCAACTAATCTTATATTCTTATCCTCATAAATATATACCTATCACTAAATGATCTACCACTTGAATGGTTTATTATAAATCATATATGATATGATATGGGAATGTCCCAATATGTCTAAAGGATTGAAATGCACATTGACAAAGTAGTTTCTTGAAAAGGTTTATCCAAAAACCACATTGTTGATTGTTACTATTAATCCCAAACCAATAACAAAACTATTTTGTTGATAGGATAACTAAGTTCCTAAAAAATTAGTGGGAGTAAAAGTAGAACTCGAAATGTTCAAGGTCAACAAAGAGGTACAAGGAGAAATAAGAGAATCACAAGTTGTTGTGAAGTTTCAGGTGCATCATGTAACATAGAACAAAATAGTTCTAGTAGAACACATCTAAAATTGGAGGATTGTGAATTCAACGATTCTGATGGGTTGGTCATACATGATGAGCCAACTAGTCAACTAGAAGCTAATTCTGAGTAATATGGAATCCATATAAGCTAACAAGGTAGGAACTTGATAGAACAACCAAAAGGATCCTAAAGTGTGAAATAGGATCTTGTGGCAAAAATCTACATCGATAACAGAAAAGGACAAACTAGTTGAATAATAATTTGAATTCAAGTTCAAGTTTTTGAGCATGATAAAAATTCCTTTACCAATCGCCATGCTTGTTGTAGTTAAAATAGACTATCAGATTTGGCATATGAAGATAGAAATTGGATTCCTTAAAAGGAATACATTAGAGAATGTGTACGTGACACAACCTAAAGGGTTTTATAACTTCAAGGAATGCAAATAAATTCTATAAACTACACAGTTCAATGTAGCATTGAAACAAGCATCTTATACATAAGGATCTTTTGTCTTGACAATATAGTCAAAGAGTTTGACTTGAATCAATATAAAAGATGAAATATGTGATTATAAAATATTTATGGGAACATATATGAATGTTCCACATATGATGGGGAATAACATCTCAATATTGTGGATATTGAGAACTGGCATGAAAAACACCTTCAACAACGAAGGATTAAGTGAAACGTCTTATGAGATAAGGACCAAGACCTATGAGATAGACATGGAATGTTTCACAATGGAATTTGAGTACAATAGCAAAATGTTGAAAGAGTTCAATAAGGATGGATTCAAGGAGAGAGAATCTAGATTAGTCTCTCATGAACCATATGTTTCGATTCTTATGAAGAATGGAAATAATATGATTTAGATTCCATAAGATGGTATAACAGTGGACCTATCATGAATGCTATAAATGTGCTTATCCCATATAATCTTGTATGTATTGGACATGAAAAGATGATATTAAAATCCAATAAGAGTTATTGGAATGTCACTAAAGATATCCATTAGTACTTGTGAAGTACTTAAGGATAGATTGTTAGTCAATAAGGATGGTAATAAAAGGAAGAGTTGGATGTAAAGGGTTACATCGATGCAAGCTTCCATAATGACAAAAGTGATTGTAGTAAAATATGTATGATTTAAAAGTAAAAGTGATATTAGTTGGAAGGGTTTCAAACTAATAGCCAATAATTTTGTTCTATAATAGAAGTCGAGTACACATGTGTTGCGAACACAAAGGGATACTATATGGATCTAAAAGTTCATATGATGAATTTATAGATGTTCCAACTTTTGATGACATAATAGTGATATTGTGACAACAATGAAGCTAATTGTTAGGCAAGGAATATCTGATACCATATTATGGTAGTTCTATCTCATATGAGAAATCATACAACAAAGAGAGAAATAAACATGTAATATACCGACTAATAGCAAAATTTTGCTACACGTTGAATTAGCACTAGTGCAGTAGAAGCATGTTAGACATGTTTGGATCACTAAGAATGAGATTCATGGGTGATTGTCTCTAAGTGCAAGTGGGAGTCTGTTGGCAGAGTATGCCCAGATAGGCAATCATGCGATGATTGACATGGCATATAGCATAAAGGATTTGACTAATACATATAAAGAAAAGCTTCCAATTTATATGTTTCACTTAGGTATAAGATAATGAGGAAACATTATGAATGTCTAAATAATGACAATACTCAATGATGTATGTCTTCAAGTATTAGCCTCATAGGATGAGATCATAAGAGTACTAGTGTACATTCTTGTTATGTCCCTAGTCGTTTGTTACTGTGGAAGGTAGATAGATACCACTAACACTTAAGACTAGAGTGTGGGTTGGTTGATGACATAATTTCATTAGTCATGATATGGCAATATCAAACCAAGCAGACAGATACATGATAGAGAATAGTGTATCAGACAGACCCACCTTGAGAGTGACACATCGAAATATTTGGTGGTCATAGTCAGCTCTCATAATGAAGGTGGTGATTGTGATTATTAGACCTGATATCACTGCACTCATCACTTGTCGTTGGGTAGGCTTTAACATCATAAAACACATTCCTGAAACATGGGTTGTTATAATAGTGATGATTGGGTAACTTTGACACATGGGGATAGATTGTGAGTGATAGATATGGGATTTGCCCATCCTTCTAGAGTATGATATTGTGGCCACTTGATCAGCGAGACTGAGAAACACATGCACATGCACATGTGAATCAATATATGATATTGAGATCACATTATCTTAGATAGTTTGTTCTTGGTTCAAGAAACATGATGTGAACATTCATAGGATGATGAGTCCATGCCTCGAGTTCACTCTAGATATCAGTGATAAAGGAATTATACAGTCATTACAACACCTTACATAGATTGTAGGTTGAAGTTGTTCTCCAACTTTCCATTCACTTGGGTAGCACTGATGTGCGACTAGGCACCACTCTTTGCTTGTGATGTCATAAGCTAGTTATGGACATTCACTGCCAATGTGATATGGGACCTATAGGGTCACACACATAGGAACTCATCTAGAAGAGGAGTTTATTGTGAATGATGATTGGATTGATTACTAAAGTGTTTAGGTATTCAATTCAAACAATAGATCAATTGATTGCTTGACTGGTATGCCAAATGACCATCTCCTTGAGTGAGACAACCATTTTGGGATGCTAGAAAGACATCTCAAGTGTTGATATGGCTCTTTGGGTTGTCAGGGTAATTAGAATTTGAATTGGTGAAGTTTTGCCCGTAAACTTACCGGTTCAATGTGATTGAACCAACCAACTCATCTCAAACTCATCAGACGGCCATCTGGGTGAGTGATACGAGCATACCACTTGGGTGAGATGGCTCAATTGGTCTAAATGAACATTCTAGACATTTCCTGAATAGTTTCAATTGTGTATTATCTGTGATATTAATCATAATCAAATTGCCAAATTCGTATGTGATTGGGAAACTACTAGACTAATGTCTTTCCATGCAAGATGACCATCTTACACACCAAACGAATGTCTTGGTGTGCCAGACGACCATTTGGAGTGTTGCAGGTTGTGAAAATCCAAGATCTTCCAGTCCCTTCCACTCTCGCACAAACTTGTACATATTGGGAACCCTGACCCTAACCCCGCCCATAAAAGGAGGGGCACTGGGGGCTTCCCAAAACACAACACAGACAACTGAGAATTGGTTCCTATGAAAATTATTTCCCTCTCTGGTTGTGGTAACTGAGAGTGCCCAAGCAAGTCCTACCCGACTAGGGAGGGATAGATATGGGAGATAACAACTAAGAATCGTTGTTGTGGGAGAGCAAGTTGGTGACTAGTACACTAACGGGAGGGACAACTCATTCTTGTCTATTCTTGTTGAATGACAGGAGTTCTAGTTGGTCTGTGTGGACTACTCTAGAGGTAGGAGTCCTTTGGCTGTTTTTGGAGGAAATTGTAGCCTGTAGTCTTTGGTGAGGCCATAGGAGTGATGCATGAGCAATTAGTGTTCATTGTTTGTGGTGAAGTCCATGAGCTACACGACCACCTCCAAGGGCAACTAGTTCATAGTTGCATTGAAGTGAGATGTTGTCACTGGACTTTCTCTAGGACCAGGTATAACTGGTTAAACCATCCTTCCTATTTCATAGTAGTTAACACGATCTTGCTGTTACAGGAATACAAATAGATAAAAATTTTGTTTCCACTGCATTACTATGTGCCCATATTTCTCAACAATATGATCTCATTTCCACTATGGTATTGGCAAAGGTTGTAACATCCCTATAGGATTTTGATGCTCTATCTTGACCCATTGACAAAATGGACACTTAGCAACAAACTCTGCCACATCACGCTTTAGGCATGGCCACCAGTACAAATCCTTTATATTGTGGTACATCTTGGTCCTTCCAGGATGCATCACATACAATGAGGAGCCTCCTTAATTGTCATCTTTCTTATACCATCAACATCTAGATATACTATCTTATTATAAAAGCAAACTGTTTCATCATCTGAATAATGGAATCCATCATGCTTCCTACTGCCAAACTCTGATCGGATATTTGTATCATGATATCATTCTTCTGGGCATCTCTGGTTTGTTGCATCAAGGTAGGATTTACTTGCAACTGTGCTAGCAATTCTACCAATAGAGATACTTCCAACTGTACATTCATCTGACGAAGAGATATCAACATATACCACGTATGACACACCATAGAGTGTAACCATGCCTTGTTTGTAGATGATGACAAAGATGACTTTTTGCTCAATGCATGTGCCACCACATTCGCCTTTCATGGATGGTAGTCTAGTGTGCAATCATAGTCTTTAATTAATTCTATCCATCTTCTCTATCTCATTTTCAGCTCCTACTTTGAGAAGATATACTAAAGGTTCTTGTGGTCGATGAAGATCTGGCATTTTTCTTCATACAAATAGTTATTACAAATATGCAGGGCATGAACTACAACTTCTAGATCCATATCATGTGTTGGAAAGTTCTCCTCATGTTTCTTAAGTTGTCGCAAAGCAAAATAAATCACATTCTTATCCTACATCAGCACACATCCCAAGCCATTCATTGAAGCATCAAAAAAGACGATGTAGCCTTTCCCTTGCTTTAGCAGTACTAACACTAGTGCACTAGTCAACTTCTCCTTCAACAACTGAAAAAACATTGACACTTGTCATCCCAAACAAAAGGAACACCATTCCTAGTCAACTTAGTTAGGGGTAATGCTACAACACTAGAATTATTAATGAATCTCCTGTAGTAACTAGCCAAACCTAGGATACATTGGACCTCAGTCAGTATCTTGGGGTGCTCCCACTCCAACACAGACTCCACCTTCTTTAGGGTCTACATGAACACCCTTAGCAAATATAATGTGGCCAAAAAAAGACACCTCATTCAACCAAAAATCACACTTGTTGAACTTGGCATACATTTGATGCTACCTCAACAACATTAACACTTGGCATAGTTTCTACTCAATGTTGCATACTGTCCCTAGAGTATATCAAGATATCGTCAATGAACACAACTACAAGCTGAACAAGAACAATATGACCACCTTGTTCATCAGGTCCGTAAAAGTTCTTGGTGTGTTGGTTAGCCCAAATGGAATAACCACAAACTCATAGTGACCATACCTAGTCCTAAAATCAGTCTTAGGTATGTCACCTACCTTGATCCTCAACTGGTGGTATCCTGACCTTAGATCTATCTTGGAAAACATTATATCACCTCTCAACTGATCGAACATGTCATCAATCATCAGCAACATATACTTGTTCTTCACTGCAACCTTGTTCAACTGGTGATAATCTGTACAAAGCCTTATAGAACCATCTTTCTTCTTTACAAACAACACAGGAGCACCCCAAGGGAAAGTGCTCACCCTAATGAAACCCTTATCTAACAACTCATGCAATTGTTTATTCAACTCTTGCATCTTTGTTGGTGCCATCCAGTATGGTGACTACACTATGGGTTGCGTTCCAGGATAAGATTGATCTCAAAATCAATCTTTCTAGGAGGGAAACACTGGGAAACTCATCTCTAAAGACATCCTCAAACTCTCATACTACTGGTACCTCCTGGATACTAGGAATACTCCTCTTGGTATCCACAACATGTGCTAAGCAAGCCTCACATCCTTGTCTCATCAGCTTCTCTGCTATCACAGTCGACAAGAAACACATAGGAAGAATCTTCCTATCTCCTTGGAAAATCCAAGAGACATCTCCATCAAGAACATTACCACCTTGGAACTACAGTCCAAAACAACCTGGTACTTCTCCAAGGTATCCATCCCTCATATCACATCAAATCTATGCATATCAAGTGGCACAAGATCCACTTGAATGTTGTGTACTGAGAAAGAAAGAAAGCAAGATGGACACACCTCCCCCAACTCATTTGAAATAAACTAAAGGAGTTTCTAGAAGAAGGTTATCATATCTACTACAAATAGGCATATTACAACTACTTATCACCTATCTAGTGATAAAAGAGTGTGCCAAACCCAGGTTAACCAAAACAGAATGAAAGAAGAAGTAGATAAGTCAGAATGAAAAAGTTCCATCTGACCTGTCATGACACGTGGATTGACTACTCCCTCTGACTGACTCATATCATAGAATATAGTTGTCACCTATTGTTGTCCTCATCCTTTGCCAACTGGCCCAGATGGTCCTACCTATGATGCATGACTGCATCCTCTTCCACCACCATTGATGTATTGTTGCTGCTACAACCTTGTTGGCTCTGCCTCACCTATTGTGTCACTTCCTCATCCTTCATAGAGTACGCCCACCTCAAATTCCCTACTTGTCCACACTTATGACAAGCTCTGGTGTCATATTGTAGCCTAGAAGGTCCTATCACTAACACCAGCGCTGCACTGTGTGCTCCTACTGGCCGAAAGCTACGACCTCTACCCTTACCTGAGGACCACTATGATGACACTCCTGATTTCGGCTTGGAGAATGTTGAACTCTATTGTGACTTGGGTGATGAGAACATTGACTTCTTAAAACCTCTAGATGACTATCCTTGAAATTGAGTGAGCCTCTTCCTAGCGTTGGTTTCACGTTTCTCATTAGCATACCTCTCAATCCTCCTCACTGACTCCACAGAGGTAGAGAACCTCTCTCTATTATCTAAAACCAATGTTGACATAGACAACTCCAAACTCAGACCCTTCTCAAACCTTGAATCCTCTCCTTCCCCATCACTGCCATATGAGGATAGAACCTAAAAAGCTCTATAAATGTCACCTCACACTTATTGATGGACATTGAACCTTGCCGTCATTTCTCAAACTGAGATGTCTTCTCATCATATACATCTTAGGGAAGTAACAGCTCACAAACTTTTGCAAAAACTCTTCCTAACTCACCACAACTCATGGTTTCTTCTCTTCTTCTAAGACCCACCAATGGCGAGCACTACCCTTCAACAGATAAACAAAGTGCTTCACCTTGTCCTCTTCTAGGATATTCAGGACCTTGAATGCCTTATCAAGCTTGGTTAACCACATATCTGCATCGTTCGGGTCTTCCATACATGCATACTTGATCGCTCCCACATGCCTCAACCTCTCAAACATCTTCCCGAAACCATGAGATTCCGCATTAAGGAAGGATACCCTAGCTTGGGGTACTAGTTATCTATCCGCTAAGTGTGTAATCATCTCCATGATCTATCTAAACATGGACTGGAAAGTGGGATTTTCCATGGTTATAGGGTCAAAATGAGGCACTGGAGGTTGTTATGGTATCATTACAAACACTATACCATCATGTGTAGGCCTCCTATCACCGCATCCTGGCACAACATAGCTACTCTCTACATGATCTTCACACTCTCCAGACATATCTTGATAAGCATAATCTATGATTAGATATGTTGGATTATGTGAGAACGAATACAAAACCTAAGTCCTATGTCCCTGTATACTCAGTGAACATAAAGCTCTGATACCAACCAAACTATGGCACACTTCCACGCTAAATGAGATTACTCAAAACAAAACATGTATCTGATTGCTAGTTAATCTCATAACCAGAAAAGTGGGTAAATTAAAACCAATCAAACATCATCTACAAGTTTAGCAATAATTACATGTAAGTCCAACTACATGTATAACAACACATACCAAATCAGGTATTTACATATCTGTCCAATGGACTCAATCAAAACCTATATGCAAAGGAGATTGTTCCACATATTCATGCCAAATACAAACATCAAGATTCTGCCAAAAACTTGAGTTAGTATACATATCATTTACAAAACAACCCCTTGCCCAGACTTGAGAGTACAAAAATGAATCTAGGACACTACTAACTACTAGCCTACCCTCTGCTCCCACTGCTCACCAAGATGCTCTTCCTCACTTCTATGATCCTGACGACATCGATGATGATCACCTAAAAAGTTGTGGTGACCTACGAGGTGAGACCCATGTCCCAATGAGAGATATAACTCTCAACAATGATTATTGATTACAACAAGTATTTAATATAAAATTTAATAGATTAAGTATATTAAACATATAATATACAACAAGTGTGATTAACATGATATGTAAAGAAATAGATAAACTATTAGTTCTAAATAGTTTATTTCTCTTACCACATTTTTTTGGGTGGATTTCTCTTACCACATTATATAACAACTAAACATGAAAAGACACAAGCAAGGGTTAGCAATCAATGTGAATCATGTTTAACCCTAAACATATATGCTACACGACCGGATTACATCTTTTATTAATCTCTTAGGAGTTTGAGATATATCACTCAAACTTCCAACGACCACTGCTAAGTTAGAATCAATTCTGTACAAGATCTAGGAGAGTCATAATCCTAAGATCTCATCCATCCTTGACTAGTATGAGTCAACCACAATGATACATAAGGTCAAGATACAAACAACCTACTCTACCCTTGATATATATGTCACGACACTAGTAACTAAGGTATACAAAGCCCTATCATCCGAGGTACAACCGCATCTGTCCTCAATCACATTTTCATATATATATATATATATATATATATACATATATATATATATATATATATATACTGCCTCTCAATTGATCGAACATGCCATCAATCATCAGCAATAGATACTTGTTCTTCACTATAACCTTGTTCAAATGGCGATAATATGTACAAAGCCTTATAGAACCATCTTTCTTCGTTACAAACAACACAGGAGCACCCCAAGGGAAAGTGCTCACCCTGATGAAACCCTTATTAACAACTCTTGCAATTGTGTCTTCAACTCTTGCATCTCTATTGGTGCCATCCAGTATGGTGACTACACTATGGGTTGCATTCCAAGACAAGATTAATCTCAAAATCAATCTTTCTAGGAGCGAAAACATTGGGAAACTCATCTGTAAAGACATCCTCAAACTCTCATATTGTTGGTACCTCCTGGATACTAGGACTCCTCCTCTTGGTATCCACAACATATGCCAACCAAGCCTCACATCCTTGTCTCATCAGCTTATCTGCTATCACAGCCAATAGGAAACACATAGGAAGAATCTTCCTATCTCCTTGGAAAATCCAAGAGACATCTCCATCAAGAACATTACCACCTTAGAACTACAGTCCAAAACAACATGGTACTTCTCCAAGGTATCCATCCCTAGGATCACATCAAATATATGCATATCAAGTGGCACAAGATCCACTTGAATGTTGTGTCTTGAGAAAGAAAGAACACACGATGGACACACCTCCTCCAACTCAGTTGAACCAACTAAAGGAGTTTCTAGAAGAAGGTTATCAGATCTACTACAAATGGTCATATTACAACTACTTATCACCTATCTGGCAATAAAAGAGTGTTCCACACCTTGGTCAACCAAAATAGAATGAAAGAAGAAGCAGATAAGTCAGAATGAAAAAGTTCCATCTGACCTGCCATGACTCATGGATTGACTACTCCTTCCGACTGACTCATATCATAGAATATAGTTGTCGCCTATTGTTGTCCTCGTCCTCTGCCAGCTGGCCCAGATGGTCCTACCTGCGATGCCTGACTGCATCCTCTTCCACCACCACTGATGTATTGTTGTTGCTACAACCTTGTTGGCTCTACCTCGCATGTTGTGTCACTTCCTCATCCTTCATAGAGCACGCCCACCCGTAAGTATACGAGAGTAGTTGTAGTCGAGGTCGAACACAAGGAGCGTTGGTTAGTTAGGCGCAAGAGTTATGATTTTCAATAATCTAGATCATTGTACATAAGATGATTGGATTAGAACAACTTAATTATAGATTAAAAAAAAGACAGTAAATTATAACTTAAGAAAGGTTAAGATTCAGACTTGGAAGGATCTTAGACTTGGGATTTCACTATCACATCATAGCTTATATTAAAATATGAATTTAAACATGTTAATTAACTTGCAAAGGAGGTTTGTAGTCACCAATCACCTCCCGGTGAAGTAATGACGATTCTAACTCCATACATCACTCTCGTGCATGTATTTCATTTTGAATCACAAACCTTGCTCCTCAACTTAATCCCAGCCACTCTCGCGGTCAAGGACAAGTTGCCAAAAGAGTAACACCATACTCTCAAACACATCTTCTCAGATTATGAAAGAAAGCATAAAACATGCAAGTATGATGGCCAATCACACAAACAAGCATTTCAGATCTGAAACAACTCTTGGAACATGCAAGAAACTAACATTTAGTATGAAATTCATATGTTCATACAAGCTATGACATGGGAGTTACTCTCCCATGTCCTAGATTCGGATTCTACTCGTCCATGATCATGTATTGCAGAAATGCTACAGAATTTTCAGAGTTTAACATGGTTTAGAGAAGGAAAAGCTAGGAGAATTGAAATTGTAACCCAAGAGAAGTAGAATTCCATCTTGGGGATGAAATCCCACTCCTAAAGCTGCTCCAAAACGGACTGGATCCTCTCCTGAGAAGTTGCACGAAGTTGGGGAAGCTTGGCTGCACCTTGGAGAAGAAGCTTGGAGAAGAAGAGAGGAAGAATGGGGTTTCTTTGGCAAGAAAAAATATATTTATGAGTAAAATATGTAAAACGAGATTAATTTCATGGAAAAAGGTAGTATAAAATGTTCATGAAAGTTGATGTTATTAACCCCTCCAAATTTAGCATATAGATTGTCCTAAAAATAAAGTCAAAATCAAAATGTTCAGGTGAATGGGAAGGATAAAAGATTGATAATTGATAAACATTTATGCCAACCTCATAACAAAATCATTATCAATTCCTAATATGATTCTATATCCTAAATTACCATGTTTTAGGGATCCTTCCTTTCTAGCTTGTATCAATAATTATTGCTCATGAATTGTCTCTAACACACACCTCCTTTCTAAATTAGCTTTCACTCTCATCTTTTGTTCTATGGGATGTGGAAAAAGAATAAGTAGGTTTAAAGGCTTATGGGTGTCCAATTCCTTTCTTTGGATCAATCAACTATAGGTCCATTTAGTGGGCAAGTGGTCTCCACAGTCCAAACTAGTTGGTTTTTGAGCAATGATTGTGCATCCCAATTACCACAACCTCAAATTGATATACCTTTAATAAACACCATGGGATCTCAGGGTGTGTAATTATGGCTTTCAACATTACCCAAACTGACATATTTGTGTCCATGATCACAAATATATACCATAGATAACCTCTTTTACATATAAACGTGGCACACCTCTCTTATTTTGTTAGCATTTAGCCATTTACTCATCACTCTTTTTAGGAATTTTCTTTCAGCGTGGTTGTGGAACAGATATAAGGTTGATGAATGATCTAGACCTAGGTCTTTCTAGGAAGTCAACCACAACCTATAGTAAACATTGTCATATTTCAAGATCATTACCAAATCAAGATTCAAGGACGAGTATCAATATCATCATAGATTTAACCTATTAGATACTTAGGTCAAGCAAGCAAAATTAGGTGAAATTAGTTACCTTTCCAAACTCTAAATAATCAATACAGTGAAAATTTGGAGGTAGTCGTGATAGGTATGTGACCTAGGTTAGAGGAGTCATGAGTCAACTACCACCCTAATCTAGCACATAAATCTACATTTGTCATGAGAAATCAAGCATATCCAAATAGGTAAAGCATCAATGATGAAATCATATTCCACATGGTCATAAGATCAAAATTAAATAAATACAATAGGGAAACCATGTCTAAAGATTTTACAAGATTGGGGTCATAATTTCATTCCTTTCATTTGATGATTAAAGTAATGCTATAAATTGGAAAATGAGATATCAAATTAGGCAGTTACTGAATCAAAACATAATAATGCAAGATTAAGATCCATATTCATCATATCATTCATAATCAAAATTATAAAGAGGAATAGTAATCAATAGGGAAATGCCTTTTTTTATCAAAGTCTTACATCATGATTTGGAGAGTCCTAAGGTATAGTCATTTCAACGAATGATAATTGTAATGAGATCACTTTCAGCATATCCCAATTAAGAAAGGACCTTAAAGTTGAGAGCCATTACCTAAAATTCCCAAGATCCAGATTGTAACAAATAGCAAATAATAAAAATAATTTCCATTAATTCAAATATTGTTTACAAGATGCTCCTCTAAGGAGTTGCATTTATTTCCTACCATGGAATTGATACATATTGAGAAGAAGTATCCAAATAATCCTCCTTTTCTTAGCTTTTGTGTCTTCACTGAATTTCATCTGATTCATCATGTCTTATTATCCTCATATTTTACATTTACCTAAAATGACGTGAAGCAAAATGCATATAACTACATTGTTATATTGTGTATGTGGGGTGCATGCAAATGTGTGCACGTAATATAACAACATATAATAATCAATTACTTGCAAATAAGATCAGTCATTTTCTTCACATATTCTACTCGTTATGTGATACTCATAGTGGCATTATGATTTAGCAGAAAGTAAATAAACATCCAACAATTTATTTCAACAATCCTCAGGAAATCCTTGACAAACATTGACAGTCGATAATTGTGAGTAGTCATAATCGTAACCACATACCTTTATTAGGATCATGCATATATCATGTAGTATATACTTCAAGTACTTTAAGTGTATTATTCAATTAGAAAAGCAAAGATGAATGCAAACATTTAATTTGCATGTATGTACATCCTAAAGTGTCACCATCATATTAATCAAATGTAATCCTACTTGAGTCCTAATCTAGGGTTTAGGGTTGTCTCAAATTTAGGATAAGGAATAAGGGTACAAACCTTAATTCCATTGCATATTAAGCATTAGGTGAAACTCTAATTATTATATGCATCACGTCCTTTCATTATGAACACAGATCAAATTAAGTTCGCTAGATTATCACATGTTATGATGTTTAGTTTCAAACCTTAATTCATATATATGGTTATTCACTTTAGAAATCCTAATTATCATCACAATGATCATGGTCATGTCAAATTATCATTATATTCTACAATATCAATTTATGTCTCAAAGAAACATACTTTAACATGATTAATATACAAATGTGGGGTTTCCACACATTAATTACTTCATTAACCATGTACCAAGGTACTTTTAGAACTACAAATAGAATCCAGCCTCTATTATATTTTATTTGTGTTCCTCTCATTTTCCTAATCAAAATGATATAGAATATCATTATATTTTGAGTACCATTAATTAGTTATGATTAGTGTAAGATAATTAGATCTCGGCCAATAAGGAAGAGCCACGTCAGTGAATAGAGTCTCTTAAATTATTTCCATGCACCTAGGATTGGCCAATAGGTCGCGACCATCTCAGAGCATGTTCCATGAGACTAGAGCCTGATCCAAAGGCACAAGTACACTTCTACCAATGATTTGGTGGGCTTGGGGCTTTTATGCGCCTGAGGCAACATCATCAAAATAACTGAGTCCTCTCAAGGCCACCTACTACTACTAACCACCGGTGGTGGTAACTAGTATTTTTCCCAAGCACAAGGACTGACAATGACTTTGGACCCACCCTAGCTTAGAGCCTGATCGGTCTGTAGGGTGCTTGGTCATTGCTGACTTAGATCTGGATCGCATGGTTGGGATAGATCCAATCCTCTCACAGCTTGATTGACGCACAATTGATCTAATCTACAAGATTAGGTCTTCAGTTAACTCATGATTGGGATTGAACAGTGCAAGTGTATCCTTTATCAACATAGACTTGCTCGCACTTGCATTGACATTCCGTGGTGGAGGGGCTTGTCGAAGAAGAAAGGAGTGAGTGCAAGAGAGTCATTCCAGGGCCATGCTTGCACCACTTGTGTTGTAGGGCTCAAGGAAAACCAATCTTAGGGTTTTTATAGGGTACAGGGGTGAGCTTTAGGGTTTTCAATTGTGTATGGAGAGAGGTGTTAATGATGAGGGTTTTCTTGGCCACCAAGGGACAATTTTCCTCCTCATAACTACCTTTCTAGTTTAGTTTCATGAGAGGAATTCATGGGAGAGATTATTTCTTTATGAAGTAAAGTCAGAAAAGAAATAAGGAAGTAGGATTGTGTGATCAGTACCCCTCCCCTTCCTTAAATGAGCTCGAGGTAGGGGATAAGAGGATCATTGTCAATCAATCCAATAGTCACCCTAAGCATGATGCATCCAGGGGCACAGGCCAAATGGAAAGTCCTTTTCCTCTCAAATTCTAGAATTATCTTTTAGTACATCCTTAGAATAATTTCCCACACCCCATGGAAAGTCCTTTTCCTCTCAAATTCTATAATTCCCTTCTTTTTGTTATTCTCTTCAATTATTTTCCCAAAAATTGTGTTTCCAATTATGATAGATGATTACTATTTTAGTTATCAAAATTACAAATTATCTTAGAATCTATTGGAAAAATGCCTATTATTTATTATTTCTATTTTCTTCCAAGACATAAAGCCATTATTCTTTATATATGCTCGAATTCTTTTTATTTCTGAAACTTGTGCCAAGAGGATCTATTTGAAAAGTAAAGAGCCTCATGGGCCTCACTTGGGCCATGGGTTGCACCCACACTACAATTTGGATGACTTTATTATCTCATCAATAATAAAATCAAGGAATTTACTAATCAAATCAATCCTTATATTTATATAATTCAAATTCACCCAAATAGGATATTACATTCATCCCTCCTTACAAGGATTTTCTTCCCCAAAATTCAACCCTAATAAGGTTAAGGTGAATGAATACTCAACTTATTTCCAAACCTTATGGTTAGCAACCCTTCCTGGATATCTTGATTGACTTTTATTTTATGAAAATTCCTCATATTATTACTGAGTTTGGCACCCGAATTCAATTCAGGGTATATCTACATGATACCGTCTCTTGGTGAATACATTTAACTTGTGATTTAAATTCTACCTATATTTCCAATCCTACAATGCATTTATTTCCACATAAGGATGAGGTAACAACTCAAGCCTAGATCATGTCATTAAACTTGACTGAGGGTATTCATTCTCATATGTCATTTTTAAGCATAACATGTGTCTACCCAATCTCTCTAACTCAAAACAAGATGAAATAAGCATTTGGCTGCAGCCCAAAAACAAAATTCATCCCATTCTAAAAGCCGAGATGGTGCATCCACACATTATCACAATATTTCAAATTTGAGGTTGAATCACTCTCAAAAATGACTCCAAACCTTAATTACTTTAATTTCTTCATTTTACATGAAGTCAAGTGCCTTTCTCACCCTTGAGTTTATGCACCACTCCTTTCAAGATTTATCAACACTATTACATGATCTCTTGTATTCTTTACATCTACATCTCATGTATCATTATCCTTAGCCACTTCCTTAAGGTCTCAAGGGGTGCATGCATCTTTGAAGTGATCCCCTCTTGACCCCATGACCTTATGCACTTTTAGAGTGCCTCTCACATTTACCCCTTAGGCCTCATGAACGCATGAAGGTGGCCAATATCCTGACTCATGGGCCTTAGGCAAACATGGATGCCCATCTCCTAACCCCATGGTCTTATGTACTTAGGGCATAATCACCTCCTAACCTCATAGGTACTGCATACCTTTAGTCCTCCCTTCTTGACCTCATGATTGACTTATGGTTATACCCTTACTAGGGTTTATTGTGATATCACAACTTTATTATTTTCTTATGCAGTTCTTTGACCCGAATTTCTTTCATCTCTTAGGGTACAAATTATTCACTTTATGTCCATGTATTAGGTGTGGGCCACCTTCCCTATCTGGGACTTAGTGCCCTGTCAGCCTTCCGTATTTGGGGCTTGGCCTCCTTTTGACCCTCCCAATCTAGGGCTTGGTCATAATAGTATACATAGTGGACTTGGGCCAACTTTCTTATCTGGGGCTTGGTTCCATTGTTGGTCTTCCCAGTCTGAGGCTTAACCTCTTTATGACCTTCTCTTTATGGGGTTTAATTGTATACACCATGGACTTGGGCCACCTTCCCTATCTGGGGCTTGCTGCCATACAACCCTTCCCTATATGGGGCTTGAAATCTTTGTAACCATCCCTATTTGGGAGTTGGTCACCATGTCCCTCAGATGTGGCATACTTAGGTTCAAGAGTTATGCTCAATATGTGCTGTCATGCTTAGGTTCAAGAGTTATGCTCAATATGTGCTTTCATGCTTTGTATATTTAATCTTCCAAACTTTAGGTGACATTTAAGGTTACCTCAATCCTTTAACCTATTAGTTAACTCACCCTTCTAGGGAAGGTCCTAGACTAGGGTGCCTTCTTGACTCACAAGAGGAGGTTAGGCTCTCTAGCCACAACCTAACCTCATAGGTTTAGGGTTTTGCCCCCCCCATAGGTCCTTTTCCGATTCTTAGGTTGACCCACCCCAGGTCAGGACATCAACCCTGTTGAATTAAGGGTTTCATATTTTCATTTCTATGTAACCATTGGTTTCTTATGTTTCTTAAAACCCTTTACATGAAAGCCTTTCTCCACATACATGAATGCATGGGAGACTGGGTCACCTAAACTCATTTGGATTTTCCTTTTACCCTAATTATGGTTCATATGGTTAGGGTTACTATTTCACCTACACCAGTCTCATTCCCTAGAATTACGGTTTAGGGCTCAGGTTAGGGACTACCCCTACACTAAGGGTTCTATGATGCCCTCCACCCACTATGGGTTTTCCTAACCCGATGCTAGCTTCATCTAGGGTTTACCCTTGCAAGGAAAAACCCTTAAAACATTTTACTTTATCATTGTTTCCACATTACATGTACATCAATTGGAGGAGGATTCCTTAATCATACTTCTTCTCAAAAACCCTAACTTGAGATGAGGAGGGGAGTATCTTTTAAAGTGTATTAAGAAAGAGGGTGATAAGTGGATGAAATTTGAGATGAGAAGACTTAGAGGAAATATTGCTACAGGCTAACCCTAGATTTTGGCCAGGAGGGTATCACTTTGGATAAGGGAGTCCTCATATACCAACCTAATGGTGCAGAGGAAAATATTGCCCCCCCCAACGCCATGATCCATTCTTAACACCATTATCCCTAATCATTCCCCTTCTATTTCTATAGATTACTTGACATTATAAACTATTGAATATTATTAAAAAAATCTAGGGCTATAAACCAAGCGTAACGACCCCACTTTTCAACATCCCCCAATTCATGAACGACCTTAAAGTTGAGAGCCATTACCTAAAATTCCCAAGATCCAGATTAAAAAAATAAAAAATAATAGCAAATAATTTCCATTAATTCAAATATTGTTTATAAGATTCTCCTCTATGGAGTTACATGAATTCCCAACCATGGAACTAATTCATATTGAGAATAAGTATCTAACTAATGCTCCTTTACATAACTTTATTTTCTTAAGTGGATTTCATCTTATTTATGATGTCTTGATATCCTCATATTTTGCATTTACCTAAAATAGTGTGAAACAAAACACAGATCAATATATTGCTATACTGTGTATGGGGGTGCATGGAAAAGTGTGCAAGTAATATAACAACATATAATCAATCAATTGCTTGAAAATAAGATCTGGGATTTTTTTCCACATATATTCTACTCTTTGGGTGATACTCACAGTGGTATTATGATTGAGAAGAAAGTAAATAAACATCCAATAGTTTATTTCAACAATCCTTATGAAGTCATTGGCAAACACCGACATTCAATAATTGCGAGTAGTCATAATCATAACCATGTGCCTTTCATAGAAGCATGCCAATATCGTGTGGTATATAATTCAAGTACTTTAAACATATCATCCAATATGACAAGCAAAGATAAATCCATAATCTTCATGTATGTACATCCTAAAATGTCACCATCATATCAATCAATTTAAATCCTACTTGAGTCCTAATCTAGCATTTAGGATTGTCATAGGTTTAGGATAAGGAATAAGGTTAAAAACCCTAATTCCATCACATATTAACCATTAGGTGAAAACCTAAGTATTACATCCATCATGTCCTTTCATTATGAACACTTAGCAGATTAAGTTCGTTAAGATTATCACAAGTTATGATGTTTATTTCATACCCTAATTCATCATCTATATGGCTATTCACTTTATAAATTCTAATAATCATGATTATGATCATTATAGTGTTAAATTATCATTATATTCTACAATAAGTTTGCATGTCAAAGAAACATATTTAATATGATTAATCTACAAATATAGGGTTTTCATGCATTAATCACTTTATTCACCATGTATCCAAGGTACTTTTATAACTACAAATAGAATCATGCCTCTATTGTATTTTATTTGTGTTCATCTCATTTTCTTGATCAAAATGATATGTAATATCATTACATTATGAGTTACCATTAATCAGTTATGATTCATGTAAGATAATTAGATCTTGACCAATAACTAAGTGCCATGTCAGTGAATGGAGTCTCTTAACTTATTTCCATGTTCTCGGGCATGGTGAATAGGCCACGACCATCTCAGAGCGCACTCCATGAGACTGGAGACCAAGATGGAGATGCAAGTATGCTTCTGCCCATGCTTTGGTGGGCTTGGGGATTTTTTGATCATGGGGCAACATCGTCAAAGTAGTTGAGTCATCTCGAGGCCACCCGTTGCTAACCGCCAGTGGCGATCCCTGGTCTTTCACCCAAACGCGAGGACTCACAATGACCTTGGACCCGCCATGGATCAGACCCTAATTGGGCCATTAGGTTTTTGGTCATTGCTAATGTAGATATGGATCGCATGACTAGGATAGATCCCATCCCCTCACAGCCTGACAGACACACGGTTGATTTGATCCACAAGATCATGGATTCAGTCAACTCACGATCAAGAATAAACAATTCACATTAATCCTTACCTAGTATAGACCTACCTGCACTCGTGGTGGTGTCCCATGATGGAGGGGCTTGTCAGAGAAGAAAGGAGTGAGTGTGAAAGAGACATTCTAGCACCATGCTTGCGCTATTCACGTTCTAGGGCTCAAGGTAATCCGATCGTGGGATTTTTGTAGGGTACATGGGAAAACTTAAAGGTTTCTAATGGTAGATGGAGAGAGGGGCTTACAGTGAATGTTTTCTTGGCCAAACAGGGACACGTATCCCCATCATAACTACCTTTCCAGTTCAGTTTTGCGAGAGGAATTCATGGGTGTTATTATTTCTTTGTGAAGTAAAGTGTGATGAGAGATCGAGAAGTAGGATTGTGTGAACAATACCCCTCCCCTTACCTAAGCGAGCTTGAGGTAGGGAATAAGAGGTGAAATGTCAATCATCAATCCAATGTTGATCATGATGCATCAAGGGGCACAGGATAAAGCCCACCTAAGTTACAAGACATTTAATTGTCTCACAACTTATGGAAACCAGGGGCAATTACTGCAACTAAGTCCTTTCTCCTTCTCAATTTTCTATATTCTTGTAAGAACATCTTTTTACTATAAATTTTTGGGAAAACTCATTATGCCTTTCTAAACCAATATCTATTTTTTGAGATTTCTTGGGATAAAGCATGGCTAAATCTTGTTCTTTTAGTGTATCCTTAAATTAGTTACCCACACCACATGGAATATCTTTTTCCTCTCAAATTATAGAATTCTCTTCTTTTTGTTATTTTCTTCAATTATACCAAAAGTCATACCAATATATTCTTATTAGATGTCTCAAAACTTTTGTTGCCATTTATGGCTAGATAATTACCATATTAATCATCCAAATTACATATTATCTTAGAATCTCCTGGAAACTTTCCCATTATTTTTTATTTCTATTTTCTACCAAGCCATAAAGAAATCACTCTTTATTTATGTATGAATTCATTTTATTTCTTTAACTTGTTCCACAAGGACCTATTTGCAAAGTAAATAGCCTCTCCTCACTTGGGCCATTGATTGCACCCATGCCACAAAGTGGATAACTGTATTTTCTCATCAATAATAAAATTAGGGACATTTACTTATCAAATTAAGCCTTATAATTATATAACTCAAGTCCACCCAAATTTGAGAACACTACAATAATGATATGCATCAAATAGGGAAAAAGTTTGCTTAACTGTTTTTGATGTTTAATCAATAATAGGGCAACAAAACTTAATCAAATAGAGTTATAAGGTATAAATCCTTCTTATTTCACGATATAATGATTATTATCATTTACTCAAAGATAGAAATCATGTAGTTTAGTTTTGGTGAAATTGAGTTTACATGATATAAATGCATCATAAATGAGTATTTGACTTCAAGATTAATTTCATTAATAAAAATTAAGCTTTCAAATTAAGGTCAGATCATGGCATCATTATCTTAATCAACTTTCATTATTTCAAATAATTTTAATTTCCCCATGTATAAGCTAACCATAATTGAGAAAGCATGAGGTATATAGTCATGAGAGAAGAACCACACAAGGAGATGAGAAGGCTAACTAGTCATCATCTACTTGGGTATTATGGCATTCCTTAAATAATAGGGCTATATGAAATCCTTCAATCCATTTTTGGATCCACTAAGGCTAGGTGGAGTAGGGGAACTTAAGCTGCATAGATAGATGAATAGGAGGAATTATTCCTAGAACCCCTGATGCTCTTTCTAGACACGTTAGTTTCACCATGGTAAACTTTAGGGTTTTCCTTTGGTTTATAGATTAGAAATATTAACTTATAAATGCATAAGAATTGTGTGGTGGCTCTAATACTAACTTTCACAGAACAGTTCTTTCCCTAATCCCAATCCCATTGCTCATATGGGTGTGCTAAGGGGATTAGAATGCCCATCTCTCAGTGGCCCAAAAATCACACACACATTTATGTGTACAGAAATAACATTTCATTTATTAAACAATAAACAAGTTTATTACATTTGAGCATTTAAACAACAAGTAAAAGAAAAATATAACTAGGTGAGAGAACTACAAGTAGATACTACATCCCATTTACATGTAATCCCATCTGGTAAACATTCTTCATTCTAGCATATATCAGTAAGATTATGCTAGATCAACATGTATCAAGCCTTCAAATCTTCATGCCTAAATCAGGTTAATAGAGACATAATCATTAAAAATGAATCAATATGATTTGAAAAAGAATAATATTGTACAATTAAAAACATTTATATCAATATATTGTACTTGGCAGACCTTATATGCAAATACTTAATGCGTCAAGCTCGACTTTATTTTGAGAAATTAAATTTATATTACAAATTTCCCCATTATGATGAAATCAACATGTATATACATATGACTACATTACCCCAATAAAGATTAGGGGAAGTCACCATGTTGCACAAGTTCCACCCTCCACTATAAGGAGGCCGCTTGTACTCGATATCAACATCATTATCATAGGAACTCATAAGGGGCATTATCATTTATGTTCAAAGATTTTCAAGAATACATATATGATTCCAAAGACTACTCTAAGGGAACATTGTAACTCAAACAAATATATAGCTAAAATTTTCCAAAAAAGTACATACAAATTATCATTCAATATCACTAGCATGTTCAAAGAGGAATTTGTATAAAAGCATACCTATTGGAGTTAGAACAATGTATTAGAAATATCCAATATTGATCAAAGATTTCATATCAGATCCTAGATTTGTGAGATGTAAATCATTTACTAAGATCTCAGAAAAATATAAGTAATATGTCATTATTTCATGATTATGGTTCTTCATTCCTAATTTGTCCCTAAGGTGATCATTATTTCAAACTTCCATCATTACTATCAGTATCTAGTATAAACAAGGATGGATGATCCACCTAGGTCTATTTGGAAATGAAGGTAAACCTTAGTAGTCCATATGCACAATAGTGTCATATATCATGAATATGATCAATCTAGATCATAAATGGATGATCAAGATATTTGAGGTCACAACAGACCCTAGAGTTACTATGAACATAGAGATCATGGATGATTATGAATATTCCAATACATAAGGTTTGATAATCACTAGTCAATTAATCATTTCCATGGCATGATAAGCAACATTAGGATCTAATAATAATAATTGAGTGATATCTAATGTTAATCAAAATCAAGTGATGCGGTCATTTGTCAAGGAAAAACCAAGTATTGAACAGGATTAGGGTTCACAACATCATTTTAAACCCTAAATAAGGTATTTGATAGGATATTAAATACTTCACAGCAATTAACTAAAACATGACAAGAAATTGGTTCAATATTAAAGTTCATATTTTTTTAAACAAAAATTATATGTGTTTGAGCAATTTTGAACATTTGATATATTTTTAAATCAAATTTTACAAGTAAATCAAAAATAAAAAAATGTTTTCCTAGTTCATTCTCGTGGATCAGAGGAGGGGATCTGGCTCCACAAATCCTCCCTTTGACCTATGAGTCAGATGGACTCTTAGGAGGGTCGGGACAGAGGCTGAAAGGACCAAAGGGTCCATGAGATAAAATGGATGAGTGTGACAAAACAAGGTTATATCTATAAATGTTCCCTCTCAATTGATTGCTCTACCACAATCACGCACCATGGCTATATAGCTAGTAGGTAGAAGAACTAGGGAGCTGAAGCTAAAGAGAAAGGCTTGCGAGATCTATTGGATTAAAAGGGCTCTAGAGTGGGGTGAATAGAGCTAAAAACACTTGCACGAAATTTTTTAGATCTTCAAGTTACTATAATATATGGGATTGCAAATATTGAATTTGCAGTGCAACTAAACATACATAGAAAGGATGAGAGAGATTGAACAAACACAATAACAAAATATATTTAGATTGGCTCCAATCTCCAGACTACGCAAAAGTTAGTCCACTACCTAGAGTCAAGCCCTAGGATTTTACAACCAAGGTATACTTATATTCCATTATAAGACATACAAGATGAACTTCCTTTTCTAGGTCAAGGATACCCAACCTTCCCTTTGAGTACAAGGAGCCGATAACCAACTAAGGTCTTACCTATCTAGAGGAGCTAGAGTCTTCTAGCTCTATAAGGTCTTACTCACTCTTGCAGGTAGATGGACACCTTCTCTAAGGAGATCCCCTTATTGCATCGAGACTTTTGCCTTTTAGGATTTACCCAATTCTACTCTCGAATCTTTAGCCTTGACCTCCTCCTTTACTTTGGAGAAGCTTTTGCACCTTCTTGTACAACTTGAAGAAGCTTGCACCTTCTCCTTCACTTGGAGAAGCTTTCACCAACTTGATCTTGAAGAAAGGGGTTGGGGAAAAGGAAGCTTTGAGAGGTTTAGAAGCATATAATGAAGTATCTCTCTAACATAGATCCTATCTCACTCATATGAACATTTTGAATTGCGAACAAGAGAGAGAAATGGGCTCAAGTGGAGTAAATGCACTCACTATACCTAGGAACTTGAATAGCATGAAGGTGCAATCTTGGAATGAACTCCAAGAGGTCCTATTTATAGTTGGGGTGTCCACTAGAGGGTAAGAGCACTAAGGAATGTTTTCTATCCATTTGGGGTGTTGGAATGGATATAATTTTGAGTATTGCAACACTCCAATGATTAGAATCACTTTTTTTGCTCCTTCCATATAGTGCATTCGGTCGATTTTTAATAAAGGTAACTCAACCTATTGCATTATGCGACAAAGCTAATTTAAAGCATTGATCGAGTTTATCTTGGATGAAACTCGATCAAACTGCTTAAATAAATTTTGGTCACTATAGGGATCAGTCGAGTTATGTGTATGGTAAACTCATCTAAACCTGAATTTCTCAAAATGCATCAAGGGAATCGTTTGAGTTTGTCACAAGGGAAACTCGATCAAAAAACATCCGGTAATGAATTTTGGAACATGTCATTAGAGTGATTAAACATTTGAATTTAAGGCTCCTATTTTTTCTCATCTTAGCTACAAGTCATTACATCAATACAAATGATTACAAAAACCATCCTAAGGGTTTTAAGGTGTTTTTCAAAAAAGTGCATTGCATTGCTTTTGACTTGAACTAGATCAAGCTAGGGCTTGACATAAATGATCCTTTTCATGTACCTAATGTCTAAAATCAATCTCAAATGGACATATTAGATACATATGAGTGGAATGGTTTAGTCATTATCAAAATAAGGACAATTTATAACTCTTAGGTCAATATTCTCCTGCTTTTTGACAATGGCAAACCATTCCTCAAATTATTGAAAAAGGATATGAAAATTGACCATTACCTTTGAGAAGGATGTGGGAGTTGAAACTTTTCCTTGTGAATTGCAAGGGGATACATGAATGAACAATGTGAAATACTCCCCCTCAATTCATGCTTACCTATCCCTGCATGGTTAGTGTTTCCACAAACAACCATAGCACATATATATGCTATATGGTCATGTAGAAAGTCACATGATATTTTAGATAATTGACAATAAAAAGGATCACATAGGCAATAAATTCAATATGGATGAGTGTGTTCCCCCCCCCTTTTCATATAAAAAGGCAAGGGGTATAAGATCTATAAAGCATAGGTCTTCACGACAGGCACAAACTACATAAGCAACCGCACAAAGCACACACCAAACAAAGACAAAATAGAGAGAAACAAGCCATATAGAATCATAATCAAAATATGGGATAACATACCAATTACTTATAAGATATAGTCAACCAAAGAGTTTTGGTACATAAGATTAAGATTACCACACCAAACATGTCCTCTCAGAATAAAAACTACAAACCAATAAAAAATGATGAGATGATAAAATAATATGCCTCAGATACCATGCCCAAATGTCTAATATATGATAGATATAAAGATACACATATATATGAGAACTCTAAAAGACTACAAAACCAAACATCCATGACATATACTACATCAACTATGTCTTCATCATCATCATCCTCGGGTTGATAATTCTCGTCACCATTGGATGGTGCATCCGTGGCAACAACTGTAGCCCCACCATCATCACCATCAGAAGATCCATCATCACCAACATCAGAGTGATCATCATCATCAACATCCCCAGCATCAACAACTTCTTCCTCAACATCCTAGTCTAGAATGTCATGATAAGAAAAGAGTCTAAACGCATGAGTTCCTGGCTATTTGGCATTCTTCTCAACCCAGGCCATGCCACATGCATGTAATGCATTTTCTTGTGGAAAGGCTAGAGTGGACACTCCATCATATCCAGCAAGCAGAGAGGAAGCAGGGCCAATAGAAAGAGCTAGAAGATAAAGAGCACCAGGGGGAGGGGCAGCTCCACCCCCATCAGCTATAGGGGGTGCAACGGAAGTAGTACGAGGTGGTGGGTCAGGGTAAAATTGAATGTATGCATAAGAGGCATAGTCAGTATTAGGGTACGTCTGGTAGGGTGGATAGGGATGGCTGCAAGATTGGTTCATATGTGACATGATTTGGAAGAGGTCCTGGTGGAGATGATCCTGAACTCAAAGGTTATACGCCTATTGATGTATTATATATCCCATCAGGGCTTCATTTGATACATAAAACAACACAGTTAGGTCAGGATGGTGGTGGTGTAGGGACCTAGGTGGAGGTAGAGGCACATGGTGTGGTGGAATAAGATGTAGGTTGAAACTAGAAAGGTCTTCTTGATGGTTGTCTCACTAATGAACACCCCTCTACAACTTGGTTTGTATCGAAGGTCATGGATGAGACATTATTCATTACTATGAGCAAACATACCACAAACTAGGTTCAAATAAGGGAGATGGGTGTCAAAGGTGTTTTTCCTAGAGTCAAAGTAGGTCATATGATGGAGAATGTAATGAGACCACTTGACGTTGATATCATTCAAGAGACAATACATGATCACTGTCATGTTCTCTGCAATCTCCATTTAATTCTCTTAGGTTGTATATTGCAATTGACCACTAAGGTGACCAATCTTGTCTTTATATCAAGGGAACAGGAGAGTAGGGTTGACTTCTTCCTATATGGGATGTCTAGTTTCTGTAGGAACTTATGGATGTCAGGAAGGGTAAGAACAAGGTCAAGCTCTTGTAGAAACCTTTAGGGTCCAGAAGGTCATGGTATTTGTTGGTTGTTTACACAAATGAGTTTCAATCCAAGTAAAGGATAGTTTACTCAACTTAACCAAACTCCACAAGTATACGAAGGTAGTATAGTCAAGGTCAAACACAAGAAGCTTAGCTAACTTAATTGAACGCAACAGTACTAAAGTTCAACAATCTAGACCGATTTTAAAGAGTAGAAAAGATTTGTTCTAAAAGCATAAAAAAATAGATTTTAACTACATGAATTTCATATTTTAATTAGCAAGCAAGGATCACAAGGAAAGTTTGATTTCAGAAAGTTAAGGAATCTTGCACATTAGGATTTCACTCACATACCATAGCAATCGAGAGAACAAAATAATTTAAACATACATAAGGTCATGTTTCAAGGAAAAGTTGTGTTACATTTCACCTCCCAGTGTAAATATAATGATCATAACTCAAAACAACACTCTCGTGCATGAATTTCACTTATGATCACAAACAGTTCCTCAACTCATTCCTCTCTACTCTCGTAGAAGAAGAAGAGTTGCCAAGAAGAGCGCCTCCATACATTCCTACTTGTCTTATCAAACTAAGCAAGAAGGCAGAAAATATGCATATAAGGTGGCCAACAATACATGCAAGGAAAAGAGTAAACCGGCACTCTCAAGGTAAAGAAACAAGAAACAAATACATTTAGTATGAAATTACTTGTTCATTATATGCTATGACATGGGAGTTACTCTCCCATGCCCAAGAAAAAGGAGTCTACTCGTCCATAACAATGTACAACAGATTTGCTACAGAATTTTCAGTGCTAGACATGATTTAGAAAAGAAAAGACAAGGAGAACTGAAGATGTAACCACAAGAAGCAAGAATTCCGGCTTTAGGACAAAATTCCCCTACTTTAGCTTCTCCAAGTCGAACTTGCTCCTCTCTTAAGAAGCTGCTCAGTGTTGAGGACGCTTGACTGCTCCCTGAAGAAGACAATGGAGAAGTAGAGAAGAAGAAATGGTCTCTTTATGCAAGAAACCACCTTAGATTCCTCCAAAATCACCTTCCTCTGTTCTCCTCTAGCTCTGGGACAAGAGAAACTCTCCAAATGACCGAACGTAACTGTCCCTTGGCTTCTCTCTTTGTTTTAAAATCGTATTCTGAATTTTCGAATTTCTGAAACTGCCAGGTGCACGTCGTGCATTTTGGTGCAGTGCAGTTGACATCGGGTTGATCCGTGCACGGCGTACGCTGAGGAATTGTACGCCGTGCGACTTTCCAGAACTTTTCTTCAGCAGTTTGCGCTCCAGGTGCACGTCATGCATCGATGCGCATGCTGTGTCTTCTTCTTCTGTACATTTCTAGAATCTCACACGTCGTGCGTTTTCTCCGTGCACACTGTGTATTCTCTTGGCTGAACAGAATGGATTTTCTCTGGAAAGTTCCACGTTGTGCATTTCGATTTGCACGCCAAGCACTTTACTTCTTCAGCGAGCCAGTCTTTTTTTCTGGAATTGTGCACGTCGTGCATCTGAGTTGCACGCCATGCATTCTTCTAATCTGTATAAATAACATCTAAATTTAGTTCTTTTTGTGGCAAATTTGCAATACAAGTTATGGGATAAGTAGAACAACAAAAAGATGGCAAAACTAACATGAAAGAAACTGAATTATATCAGAAAGAACCAAATTTGTGTGTGATAACATGTGAAAAGATGATATATAAATCACACAACAAATCCCCCTAAGCTTAAACCATTGCTTGTCCTCAAGAATAAAGAGCATAGAAATATAAATGAAGAATTGGCAAGAACATGAATAGATCAAATGAAATGTAAGATGTGTATAAAACCAAACCAACCATGATCAACATGTTTATGCTCATAGCCATCAATTCAACTCAAACATCCAAGAATGAGATTTTTAGTTCAGCAGGGGTGGTTTCAATTTAATGAATCAATAAATTAAACAACACTAGGTAGAATTTGGATGACCAAGCCAAAAAATTAGTGGATGTGCAACTCAAACTCTCAACTATTAAGGATACAAAAGATGAAATCTTAGTTAAAATTTGACAATTTTTGCGGTACTCTCCTTCTTTTCCCAAAAAAAGATATGACAAAGGATTATGGGTTCCGACACTCGACTGCTAATGTAGGCTTATGCACGTGTGGAATGTCAGTTGGGGTATTTTACCCTCTTTTAAGACATACCACCTAACCATCGTGGCCAGATCGGACTTACACTAGGCTAGCATGATATGTGGGCAGATTATCCATCTTTAATGGGGTATAAGAGTTATTTAATTTTTTTTCCAAAACATATGGGAGTCAACTAAATTGCAACATTAGCTAGATTTCATTCATTTGTTTTGAAATTTTTTCATTGAAAGAGTGTTTTCAAATGCACTAAGAGCTTGGCAAGGTCATCGCGTATTCTAAATGATGTTGTAAAGTTGATTTACTCACAAAAATTGAAACCATTACATGTTTTAAGCAATCAAGGATGTGAAAGATGAATGTTCAGGCTAGAAGCATAAACCAAAGTTAAGCACATGTTGATGGTCAAAAGGTTTCATTTGATTAATGCATGCCTCTTACAACTTCTTCAAATGATATTTCTCATCAAAAGAGGACAAACAGTTAAGCACATGAGTTCTATCCACATATAAAAGATAAATCTCATATCATACTAGACTTTCCATATGAAAAGAAGAACTGAAAACAACAACTGAAAAGTGAAAACAAAATAAAAGCAAATGACAAGAAGCAAATAACATGAAAAGCAAAAGCTAAAAGAATTAGGATACCAATACCATCCGGTTGCTCCCCCCTAAGCTTGAAATCAGCAGTGTCCTCAGTGCTTTAATCGAACTTTAGGAGTTCACAACCGGATACATGTCATGAATAGATCAGAAAAATGATCTGCCGCCTCGCTTCTCAAGGAAGAACTGACTAATAATGTCAGGGATGTCCATCGGCGTGGCAGATGATTCTGGCTGCTACTGCTCGTGGTCCTGGGGCTGCTGGTCCTGGGGGAACTCATGCTGTGGAGCATCTGGAGCTGTGGTCTCCTGGCGGGGGGGACTGGAAGGACTTGGGTGCAGGGTAATGGCCTTGCGAGATGTGCCACGCATCCATCCAGTTGACCATGTCATACATAGTTGAGTATTATACACTCAAATGATCAAACCTGGTGTCATACTGCGCACCCATCTGGTCTAGGCGGGTGTCCAAATGATCAAAATGCCACTGCACGTAGCCGTAAAGGTGTTGAACATCCGACATTGTCCAGCTGTACTCAGTCTGAGTACCAGTGGACGGTGGCAGAGGGGTAGGGGCTCCTAGTGTAGGCCCTGGTGTAGAGCTGCTGGCAACCCTGGTAGGTGTCTCCTCATCAGTTTCTGGCTCTAGCTCTACTTTCCAAGTAGCCTTGTTCTTGATGTCATTCCGACTTGCATCGAGGATTGTGATGAACTGTTTCTTTATGATAAAAACCTTGAACTTGGATGTGTTGCTGCCATGTCTGGAGATCAGAATGCAAGAGATGAGATAGTTTATATCGACAAGGTTCTTCCCCGGTGCAGGTTCTAGGGAACCTACATCCAAACCCAACTGCATAGCAAGGATGTTAATTAACCCGCCACACATGATGTCACCTGCCTCTCTTTTCTTTTGCTTTTTAGTGTCAAGCAGCTTGTTTACAATGTAATATCCAGAACTTATTTTCTCATTTTACACCAAACACCATACGAAGAAAAGATCAGTTTTTCCCACAACACCCTGAGTTTTGTTCTTTGCAAAAGGTCATGTGCTAAGAAGACGATGAATAACCCAAAAAACTGGATTGTGGATGCTAGAAGCCCGAGCATTCCTTGCTCTATGCACTGTATCTGAAGTAATCTCAGACTAGAACAGATCACTATTGAAAGTGAGAGGATAATCAGTGTAACCGCCGAAGTTGCATTTAAGCAAAGTGCAAAATCGCTCAAGATTCATAGAAAACGGTTTGTCCAAAAGGCGAAAACTGATATTCTGATATAGGATGTTGCGGCGTTGTGGGTCACTCTCAGCCTTTAAAGTAGTGAGGAACTCGTAGACAAGGCGGGGGTAGGTCTTAGCAATCTGGGTGCAGAGATAGTGTAAACCCAAAAATGTTAAGTGATTGACTACCTCATTTTTGAAACCCAACTTGGTAAGGGCTTCATCGCACATGTAGCGTGAAGGCAAAACACGCCTTGTGATGAGAAATTGGTAGTCGGCGTCTTCTTCTATCTTGACCTTGAATTGTGTGGATGGTACAAATATTTGAGGTGGTGGTGCGGAAGATCCTGCTTCAGCTGTTGTGTGATATCCTGGGCGGCGACCGAACTTCTGCTTGATTGGTGCCATCAATCTGTAAAGGTGCACGGTGTGTCTTTAGGATGCACAGCGTGCATATGTACTATTCGTCTGCTTCAGATAGATAGACGCACAACGTGCGGATTCAGTGTACGGCGTGCACCTGCAGATTTGGGGCAAATCAAAAATTTGCAGAGACGATAGCTTGGATGGCCAAGGTGGATGTTGGTGCGGTTGGCGGAGCTGTTGCTGGCTTTTTTGGTGTTGCTTGGTTGACTAAGAAAGCACGACGGCTGCTAGGGAAATGCCGGCAACTCGCGACTATTACTACGACGGTGGTGAGCTGTTAGCGCTCGTGGGAGTTTCTGATTTCTGCTAAGATGGCGTCGGCGGCCTGCTGCACGATGACTAGGTGGCTAGCACGGCTGGGAGTGCTGCTGGCTACGACTAAGAAAAAGAGCGGCGGCAAGGTGGCTAGCGGCTGGGTGTAGGAGTTGTTGTTGGCGTGGCCGGGCTAGTAGAAGATGGTGGCGGCTTGTAGCTGCTTCTGCACTGCTGCAAGCTGCTACTACTTGGAGAAGAACAACGGCAAGATGGAGGCGGATCGAACGGAGGGAGTTGACGGAGTTGTGCACAGGCGGGTGGGGCTGGCGGATGCCTGCTAGCTGGAGGCGGAGTGGCGCTAGGCTCTAGCTAGAGGTGCATGGCTGGCGGAACAACTGCTAGCTGGAGGAGGAGTAGCGCACGACTCTAGCTGGAGGTGGAGTGGCGCACCGCTCTAGCAGGAGGTGCACGGCTGGCAGAACGGCGTGCATTCTCTCTGGCTCTGGTTTGCGGCGGCTGCACGAGTGTAAGGGTTGGGGTGCACGGCTCTAGGGTTGGAGTGATTAGGTCGTGCACTCCAGTCTTTTTTGTCTAGATTTCACTAAAAAGTGCAAGGCGTACGTCTTGAATGCACAACGTGCGCTTTTGTAAAGTTCAGTTTTAAACTTATCCCTTGCGTCCAGGTGCACGGCGTGTGTTTTGTATGTGCACGCCGTACGCGTTACCAGAAACTTAACAGATTTCTCAACTATCAGGTACACGCCGTGCAACTATTAAATGCACGGCGTGTACGTTTTCAGAAAGTTGCCGAACTTTTTATTTCCCAGGAGCACGTCGTACGTGTTGAAAATGCACGTCGTGTCAGTTTTCAGAAAAATTACAGACCTTCAAATCTCCAGCTGCACGGCGTGCATGTTGAAGACGCACGCCGGGTAAGTTTCCAGAAACTTTTCTGTAGATCCCGCATACCAGGTGCACGGCGTACAAAGTGAGAATACACGCCGTGTCAAATTCCAGAACTTTTTCTGTTGTATTTTGTATTGAAATGCACACCGTGTCTTCAAAAGACATGCCGTGCACTTTGCGATTTCTGTAGAAAATTATAGTCAGTCAGCAGTAAATTATGACGGATTGAGTAGAAATCAAGTATAGATTATTACATTCATCCATGACAGACTTATTAATGAAATTAAAGAGTATTTTTTATTTGAAAAACTTAAAATAAATCTATCCTAATGTGGGGTCAACTCCCACGAGGTCCTCCATTTAGAGTCTGGAGTAAGACTTCTTCTAAGATTTCAAGCATCTTGGAGGGAGCAAGAAGCTCCTTTCTCCACTTCTTCTCCGCAAGAGTAGCATGTGCAATGTTGTCCATTGACTTTGAAGGTTCCATCTTTGCCTTGGAGTTCTACAGCTCCATATGGAAAAATCTTGAGTATTAGGAACGGGCCGGACCACTTGGATTTCAACTTTCCTGGAAAAAGCTTCAATCTGGAGTTGAATAACAATACTTTATCTCCTTCTTGGAAGTCCTTCCTGCAAATTCTTTTATCATGACCAACTTTTATTCTTTCTTTATACAACTTTGCATTCTCATATGCATCAAGACGAAGTTCTTCAAGCTCCTGCAGCTACAACAGACGCTTTTGTCCTGCTCTCTTCATGTCTCAAGAACTTCATTGCCCATAAAGCGTGGTGCTCCAATTCGAGCGGAAGGTGACATGATTTGCCATAGATCAGCTTGAATGGAGTAGTCCCAATGATGGTTTTGTAGGCTGTGTGATATGCCCATAATGCATCATCTATTTTTGGTGCCCAATCTTTCCTTGAACTAGAGACAGTCTTTTCAAGAATATTCTTCAGTTTCCTATTTGAAATCTCTACTTGCCCGGATGTTTGGGGATGATAGGGCGTAGAGATTTTATGAGTCACACCATATTTGGAGAGAAGATTATTGAATTGTTTTTCAGCAAAGTGTGTGCCTCCATCAGAAATAACGGCACGTGAACTCCAAACCGAGGGAATATAATCTTTTAAAAAAAAGAAGGGGAATAAAAAAGATGCCAAACCACGCCTTATTCGCTGGATACTTCTCCTGCAAGAGTTTGATCTTGAAATCTGAGAAAAAAAGGGTACCGAGAATAGTGTTTTTGATCACCTCTCTAGATTGACCACAAAAGCTGGAGATCTATTGTCAATTGAGGATCATTTTCCTATTGAAAAACTCTACACATTGTCATCCATTCAAGCACCATGGTTTGTAGACATTGCTAATTTTCTTGCTACTGGACAGCTACCTCCGGATTTGACATATCAACAAAAGAAGAAGTTCTTTCATGATGTAAAATTCTATTACTGGGATGACCCGTTGCTATTCAAGTGTGGAAGTGATGGGCTAATCCGGAGATATGTTTTTGAAGTGGAAGTCCCAAACATCATTACTAATTGCCATGCCTCTCCTTATGGAGGCCATTTTAGAGGAGAAAAGACCGCTGCAAAAATACTTCAAGTTGGTTTCTATTGGCCCACATTATTTAAAGATGTCAATCTATTCGTTAAATCTTGTGATAGATGCCACAGAACAAGAGGCATATCCCGCCGCGATGACATGCCACTCAACTCTATCTTAGAGGTTGAGGTGTTCGATGTATGGGGAGTGGACTACATGAGACCATTCCCATCTTCCTGTCGATATCAATACACTCTTGTTGCTTGTAAATATGTACCAAAGTGGGTTGAAGCCATTCCAACCCAAGCACCAGACACCAAATAATGTGGTGCCAATAGAAACCAACTTGAAGTATTTTTGCAGCAGTCTTTTCTCCTCCAAAATGGCCTCCATAAGGAGAGGCATGGCAATTAGTAATGATGTTTGGGACTTCCACTTCAACAACATATCTCCGGATTAGCCCATCACTTCCACACTTGAATAGCAACGGGTCATCCCAGTAATAGAATTTTACATCATGAAAGAACTTCTTCTTTTGTTGATATGTCAAATCCGGAGGTAGCTGTCCAGTAGCAAGAAAATTAGTAATGTCTGCAAACCATGGTGCTTGAATGGATGACAATGTGTAGAGTTTTTCAATAGGAAAATGATCCTCAATTGGCAATAGATCTCCAGCTTTCGTGGTCAATCTAGAGAGGTGATCAGAAACACTATTCTCGGTACCCTTTTTGTCTCAGATTTCAAGATCAAACTCTTGCAGGAGAAGTATCCAGCGAATAAGGCGTGGTTTGGCATCTTTTTTATTCAGCAAATACTTAATGGCAGCATGATCAGTATATACAATCACTTTTGATCCTACTAAGTATTGTCGAAACTTGTCAAATGCATATACAATTGCAAGCATTTCTTTCTCCGTGGTTGTATAGTTGATTTGTGCTTCATCGAGAGTTTTGCTGGCATAATAGATAACATGGATTTTCTTGTCTCTCCGCTGTCCCAAAACGGCTCCCACTGCATAATCACTTGCATTGCACATGAGTTCAAAGGGAGAATCCCAATCTGGAGGTTGGATAATTGGGGCTGAAATGAGAGCCTCTTTGAGTTTGGAAAAGGCTGCTTGGCAATCGTCATCAAATACAAATTATGTATCCTTTGCAAGGAGGGAACACAACGTCTTTGCAATTTTCAAAAAATCTTTAATGAATCTTCTGTAAAAACATGCATGTCCTAAAAAGCTGTGAATGTCTTTTACTGAAGATGGAGTAGACATCTTCTTAATTGCTTCGACCTTTGCCATGTCCACTTCAATACCCCTGTTAGATACAACATGTCCTAGAACTACACCAGATTGTAGAATAAAATGGAACTTCTCCCAGTTTAGCACTAGGTTAACCTTTTTACAGCGGGCTAAGACAAGAGACAGATTCAATAAGCATTGATCAAAAGAATCGCCATACACGCTAAAATCATCCATAAAAATCTCCATTATGTTCTCAATAAAATCGGAGAATATGGCCATCATGCACCGCTGAAAAGTAGTGGGAGTGTTACAAAGACCAAACGACATACGACGATAACCATATGTTCCATAAGTACATGTGAAAGTGGTCTTCTCTTGGTTGGGAGGATAGATGGGAATCTGAAAAAATCCAGAATACCCATCCAAGTAACAGAAATAGGAATGTTTGACAATACGTTCAAGCATTAAATCAATAAAAGGCAATGGGAAATGATCTTTGCAGGTTGCTTTGTTCAAACGCCTATAGTCAACACACATACGCCAATCGGTAACCATGCATGTTTGTATTAACTCATCATTGTCTCCTTTAATGACAGTTGCACCCCCCTTTTTAGGTACCACGTGAATGGCAATAACCCAGGGGTTGTCACTTATTGGATAGATGATTCCAGCGTTAATTAACTTGAAAATTTCTTTCTTTACCACCTCAAGCATATTGTGATTTAGACGTCTAGGTGGTTCAACCGTTGGTTTAACATCATCTACCATATTTATTCTGTGTATACAAATTGAAGGATGAATGCCTTTTAAATCCTCTATGGAATAACCAATGACATCTTTGTACAAACGTAATTCGGCAAGAAATTTATTTTCTTGATCATTGGTTAATTCACTATTTATTATGACAGGAGATGTAGAATTTGGGTCAAGAAATACATACCTTAGCCCAGGTGGAAGGGCTTTTAGTTCTACCTTTTTGCCTGTCATACTTTCATCAATTTTATCTTCAACAAGTGGAGCATCTTCATCGATAGTTGTTGCTTTAGAAATAGAAAGTGCTCCAGAAATTTTAGAATTATTGAATTCAGTTGCATCATCATCATAAAGATTAACCATCAAATCAACATCATCTTCACTATCATTCTCAATAGGATCAACAATATCAAGCAAGCATATTTCTTCAACACGTGTGGGTGCTTTCATAGCTTCATAAATAGAAAATTCCATAGCCTCTTCCCCCAACACGTAGAGTGAGCTTCCCTTCCCGAACATCAATAAGACATCCGACAGTTCTCAAGAATGGCCTCCCAAAAAGAATAGGGTTGGAAGGAACTTCCGCCATGTCAAGAACAATCAAATCACAAGGTATATAGAATTTCCCGATTTGTACAAGTACATCTTCCACCATACCTTTTGGATATTTAATAGAGTGATCAGCTAATACAATAGCCATCCTTGTGGGCTTCAAATCCCCAAGATCTAGTTCTTTCCATAAGGTAAATGGAATGAGGCTAATACTCGCACTGAGATCTACTAAACCTTTGTCAAAAGTAGTGTCATTAATCTTGCAAGGCAGTGTGAATGCTCCCAAATCATCAAGCTTTTGAGGGAGTCAATTTTGAATAATAGAACTTACTTGTTCAGAAAGCATTACAGCTTCTACTTTATCAACCTTTCTTCTTTTAGTCAGAATGTCCTTTAGAAATTTAGCGTAAGAATGCATCTCAGCAATAACTTCAGCAAAAGGAAGGTTTACATGCACTTTGTTGATTATGTCCACAAATTTCCTGAATTTCTGGTCTTCCTTCTTATTGGCTAATCTTTGAGGAAAAGGTGCAGTGGCTTTGAAAGAAGGTGGTATTTCAGCTTTACCTTTCTCCTCGCTACAATTTGGAGTGTTGGCCTCTTCTTCAACAGTTTGCTTCATGTTCTTCTCCTCAGATGGAGAAGGTCTTTCAATCTCAGCTCCGCTTCTTAAGATAATTGCATGGGCTTGCTTCCTTGGGTTTACTTCCGGTTGGCTTGGGAGGGAACCGGATTGTGGAGTCCTTTGTTGATTTAAAGCTTGTTGTGCTATTTGGTTTTCCAACATCTTGGGTGGAAATTCCATCCAATTTTGCAGAAAGTTGCGCAATAGCATCTTTTAAAAGCTTGTCATTTCCTCGGAGTTCCTCATTTTGTTGCATCTATGTTGATATGAATTTCTCCATCATAGCTTCCAAAGAAGAACCTTGGGATTGTTGTGGCTGTTGAAAACCCCTGTTATTGAAACTCGGTGGATTTCCTTGACGGTTTACATGTTGCTGTTGTTGCTTCCCTTACTGGAAATTTTGAGTGTTTCTTGCATTCCGGTAAGAGAAATTAGGATGATCTCTCCATCCCAGGTTGTATAGGTTGGAATAGGGATTGTATTGCTTATTCCCTTGCATCCCAACTGCATTAACCTGTTCAAAATTTCCTTCCTTAGCATTAGGGGCAAAACAAGAAGAAGAAGTATGTCCTATATTACCACAAGCTTCAGACGTTGTTTTAGCAGATTGAATTGGCAGAGTGGTCATCTTCTCAAATTTCTGTGTAAGCACATCTAGCTTTGCAACAATAAGATCAAATGCATCAATAGTATGCTTTCCTCCTTGCTTTCCGACTGAATAGCTTGTTGTAGAGGTTGATTTAGCTCCTCTATCTCCTCCCTATTGGTAGTGATTGAGTGATATATCTTCAATGATATCATAAGCCACTCTATAAGACTTGGTCATTAGTGCACCACCAGTTGCAGCATCTTGAGTCAACCGAGTATTGTAAAACAATCCATTGTAGAAAGTTTATAGGAGCCAGTTTGTCAAACCATGGTGTGGGCAAAGGCGTTGAAGATCCTTGAACCGTTCCCATGTATCATATAAGGTTTCTCCTTCACTTTGGGAGAAATTTGTGAGCTGGTTCCTCAAGTGAGCTTTCTTGCTTGGCGGAAAGTACTTTGCCAGGAAAGCATTAAGCAGTTGGTCCCAACTTCTAATAGACTTCTTGGGAAGAGACAAAAGCCACGCCTTGGCTCTATCTCTTAGAGTGAAGGGAAATAACATAAGTCTAATTACATTTGTAGACACTCCATTAATCTTAAAAGTATTTAGATATTCCAAAAATTCTGCAATATGAAGACTTGGGTCTTCATTGATTGTACCCCCAAAACGATTTTGCTGAATCATTTGCATCATAGAAGGGGCAATTGAAAAGTTATTTGCTTCCAAAGTAGGTAAGTCAATGGCTCCACAAATATTTGTGGCAACCGGCATCGCGAAGTCTTTTAGAGGACGATCGTCCTCCATGGCTAAAATGCTTGGTGTAGCTACTTCAGAAGATGAAGAAGACGGTGGTGGTGATGATGGCGGTGGTGACGATGAAGTACCTCCAAATAGTAGTTTGTCCACTCTTCTTGCTCTCCTCAAACTTGAAAGAGTTTGCTCTATTTCAAGGTCTAACAAAGCGGATGTTTGGAGACCTCGTTGTGAACGACGCATACAACCTGAAAAATAACAAGAGAAATTAAGAACACACTAAGAGGTATATGGAATTTTGAAAATGATGAATGATGATCTAGTCTTGAATACTAAGTAGTACTTATTACTCCAATCAAATTACCGTAGCTCCCCGATAAGGGCACCAAAAACTTGTTGGTTGTTTACACAAACGAGTTTCAATCCAAGTAAAGGATAGTTTACTCAACTTAACCAAACTCCGCAAATATGCGGAGGTCGTATAGTCAAGGTCGAACACAAGGAGCTTAGCTAACTTAATTGAACGCAACAGTACTAAAGTTCAACAATCTAGACCGATTTTAAAGAGTAGAAAAGATTTGTTCTAAAAGCATAAAAAATTAGATTTTAACTACAGGAATTTTAGATTTTAATTAGCAAGCAAGGATCACAAGGAAAGTTTGATTTCAGAAAGCTAAGGAATCTTGGACATTAGGATTTCACTCACATACCATAGCAATCAAGAGATCAAAATAATTTAAACATGCATAAGGTCATGTTTCAAGGAAAAGTTGTGTTACATTTCACCTCCCGGTGTAAATGTAACGATCATAACTCAAAACAACACTCTTGTGCATGAATTTTGCTTATGATCACAAATAGTTCCTCAACTCATTCCTCTCTACTCTCGTAGAAGAAGAAGAGTTGCCAAGAAGAGCACCTCCATACATTCCTACTTGTCTTCTCAAACTAAGCAAGAAGGCATAAAATATGCATATAAGGTGGCCAACAATACATGCAAGGAAAAGAGTAAATCGGCACTCTCAAGGTAAAGAAACAAGAAACAAATGTATTTAGTACAAAATTACTTGTTCATTACATGTTATGACATGGGAGTTACTCTCCCATGCCCAAGAAAAAGGAGTCTACTCGTCCATAACAATGTACAGCAGATTTGCTACAGAATTTTCAGTGCTAGACATGGTTTAGAGAAGAAAAGATAAGGAGAACTGAAGATGTAACCATAAGAAGCAAGAATTTCGCATTTAGGACAAAAATCCCCTCCTTTCGCTGCTCCAAGTCGAACTAGCTCCTCTCTCAAGAAGCTGCTAGGAGTTGGGGACGCTTGGCTACACCCTGAAGAAGACAATGGAGAAGTGGAGAAGAAGAAATGGTCTCTTTATGCAAGAAACCACCTTAGATTCCTCCAAAATCGCCTTCCTTTGCTCTCCTCTGGGTCTGGGATAAGAGAAACTCTCCAAATGACTGAACGTAACTGTCCCTTGGCTTCCCTCTTTGTTTTAAAATCTTATTCTGAATTTTCGAATTTCTGAAACTTCTAGGTGCACGTCGTCCACCTACAGTGCAGTTGACATCGGTCTGATCCGTGCACGGCGTGCGCTGAGGAATTGCACGTCGTGCGACTTTCCAGAACTTTTTTTCAGCATTTTGCGCTCCAGGTGCACGTCATGCATCGATGTGCATGTCATGTCTTCGTCTTCTATACATTTCTGGAATCTCGCACGCCGTGTGTTTTCTTCGTGCACGTCGTGCATTCTCTTGATGGAACAGAATGGATTTTCTCTAGAAAGTTGCACGACGTGCATTCCGATTTGCACGGTGTGCACATTACTACTTCAGTGAACCAGTCTTTTTTTCTGGAATTGTACACATCATGCATCTGAGTTTCACACCGTGCATTCTTCTGTTTCTGTAGAAATAACATCTAAATTTAGTTCTTTTTGTGGAAAATTTGCAATACATGTTATGGGATAAGTAGAACAAAAAAAAGATGGAAAAATTAACATGAAAGAGACTAAATTATATCAGAAAGAACCAAATTTGTTTGTGGTGACATGTGAAAAGATGATATCTATAAATCACACAATAGTATTGCATATAGGAAGACACCCAAGAAGCAATGACATTAGTACTAGAGAAATAAGTATTAAAAGAATCCTCATATATTGTGATCTTGGTACCGATGATCATTGAAGTCAAAATGACTTGAGTATCAGGTGGTGGCACATTGGTGTTGCAGTTCCATGTCAGATTGGCGTAAAATTCATGGACCACCTTCGTGCTTGACATGTCATTTGCAAAGAATAGATGATCTACACACAAAGCACTTAGGTGATGAACTTTGAACACTCTAGAAACCTCTTTGATCACCTCAGTCATTGCAAACTGAGGCTCAAACAAATCTCAGAAAGGAAAAGTAGTCCTAGGGAGAAGTTCATTCTACCTATTCAAGGCTTAATTTGAGATGAAAGAGGTGCCATCAAAGGATGCATGCCTTGTAGCAGCCGGTGAGGATGTTTCTCTGGTTGGGGCAAATCTATTCCTATGGTCAGAGGCCATGAGTTCAGAGATAGAGAAGTTAACCACCAAACGAGATAGGAAACACACAAGGCAGGTCGCCAAACCACCTAGGTTATGGGTTAGAGAGGAAAGGAAAGATGATCTAGGGCTTGGAAGGGTGTAGGAGGGGATGGGTTAGTCTAGGGTTGAAGGACGAGCACTGGAGAAGGGCTTTCAGTCAGCTTTTCTCAAGTTGAGAGGGAGAAAAGTCGAACGATACCTTTTATAAATTTTGTTCAGTGTCATTTCCAATTGATTTATGAGATTAGGAAACTCGACATATTAGGTATTTCAGCTTTGTCCTCAGCCAGGGATTGGTCAAGTTATTCTAGCTCAAACTTGATCCATTAGCAATATGTCCCAAAACATTGAAAAATAAATTCTAAGCCTCTAGGGTGCTATATAAATTTATTTTTATAGCCTATCATGTATTTTAAACATATTCTGAACATTACACTCATCATTGGCTACCATTTTGTGGAAAAACATTCGTTTGCAAAAAAAGCCAAAAATAAGAGAAATAAGGCATGAACACTCAATTATAGAATTTTTAATTAAGAGATGATAAAAAAGTAAGAAACATATAGGTGTGATAACATCTATCTAGATTAAATGTCAATATCATCAAGAGAAGTTATAAGCAATTTTGATATAATAAATGTAAATTTCTCTCTATCTAGAGTTTTTGTAAAAATGTCCACTAGCTGATGCTCTTGCTCACATGCATGATATTGATGTCCTTCTTGGCAATATGTTCACGAAGAAAGTGATGATGAACCTTTACATGTTTAGATCTACTAAGCAAATATGGGATTATAAGAGAGATTAATTGCACTGGTATTGTCACATTTAATAGGAGAAGCATCTGAATGAATGTTAAAGTCTTGGAGCATTTGCTTTATCCATAGGACTTGGGCAAAAAAACTCCCAACTATAATGTATTCAACCTTGGTAGTTGAAAGATCCATTATGCTTTGTTTCTTAGAGAGTCAAGAAACCAAGCATGGTCCTAGGAAGAAGCAAGTGCCACTTGCACACTTTCTATCTATCAAGCACCACACATAATCAACATCACTATAGGTAGTAAGAGTAAAGTCCCTTGACTTGGGATACCATAGTAAAATTTTTGATTTTTGGCTAGATACCTCAAAATCCTCTTAACTTCTATGAGGTGTGATTTACTAGGACTTGATTTAAAGTGACCACACAACCCAACACTAAACATTATATCATGTCTAGAGGCAGTTAAATAAATTAAACTTCCAATCATACCTCTATAGATCTTCTAACCCAATTTCTCACCTTTTTCATCACTATCAATCTTGGCAGTGTTTGACATGGGGGTGTCCATCAACTTGGTGTTCTCCATACTAAAGTGCTTAAATAGTTCAATATTGTACTTGTGTTGGTTGATGAAGTTACCTTCCTTGGTTAGCTTGATTTGAAATCCAAGTAAGAAAGTAAGATCCCCATCATGCTCATCTCGAACTCACTCTACATAAGAGAACTAAACTCCTTGCAAAGATCAAGATCAGTTCCGCCAAAAATAATATAATCAGCATAAGTTTTAATTATAAATAAATTTCTAGAAGTGTGTTTTAGAAATAGAGTAGAATCAACATTGCCCGTGATATATCCATTGTCTAGCAAAAAGTTCTTTAGTTTCTCATACCATGCTCTAGGGGCTTGTTTGAGTTCATAGAGAGCTTTTACCAACAAATAAACATGGTTAGGCAATTTATCATGTTCAAATCTAAAAGATTAAGCCACATAGACTTCCTATTCTATTGTATAATTCAAAAACACACCTTTAACATCCATTTGATGAAGTAGAAAATTCTTGCAACTAGAAAAAGTAAGTATCATTCTAATAGATTCAAGTCTAGAAACAAGTACATAAGTTTCACCAAAATCAATACCTTCCTATTGGTTGTAACCTTAAGTTGCTAACCTTGCTTTGTTTCTTACAACTTTTCCGCTTTCATCGATCTTGTTGCAGTAGATCCACGTCATTCCAATGATCTTCTATCACATGGTTTTGTCACTAAGATCCACACTTTGCTCTTTTTGAATTGCTCTAACTCTTCTTGTAAAACTAGGATGCACTCATCATCCTTGAGAGATTCTTTGACATTCTTTGGCTCAATTTGTGAGATGAAGGCACTATCATCTTCTTCTTTGTTGAATACAGCCTATGTCCTCACCCTTTCAAAAGGATTACCTATAATAAGCTCTTTAGGATGATGTTTTACAAAGCGGGGAGGTTGATCCTTCTTTTCTTCTTCTTTCTCTTCTTCATCAGCTAGCACGTCTTTTCCTTTATCAACAATGTTGAGATCTTTCAAGTGAGGGATCACCTCATCTACAACATCATCATTAACAATATTCTTGCAAATAGAGGGGTTAGTCTCAACAAGTTCAACATTGATAGATTCTTCTACTTTAGACAATTGAATGTTAAATACTCTATAAGCCTTGCTAGTAGTACTACAGCCAAGAAAGAAAGCCTTGTACGATTTTGCATCAAACTTATTGAGAGAATCATTGGTGTTCAAAACAAAACAAGGACAACCAAAAACATGAAAGAAATCAATAGATGGATTTCTACCACACCATAACTCATAGGGGGGTTTCTTTAAAGATGGATGGATGAAAACCCAATTTTGCACAAAACATGAAGTGTTAATAGCTTCGGCCCAAAACTTCTTTGGAGTGTCATATTCTAGAAGCATGGTCCTAGACAATTCCTATAGTTATCTATTCTTTCCCTCTACAACTCCATATTTTAAGGTGTTTGATGTGAAGAAAAGTTTCGTGCATACCCAGATTCCTCAAAAAACCATTCAAACAAGTCATTTTCAATTTCTCTTCCATGGTCACTTCACATAGAGATGATCCAACAAGAAGCTTTCTTTTTGACTCATTTACAAAAAGTTGAGAAAACATCAAGAGTAACACTTTTGAAACAAGAAAAAAGGTCCAAGTATAGAGAGAAAAATCATCGACAATCATGAGGCAATACTTACTACCACAAAGTGATAGAGTTATCATTGGTCCAAAAAGATCAATGTGAATAAGTTCAAGAGCTCTTTTGGTACTTAGGAATCCTTTATATTTGAAGGAGGACTTGGCTATCTGTCCTTGTGTGTGAGGTTCGTATCCCTCATCCTTTTCAAAATCTAATTTGGGAAGTCCTTTGACGAGTTCCTTTTTGCTCAACTTCATCAACTAATGCATATTTACATGAACAAGCCTACAATGCCACAAAGATATATCATTTGAATTGGCAACAAGACATCTACCAAAAATAGGCTTAATAGAGTCAAGAACAATAACATAAACATTATGATTTCTAGTTTCCTTATATATAGCATTGTAGGAGAGGGAATTTAGAAGCAAGCATTCAAGTGAGGTGAAAAGAACATGATAACCATTATCACAAAGCTGACTAACACTAATTATGATGTTGGTCATCACAAGAAGAACATTCTTGATACATAGTGAATCACCTACATCACCCTCACCTATCACTTTACCTTTGTTGTTGTCATCAAATGTTATTGATCCTCATTTCTTCTTTTTGAATTGGTTGAAGTGGCAGATTTCACACCATATACTTTAAGCAATCACTATCAATAATCCATTTTCCTTTTACCTATAAAAAAGTAATATGTCAATGCACAATTCAAACCTTGGAATCTGGTGTTAGCTTGGGAACCCATTTCATCTTTGGGTTGGTCCCATTCTCTCTATAAGGACAATAAGTAAAGTAACAGACATCACTCTTACAATGCATACAAATCATAGGGTTCTTAGAGCCTGCTGACTCTCCATGGAAAATAGGAGGTTCCTTGCTCTTTTTCTTACCCTTGCCCTTGCTATTGATCTTTGGAGCTCCCCCTACATATACCAAACCACTAGTACCAACATGTTTGGTAGAGTGATCTAGAACTTCATTGAGGGACTTTTTCCCTTTAAGGAATTTCTACAAGGAAGCTATAAGTTTGTGATTATCATCATTAAGGGTAATTTCATTAGAAGATAAATTGTTAAAATCATCTTGACCATGAAATAGGTCAACCTCCAAACAGGGGGCTTTAGTATGAAAGGAATCTCTCTCAAGAGTAATGCTAGCAGTCTCATTACTTGGAAATAAAGGTCTAGAAGAGAAATCATTAACTTGAGCAAGAAATCTAGAATTTTTAGTTCTCAGCAAGAATAGCTCGACAATATATACTCTATTTTCATCTTTCATAGCATCATAAGCAAGTTTAAATTCATCAGGTTTAGCAACAATACTTTCATTTACAGTTTTAACTATTACAAGCTCATCAGTCGGGCTTGGTTTTCCTCCTCAAGACTATTGATGTTATTAAGGTAGATACCATTCTCTACTTAAACTCCATTATATTGGAGCTCAAGGTCAAGAAACTTCCCTTGTAAGGAATCAATGCTATGAAGACGCAATTTCTCATTTTGATCAAGAAAATCAATTTTAGCATACAAGTTATATATGATCTTCCCTAATCTCTTCTTTTTAGATTTGCATTCAGAATAAGAAGAGTGGGTAGAGTATCTTGATGAGAGTTGCCATAGATAACTCATGTAATCTTACCTCACTTACCTCACCAATGTCTTCACTAGTAGAGGCCATGAGTGCAAGGTGGCATTCTCCCTCATTGGAGCTTGCATTACTAGAAGAGGAGTCTTCCCATATGACATGGTTGTATCGTTTCTCCTTTTGTCCTTATTCTTATACTTGCCATCCTTATATTCCTTTTCTTGGACTTTCTCTTATGGTAGGACTCCTTAGCCTTGGGGAACTCATTCTTTTAATGCCCTTTTTTTTCACATTCATAGCACCTTGGAGTGGAGGAGGAGGAAGGGTTTCCTTTGAAGTTCTTTCCCTTGGAGTAGTTAGCTTCATGCTCACTTGGGGCTTCATTTTCACTTGAAGAAGGAGAAGTAGATTGGAGTGCATGTTGTTGTTGGAGAAGAAGTGCTTCCATTTGAACTTCAAATACACTATCTTTGATCTTCTTTTATTCCTTCTTTCTTGCTTTTCATCTTCCTCTTGCTTGTCAAGCCTTGGCCATGAGCTTGGAGACTGCCACGAGCTCTTCAGTGGAAATGTCACCAAGATTTCTAACTTCTTCAATAGAAGTCACCATCGACTGTCATGTCTTTGGGAGAGACCTTAAGATCTTGGAGTTGGTGACCCCCTTGTCCATGGTATGGCCCAATTGATCAAGTCTATTGATGATGGTGTTGAGTCTTGTGTACATTTCAACCACTCTCTCTTTCTTGCCCATATTGAAGTTTTCAAGGATTCCCTTTATCATGTAGATCTTTGACTTCTTTACTTGATTTATGCCTTCATAGGTGATGCAAAACTTGTCCAAAATCCCATGGATTGTGTCCCACAAGGATATGTGGTTAAACTCAAAGGGGGTGAGGGTTTCATATACAATGCATATTGCCTTTGCATTCAGTTGGGCCTTCTTGACCGTAGCTTCATACCAAGTGGATATCTCCCTCGTCGTCTCCTTGTATGGGAAAATCGCCATCTTCCACATGTCTTTGTTCATTCCTTGAAGGTAGAATTGCATCCGTTGTTTTCAATAAAGTAAATTGGTACCATCGAAGACCCATGTTCTCATGGAGAATCCTCCCTCTAGGTTGAGGGTCCAGAATAGGATGTCTCCCATCTTCTTGTCTCATAGGAGATCTTGTCGGAGAAGACCGTGACTCTGATACCACTTGTTAGATGAGAAGGGCTCTAGAGGGAAGGGTGAATAGATCTAATCAATTGCATAAAATTTGTTTGACCTTCGGGTTACTACAGTGTATTGGATTGCAAATATTGAATTTGTAGTGCAACTAAACATACATAGCAAGGACGAGAGATATTTACCAAACACAAGAACACAAGATTTTTAGAGTAGTTCCAATATTCAAACTAGTAGAAAGTCAGTCCACTACCAAGAGAGGTCAAGCCCTAGGATTTTACAACCAATGTATACCTATATTCTATTATAAGACATACAAGATGGCCTTCCATTTCTGTGTCAAGGATACCCATTCTTCCCTTTGAGGACAAGGGAGACAATAACCAACTAAGGTCTTACCTATCTGGAGGAGATAGAGTATTCTACTGATGTAGCCCTATTTTGGTGCTCCATCTCGTGTCATTTTGCACTTTAATCACATCTAAACACATTAGATTGCAAGTTAATTCCCCTAATTTGTGTTTTACCATCAAATGTGCCTATGGACGTTCTTTGCACTATTTTTCAGGTACTTGGACCATGATTTGGATAAATGGGATAGAAGGAGGGAGTAGGATTCCTCCACTCATGGATGGGTCAAAAGAAGGCCCCAAAGCTCCCTCAACCTACCCCCAATGGCCAAGATTCATCATCAAGCAAAGAAATCCATGGATGATGAAAGATGAAGTTCAATTGCCTACTACAGACCCCAAAACAGTCATGGGTATACCCCCACAGTCGTGTATTTTATGGTGAAGAATCAACAGAATCAACAAGGACTTGCACCCAACTTACTACGGTTGTGGCCATCAGCACGGACGTGGCCCATTGCAGATACCACGACTGTGGCCACCAACACGGTTGTGGCCAGTAGAGGAGAAGACAGTGGTGCCCCCCCTCAACGGCCATGGGAATTTCATGCAAGGAACCCCAGAATCAACAGGGTGTGCACTTGAACACCCACAACCATGGCCATCTGCCACGACTGTGGCCTTTGAAGATCAACTCACCCATGCTGCTACCCCACGATCAAGGTCCCCTCCTCTAAAACGGTCGTGTTACTCACCATGGCCGTGGTGCTACTCACCCAACGCGACTGTGGCACTCTGCCACGGTTGTGGCCACCTCCTACTTAACATCTTCATCACCCTTTCTACACCATGCCCGCATCCACTCCCCATGACCGTCCCATACCACCTCCACCACAGTCGTGGCCCATCAACACGGTCGTGGTGACCAACCAACCCTACCTATTTTTTACATTGTTTTTCCTATTCTACCCCCACTTGCCCTAGTGCTTCCCCACTACCTATATATACATAGGTGGCATATGGGGCATGAAGGTTAGATCCTCCTAGCCACCATTACTCCGCTCCACCCACTCCTTGAGCATTTAGTGCACTCCCCCTTGCATTTATGCTCTCCACCCACCATTTCCATCTCTATTTCACCTTGTAAACCTAGTTTTCTAGGTTTTCCTCCAAAATCCCCCATATCTTCATGCCCATATGCACCTTTGGAGGAGAGAGGATGTCACCAAGAACCTAGGAGGTGAAGAAGTAGGCTTCTTCTACAAGCTCCATGGAGTTTCTTCCCCTTCTTCCTCATTCTTTTGCCATTTCATTGATTATGTGTAGCTAAGCCGCTCTTGGTGGGTTGTTTGGGGGTAAAATGTGAATTTGATACCATGTAGGGGGAATTTTGGCTTGTAATGAAATTATTTTTTATCTATGATGATTGATCCATGATTTTGTCTCTTATCCCATTGCCATTCTTGTGATTTATGTTTTTTTTTATGAATTGCTTGTTTGATAGTGCTTGATGATACCATGTTTCTTGGAGAATTGGGATGCATGTGGAAATTTTAGGTATGACTCCTAGGTCCTAATAGGGGATCCCTAGATAGTCCCCTTTGTACCTACATGCCTACCCGCTCTCCTACTACTTGGTATGAGACCTAAGTTACTAGTATAAGTGGGATTGATGTGATTACCTAGGGTTTTCTAAAGGCTAGAATGGCTAGTGAGATGAGGTCAAATACCCTCATCTCTACTCCCGTATCTACCCTTGGCCCTCAATTTCTCAATACCACTTATCCTAGAAACCTAGATTTGCCTAATCTTATTAGAATTACACCTAACCCTAGTCTTCCACCAGTAGTATAGGGTACATTCTAATAGCATTTGCCTTATTATTTGGTTTGGTAATATAGATGAAAAATGAGAACCATGCTTTTCCAATAACCTCCCTCAACTAATACTAAATTTGCATCCCCAAACGGTCCACCTACCTTAATCATCTTGTTTAAATCTCAACCTGATCTATCTATTTGCTTATGCCAGTATAGTCTAGTTGTTCTTGATTAACCTAGTCAATTGCTCAGTTTTGATAGTTAGGGTTAATTTAGATATTTTCTTTCTTTAGTGGTTAACATAGTTTCTAAATTGCTTCTTGCTCCTATAGTGTAGTGCAACTTACCTTTACTCTTGCTTAGTTAGTTGGTTAACCTAGGTTGTTAAACTTGCTTGTTTAAGATAACTTAGGTTCAATTCTGCCTTTCTCATTTGTTCACTTAGATTAATCACAAAACAAACCCCTTTTAAACCCTTCAACCCTAGTCTCCGTATTAGGAACGTAGCCAACGCTAACCTAGATCTAGTGCCCCTTCTGTCCCTGAGGATTGACCCCTACACTTACCCTTCACCTATGCTACAATAGTGCCATATGTGCTTGCGGGTGACCTATTTGGTATTGTGATCGACTTGGTTAGGGCTAATATAAATTTTGAAAGATCTACACGTGTGTTCAAGTCTCGTGGAGTGCATCTAGTTACCCCTTGTTGACTAGTGTGTACACCTCTAGCTTGATGCACCATCTACCTCTACATGTTCTTACCCACACTACCAAGTAGCTAGGAACCTTCGCCAAGAAGATCCCCTACTTGCACTGAGTCTTTTGCCTTGATGGATTTACCCACTTCTACTCCTGGATCTTCAGCCTTGACCTTATCCTTCACCTTGGAGAAGCTTTTGTACCTTCTTCTATATCTTGAAGAAGATTGCACCTTCTCCTTCACTTGAAGAAGCTTTCACAAATTGATGTTGAAGAAAGGGGTTGGGGAAAAGGAAGCTTTGAGAGCTTTAAAAGCATACAATGAAGTAACTATCTCACATAAATCCTATCTCACTCATACGGACATTTTGTTGCAAATAAGAGAGAGAAAGGGGCTCAAGTAGACCATATGCACTCAACTATTGCTAGGAGCTTGAATAACATGAAGGATCAACCTTGGAATGAACTCCATCAGGTCGTATTTATAGTTGGGGTGTCCACTAGAGGGTAGGAGCACTAAGGAACATTTTCTAGCCATTTGGGGTGTTGCAATGGATATAAATTCAAGTTTTGCAACACTCCAATGTTAGAATCACTTTTTATGCACTAATGTACGGTGCCATCTGTTGAGTTTTAATAAAGGTAAGTCAAGCAATTGCACTATTTGATAAAAGATAATTTAAAGCATTGGTCGAGTTTATCCTAGATGAAAATTGACTGAACCGCTTAAATCAATTTTGGTCAATGCAGGGATTGGTCAAGTTTTGTGTATGGTAAACTCGACCGAACTTGAATTTTCTCAAAATGCATCAAGGGGATCAGTCGAGTTTGTCACAGGTGAAACTCGACCAAAAAACATCTTGTAATGAATTTCAAAAAATGTCATTAGAGTGATTAAACATTCAAATTTAGGGCTCCTGATTTTTCCTCATCTTAGTTACAAGTCATTACATTAATACTAATGTGAACAAAAATCATCCTAAGGGATTTAGGGTGTTTTCCAAAAAAGTGCATTTGCATTGCTTTTTGACTTGAACTAGATCATGTTAGGGCTAGATAGAAATGATCCTTTTCATGTACCTAATGCCTGAAATCAATCTCAAATAGACATCTTATATGCATATGAATGGAATGGTTTAATCATTATCAAAACATGGATAATGTATAACTCAGGTTAACAAGCTCATGTTAGGATCTTTTTTGATCTTGTAGTATTTTGTCGAGTTTAAGGAGCCAAGAGTGGCTACAAACTATGCCCAAACTAGGGATGACTGGAAAGAATGAAGCAAGTATATGGGAAGAGTAGGACTTAGAGGAATATCATAGCTTGGAGGGAATTGGGGATACGAATGGGATCCATGAGGCCCTACTATTTCGTCAGTGGTTTCATCTTCTTTTAGTGTGGCCTGGAGGTGCCTTCCAGTGAGCAGTCACATTGGGGAGGAGGCGGCCTCAAGGGTGGAGCTATTTGGGAATTCATAGCTCCCTGTGAAGGTTCAAGGAGCTTGCTTAGACTCCATGATGGTTGGACGTGACTGATTGGGTGGAGACACCCAAGGGTGAGGGTTGTACTCTCTATTTTAGGTGAAGGTAGAGGAAGCTAGTTAGGGGAGATGAGAGGTATAGTGGTGTGTTTTAGACTGCCTTGGGTTACAACTAGCCAATTAGATTTGATTAGATGCAACTTAGGCAAACATGAATATTTCAAAATTTACATAAGGGACCTGGTCTAGCACATCGTCTTAGACTATTTGCACTTCACCCGCAAGTGCACAGGGTGTGTTGTAGTACAGGCAAGTGGAAAGAGAAGATTCAATCCAAAGGGAGAGAGGGGGCACTAGAGCTAAGTTAATGCAATCTATGTTCCTAAAGCAGAGTGTAGGGTTTTAGGGTTTAAAGGTTAGTTTTGGTTGAGCTTCACCATTAGGACCAGGGCCTTCCATTTCAGTTGATTGGTGTTGTTTGTGGAAGCTTTGGCATCTTCTTCTACCTATCTCGGCTTCATATGGCACCAAGCCAGTACAATTCGAATGCATACTGCTCATGCACAACTATCACCTACACAATACATAAACAAGCAACAAGAGACAAGTTAGACGACTAGTATGCTAGAGTAAACAAAGAATAAAGAAAAGCAATGGTGAGGGAAGTAGGAAAAGCTAAGCTACACTAACTATCTAGGTCGAATGCCTCTACTCCCCGGCAACGACACCAGAAAGCTTGGTGCATTTTGGACCGCCTTGGGTTACAACTAGCCAATTAGATTTGATTAGATGCAACTTAGGCAAACACACGTGGATCTTTCAAAATTTATATAAGGGACCTAGTCTAACACACCGACTTCGACTATTCACACTTCACCTGCAAGCGTACAAGGTCTTGTTGTAGTATAGTCAAGTGGCAAGAGAAGGCTCGATTCATGTGGAGAGAGGGGGAACTAGAGCTAAGTTAATGTGAGCTACATTCCTAAAACGGGGTGTAGGGTTTTAGCATTTAAAGGTTAGTTTTGGTTGATTACAGTAAAACTGCTAGCAATTAACAACAAGAAAGAAGTTGGATTACCAAAAATCCTAAATTACCCTAAGCAAGTTAAGACTAAAAATCTAGGCTTAACAAGTAACTAAGCAAGAGAAAGAACTACCACTAGCTATATTAAACTAGAAATTCAAATTAGCAACTAAGACGTAAGTTAAGCACAAGAGCAAGAAAGAACTAGGTTATCATTAGATAACAAGATCAACACAAGAAATCTCCAAAGAGCAATAACTACCCAAGAAAATCCTAACTATCAAGAACTAAGCAATTAGCTAAGAAGTAACAAAGGCAATTAACTAAACTAGAATTAACAAGCTAAGATGACAAGGTGGATTTAAGAAATGAGATGGATAGGTGGGCCATTTGGGGATGATACTTTGATATTAGTTGGGGGAGGTTACATAACAAGCAAGTTTTATATCTTTAAACTAGATTGCCAAACAAAACAACAAGGCAAGTGCTATTGAAATATACCCTATGCTACTAGTTGAGGAACTAGGGCTAGGTGTAATTCTAATAGGACTTGGCAAGTCTAGGTTTCTAGGGTAAGTGGTATTAGGTCAATCGAGAGCGAAGGATAGGAATGGGAGTAGAGATGAGGGTGTTTTTCCTCATGTTACTTACCATCTAGCCTATAGAAAACTCTAGGCAATTTCACTAATCACACTTATACTAGTTACTTAGATCTCACACCTACTTGTAGGAGAAGGGGGTTGTATGTGGGAACAAAGGGTGCTAGCTAGGGATCCACTATTTGGTCCTAGGATAAATTCCTAAGATAGCCACATACATTCCATTATTCCCTAGAAGCTAGGTTTCATCAAGCATCATATAACAAGCAATTCATGTTTAAAAGCACATACCACAAACAAGATAATGGGAAATGAGATAGAAGTAAGAGGCAATCATAATAGAATAGAAATATATTCATTACAAATTATTTTTCCCCAACATGGTAGTAAAAATTTAACCCCAAACAACCCACCACTAGGGGCTTAGCTAGACATGATCATACAAAAGAGTAAAATGGAAATAAGAAAGGGGTAGGAATTCATGGAGCTCATGGAAGCTTCTTCTCTATCACCTCCTAGATGTTGTAGAATGTGGTTTCTCCTCCAAGATAGGTGAATAACATGGAGATATGGGGGATTGTGGTGGGAAACTTAGAAAACTAGGTTTGTATGGTGGAAACAGAGTGGAAATAGAGTGGGAAGTAGGTGAACGGTTAGGAAAGCAAGGAAATGGCTAAGGAGTAGCTAGAGGGGTGCTAGGGAAGCTAACCTTCATGTTGTGGCTGTCATGTATGTATATATAGGGGGTGGGGAGGCACTTGGGTAAGTGGGGGCAAAAGGGAAAAAATAGTGGAGAAAATGAGTAGGATTAGGTGGGCATCACGACCGTAGAGAGGTTCCACAACAATGGTGGGGGCTATATGGAACGGTCGTGGGCAATGGAATGGTTGAGGTGGAAGGTGGATGTGAGGTGTAAGTGTGTATGGTGGAACGACCGTGACGGGTGCCACAATCGTGTTGGGTAGAGGGTACCACGATCGTGTTGGGATAGCACAGTCGTGTTGGAGTAGGTTGCCATGTGTGAGGTTGCTTTAAGTTTGTATTGTATTCAGCTCACCACAGTCGTGGTGGTTACCATGGGCGAGGTGGCCTCCAAGGGACACAGTTGTGCTAATGGCCATGATTGTGGTCAATCACGTGTAAAATGAGCAGCAACTGTTGATTTTAGGGGTCCTTAAGAAAAAATTGCCACGGTCGTGGCATGGACCACATGTGATTTGGGGCTCCCTGGCAACGGTTGTTCTAATGACCACGGCTGTGGTGTCTTCAGTAACCACGATTGTTTTGCTGGCCACGGTCGTGGTCATTCATGTACAAACTTGGCTATGTTACTGTAACTTTTGGACATTAATTCACCACAAACTGTGGTGATTTTCCACGACCGTCTTGGGGCTTCTTACTTCTGATCTCAACTTTAACTTCTTCACTTGACCTCCTTTTGCTTTGGATTGATTCTTGTGCACCCAAAGAGAGCTGGGGGAAGAATAAGGTCCAATCTTAGTGTGCAATGACCCAAAGATGTTCTTTATCTCCCTCCCTTGCATCAATGCATGCATAAGTACCTTGAAAAACACACAAAGAAGGCATAAGTGCATTTTACATAAAAGATCAAATTGGAGGAAATATATTGCAATCTACAATGTTTAGATTTGATTATCATGTAAAAAGACACCGGATGAAGCCCTAAACTAGGATTGCATCATGTAGGTGAAAAATTCAAGGCTTGGTTTCACAAAAGGAGGCGTGACAGAGTAGTTGGAACCTTAAATAGGCATTATGAGGGGTAGGGTTGTGTGGAGTGTTTCTCCCTTGAGCATAGGGAATTGTCACTTTGGGCAATTTCAAGTTCCTAATGTTTAGGTAGATATTTAGAGACCATTTGAGAGACGAGAGAAAGGTAGATCGAAAGAACCAACTTTGACATTGTGTGGAAGCATGAGGAGGGAGATGTTTGACTTTGAACTTCCCCTCGACAGTAAGTGTCTCCCTCTGTGGGGAAGATGACCTGGTGATGTGGCCTACTTAGATTTGGTTAGGGATCCACTTAGGTCTGAATAAAGGGTGTTTGGGATAACATAAGCATTTTCTTTTAATATTTGTGTCTTCCAATTGCAGCTTCCACAAGTCACAAAATCTTAATCAATAATTAATCAAGGTCTAACCTAGATAGAGAAAAAGTTCTGAGCCAAAAATAATATGTTTGATCTACCAATAAATTCAATTAATTAAAGTTAGAAATTGAGCTAAATTATGTGTCATAAGGTACAAATTAGGGAATGTGGGCATTCTTATTTAAATGTGGGTTTCAAAACCACTAGAAGATCATGAGAATGATGAAGTGGGGTGAACCGAAAAATTCTAGATAATAGGAGGGCATAATTGTAATTATATCACAAATGTGGAAAAATCCACTTCATCACAAGGATTGTCTTAGCCGTCTTTGAGTTATTGCGTTAGGAGATTAAATCATCTTTTGATAGACCAATTGAGGTGTCCCTGTTGAAGTTTTTAAAGCTAGAAACTATGGTTGCAGTTAGCCCTTGGATGACAGGTGTGGCTTGAGTATTATATTCCTCCAATATAACTTCAATTTTTGCAACTTCACAGGGTATTCCCGTGAGTTGCAGAGGTAGACACATATGAGAATTATAGTTTAGGAAATGGCTTTGTTCATGCTAATTATGCTTGGTATCAGATTGTTGATCCTTTGCTCCTCTAACCTATAACCTTTCTAAGAGGTACTTTGGAGGGCCATATAATGAGGGGGAAAAGATTCCTTAGGTTTTCAAGAAATTATGGTCCTAGAATAATCAATGATCATGGTTCACCTCTAGTGCATATCTTCCTCTCAATTCAATAAACCCATCTGGGTTTAGAGTGTCACCAGGTATGTTCCGGTTCATAGCCTCCATGACACAGAGGATTATATAAGTATTGTCACTTGTTTGAGGCAACTTGATGGTGGATTAGAAGCTTGATAGTGTAAGATGCCCAGTTTTGTCTGTAGTTGTCACAATTGTCCATGATTAGACATTGTAGTCAAACGGGGATGCATGTGATTTGCTCAACTTCTTGATCTTTAAGTCTCATTCTTGCATGAGGAAGCTCTACACAACAATCATAAGGATAGTTTGTCTTATAATTGTATGTATTGTGTGCAAAAACCAAAAGCCTTTACAATGGAATGGGAGAAGGATGAACTTTGTCTTGTCCTCTTTTAGCTTTTCAGTTAGAGCTATTATGGTCAGTTCATCTATGTGTTTCTTGAATAAGCAATCAACAAGCATTGGTGTAGCATTGTAATATGTCTACTGCTTGTCATTAGGCATGACATCATCCAAAATGGTGGAGACAAGCATCATGAAGATACTTTTTTTGTTTTTGTCAAACTTGAAAAGATATTGTGAAAAACGCTCTGAGTAAGAGATTGGAGTTTGTTGTTGTAGACAATTTGGTTTCTATTCAACCTATCATCCAAAATGACATGTAGGACAAATATGTCTCTAGACTTCATTCCCTGCACTCCATATCCATGTCGTGATCTTGTGAGGAATATGTGGAGGAAGTGGAAGTATGGTCTTAGGATATACAAAGTTATTAGGCCTTTGACTAGCATATGATAGAATATAAGCTATATTTCCATTATCATCATCAGAAGAGACATGTTCATACATATCATTCCTTACTGGAGTATAGGTGTCTAAGTGTAACACTATAGATTCTTAAACATCACCCAAGCAAACTACATCTTCACAATGTACAACGAACAGAGAATCAAATTAAGCAAATTGGATAGGTTGGTTCAGGGTGATATATGAGGAGATTTTATTGGGTTTTTGTACCCCTTTTGAATGGTCCTTAATTGAACCATTGATTTATATCCAAACAAACAGTCATGTACTTGTATCTGAGAGACTTGTACCTCATTGAAATCACCTTCTTTGATATCTATTGAAAAACTAAATTGTGTGGTCAACTAAACTAGAGGTATCATTCATTGTGGGAACATTGGCGGGTGGATTTTGAAGTGGATTAGTAGAAGGTGGAATGGGCTAAATTTTTTCTTGAACAACAATGTTTGTGCTGGCAACATTTTGGTCAGTGTTGGTCATAATGATTTCTAGTACGAACATAGCTGATCTTACCCTTGAGGATGCAACTGATAGGTCTTGTTTATAATGTTTCCACTCATCTAACATGTCACTTATTGTATCTGGATCATAGGAGGGCCCTAGTGATGAGGAAGATAGATGGGATTGTCCTCTACATTTGTGCCAAGCCAACCTCTCACATTGATGTTGCTACTTTGTGTTGTGTTTGTTTTTTATGTCCCAATAGTCTGCCTCCTTTGCTTTCCAGGAGGCATGCATTTCTTTTTCTAGTGCCAAATTTTTTGTATTTGGTGGGAGAGAGTCACCAACTCTTCATATTGGCAATGAAGATGTCTCAAGTCGTAGATGGCGTCGGTGCTTTTTATTATCTACACTTATATACACAACATATATCTGTCAAGGCCAGCGATATTAGTAGAATTTTTAACAGTTACCTCACACAACTAATGAAACTCTTAGTAAAAACAACACTAATATTATCAATATAATACTCTTCATTTGACATATGAAGAGAAGCAGGAGGAGAAGTGGTTCCTCATGAGGAACAACTTTTGTCCTATGTGGACCTTCTTGATATTATTGTTGTCATGGTAGGCTCTCTGGGACATTATGCTTGGTGTAAAATGGAAAATCTTGCTCTAGAATAGATTGAATTGCGATGGGGATGGTGAGCAGTCTCACTTGGGCTATGCCGCTTGTGATGCAATTCTTCAACATGTGTTCTCTTTTGTGGAGAGACTGCATGCCTTAATGTAGACAGAGGAGTCTTAGGCTGGGTAGGAGACTTATGAACCTCAGGATTCTGATTATTAGGTTAATTGACTCTGGCCTCACATAATCTTCTATAATAGTGAGAAGAGGTGTTTTGGTATCTTCTAAAGAAAGAGATGCGTTGATGATGATGAGCGTGTATCTTTGTTAGTTATAGTGATTGGCCCCAGGTCATTCAATCGATTTCCATAGCTTGACTTTGGTGAACAAGAGCTTACATTTGTTATAATTTCTAAGCTCATGTAGAGGTAGGAGGATGACTGACCTCATAAAGTGATAGTATGACTTTTTACCCCTGTGTACTAGTGTTCTGTTGTATACTAGATATTTGATGTCTATGAAGTGCTCCACTTAGATTTAGAGAAGTCCTTAAATTTGTTTGGGTGCCTAAATGCTTGACTAGATATATTTGTAAGGCCAACCATGAAATAATCTTCTTGATGCTCTGTATGGATGTTCATCAGTTGATTAACAGCCTATCAATGTTAATTGGATCTCCATATATAATTCTCTAGAGAATTTGGAGGTCTTCATGATGTATGCTTCCCATTTCTAACTTGGTGAAAAGGATATTGGCAATAATCTTATGGATGATATGTCATAGCCTTGAATGCATATTTTTTGCCTTGGAAGCAATGGACCTGAATCTTGTTTTCTTGATGAGTTTCACCCAATCTTTATTGGTGTTGAAGTGATATTGCTCTTTGTCAAGCTTTCCAGAATTTGTAGCTTCAACCTCCACGTCAGCAACATAGAAAATCATGTTCAATATTTTCTTCGTAAGGATAAGTTCTTGTTTGAAGATACGAACTTTATTCTTATGAAGTCAGCCACATCCATGCCATTAAGCTGGTGCAACAGTGAGTTTTGGTATTGTCAACATAAACTCTCATGTCAAGCTTTCCAGAATTTGCAGCTATGTTGGCTCCATCATGTAAGTTGTACACTCATTGCATATTACCCATCTCTCAGAATGTATGCTTGTGAGAGACGCATGTTTATTTGTAGTTTTTAACCACCATTTTAGCATAAGTTACTTTATGCCTATCATCTCTTGGATGAAAGGTACCTTGTTGGAGTTCTTGGATGGGATCTCCACCCTTTCTTGATCATTGTATGCTTGAGCAACGATATTGGCATGCTATCTGTTTCTTGACTGCTTGCTTGTTTCAACTGTGGAAGGTGTTGGGAGAGGTTTTTTCACCCTTTTCTGCTGTGTTGCTTTAGTGTCACTTCATTTAGAGTAAGATTCATCCAATCTGCTTGTGGCAACGACATATTCTTGGTCAAATTCTCCCTCCATGACAGTCATACATAGAGTCTACCTTGTACGAGCCATCATAAAGGTTCTTAAAGGACAAGAAAAAATTGACAATGATTAGGGATGGAAATTATGAGAATGTAAAAGAAATATGGTTAAATTAAGTTAATTGTCTATAAATCCATCTCATAGGTCAATCAAACTTTTGTCCAAATAAATAATGGAAAAAAACCGACTTAGCACAAGGTTTAAGTAAGTTCGATACCCCAAAACTTGACATTTTTTGAGCTATCAAGCATAACTAGTCAATAGAGATCAGAAAGGCTATCAAGCTCTCAAAACAAGGAGGTTGATTGGCTAAAGCACAAATCAAAGAAGCTATTAAGTTGCAAGATCTTTATAGGTGGAAAGTTAAGGAACCCAAGCATGGAAACATCAAGGGATATCGATCTATCAACAACTATCAAGATTATGTAAAGTGATTTATTTTCAATACTTGAATAACAACTTTATTAACCTTTGGCGGTTGATCGCTCTTAAAAATCAAGTTAAACAAGGAAAAACTTATCGAGCTTTGACAAATGTAGTAAAATGATCGATCAGTCTCCAAAAGTGGTTGAAGAATACTTTTTTAAGTGACTTACTATGTGAGGTTGATCATCATGATCATTATGATTGATGCCTTAAGAAAGCTATATACCTTAGTATTAAGAGAAGAACAATTGAGCTTTGATGAGCTACACAATCGATCATCAGAGCTGAAACATGAGATTGATTGGCTAAACATAGTGAGGTCGATTGGCTAGCTGTAGTTTTGATATCACTCGGTGGTTAATATGAAAGGAAGTGAAAAGAACCACACTCCTCCTTAATTCTATAGCCTAGGTGGTTAGTGCATAGGATGACCTAGTGTCGGACACATGTCCATCAAGATCAGAGGTCGATCATTTGAGATCAACAAGTAAAGAAGGTTGATAGGTTAGAAATAAAAGAGCTCAATAGGTTTAATAAACGTGAGCTCAATATCTCAAGTCAATAAGCTACCTCATAAATCAAGATTTAGTCGAGATTATGAGAGACTATTTGTTTCTTATTGAGCTAGGGAAAAATAAGATTTAGGTCAATGATTCCCTTAGAGAAAATGGTTGACTTGTCATCATGTTGAAAGTGTTCAAGCTTGCTCAAGGTCGACCAATTGCATGGTAGAAACAAAATAGAGGTCTATTAGAATAGTTTGATCGAACCCAATACAACAAAAAGGAGGTAACTTGAAAAAAGGGAAATCAAAGTAAAAGCTAAGGTGGAAGGGCTTGGGTTGCATCCCAAGAAGTGATTGTTTATAGTCGATTAGCTTGACTCTTCAGTTGATTCACTATGCGGTAGGTGTCTCAAGAAGATCCAAGTCAACTCGTTGTGTAAACACCTCACCTTCATAGTATTTCTTCAGATGGTGCCCATTGACTAAAAAATTCCCAGACTTCTTTTTTGGAAATATTCATCATCCCAAAAGGATAAACCATGATAACAATACATGGTACTACCAATGTGACTATAGTTTTTTTTTTAAACACAAATAGAGGATTTGAATACCAAAATTTTGTATTCTTTAGCAATATCTTTGCACATGATATGAGCATCATGCCAAATTTTCATTCTCTCGTTATTAATTCTCATGTTTTTGTAAGAATCAAGGTGTAGTTCTAAATCTTGAAGTTGCAAGCATATGTTTCTCTTCAAGAGATCTGGTTCCATATTGAGATTCTTAATGGCCTAGTCTACCTTGTGCTCTTACTCAAGAGGAAGATGACATGTTTCCAAAGACAAGAGTGCATGGTGTTGTATTGATGGGTATTTTATAAGCCATTTGATGTTGAGTTTTGCATGGCAAACCTTTTTAGACTTCTTACTAGTATTATTCAAGATCTGTTTAATCTAATGATTTGAGACTTGTACCAGTCTTGAGGTTTATGGATAATATAGGGTAGATACCTTATCTCAGACATCTTACCTCTTCATAACAACCTCAAATTTCTTTTTAATGAAATGAGAACCTACATTACTGACCGCAATCCTAGGAACTCCAAATCTTGGAAATACCATTTTACTAAAGAGATGCATGATGGTCTTAGAGCTACAATAGGGTGAAGCCAGAGCTTCTACCTAGTTGGAAATACAATCAACTTCTAGGATGTATTGCTTTCCAAACAATGATGGTGATGGACCCATTTAGTCTATATCCAAAACATCAACCATTTCAACTTTGCTTCACTTCATGAGAGGCATTTCATTCCTTTTCCTAATGTTCCATGTCCTTTTCATGCACCACACACCTTGAACTAAGATCGTGAGTCTATGATGATAGATGGGCAATAGAGTCCATAATGCAAAATTTGATTGTTGTCTTTTTTACACCAAAATGCTCTCCATAAGAATATGAATGGAATTTCTTAAGAATAGAATAATCCCATCTTTCAGAATGCGTGGTCAATACAAATTGTCAGTGATCTTTTAAAGAGCTATAGATCGTCGAAGAAATAATTCTTAAGGTAACTAAAAATGTTTTTTTCAATTATATGTCATGTCCCGTGGTAATTGGAAACATGCTTGATAGTTACAAAAATCATCATACAGTCGTGTAATAGGATCAAATGTCCTCATATCTAGCAACTCATCCCCATGTGAGTCATTTCTCGATACAGAATCATCATCTTCTATGTAAATTCTTGAAAGATGATCTAATACAAAATTAATGTACCTTTATTGTCTAAATATCATAATCAAACTCTTGAAGCAACAAGGCCCATTATAAGCTTGTCTTTCTTTGTCATTCAATATATAATATAGCTCCATGATTCATATAAAAATGACTTTACCACCAAGAAAATAAGATCTAAACTTATCAAAAGCATAAATGATCATAGTCAATTCTTTTTCAGTTGTGGTGTAGTTTACTTATGGCTCATCAAGGGTTTTACTAGCTTAGTAGATAACATGGTGCTTTTTATCATTCTTCTTTCCAAAAACTCCCTCTCACAACAAAATCACTGGCATGATAAATTAACTAGAAGGGAAGATCCCAATCAGGATGGTGTCATTACGCCATCCTTCAAAGTGTGTAAAGCTTTAAGTCAATCTTCATCAACAATAAAAGGAGAATTATTTACCAAAAGCCTAGATGACGAATTTAGAATCTTAGAGAAATCTTTGATAAATATCACAACCAAGAAAAATTTGCAAAGATGTATCTGAAGGATCTTAGAACTGGATTCTATCTTTATTTTATCCACTTTTACTCGTGCCTCAAAAACTTATGTCCACGCAAAATGCCTTCTCACACCATAAATTGACATTTCTCCCAATTTAGGGCTAGTTGCTTTTCCTCGCATCTTTGCAACATTAAAGATAATTTTTTAAAACAATCATCAAAGGAAGACCCATACACTAAGAATTTGTTCGTGAAAACTACCATGATTTCTTCTCTATAGATCAACAAAGATTACAAACATACATCTTTGGAAGGTGGTAGGAGAATTACAGAGTCCGATTGGCATTTTGTGGAAAGCATAGGTCTAATATAGCCATGTAAAAGTGGTCTATTGATCATATAGATGAACGGGCACTTCATAAAACCTAGAATATCCATCAAGGTAATCGAAATTCCAATGATGTACTAGTCACCTTAACATTTAGTCAATGAATGATAGTGTGAAGTGATCCTTATTTGTGGCGACATTTAGTAGTCCATAATTAATACATATTTTTCCAACCAATTTCTATGTGGTGTAGCAAAATCCTAGGCATTAATTCCTTAAAGAAAAATACTCTGCCCTTCTTGTATGCCACATGAATCATGCTAACATAGTTATTGTCTGATAGCATAGATAATTCATGCATCATAAAGTTTGATAACTTCCTTACGCACAACTTCACACATCTTTTCATTCAAATTCCTTTTTCATTGAAATCAAAATTTAGCACTCTCTTTGAGGCTAATATGATGCATACATACTATAAGACTAATGCCTTTATTGTCGTTGATACAATATCAAAGAGATTTACTTTGTAGTCTGAGCCTAGTAAGGAGTTTCTCTCACTAATCATATGAAGTTTAGAATTCATAATTATTGGATTCTCTTTTCATTATCTATAGATTCATTTGTGAAACTTGGGAAGTGTCTTTGGCACAAATTCATATTTAGGTCCACTTTCTAAAGATATGTACATTGATGTGTCAATTGATCCTTTTTGATTAACTTTTTCTTCTTCTTTAACGACATATAAATATGCAAGAGTTTCTTCCACTTATAGATCAGTGATACTACAGGCTGAGTTAGTAAGATCTCTCATTAGAGGGTCTATTCTCGCACCGTTTTCTTGGATTTCTACACATAATTGTCTGCATTTGTCAAAAAAGTAGCTAGATTCAACTTGAGATGGTCCATTCATGTGATTTAGGACATTGAAATCTATATGTTCATTCCCTACTCAAATGGTAATAAGACCGCTTGCAACATTTATTAATTCTCATGTGATTAAGAGGAATGGTCTTCCAAAAATCATTGAACACATGGGATCTTAAGTAGTGTTAATGATAAATAAATCATGATGAAAAAAGAACCTTCAAATTATTATTGGAACATCCTCAACAACTCCCATTGGCTATCATCCAATTATATTATCATATGAGAGGTGACCATGTTAGTTAGTCCTAGCCCGATTGCCATAGAGTGTGGCATGAGAACAGTTCTAGCTCCTAGATCAGCTAGGTCATGTCTTTATTCAATGTCTCCTATGACAAAATGATTAGTGAAAGCATTGGGGTCATTCTGCTTAGTGGTCATGCTAGCCTAGAAAAAAGCAATATCCATGTTGGCTAGCCAGACTATCTCAATCTCCCCACGTTCTTCACTTCTTTGTGAAAAGATCTTTAAGAAACTTAGTATAAGTGGGCATCTCATGAATAGCGTCTAAAAGAGGGATATCCAAATGTATCTTCTTAATAGTGTATAGAAACGTTATACACTTTTCAAATTGAACCTTGATGAATCCACAAAGAAAAGGTATATCAACATATAGTTTGGTAGTCTTCTTTCTTGAAGTGGGCATTTTGTTCATTCCTTGCAAAGTTTTTTAGTTTCAAGACTTTTCTTTTTAGGGGCTCTGGGCTCATCGTTATCATCAACTATACTTTGTTCCTTCTGAGGAGGTGGAATATTTTGGTACCAGACCACAATGTCACCATCTTTGCAGTTTCATTTCTTAAATTCTATTTAGTATGAGGGAACTCTCCTACTTGATTCTTAATAGAAGATGCTACATAATCAAGATGTTGGTCTATCATCCTATTATGCTGTTGTAAATTGTTGATCTACGTATTTGCAATGCCTAGATTGCTTGTGTAATTCTGATCATATCATTATTGCTCAAAATGCATTATCAAAGTCACTCCATTAAAGAGATCAGTTAACTGATAGAATTTTTTGCTACATAAGAGAAAATAATGTGTTGCCTACATAAATTTCCATGTTGATTGGCATTCTACTTTTTTGAGAGTTGTTTGATTGTTATAATCCTTGTGAATTTTGGCCTCTTCAAATTGCCTTGCCTCTACCCATTCTATTAGGTTGCTGGTTCAATTGGGGAGAATTTTCACTACAGAAGTTTTACCACATGAGAAACTAGGATGGTCTGGTATTTTGCAGTTTAGTAAGAGACATTATCTACCACTTGAGCTTATTGCATAGGTTCAACATAGATTTAATGTTGAGATAGGTGTCCTATATATCTACAACATTACATTGCATCATATAATGGGAACTTTAGACCTTGAGCATCAGTGAAAATTTTTTCAAGTTTCATAGAAAGTAACTAAATGGCTTTAGCCTCCTTTGTAGTTGCTATGGAGATATAACTATTGGAAGGAACACACTCAAAATACCACATGGATTGTATTCACACCAAATTATCAATAATTAAAGTGAACCCTTTGACATATTTAGCTAGAAAATTTCTCACAAAAGTATCATCAGTTGATTTCCTCTAATCTTGTGTGAGTGTATTATAGAAATTTTTTATCAAGAAAATATTATTTAACCCATGGTGTGCACATATTCTCTTGTAAGATTGGAATCTTCCCCATGCTTCATAAATATTTTCAACCAAATTTCACACAAAGTCAGTAATCCTATTATGACAATGAATGGTCCTTTAAGATGGGAATAACTTGTTGACAAAAGCATCAATGAGATCATTCCAAGTTTCTATGATTAATGGTTTGATGTTGAGATACCATGTCAGAGACTCAAATAATAGAGAAAAGTGGGAAGTATTTGGATATATAACTTCTTGCAAAACACATTGGACTTTTTGAGGTTATTAGATAGATTTGGAAGCATCAACATGATGGTATGGATTTTATCAGGCAATATTCTTCCCAACGTTCTTGCTTGAATGAGAGACATACTACTCCCTTTCATGTCAAAACTTGCAACATTAGAAATCAAATTCACTAATAGATTGCCTAGTCTCATTAGCCTTCATGTCAAAACTTGCAACATTAGAAATCAAATTCACTAATAGATTGCCTAGTCTCATTAGCCTTTGATTGAGTGTAGGAACAGAGAGATCTTCCTCATTCCACAACTTCCTCCGATAAAGTACCTAAAACATATCACACAAAGGAGTAAGTACCTTTGGTGTAATAGACTCTCCAAATAAAAATGAGAAAATTAAGTATGCCAATTTGAATTCAAAAGAGAGGACAAAGATGCCCAATTAGAAGTAAGTAGACTTCAGGTCTTTTGGAAATTCCAGTTTACTCATCCCCAACAACGACGCCAAAAGTTGATTGCCCTTAAATGTGGGTAAAAAGTGTGAACACAATTGTCTAGTTACATAGGATCATACTTTAGATTTGTACCCAACTTCAAGAGACATCAACAACTCAAGATGGACTCAGTTGTAATCATACAAGGTTTAACACAAGGATAATGGAAGGAAACTAAGTAAAAAATTGAATGTCTTAGATTAGAGTAGTTGAAGAAACCCGTTGAATTTGGTGTTCCAATTAAGGAACAAATTAAACTACTTAAACCAAGAAACCCAAATTATGAAACTTAAACATGAATTAATGTGATTATGATAAAGGGAAAGTTGGATTGAGCTTCATCAATCAAACCAACCTCAACCATGTAAAACTATCTCTTAAATTTTATACATTCTCAACATGCTTTGCAAGTAGTCATAAAAGACATCTAGCACCTTGCTTCTCTCGATATCCAAGTAGATTTCTATCAAAAGGTACCTCTCTCTTGAGATGGTAACCAAAATATCAAGAAAAACATGTATGAATTGTGCTATAGTGATTCCCCACTCTCGTGGCTCCTCACTAATCCAAACTCTAGATCTTCCATAACTTCTTCTCTTGAAATACTTCAAATCAAACATCATAAGAAGGTAGCTAATCAAACAAGCTGTAAGGTGTAAGACCTGAAAGGGGATCCCTACTTAATTTGAGGAATTAACCATATATTCCAAACACACTAAGAAGGAATGCTAGACTGGGTGTATCTTTTTTTCTCAAATGATGGTATATAAGAATAACCAAAGTATAGAAGTAGAATAATAAATCATGACTATAGTCAATTTACTCATATTAAAAAAGAATCTCCCAATAAGGGCCTTATATGAAAAACATCTACATCCGGATCTAAGCATAGGGATATCCAACTATCTCAACTCTGTCTCCTATTAAGAGTCCTCCCCATAAGCTAGTTCCATATCCGCATGTCATCTCCTTCATGTCCTACACCTGGGGTTGGAATCATACACCAACAAAAGGAGAAAAAGTATAAGATATCATCTTAAAGGTTGGTATGTGCATATGAAATATGGATCGAGAAACTTAAGAAAAAAAGACATCAAATATAACAAGGTTTCCCATAGAAAAGGAAAGTACCACCCAACTAGGAATCAAAATAATATGAATTTCAAAATATTATAAACAAGAAGAATACTTTCCATTATACAGACATAAAAGTTATGCCACACAAGGACAGATAACTTTTTGGGCACAAAACCCATCAAAATAATATTAACATGCATGCATGTGAGACAAACATAGCACCAGAACAATATAAATAACAATGGAAGCCAAGGCTCACAACCGTTAATCATAATAGGGTATGACACACAACCATCTCCCTAATATATATAGAATTGGGCACACAACCTCCATAAAAAATATAACATGGGCACACAACCAAAAACCAAAGTACTTACATCTACTCTAGGGCTATTGAATCACAATACATGCATAATTTGGAGGCAAGTATAAAGTTTAGTCATATTAAAAACACAATAAATAATATTGCCATCATAAATAGACAATATAAATATCCACCACAAAAGTGGGCAAAAATTAGAGTTCCATCTCACCACAAGGAACAACATGACTTAAAATTCACAAATAGGGTCTCATAAAGAAGCAAAGTGTAATATAAAAGTCCAACATTGATGAAGTGTTTAGATTCATTAAGATAGACCCCAATAGGTCTTCAAGTCAAGACAGATAATATATATCACCAAAATACCTCAAAGAGCCTCAAGAGAGAGAGTAAAGAAAAATAATTGCTCAATATGACTCATCGGGAATGCAACATACCTAAAAATGTGTATCTAAATTCAAAGTCCAACCCTAGATCCAATCATGATATTTGTTCACCTAATATCATATTATATGTACATTGTTAATTAATGATTATATTTCAAACCCTAGAAATATTGAATTTTACTACGAATTAAATTAGATGATAATAACTACACCATTGGATAGTCCTTGATTTTTTATTCCAAAACATATTTTAACAAAAAAATTGATAACTAAAGAATTAGTTATGATTTATATAAGTTTACTTTATTTTCTAAAATTCTCGAATAATAATTAAGCCAAAAGACTCAAATGCCATAGCATCAAGCATCAAAATCTTGATGTGTAACAAGACATATTTGTAAACATACTGGCTTTTGGTAACCTGTGACTGAAATCAAATCAATATGCTAGAAAGACAGAAAAATTTTATGATAAGTGACTTACATTAAATCAAATGACGGGTAACACCGTAAAATGGCGATAGATCATCTTGTACCCGCCATGTTCCATCCCGTAAAACTAAACCTTGAACAAAGCTCGACATCTAGAAAGAAAACCCAAATTTCAATGGGTAAAGGGGCCACCAAAGACCACCATTGGCTTCCTCGAGTTCGTATATTCTCATTGAGACTAGGGTTTGGCCATGAACCAGACCAAGCCTCAACCCTGCAGCCATCGCCATGGCAGGCCATAAACAGCAAACTTGTAAATCAGGTAAAAGGGATGCTTAACAGGGAGAAATATAACTCAGTGACTCAGAACTCCCTGACAATGTCCTACATAGAAAAGACCAAACATGACAAAAAGCAAAGAACAAGGGATTAATCCAATTGCATAGACACAAAAAAGTAGAATAGAAAAGGAAAAACAAGGATTAAATGCCGACTTGCTGAATTGAATGCCTACAAAGTCTCTTCTGAACTAGAAGACTGAACATGAGTGACCCTCGATATCCTTAGAGGTCTCGACTTTGCCACTGAACCCAAGGTAGGCTCCGAAGACAATGTGGGATCCAGGTAGGCACATATCACCATGATCCAAATAGAAAGGTGGAAATGATCTGTGGGGATTAAGAGATGCTTTTGAGGTAATTATATACATAGATGCCAAATCTTGTTGTGGTCAGAAATCCTAGTCGAGATGGTAAATAGGGAAATTAGATAACACCATTGTCGACTGGGTTATGGGGGATACTAGTTTTGATCAAATTAGAGACCAAATGCTCTAGAATCCAACAAGGAAGATAGAGAGAAAATCAACAGATAAAATGAAGAAGAAATGAAAGAGAGCAAGGAAAATGACTCTTGCAATCACTGTGTAGAGTCCACATATATGGGACTTGAGGTAGAAGACAAATCTAAAGCCACACAATAAAAATCCAATGGCCAAGATAACACACATGCTTAATAAAAACACTATAAAAACAAACTATGGTTGAGAATTATTATAATGATAAATGAATCACATGATCAAATAATATACATTCAAATGAATTAGAGAGTGTTCCAATTAAATTGGGATTCATATTTAGGTATGTTCCTTCTCTAGTTCAATTGAGATAGTAAACATTATCCATTTAAGACGATTTCTTGCACCTAGACTAATTAGGACCCAAAGAAACCAATTTTAATATTATATTTGGGTTTTTAGATCATCTCATATGAGTATTGACACCATTAGGGTTTAAGTCCATTATCTCATTATCTATTATTATATATTACCATTATCTTCAACCTCCCAGATCTAGACTTCATTATCCTCCTATTATTATCGCATGGAGTTATATTAGATTATCTTGCATGAAATTGATTCTTTTACTCAAATTTTCATTAAGTACATTAATATCACATTTAACTTAACTATGGCACATTAATCATCTTCATGGATATTTAACATCCAATTAGTGTCACTCTATGTAACTACTCACATTATTGTCCAAATGAATCAATTACTTATATTTATTCACATCATGTTACCAATTATGAACATTTAGACCCACATTAGTCATCCATGCATATTTAGTAAATCAAATTACTTATGAATCATATTTGAGTCATCCTATGTGTATTACATATTGAATAAGATGAAACATATTACATATCGGTGAACTTATAAGCCACGACTCGATGATCATGTATAATTTATGTGTATCAATGTATATTATCCAATTATGAAACCTAATGTCACTAATTATCACAAAAGTCACTAACAAAACATATATTAGGATTGGATTATTACAACTTAGGGTTGATGGTCAACATGATTCATCTTGTATCTCATACCCCTCATAATGATGTATGATGTCCATGTTAGGCTCCATATATCTCACTCATCATCACATCAAGGTTTACTAGTTCCTTACATGGTTGTGATCTTGTGTATCCACAATAGGGGTTGATATATGACTTACTCATTTTATGTGAATTGTATATTAATTATAGTTCAAACAAGTGATTTATGATCATATGATTATTATATGTCTATCAGGGTACAACCTCACGTACCAAAGTATGACTATAACCTTATTTGGTCAATTCTGATGATCCGAGCACACTATCATCCTATTCTAGGAATTATGGTTTCTAAAGTCTAGATAGGAAATTATCGGTATGTTACAAGACTCCACCCCTTAAAAGGATTTCATCCTCAAAATCAGCATATCCATGATCTATCAAGGTACTACCCCTTCATCCCTTAAAAAGATTTGACCTACCAAGTCAAACTAAACTAGAGGTAAAAGGGTGAGTCTAGAGAGCCATGTATAATATCTATCACTTTTGCACTTTCTCTTTTATACCATCATATAGAAAAATCTAGGTTTCAAGGGTAGCCTAACCAGTCATGTGGGTCCACCTATGGGTATATCGATTTACTACCAGCCTCATCATCCTCATCACATAAATCTATTCTTAAGTCAGATAATAGCTTCAAAACATGAACACATGCATCAATCTTATTGCCTGGAGGAAATGACACAAGTTGTCCAATCTAACCACAAAAGGTTAACTCACTTAAGAACATCATAAAAATTCCTTAGATTTTATATCCTTCTACCATCCTCATGTAGGTAGATACTAATGTAGGTGTTTCACCTAGAGAGTTTCCATATAAGATAATGATCATACGAAACCTATGGGAGAGGAAAAACCCAAGGGAGATAAATAGTGATATAATCACATCCCAACTATTAATGGATCTGTATGTTGTAAGGAGTGGGACCCAAAAGGGGATTGACTCCCTACTTAATTTGAGAAATAAAACATATGTTACAAACACACTAAAAAGGTATGTTGGAATAGGTGTATATTTCTCCCCTCAAATGATGGTATACAAGAATAACCAAAGTATAGTAGCAGAATAATAAATCATGACTGTAATCAATTTATTAAGATTACGAAAGAATCTCCTAATAAGGGCTTATATGAAAAACATCTACATCAAGATCTAAGTAGAGGGATATCCAGCCATCTCAAGTCAATCTTCCATTAAGAGTCCTCCCCTTAAGATAGTTCCATGTCTACATGTCATCTCCTTCATACACCTGGGGTTGGAATCAAACCCCAACAAAAGGAGAAAAAGTAGAAGATATCGGCATAAAAGGTGATATGTGCATGTTAAATATGGATTAAGAAACTTAAGTAAAAAGGACATCTAATATAAAAAGGCTTCCCATAGAAAAGGAAAGAACCACCCAACTAGGTATCAAAAGAGTATGGATTTTAAAATATGATAAACAAGAAGAATACTTGTCATTAAACAAATATAAAAGTTGTTCCACGTAAGCACACATAAATCGTTGGGCACAAAACCCATCACAGTATTGTCAACCTACATGCGTGTGAGATAAATATAGCACTAGAACATTATAAATAACAATGGTTGCCAAGGCTCAAAACCTTGAAACCTGATAGAGTATGGCACAAAACCATTTATGTGCACATTATATATAGAATTTTTACCCAATTTTGCACACACTTTCAATCCATTTTGTACCTCATTTTTCCTCTAATCATACTTATTTTCCCACCTTTTTAGTTGTTCTACTTGCCTCATGTTTATGATCACATGTACATGATTGTGACGAGGAAATTGGGTCAAATCCAGCCAAAATCTGAACTTAGTTGGATCCTCAAGGAGATTGCATATGTCATAGAGAACTTCTTAAAGATTTTGAAAGAAACAGATTGTGTGCTTTTGACCACATGACTATGAGTTTACAGATGATTTTGATCTCTCCTTGAAGAGATGTGACACGTTGTGTCCCCACAATGACACGCCACATCCACCACAACCTAATCTGCCCAGAAATCAACCAACTTCTAAATACATGACATGTTCTGCATTGTTTGAAGCATGTCCATCCCGATCAAAGTAGTTCTAACATAACTTATACACAGGAACACACCATGTCTCCCTTATTACAAGTTGTGTCCCTATCGATTTTTGCATATTTTGAAAATAATTAACCCTCATTTTAAATATGAGAACACTCATATGGAGTGGTTATCACTTGTCATTTTGGGTCACGTTTTGACTAGAGAATAGTTCATAGTAGAGAAAGGGGGATCTTGGGGAGGAAGAAGTGGTTTCTTGAGAGAAAACCTCTATTCTTCTTCGTCTTCAAGGAGTGTAGTAAGAGCTTCTCTACTCCACCCAGACCTCTTGGCAAAGAAGGTTGTCCAAGTAGAAGCACCTACAAGAGTGGAATTTCCTCCCCAAGCTAGAGTTCTACCTTGCCCTTCTCCATTCCTTAGGTTTTCTTTTTTTTTCCGTCTCTAATCATGTTAAACTCTAAAATTTATATCATGTTCCTGTGTTTCATTATCATGGATGAGTACTTTCCTTCTTCATGGGCATGGGAGAGTAACTCTCATCACATTACTCATGTGAACTTGTATCTCTTAACTAATGTAAGTTAATTTGCTTCTCCAAGAGATTCTACGATGTGAATTTCTTATATGGTTTAAGGACATCATGCCTACATGTTTTATGCTTCTTTATGATCAAGAAAATATGTAGAGAACTAGGGAGTATCTCTCTTTTCAATAAATCCTTGACAACGGGAGTGGGTTGGATATGTTGAGAATCTAATGTTTTAGTTTGAGTCTTAACATAAGCACGGGAGAGCTATGAGGAGATAAGAACCATTTCAAATTACCGGAGGTGTATGAAGATGGCAACCTCCTTTTCATGTTAACTAATTTGTTAATTTTGTGGTTGCATGCGAGTAATGATATGGAAGTGAATCTTGTGACCACGATCTTTTAAAAATCTGATCTAAATCTCTCTTGTTGTTTAATTCTCACAATATGCTTTATTTTTCTTAGTAGTAAACTCTCAAAACAAACCAAATTTTGTAAACTGATCTAGATTGTTGAACTCTAACATGCTTGCACCTAATTGTACCTTTCTCCCTTGGTTGATCTCAAACATACCACACACCCATATCTTTTGGGGTAGTGCTCAAGTTATAAATATTAAAACTTGGGCATTTAAGCCAACAAGTTTTTATGTCATTTCTGGGGAGCATTGATATTAGAGTAAAAAGTGTTAATTAGTAAGTGAGACTAGATCACTCACCCCTTTTCATCATCCTCCATCACTATCATTATCAACATCATCACCATTGTCATATGTTTTGTATCTTCCATTTTCATTTGTACTTCACTCGCCTTGTTTACTTGAAAGACTGTTAGAGGCCTTCATAAAACTAGGAGTAATGAACCCTAATCATATTTGGAAGAATCACAACATTCATCACATTTGCGATCAGTACTTTCGCATAATATTTGATCAACAAGATAAACCAATAATGGAAGATGATAGTCCCCTTGTGGATTTCATTTTTCCTTCTAATATGAAAAATCAATGGGGCTATTAGTATTCCTCAAATCGAGGCAGATGATTTCTCTATCAACCCCATCCTTATATATATGCTACAATAGAACATATTTGGAGGGAATCCTATGGAATATCCCAATTTACATATAGCTAAGTTTCTGCATTAATTGACCACCTTCAAGATTAATGGTGTTCCAACTGATGGGATTCACCTTATTCTTTTTCTGTTAACTTTAAAGGACAGAGCCAAGGTTTGTCTCTCTTCTTTAACAAAGAATTATATTAACAACTAGGAGGATCTTCGAAAAAACTATTTAGCCAACTACTTCCCACCAAGAAAATTGCCATGGTTGAGGTACCAAATCATTAATTATTCTCAAATGTATGGAGAGACTCTCTATGACACATGGGAGAGATTCAAAGACTCCAATACCTTTATCCTCACCACGGTCTCAACAATTGGCTTCTTCTTTAAATCTTTTATAATGATTTATTTTACAATGCAAGGATGTGCACAGATGCAGCTGCAAATGAACCTTTGATGAAAGGATCCTAAATGGAAGCTTATTCTATCATATAATACTTTGAAATAATAAATTTCCATTGGAGCATTGAAACGAGCAATCAAACTTCTTTTTCTTCAATGGCTTTTGGAAAGCAAATTGGCACACACTCTGGTAGTACTATATAATTTTGTTGCAACAAATCTAAATACCTTGTGCCAAAAGTTTGAAGACATAAATTCTCCATCCACTTTTCCAATCAACTCGCATCTTGAAGAAACTAGAGCTCTTGATAAGGCATTTTCCTCAAACTATTATTCTTTCATTCCATTAGAGGAAGCCATGGACGAAGGTGATCTTGTAGGCAACAATAAAAACCAAAGTCAAAGGCCAACTTGGAATCATTCATGGAATATTTGTTTCAACTCAAATGAACCAAAATGATGAGTTCAATCATCATAGGTTGTTTATGAAGGATTTCATTCATCACCTCTCTTCTAAGGTGGATGAAGTCACCACTCATGCACAAAGGTTAGAAAATCAAATTGCTCAACAAGTACTCTCCAACCAAACAACAACTTTAGGTTCCTTCCTTATTCAACTAGAGATGGATTCCACAACAATATACATGATATATTTGGTAGTGGTCTTATTATTAGAGAACCTCTTTTTCCATCAAAGAAGACATCAAATGAAGTTGTTGTCATCAATGAACATTTGGAAACTGAAGTTCAAAGGGAGAAATATGCAATACTAGATCCACTTGATGATTTTCTAACAAAACACATGCCCCCTTGCAACACATCTTTGATACAATGTTTGGTGATGAGATGATTCTGTTCGAATTGGATCCTTATTGTCTTGAAGAAAAGTAGGAAGGAAAAACAACAGAGATGTCCATATGACTATTCCTATTGCAAATCATAAGCATACATCTCTGTTCCAAATATAAAATAATTTGATAAAGAGGCGTAGATCCTTAGTGCAATAATTTCCAGCCTCAAATCAAAGCACCAGACCCTCTTGATGGAGCACACTAAAGAAGAAGAGGAATGAAGAGTCTTACTCCTGGCTCTAAATGGAGGACCTTGTGGGATTTGACCCCACATCTAGGTTAGATTTCATTTCTCACATTTTCTCAAGAACTCTTTATTTTCTAAATAAATTAGCCATGGTGAATGTAATAATCTAGACCCCTTATGAAGCATGTATCATCAGCATTGCAGGTGCCAAATAAATGTCAAGGAAAAAACTTATTTTTGCATAAATTCAAGCAAACACAACGTGTCCAACCCAACACACGTTGTGTAGCAACCTTCAAAAATAAGTTCAAGAAAAATGCCTAGAAAATACTACATGTTTAGTTTCTTACACAATGTGTATAATTCTAGAAACCTTTCAATCAAGTTGTTGAAACTTACACCGTGTGCTTGTATTTGTACACATCATGTCTCTACGTTCATTCACCAATGAAAAACTTACTGGAAACTTACATAACATTTGGAAATTAGCACATGACGTGTCTTCATCATCTTGAAGACATCAACAATTCCACTGGAAAGTCATATGACGTGTGTAAATTCCCTCATGATGTGTCTGTCATGAGGTTTACAAGTAAAATTTTCTAACATGGAGGCACAACGTGTGAGTTTCTATACTCATCGTGTTTGTGTGTTTGAACTAGGATTTTAACCCAAATTAACCCGACCTCTTCACTCCATTCATTCACCACACTGTGTTTGAGAGTGTACCACCAACTATTGTGTGCACCCTTTCCCATGTGCTCCCTCATGTGCATCATCTCCGTCACCTCTGGTGAGATCTAGCTCTAGTTCTTCTTTGAAGACACCTCCCTCTACTTGTGTTGTTGCATCGTGTGAAGAAACACCACCGACACCACCAAGGAGTTGTGCATGCCGCCATTCTCCACCGAGAAACAGATCCTCCTTCACCTCCATCTTCCTTCACACCTGCTCCACCACCACACTCAGCCCAAATCCACCAAACCCTACTAATCAACCGTGTGACTAGCCGAGAATGTCACTGCTGCCAATTGCATGACACATGTCGTGATTGATATAAGACATGTTGTGACACTTTGATCATCTTCGACCTTCAAAAACACCCAATCTACAGAAGACATGTCATGTGTTTCACAGACGCACTATGTCAAGTCGTTCATTCTCATGGTTCCAACAACTTCTCTAAGCTTAGAATACACACCTTGTGTTCCATAGTACACATTGTATCTCATTTTTTTGAAACTCAAATAGGGCACTAATCGCACCTATCAAGCAAGCAATGAATCTTTATAGAGGGGAGAGTTCTTCTTCTGCCCCAAAGTATATCTCATCCACTCAATTCAAGGTCACAAAGGAGGAGAACAAGACCTATCAAACCATTATCACCCGTAGGGTCTTTCCTATAAGATTTGTCTGCAAGAGACTTCGGAGGCGTTTGACTTCAAGGATGAGTTCCTCAATTTTCTCAAGGAACTATGACTCGTGTGTACTTGTTGCACTGTAAGCCCTACTACCCAAGATTAACCTTTGAGTTTCTAACCACATTGCATGTTGAGGATGACCCCAAGAAGCCATTTTAACCATTTTCTATATTACATTCTGCCTTCTTGGGCACAACTATAGCATTTCTTTGAAGCAATTCTATGTTGCATTTCAATGCCACTGTGGAGAATCTATGTCATATCCATCTCAATTCAGAAGCAATGATATTTGGAGAGAAATAATCGATGATGACATACATAATGCTTCTGAAGATAGAAAATCACATATCCACAATCCTAGTTCTTGTTGTATAGATGTTATCCTTAGCACTTGTGTATTTTCTAGAAAAGAAACACAAGTGGTTCGTGAAAAGCAAGATCTATTTTTGTTATGGGAAATGCTTTGTTATTTCAAAATAAATGTTGGTCATTACATACTCATTCAATTCTTTGAAATTAGATGGAAGAAGTCTGGTGACATTGTGATAGGATAACTGATAACTCACATTTCCCATAAATTCAATGCTAAGCTGACTAGTTTGGAAGTTGCTCATGGGAGGAATTTATTTGACCTAAAGTTCCACATTTCTTTCAGCTTGGTTGCTAGGGATCCCAATGATGATGACAAACAAGCAATACTTTGTATATTATAAGGGGTAGATTGAGCTCCCTGATTTAGAAGTTGTCACCATGACAAAAAAAGACAATTGGAAATTCAATTTTGATGAGGAGACTGAATCTAGTGACCAAGCCAACACTTCTAATGATGTTGTAACCCCACCACTACCTCCCTCCACCAACACATAGACAGAGTACAGTTGGAGTATGCCTGACGTCCAACACCTCTATGGATATGTTCATCACCACTTTGATCAGTAGGGCGCCCATTTTGACATTATGAGTCACCAGTACTCTGACATGCACAACATGCTTCATAGGATGGATACATGATATATTTCTCAAGGCCACTATACCCTGCCTAAACCACCACAACTTGAGTATCCTCCTATGGATATCCTTGATGATGATCTTCTATGCCAGGATTTCCTAGTTGGAGATGAGGGCATGGGCCCTTCTTTCTTATTCTCCATGGTAGGTACCTGGTTTCTACCAACTTGAGATTGATTGATGCAGTGAGGACACTACAAATTTCAAGCATAGGGCAGAAAAATTGATCTATAGTGTAGTTGTAGTTTCCTTTCATCACCTTGTTTCTTGTTTTTGTTCTAGTTTATGTTCTTTTTTGTGAGAATCTAGTATGATTTGAGGCTTATTCCTTGTGTTTGGATTGAAATCCCTTTTACGATTGAATTGTTTGTCCTATCTTGTATGGATAAATATAATTGAAGAAAGGAAGTAAAATCATGCAACATTTGAACGGAATCTTTTGTCGACAACCTTCATTTCATCTTGGTTTCTTTCTTATAGCTGCATGATCACCCTTTACACTCTTTCCCATATAATACATGTAACAGCTAAAATCTTCTTAGACTAATCAACATTAAAACCTTATTTAATGTTCTAGATGATTTTATTAAATTTGTAGAACGTTTTCAACCAAACTCTCAATGAATTTTTTTAATAAATGACTAAGATCATATTAAGTAGACAATCTGGCCAACTCTTTCATGCCTGGGGAAAAAGGCTTTAGTTTAAGGTCTCATGGTCTAACTCACTCTTGTCCATTATGGGCTTATTTTTGTATTCACCCCTATAAAATATGGCTAAACTACCCATGTAACATTCTAGCCTAGTATAAGTCCGATCTACCAGCAATATTTAGGTGTTACATCTTAAAAGAGGGTAAATAACCCCAACTGGCATTCCACGTGTTCATAAGTCTACGTTATCTGCCGAGTGTAGGAACCCATACTTCAGCTTTTATCTAAAGGCAAAAAGGTTGTTTCTGGACTGTTTTGTTAATTTATATTTCATCCTTTACATCTTTAATAATGGAGAGAATTAGGTTGCATGTTCACTACTCATTTGGTCTAGTCATCTAAATTCTACATAATTTTGTTTTGTTGATTCTATTTAGGCTTTTGCATCTTTGTTGAACTAAACTTCAATCTTGAATGTTTAAGGTGATCTCATGGCTACTTGTAATAAATTTTGTATATGGTTGAATTGTCTTGATATAATTTTTCCATTTCATATAATGGATTCATGAGCTTGACAGTTTTTGCATTTGTGTTTCCATGTTCTTTTTGCTTGGGGACAAGCAACAGTTCAAGTTTAGGGGGATTTGATGTGCACATTTTATATAGACTTTTTACCAACTTTTGCACACAATTTCAATCCATTTTGTATCTCATTTTTCCTTTAAACATACTTGATTTTCTACCTTTTTAGTTGTTTTACTCGCCTCATGTTTGTGATCACTGTACATGATTGTGACGAGGAAATGGTTCAATCCAGCCAAAATCTGACCTTAGTTGGATCCCCGAGGAGATTTCATATGTCACAAAGAACTTCTTAAAGATTTTGAAAGTAACACTATGTGTGCTATTTACCACATGGTGTGTGAGTTTATAGACAATATCTATCTCCTCCTGAATAGTTGCTACACGGTGTGTCCCCACAATGACACATTGTGTCCACCACAACCTAGTTTTCCCAAAAATCAACCAATTTCCAGATACATAGCGTGTTGTACATTATGCACAATGTGTCCATACCGATCAAAGCAATTCCAACAACATTTATACACTGGGACACGTCGTTTCTCCTTAGTACACATAGTGTTTCCACCGATTTTTGTAGATTTGTAAAATAACTACTCCTTATTTTAAATATGAGAACACTCATATGGAGTAGTTATCTCTCATCATTTTGGAGCACATTTTAACTAATGAACAGTTCAAAGCAGAGAAAGGGAAATTTTAGGGAGGAAGAAGTGGATTCTTGAGAAAGAACCTCTATTCTTCTCCATTCTTCTTCAAGGAGTGCAGTATGGGCTTCTCTACTCCACCCAGACCTCTCAAGAGACAAGGTTGTTGGAATAGAAGCACCTGTAAGAATGGAATTTCTTCCCCGAGCCAGATTTCTACCTTGCCCTTCTCCATTCCTTGGGTTTTCTTTGTTTTTTTCCTTCTCTAATCATGTTGAACTCTGAAATGTGTAGCATATTCATGTGTATCGTGATCATGGATCAGTTGTTTTCTTCTTAGCATGGGAGAGTAACTCCCATGTCAGTACTCATGTGAATTCATATTCCGTAAGTAATTTTTGTTAATTTGCTTCTCCAAGAGATACTATGATGTTAATTTCTTATATGATTTCCTGGCCATCTTTCCTACATGTTTTATGCTTCTTTATGTGATATGGGAAGATATGTAGAGAAGTAGGAAGTAGCTCTCTTGGCAATGAATCCTTGACCACAAGAGTGGCTTGGATACGTTGAGGATCTAAGGTTGTGTTTCAAGTCTTAACATAAGCAAAGGAGTTCTATGTAGAGATAAGAACCATCTCATATTATTGGGAGGTGTATGAAAATGGACACCTCCTTAGTAAGTTAATTAATTTGTTAATTTCTTGGTTGCATGTGAGTTATGATATGGAAGTGAAATCTTATGACCAAGATCCTTTAAAAATTTGATCGAAATCTCTGTTAGTGTTTAATTCTCACAATTTCCTTTAATTGGTTGATTATTAAACTCTCAAACAAAACCAATTATTGTAAACCAATCTAGATTGTTGGACTCTAACATGCTTGCGCCTGACTATACCTTTCTTTCATGGATGGTCTCGAACATACTACACACACTTGTATACTTGTAGGGTAGGGCTCGAGTTATAATTTGTGCATTTAAGCTAATAACCATCTCCTTAATATATATAAAAGTGGGAACACAACCCGGGAATGGGGCACACAACCTCCATACTGAAAATATAACATGGGAACACAACCCAAAAACCAAAGTACTTACATCTACTCTAGGGCTACTAAATCACAAAACATGCATAATGTGGAGGAAAGTATGATGTTCAGCCATATAAAAGTAGAATAAATAAGATTTCCACCATTAATAGACAATATAAATATCCACCACAAAAGTGGAATAAATTAGACTTCCATCTCACCATAAGGAACAACATGATTTAAGTCTCACAAATAAGGTCTCATCAAGAAGAGAAGTGCAACTAAAATTTCCAATGTAGATGAAGAGTTCAAATTCATTAAGATTAGACCCAAATAGGTCTTCAAATCAAGAAAGAGAATATTTGTCACCAAAATACTTCAAAGAGGCTCACGAGAGAGTAAATAAAATAATTTCTCAATATGACTTATGGGGAATGCAACATAACTCAGAAACTTGTATCCAAAGTCAAAGTTCAATCCAAGATCCAATCAGGGTGTCTCTTCACCTAATATCATATTTTATGTACATAACTAATTAATTATTATATTTCAAAGCCTAAGAATTTCAAGTTTTACTATGAATTAATTTATATGATGAGAACTACCCCATTGGGTAGATCTTGTTTTTCTATTTACAAAACATATTTTTAACATAATTTTTTGATAACTAGAGAATTGGTTATGATTTATCTAAGTTTATTCTATTTTGTGAAATTATCGAATGATAATTTAACTAAAAGACTAAAACACCCTCGCATCAAGCATCAACATCTTGATGTGTGACATGACATATTTGTAAATGTACTCAATCTTGGTAACCCTCAACTGAAATCAAATCAGTATGCTAGAAAGACCAAAAAATCCATGATAGGGTGACATACATTAAAGCAAACATAGGGTAACACCGTAAAGTAGTGAGAGACCTCTTCTCCATATTAAGGGTGATTCTCCTTGGTTTTATCTTTCTTCTTGCTCATGCTTAATCCCTATTTTGGTGGCGTTCTCTTACCTCAGTGGTTTCTTGATCAAGTGGCCTCCAAACCATGCTTTAGTTGAGGTCACGACACCTTGGTGCTTGGCTTGGTTTTGGGTCGAGATGCATGACCTAGTGTTATGCCCTCAACCTAACCCTAAAAATTGGAGGGTTGCAGCATACCTTGGGGTTTGCGGTTGCAACATGGCCTGGTCTTAAGGTTGTGACATCCTTGTTTCTGGTCGAGATGTTTCCTTCTTTCTTGATTTCATGACATGTTAGTCTCCGTCGTCGAAACCCTAGTTTCATGAGTGGTCAAGACACCTTGAAGTGTGGATGGTCGCAACCTGTAACGACCCACACTTTTGAGTGTCCAAAATACCTTAAAGTTGTGAAACATTACTCATAAACTCCATGTACATATTCAAAAAATAATACATATTAGTAAACCATTTCCATTAATGTACAAATAGTTACATGTTTGTATAAAAATCTCCTCTAAGGAGTTACATAAATTTTAGAAAGAGTTAACATGTACATGTATGATGATATACCATTATATCTAAACCTTCAAGAATAACTTTAGTGTCTTGAACATCTTTATGTGTAACCTCATGTCCACAAATTAAGTATACCTAATACTAAAATGCTGACAAACAAAAACGTGGTATGTATTTCTATACTAGTACGTGGGTTAAAACAATAATCACAAGTACACATATAAACAAACATCTTTATCTTGCATATAAGAACATGAAATTGTTTTCATATTCTAACCCATATCTAGTCTACTACCTCAGGTGTAATCACTGTCAATCTGGGGCTCGTGTGCATTACCCTTAAGATTTGTCTAACCCAGGGCTCATAATACTGTTATTTACTTTACATGATACTCATAGGAACTTTATAATTTGCAAGGAGTAAATAAACAAGAAAGCAATTTATCATTCATTCAATCTCATCAAGAAACCTCGGCAAACTCAAAATTTGATACATGTATTCATAAACGTAATCATCTACCTTATGCCATTGCAGAAACCATGCAGAAATCTCATATACTTTAAGAGTGCATCCAAACATCCAAGCAACAAAACATTCAATCTGAAATATACATACTACATATGTGTCACCATGTATTCACATTAGATTAATTAGATCTAGATGTGACCCTAAACTAGGGATTAGGGTTAGCTCATGATTGTACTAGGGATTACAGTTGCAAACCCTAATTCCATCATATCATGGTTTCTAAGATTACAACCTTTAGTTATGCATATTAGGTGAAATCCTAATCAACAACTTAAGTATATTAGATTATTTGTGATACCTAGATCATATGACTAACATTAAGATCATATCAAGATGTCCACATTGGTTTCAAAATCCTAAATTTGCATGTATGAGATTATCAATCTAGAAACATCAATTATTCATCTTTATTAAGGATTTCCTCATTATACATGTGAAGATTAGGTTTTAACTCAACATAAATGAATCTACTTAATTAAGCATCACATTAAAGCAAATACAGGTTTTCCTTCTTATTATCACATTAAAACATGTATTGCATATTGTTAGTTTGTTACACTAACAAGTTTCAATCATAAGAATGATCTTTTACTCAACTAGCTTTTTCCTGCAAGTATATGGGAGTAGTTGTAGTCGAGATCGAACACAAGGAGCTTTTGCAATCAATTAAATGCAATAGTGCTAAGGTTCATCAATCTAGATCTTTTTTAAAGGGTGATATGGTTGATTAAACCAAAATTTTAGAACTAAGAAAAATAGTAAATGGATTACTAAAAGAGGGTTGATTTCAGATATGGAAGGATCTTGGGCTTAGGATTTCACCAACATATCATAGCATAAAATAGGAGCACGAAATTTAAACATACTAAGCACTTGTTTTAAAGGATAGTTGTATGTTGCACTTCACCTCTCAATGCAAGTTCAACGATCCTAACTCAATACAACATTCTCATCTATGAATTTCATTTTGGATCACAAACCTACTCCTCAACTCCATAATTTCTACTCTCATGGTAAAAGAGGAGTTGCCAAGAGAGTACCTCCTTACTCTCCTACCTATCTTCTTAGATCAAGCAAGAAAGCATAAAACATGCACACATAGTGGCCAGCCATACATGAAAGAAGTAAGAAATCGGTACTCACAAGGTAGAAAAACCAGCAACTTAGCATTTAGTATGAAATTATCATGTTCCATACATGATATGACATTGGAGCTACTCTCCCATGCCCAAGAAAAAGAGTCTACTCGTCCATGATGATGCACAATAGAAAATATGCAGAATTTTCATAGTTTAACATGGTTTAGAGTAGGAAAAGCTAAGAGAACCAAAAGTGTAACCCAAGAAGAGTAGAATTCTGGATTGGGGACGAAATTCCACTCCAACAGTTGCTCCAAACTAGACAAACTTCCCTCTCGATAAGCTTGGTGGAGAGAAGAAGCTCTGTCGCACCTTTAGAGAAGAAAATGGAGAAGAGTAATGGAGGTTCTATGGCAAGTAACCACCTTCTTCCACCCAAAATCACCCTCCTTTGCTCTAGACCTGCTCTTAGATGAAAGACTTTTGAGTTATGACCCTTCATAACAATTCCATAAGTTGGTTTTGTCTTTAAAAATGAGAGAAGTCATATTTCAAATTTGCTGAAACTGACAGAGACACAACATGTCTTCCTTGGGGCACGTCGTGTCCTGGTCTTTGATAGTTGCTCCAAGTGTAAGGAACACGACGTGTCTGAATTAAAACATGCAGTGTACGTTACCAGAAATAAAAAAATTGGCTTTGAATTCCCAGGTACACGCCATGTCTTTGGCGGACATGTCGTGTACTTTTCCTCTTCATCTGGAGTATATGGCCAACTGGAACGCGTACGCCGTGTCTTAATTCAGACACACCGTGTGTGTTTCTATTTCAGCAGAAATGAAACTCTAAATGTCTGCAAAGCGTTGAGAAGCCCCAATGATGTCGGAGTTGAGTTGGGCTATCTCCAATTTGATCATTTTCAAGCATATCTGCAATACACATCAGGCGATAAGAAAAATTACAAAAAGGTGGTAAGAATAATATGAATAGAGGCTAAATGAAAACAAAATGAACTGAATTTGTGTGTGAAATCATATAAGAAGATTGTTGGTTTTTAGGGGAGATAGAGAATGCAGCGGAAATAAAAAATTTCTTCTCCCGAACCCAGTCAAATGGAATCGCGTTAATGTCTATACAATAGAAAAGATGGTTTGTAGAGACATACCTTGTCCCGAGGCTTGCTCGGCGACGTTACCTCATGGCTTGCGCGGTCTTCACCTCCAATCTTGGACGGTGTCTATGCAGCTCCTGGTCTCACCGGGACTGTCAGGATTGACAGTTGTCCTCCGGACTGCAGAAGTCTCCCGCCTCCGCAGTCGTCCACACAGACTGTCGGGAACTCCAATCTCCTTGTCCCACAAGGAATCAGAAGGAGTCGCACCCTCCTATCAGTGTACTAGTCATTGACACACTCTCCTGCAACCAGTCGTTTTTCTACAGTTGTCTTTCCCTTGTTGTGCCTCCCTTATTGGGTAGCACTTGCTCAGGCTCTCTTGATTACCACAACCAGAGAGAACGACAACTTTGCAAAGCAACTATTGTTCTGAGTTGTACTTTGATAAGCCCCCAATACCCCTATATATAGGAGGGTCATGGGACAGGGTTCTCTACCCCGAGCAATGTGGGATTAAAGCAGGAGTAGAAGGGTTTGATATTTTCCACAAAACAACCAATTGTGTCCGCTGAACCGATCGTTTCAAGCATGAAACGATCGGTTGGGGACCTATGCAGATCGGTTCACACCTGAATTGATCGGTTGGGATACCTGAGCCCATCAGTTCAAGCATGAGTCAATCGGTTCGTGGTCCTGATCAGTTCCCGATTGACCTTTCCTCTTTTGTTTCGAATTTATCCAAATACCAATCCATGTTCCAATCAAATTGGACAAGTAAAAAGAAGAGAAATTTCTTGCCAATCTGACTTTCCCAACTCGCTTGGTTGGACCAGTTGAGTCGATCAGTTCAACCCTTGAACTGGTTAGTTCGTCCTATCCTGAGTTCATCGGTTCATCACATGAGCCGATCGGTTCACCAAGCTGAGCCGATCGGTTCATCACATGAGCCAATCGGTTGGGAGTGCAGACTGTGCAAAATCAGTCAATTGCAGGTTCAATCAATTTGATACTCTAATAAATCAGTCCAACACCTTGAACAGTTTGATATTAAGCTATCAATTGATTGAGTGTTTAATTAAACTACTAAACTCCTTTAATAATCAATCTAAACATCGTTTGTGGATAAACTCCTCTTCCAGGTTAAATCCTTTCTATGTGACCCTGCAGGTCCATTTCACGTTGGCAGTCAAGGTCCATAACACTTATGACTTCACAAGAAAAGAGAGGTACCTAGTCACACATCAGTGCTACCCAAGTGAAATAGAAAGTTGGAGAACAACTTTCAATCCTACAATCCGAGAATAGTGTTATAGAGAATGTATAATTCCTTTGTCACTAATGTCCTGAATGAACTCAAGGCATGGTACAATCATCCTTTCAATGTTCATCCATTTCCTTGATCTCAGTGCAGATTAGGTGAGATGTGTGTGACATCAATATCACATATTGACTCACACATGCACGTGCATGCCTTTCTCAATCCTACTCATCAAGTGGCCATGGACATCAAACTCCCTTAGGAGGGACAAATCTCATATCTATCACTCACCCCTCAAAAGCCCCATGTATCAAAGTCACCCAATCATCACCTTTATAACAACCCATGTTTCAGGACTGTGTTTGATGATGTCAAAGTGTACCCAATGACATGTGTTGAGTGTAGTGATTTCAGGTCAAAGAATCACACTCACCACCATCACTGTGAGAGCTGATTGTGACTACCAAATCATGGTTCCATGTGTCACTCTCACGGTGGGTCTGTCCGGTACACTTGTTCTCTAACAAGTACATATGTGCTTGGTTTGATATCACTATATCATGACTAATGAGATTCTGCCATCAACCAAACACAATCTAGTCTTTAGTGTATTGATGTCTATGGTTATTTCCACAATAACAACTGACTAGGGACTAAAAAAGAAAGTATACTCTTAACATCTGTATGATCTCATCGTTTAGGTCCTCAACCCAAAAACATACGCCATCGAGTAAAACAATTCTTTAGACATCTATCATGTTACACTATCATCTCATAAACAGTTAAAAACATATAGATCGTAAATTGCCTTTATTATTATTCAAATCATTTACAAAGTATCCCATTACAATCATCACATGACTTGCTCTATGGGCATACATACCAACATACTCCCACTTGCACTTAGAGTCAGTCACCATCATGCTTCTGCTGAGAAAGGGCCTTTGTTAGTGGATCAACTATGTTGTCTTCAGTTGGTGTTTTGCAAATCTTCACATCTCCTCATTGTATGATCTCTCGTATGATATGGAAGTGACACAGTATGTGCTTGGACCGCTGATATGATCTGGGCTCCTTAGCTTAAGCAATAGCTCCATTATTGTCACAATATAGCTCAATTGCATCATAGCTACTAGGAACTACACCAAGTTTAGTGATGAACTTCCTGATCCACACAACTTCCTTATCTACATGTGAAGCAGCAATATACTCGACCTCTGTAGTAGAATATACAACTATTTCTTTCTTGGAACTCTTCCAACTCACAGCTCCATTGTTTAGGAAAAATACAAATCTTGATTGCCATCTGTAATCATCTTTGTCAGTTTGGAAGCTTGCATTGGTGTAACCCTTTACTACTAGTTCTTCCTCACCGCCGTATATAAGGAACTGATCCTTAGTGCTTCGCAAGTACTTGAGGATGTTCTTTACGGCTGTCCAGTGAGCATCCTCGGGATCTGAGTGGTACCTGCTCGTCATGCTGAGGGCATACGAGACATTTGGGCATGTGCACAACATAGCGTACATGATGGATCCAATGGCTGGTGCAAATGGGATCCCATTCATACGCTCCCTCTCTTCATAAGATTAGAGACATTGAGCTCTACAGATGGTGACTCCATGTAGCATGGGGATGTTGCCTCTCTTTGTGTTCTCCATGTTGAACCCCTTCAGCACTTTGTCAATGTACGTGCTTTGACTTAGTCCGAGAAGCCATTTAGATCTATCTCTATAGATCTTAATACATAGAATGTAGGATGCTTCTCCTAAAGCCTTCATTGAGAAAGTATTCCCAAGCCAAGTCTTTACCTTTTCTAAGGTTGTGACATCATTCCCCATCAATAGTATGTCATCTAAATACAATATGATGAATGTGGTCGTGCTCCCACTAACTTTCTTGTACACATAAGGTTCATCTTCATTTTTAATAAAGCTAAACACTTTGACTTCCTCATCAAATCAAAGATTCCAACTCCGAGACGCTTGCTTCAATCCATAGATTGACCTTTACAACTTACAAACTTTATTGGCTTTCTTTTGATCTACAAAACCTTCAGGTTGTGTCATGTACACATCCTCATTTATATTCCCAATAAGGAATGTGGTTTTAACATCCATTTTCTAAATCTCATAGTCATAGTAAGCTGCAAAATACCAAGCATGATCCTGATGTACTTAATCATGGCAACTGGAGAAAAAGTTTCGTCATAGTCAACACCTTGAACTTGTCGGAAACCCTTTGCAACCAATCTTCCTTTATAAGTTTGCACAGTGCCATCCATGTCAGTCTTCTTCTTGAAGACCCACTTTCACCCTAGGGGTTTTACCCCTTCGGGTGGCTCCACCAAAGTCCATACTTTGTTGGAATACATGGATTCCATCTCGGATTTCATGGCCTCAAGCCATTTCTCAGAATTTGGTATAGGTAGTTGGATCATCATCTATGATCAACTCATCGCCTTCCTGAGTCACAAGGTATCCAAACCTCTTAGGTTCAAGGTGGGTCATACTAGATCTACGAGGTCCTTATATTACTTGAGGAGACTGAGATTCCACAACACCTTGTGAATCTCTATGTTTCTCTTGTACATCTACCTGTTCAATGTTTTCTTGTTGGGCTTGAACCTCTTCAAGCTCTATTTTCCTCCCACTGTTTCCTCTGGAAATAAATTCCTTTTCTGGGAACACATCTTTCCTAGCAACAAACACTTTGTTGTCAGTAGGGTGGTATAAATAATGTCCCCTCATTTCCTTGGGGTATCCAACAAAATAATATTTATCGTACTTGGGTCCAAGCTTATCAGGAAACATTTTCCTGACGTAAGCCTCACAACCCCAAATCTTAATAAAAGACAAATTGGGACGCTTCCCGTGCCATATCTCATATGGTGTCTTTTGAACCGATTTAGAGGGTACTTGGTTAAGTGTAAACACGGTGGTTTCAAGAGCATAACCCCAGAAGGAAACCAGAAGATCATCAAAACTCATCACTGATCGCACCATATCCAGTAAAGTGTGATTCCTTCTTTCAGACACACTGTTATGTTGTGGTGTTCCAGGAAGAGTCCATTGTGATACAATACCACAGGCTTGCAGAAGGTCCTCAAACTCTTGGCTTAAGTATTCTCCACCTTGATCGAATCGAAGTGCTTTAATACTTTTACCAAGTTGGTTTTATACTTCATTCATGAAATCCTTGAACCTTTTAAGGGTTTCTGACTATGTTTAATCAGGTACACATAGCCATACCTACTGAAGTCATCAGTGAAGGTAATTAAGTATTGATACCCACCTCTATCATTAGTTCTAAAAGTCCCACATACATCAATATGTATGAGTCCTAATAGATCACTAGCTCTCTCACCTTTACCTGAAAAGGGAGTCTTGGTCATCTTGCCCAGCAAACAAGATTCACATGTCTCTATTGATTCATAATCAATAGAGTCTAGATAACCATCTTTATGGAGTCTAGAGATGCACTTCTCATTTATGTGACCTAGACGACAATGCCAAAGATATGCTTTGTTTGAGTTGTTGAGTTTTTACCTTTTGTTGTTTCTGTTATATACACTTGTCTCTAGATCTATCAAGTATAGACCATAAGACATTGGGGCACTACCATAAAAGATCCCATCTTTTGAAATGGAACACTTTCCATTCTTAATAAGAAATGCAAAACCATCCTTTTCTAAATAAGAAACGAAAATGATATTCCTATTTATGGTAGGTACATAATAGCAGTTCTTCAACTCTATTATTGGTCCACTAGGCAGAGTTAACTCATAGGTTCCTACGACACTAGCGGCAACTCTTATCCCATTGGCAACACATAGTTCAACCTCACCTTTCCCCAAAGACCTACTTCTCTTAAGATCATTCACATTTGAACAAATGTGAGATCCACATCCGGTATCAAGTACCCATGACAAAGAAGTAGTAAAGTTAATCTCTATTACGTATACACCAGAAGTAGAGATCTCTATCTCTCACTTCTTCTTCCATCGTTCCTTCTATCCTCTCCATGTCTTGAGTGTAGAAGATTCTGACATTGGTTTGGCGAGAGAACCCTTCTCTCCCTCACCTTTGTCCTTAGACTTTGTTCCATTGATCTCCATAAATGAACCATCCTTCTTATTAAGCATACATAGAGTGGATTCAAAGGCTACTGGTATATCTGGATTGTGCAGAACACTTCTCACAATTCCTAACTGGTTATGGAATTTATTCTCAATTAATTTTCCCATTTTAAAAGATGATCCTTTCTCCATTCTATGAGAGAAAATTGCATTTGTCAAAACTCCTTTTGATTTGATTTGATTTGAATAAAATTTGACAGTAGTTAATTAGGCCTTTAATTAATTACCACTCCCACTATTTTGATTCAAATTGACAGCCTTCACCATCAATTCGGAAGATTGTAGCGTACAATCTCCTAGTGGGTCAACATCCTGAAATCCTCTGAGTCATGGACCAGCTAGGGTTGTCACCCACAACTCAGATCTTCCAGGTAGGCAACTTTTTCCAATTACATCATATGCAACTCTTAAAAGATGTCATATACAACTCCTTGCCATGATCACCGCCGTGCCTCAAGGTGCTAGATCCTATCTAGGTCACCCTGTTAAGTATGACCCAAAGCCAACACGATGAATACACACCCTACTAGGGCAGGCCCACATATCCATCCTTCACGCTTCCATGAGATAGACGGTGCACCACGCTAGTTCGTGCCCACACTTGGCCGATCAAGATTTTCACGTGTGTCGCATTTGGAAGGCATCTAAAACTTTAATATTTAATGAGGGATTTGTTTTTTATAGGTACATATAAATATCCAATCACCACAATATAGTAAGTATCATAGACATGCTATATCCCACAGAAAACATGTGAAATGATAAAAACAATGATTATGGCCATCCTAATGTGATTCCTCGAGCCAAGGGGAATCACAATCATCTAGGTCCACATCACATGCAACTTGTACAAGATGAACTCTGTGCTTCGCCGTTCTAGGTTTGATCAACTCATCTCTATGAATGATCAACTCGCCCTCAGGACAGACAGTTGGGTGCCACCAGCCGATCGATTGGAGCCTCCAGCCGATTAGTTCACGGGTCATTGTGCATCTCCTCAGGTCGCCACCCGTTTGTCTCTCTCCTCAAACCGATCGTCAAAATGTCTTTCGTTCTTTGACATAACAAGAAATAAAAAAAATCTATCATATTTTACATTTGAAAAAGGAAACCCTGAGTTACATTTGGGGGAGCAAAGGTAGGAAAGGAATCTCGAGTTATCTTGAGTTACATCAGGAAAAGGAGATAGAGAATCGGTGCGCAGACCGAGATGCAAGCAACCACATTCAACCAAGCACACATACATAGGGTTTATTGGCCATAACCATGCTATACATCCACCAAAAAACTCGTTTAAGGGCGACGCACATCGAGTGCATTTATATTACATATCATATATGTACATTGGGATTTTTGGATTTAGGATTGGACATGCATGAAGCCAATTTTATTTGCATCATATGCAATAAATAAATGTGACAAACCAAAATCGATCACATCGACAATCCTAAAGTATAGAGAAGTTGGCGTGGCTCTGATGCCACTATTGGGTTTTAGGGGAGACAGAGAAGGCAGCGGAAACAAAAAATTTCTTCTCTCGAACCCGGTCAAAACAAATCGCGTCAACGTATATACAATAGGAAGGATGGTTTGTAGAGATATACCTTGTCCTGAGGCTTGCTCGGCGATGTTACCTTGCAACTTGCATGGTCTTCACCTCCGGTCTTAGACAGTGTCTATGCAGCTCCTGGTCACACCGCGACTGTCGAGATTGACAGTTGTCCTCCTAGCGGCAAAAGTCTCCCGCCTCTGCAGTCGTCCACACACACTGCCTGGAACTCCGATATTCTTGTCCCATAAGGAATCGGAAGGAGTCGCACCCTCATGTCGGTGTACTAGTCACTGAAACACTCTCTTGCAACCAGTCACTTTTCTGCAATTGCCTTTCCCTTGTTATGCCTCCCTTATCGGGTAGCACTTGCTCGGGCTCTCTTGGTTACCACAACCAGAGAGAACGACAACTTTGCAGAGAAAATGGTGTTCTGAGTTGTACTTTGAGAAGCCCCCAATATCCCTATATATATAGGAGGGTCATGGGACAGTGTTCTCTACCCTGGGCAATGCGGGATTAAAGCAGGAGTGGAAGGGTTTGAGATTTTCCACAAAACAACCAACTGCGCCAGCTGAAACGATCGTTTCAAGCATGAAATGGTCAGTTGGGGACCTGATCCGATCGGTTCACACCTGAACCGATCGGTTGGGATACCTGGGCCGATCGGTTCGTGGTCCTGATCAGTTCCCGATTGACTTTTACTCTTTTGTTTTGAATTGATCCAAATACCAATCCTTGTTCTGATCAAATTGGACAAGTGAAACGAAGAGAAATTTCTTACCAACTTGACTTTCCCAACTCACTCGATTGGACTAGTTGATCCGATCAGTTCAACCCTTGAACCGGTCGGTTCAGCCTGTCCTGAGCCAATCAGTTCATCACATGAGCTAATCGGTTGGGAGTGTAGACTGTGTAAAAGCAGTCAATTGCAGTTTCAATCAATTTGATACTCTAATCAATCAGTCCAACACCTTGAACACTTTGATATTGAGCTATCAATTTATTGAATGTTTAATTGAACTACTAAACTCCTTTAGTAATCAATCTAAACATTGTTTTTGGATAAACTCCTCTTCTAGGTTAAATCCTTTCTGTGTGACCCTGCAGGTCCATTTCACGTTGGTAGTGAAGGTCCATAACACTTATGACTTCACAAGCAAATAGCAGTGCCTAGTCGCACATCAGTGCTACCCAAGTGAAATAGAAAGTTGGAGAACAACTTTCAATCCTACAATCCGAGAATGGTGTTACAACGAATGTATAATTCCTTTGTCACTAATGTCCTAAATGAACTCAAGGCATGGTACAGTCATCCTTTCAACGTTCATCCATTTCCTTGATCTCAGAGCAGACTGGGTGAGATGTGTGTGACATCAATATCACATATTGATTCACACATGCATTGCATGCCTTTCTCAATCCTACTCATCAAGTGGCCATGGACATCAAACTCCCTTAAGAGGGACAAATCCCATATCTATCACTCACCCCTCAAAAGCCCCATGTGTCAAAGTTACCCAATCATCACCTTTATAACAACCCATGTTCGAGGACTGTGTTTAATGATGTCAAAGTGTACCAACGACATGTGTTGAGTGTAGTGATTTTAGGTCAAAGAATCACACTCACCACCATCACTGTGAGAGCTGACTGTGACTACCAAATCATGGTTCCATGTGTTACTCTCACGGTGGGTCTGTCTGGTAGACTTATTGTCTAACAAGTACCTATGTGCTTGGTTTGATATCACTATATCATGACTAATGAGATTATGTCATCAACCAAAACACAATCTAGTCTTTAGTTTTATTGATGTCTATGGTTATTTCCACAACAACAACCGACTGGGGACTAAAAAAGAAAGTATACTCTTAACATCTGTATGATCTCATCGTTTAGGTCCTCAACCCAAAAGCATATGTCATCGAGTAAAACAATTCTTTAGACATCTATCATGTTACACTATCATCTTAAAAATAGTTTAAAACATATAGATCAGAAATTTCTTTTTATTATTATTCAAATCATTTACAAAGTATCCCATTACAATCATCACATGACTTGCTCTATGGGCATACATACCAACGAAGTTGACGTGGAAAGCACGCAATACATATACTTTTGGAACATGAAGCTTAATTAGGTTCTACAACTAATTTATTTAGATTCCTCTCGTTAAGATGATAAACTTTCATATATTTTATGTTGCCATCTGATCTACGAATCCCTAGTTATGATTTTTGCAAGTTTATTATTATTGGGATGATCGATTTAAGCCAAGTCAGCCCAACGACCATTGTTTACTTAATCCACGTGGCCAGGCCCGACCAATGGTCCATGCCCACCTTAGTCTTGTGCTCCAGCATGGATGTGACTTAAAACATAACCAAATTACACTTTTACCCTTACTTGATTGGACATGTTCCCATCGCGCATGGGGATGTTTGGGTCCTTTGAGCCTTGGGTGCCTTCTACCTCACGTAAACGACTCCAGTGTCGAACCTGTGCATGCAGAAGTGCCGCTCAATGTCAGACCACCCATGCCCTCTGATCCTAGAATGTTGACTCCCTCTCACATGTAGTCCCTACCGCCACCCATTATATCTGGTGATCATGGATCTGGTGAGGGAGTCATCTTCTTGCTCACCTTGTTGTGATGTTGCAGGGTGCCTCTCAACCAGCCAACATCAGTAGATCATCTCCCTTAGACAACAGGATTCCCTACGCCATGTCTAGTCTATAGAAGACAATCCTTCGTGAACCCTGGTCAATCATGGCACGAGGTAGTTGGCACAGCAGAGTGTTGCAGAGGTCAAAGAGACCTTTGGGTAGCTATGGAGTTGTAGCACTGAATAAAGGCAAGGGGAAGAGAGTCTCCATATTTCTTCTGAAGACCAGAGATCCTCCTGTGGACACCATCTTGCAGGTCTGTGGTGGGGTTCCTGGGGAAACTAATTTGGCAAGTTCGGGGATCGAGACTCCCTGTAGGGAAACACCCTGGCTACCGAGATTAGGGCCATCTCTGCCTGACCATGAGAGGCTTCTCGTGGTCTTATATATATACCATCCTAAGAGTAAACCCTAAGGGCCACTATGAAGGATACAAATATAAGGCAGAGAGGGAGATAGATACCCAAGCATGAGTCCCTCCTGCACATGAGATTTATAGAAGGTAAACGTACATTACAAGCTATGTGGATGGAAAGACCTCTAACTCATCATGTATCCACATATGGTAGGGTATATCCAAAGCTAACTTCCCTTTTCCTTCATAACATATCGGCCTGATCAAAACCATTTCCAAAAGGGTATTATGTTCAATTAACCAAAGAGTTATCACAGGGCATGTAACTTATCCCTTATTTACCAAATTTCAAGATAATGTTAGCATTGTTATTATCCCATTAGGAAAAGTATACACTCCCAATTTCTGGTATAATATTCATTTAGTTATTATCTTCTCATGATCTAGATATCATTTCTAAAAGAATTCAATGGTATAACTATTACTAAGATTGGCACTTGAAATGAAATTCAAGTATATCTGCATCTTTAGTATTCACACCTCATCATCTCTTGATTATTCCATTCTTATTGGTGATTTTATTATTACTCGATGATTTCTCTTTTCAACTAGGTTTCCAATGTATGATTCATTATTTTCACATGAGGTTGAGGTGACACCTATAACCCTAGTTCATGTCATTACACATTCAATGTACGATATTCATCCTCTCTATCTCAATTCTAAGCATAACGTGTGTCTATCCAATCTCTTTCCCTCATAATGAGATGAAATAAGCATTTGACTATAGACCAAACACAAAGTTCATTCCATTCCAAGAGAGGATATGGTATATCCACACATCACCTTTCAATTTCACATATTAACTTGGATCATACTTGATATGATTCTAAACATACTTGTTCTTAATTTCGTAGCATTCTTATATTTCATGAAGTCAAGTCTCCCTTTTCTTACTCTTAAGTTAGGGCACAACTTTTCTCAAGTTATCATGACTTCCTTATATCTTTTATATCTACATCTCATGTATCAATATGAGCCTTAGCCGGATCCTTGAGGTCTCTAGGGGTATAGGTACCTTTGGAGTGATCTCATCCTTATGCATGAAGAGAGTGTCTTTCACATTCACCCATTAGGCTACATGATCATCATGGAGGTATCTAATCTCCTGAGTCATGTACCTTGGGTAAACCTAGTTATTACCTCTCGACCACATGGTCATGTGCATTCAGGGCATATCAACTCCCAACTTGTCGGTCCAATGTACCTCTAATACACCCTACTTGACCCTAGGATTGCATTAGGACTCTACCATCCCTAAGGGTTTTCGTTGATATGTCACATCTTTTAAGCACATTATTCTCTTATTTAATTCTTTAACTTGGATTGCCTTCACCTCTCACTTTTGAGTAGACATTATGCAGTGTAGTCCTAACATTGGACTCAGGCCACCTTCCCTCTAGGGCTTGGTGCCATGTCGGTCTTCCCTCCTAGGCTTGACCTTCTATGATCTTCCCCTCCAGGGGCTTGATCCTAAACAACTGCACTGTGTACTTGGGCCACCTTCCCTCCTGGGCTTGGTGCCTTTCTGGTCTTCCCTCTTGGGCTTGACCATTTCATGACCGGTCCTCCTGGGCTTGGTCATCCACTCAAGCCACCTTCCCTCATGGGCTTGGTGCCACACTGGTCTTCCCTCCTGGGCTTGACCAGTTGTCTCACTCAGAGATGGAATTCTTGGGTTCAAAGAATATAAGTTCTTTCATTTTTATATCTTTAACTCTTCACCCCTCTAGGTGAGGATTAAGGTTACATCAATACTTAAATACATTTATTCACTTACCTTTTAAGGGAAAGTCCTGGCCTAGTGTGCCTTTTTGGATCATAGAAGAGGGTTAGGCTCTCTATCCACAATCTGATCCCAAGATCTAAGGTTTTGCCTCACTCCTAGGTCATCTTCCCACTCTTGGGTAGACACACCCCAGGTTGGAACACTAACCCTAAAGGTTTCATAGATATCTTTTTTTTCATTTGGCATAACTTTTTATCATTATAACATATCAACCCATGTTTGCTCAATTTATAGAATACCCCCTCATGGTTTCCGTCCATTTAGTGAACTTGGGTCACCTTCCCCTCCAGGGGCTTGGTGATACATCAGCTTTCCCCTCCAGGGGCTTGGCCACCATCACCAAACTTCCAGAGACAACATGAGGTATATTCAAACTTTCATTTTCATATATAATTATTGAGTTCAAATATTTCTTAAGACCTCTTACATACGTGTTATGCTCCCCGTGCACACATGCATGGGAGACTGGGTTACCTAAACCCATCCCTTTATCTTTCTTATTCTTGATTTCAAGTTACACATGGGTGGTGTCCCATACCACCACACCATGTTCATTATTTAAGATTAAGGTTTAGGGTTAGGGTTAGGGACAATACTCTATCTCTTATAGTTTCCATAGCCCTTGACCCACTAGAGTTTTCATACTCTAATCAAATTCCTTCCTCTATGAAAGGGCTTACCCATACTTATATCTTTCTAGTGTCTACCCTCTCTAGAGGAACCTTCACAAAAGGTTAAATCTTTTCACATTTACTTCTCTAATTAACAAATTTATTTTCAAGGATTTATTAAGCAAAGAGATGAGAAGTAGACAAAATGTGAGATGAGAAACCTAAAAGATACATTATTCTTTACTAATTTCTCTTATATTTCTAAAGATGATATGAAATTATAAACTATTAAGTATTAGTTGATGAATCTGGGATCTGATACCAAATGAAATGACCCACACTTTTGAGTGTCCAAAAGACCTTAAAGTCACGAATCATTACTCATAAATTCCAGGACCATATTCAAGAAATAATACAGAATAGTAAACAATTTCCATTAATGAACAATTAGTTACATGTTTGTATAAAAAGCTCCTCTAAGGAGTTACATAAATTTGAGAAAGAGTTAACATGTATATGTATGATGATATACCATTATATGTAAACCTTCAAGAATAACTTTAGTGTCTTCAACATCTTTATATGTAACCTCATGTCCACAGATCAAGTATACCTAATACCTAAAACACTGACAAACAAATACATAGTCAGTATATTTCTATACTAGTATGTGGGTTCAAACAATAATCACAAGTACACTGATAAAAAAACATCTTTATCTTGCATATAAGAACATAAACTTGTTTTCATATTCTAACCCATATCTGGTCTACTACCTCAGCTGTAATCATTGTCCCTTTGGGGCTTGTGTGCATTACCCTTAAGATCAGTCTAACCTAAGGTTTAGAATATTGTTATTTACTTTATATGATACTCATAGGAACTTTATAATTTGCAACGAGTAAATAAATAAGCAAGTAGTTTATCATTTGTTCAATCTCATTGAGAAACCTCGGAAAACTCAGAATTCGATACATGTATTCATAAGCGTAACCACGTACCTTATGCCCTTGCAAAAACCATGCAGAAATCTTGTATACTTTAAGAGTGCATCCAAACATATAAGCAATAAAGCATTTAATCTAAAATATACATACTACATATGTGTCACCATGTATTCACAAAACATTAATCAGATCTAGATGTGACCCAAAACTAGGGCTTAGAGTTATCTGATGTTTGGACTAGGGATTAGGGTTACAAACCCAAATTCCATCATATCATGGTTTCTAAGATTACAACCTTTAGTTATGCATATTAGGTGAAACCCTAATCATCAACTTAAGTATATTAGATTATCTATGATACCTAGATCATATTGCTAACATCAAGATAATATCAAGATGTCCACATTGGTTTCAAAACCCTAAATCTACATGTATGATATTATCAATCTAGAAACATCAATTATTCATCTATATCAAGGATTTCCTCATTATACATGTCAAGATCAGGTTTTAAGTTAACATAAATGAATCTACTTAATTAAGCATCATATTAAAGAAAATCTAGGTTTTCCTTTCTATTCATCACATTAAAACATGTATTGCACATACTTTTAGAATAGGAAGCTTGATAACACCAAATTTTGTGATGTTTTTTACTCTTATTTCATTATCAAAACTGCCCTTTTAAACTATTTTCCTCTCTTTTTATATGTACTTTTGCAATAACAGGCCACACAACGCTCTTAACTCAATATTTCCATCTTTTGCAGAATTTACCTCCGTTTTTGACTCATTTATCATAAAAAAGGCCCGTCTCGGCCCATAAACATGTTCTACCTGCATCAGCCTTTTTCCCCAGGAAGTCGACCGATACACTCACTGCACGATAGGGTAGCGCGATACACTGATGTGCGACACAAGGTGCCGCGCGAGAGGAAGTGGACGAGTGATACACCATTTACCCGACAGGGAGCCGGAATTGACACGACTTCTATAGCGTGTCACGCGATACAGGCCACCCACCGGCAGGCGTCACTTGTCACGATGACCGATATCCCTACATCTTTACACCAGGTGATGCGCATATCGCACGTGCCTGAAGCCGCAATAATGGAACTAAAGAAGGACACATGGTGTCTGGAGGACCATTACTTCCCGCAACCTTTGCCTATAAATAGCAGCTACATGAAGACAAAAAGGAGGTTGGAACCCTACGCAAGCCAACTCAGGAAAGCTTCAAGAGCTAGCGTATCGTGCCTCAGAGGTTGTACTAGGTGATTCTAGGTGAGCACTTCCCCATCCCAAGAGGGAGGGAATGGTTCACTTAGGTCCATCTCGGGCACCTCTGCAGGCCGATATCAGCCATCAAGGATACCCGATACAAGTGACCGATACTGAAAGTGACACTCTAAGCCCGACACGATATCGAACCCCGATACATATCGCATGTCATGGTGTGTCGTCCGAGAGGGTGCTGCCCAACATGAGCGTATCGGGCAAGGACGCCTTGCACGATACGTCCACCCGTCATGATGTGTGCCGCCCAAGAGGGTGCCGCCCAACACGGGCGTATCGGGTAAGGCTCCTTCTCGATATCGGGCTATAGAGTCTACTGTTGTCTGTCGTCCTTCTAAATCAAGAAGACGACATTTATCTTTTCTTATTTCAGTTATTTACTTCATTTACTTATGCAATGTAATCAGACCCTTATATGTTAATGGAATTAGAAGAGTTTAATTATCTGTTGCTTTATGTTTGGTACCTTTGTTGGATGATTGCTATGTTTGACATCTGAACTCTAGCTTGTATGCTTGGATCGTGCTTCGATTAGCTACCGAATCGTGTTTTCCCATTGCAACAGCCTCGAGAGAGGTGTTGTGGCTCTAGTGTTTGGTCTGATTCTGGAGTACGAGAGTGTTCGGAATTGGAGTTGCTTTAGTAACCTTTCCACTCTAACTTAAGTCCATCAACCTCGAGAGGGGTGTTGATGCTGAGTTAGAGGTACCCGCTTCAAGAGGAGGGGTACAGGATGTTTCTACTGCCTCTTGTTTTATCAAAGTTTTCTCCTTCGTTCCTTGCTTTAGCATTAGTGTTATCTCTCTGTTTTCGTTGCACAAAACCCCTAAAAACTGATAAATGCTAAAAACTCAATTTTCCCTCGTAGCTCCAGTTGGAGATAGATTTCTTTTGTTTTATCGATCTTATCCTATTGTTCCCTTGGGGAATTTTACTATATCTTTACCCTTACCGGAGTGTAACGTGTCCTATCACCATTCTCAACACTACCATCCTTGTCCCTGTGTTCGACCCCGTATATCTACTTCGACCCCGTAAACAAAGTTGTGGGGGCCTAGAAGGTTTCAGGTTATAAATTTAAAAGTTCGACTACTTCAAATCCGTTCCACTTTTTGGACGCGCAATTTAGGCTGGTCAAAGCTTAATTAGGATCTACAACTATTTTATTTAGATTCCTCTCATTAAGCTTATAAACTTTCATATATTGTATGTTCCCATCTGAGCTATGAATCCCTAGTTATGATTTTTGAAAGTTTATTATCATTGGGCCAATTGATTTAAGACAAGTCAGCCCAACGACCATTGTTTACTTAATCCATGTGTCCAGGCCCGACCAATGGTCCACGCCCATCTCATCCTTGCACTCCACTATGGTTGTGACTTAAAACATAACCAAATTATGCTTTTGCCCTTACCTGAGTGGACATATTCCCATAGTGTGTGGGGGTGTTTGGGTCCTTTGAGCCTTGGCCGCCTTCAACCTCACGTAGGCAACTCCAGTTCCATTCCTGGGTGGACAGAAGCGGTGCTCAATCTCAGCATGCCCATGCCCTCCTATCCTAGAATGTCGACTCCCTCCCACATGTAGTCCCTACCGCCGCCCATTAGCTCCAGTGATCGTGGCTCTAGCGAGGGAGTCATCTTCTTGCTCGCCTCGTTGTGTTGTTGTACGGCACCACTTAGCCAGCTATCATCAGCGGCTCCTCTCCCTTGCACAACAAGACTCCCTACGCCATGTCTAGTCTATAGAAGACAGTCCTTTGTGAACCCTGGTTATTGACGGTGCGAGGTAGTTAGCACAGTAGAGTCTTGCGTAAGCCAAAGAGACCTTCAGGTAGCTATGGAGTTGTCGTAATGAGCAAAGGCAAGGGGAAGAGAGTCACAAGATTTCTTTTGAAGACCAGAGATCCTCCTGTGGACACCATCTTGTAGGTCTATGGAGGGGTTCCGAGGGTGACTGATTTGGCAAGTTTGGGGAACGGGACTCCCCATAGGGCAACACCCTGGCTACTGAGACTAGGGCCATCTCTACCTGATTGTGAGAGGCTTCCCATGGTATTATATATATACCATCCTAAGAGTAAACCCTAGGGGCCACTACGAAAGATACAAACAGAAGGCGGAGAGGGAGAGAGACACCCAAGCATGATTTCCCCTCCTGCACAGGAGATTTATACAAGGGAAACGTACATTACAAGCTATGTGCATGGAAAGATCTCTAACACATCACTTATCCACATATGGTAGGGTATATCCAAAGCTAACTACCCTTTTCCTTCATAACATCTCGGACTAATCAAAACCCTTTCCAAAAGGGTATTCCATTCAATTAACCAAAGAGTCTTCACGGGGCACGTAACTTATCCCTTAATTACCAAATTTCAAGATAATTTTAGCATTGCTATTATCCCATTAGGAAAAGTATAAGCTCCTAATTTCTGGTTTAACATTCATTAGGATATTATCTTTTCATGACCTAGATTTCATTTCTAAAAGGATTCAAAAATTGCCTTAAACTTGTCTTCCAAGAAATCACTAGGTAATTACTTAACTGGTTACCTATGTTACTAGATAACTTGGTATATTCTGGATTTTTGTGTACACTCTCATATTTGGATTATCTAGCAACCAATGAAATATCTTGTATATCTATTATGATCATGAATATCCACAATATCCAAATACATATCTTAGGGACCCATATGTAAAGCCTGGTTCACCACTTTGGGCTGAAACGTGTCTGTAAGGCCCATGATTCACATCTCGAGCCTTACGCGCTTGATTACATTGCCAAATATCAAAATAAGGCTTTGATAATCATTGCACCTTATATTATCCTTGAATGAACACATATGTTCAAACGCACATTATTTACTTAAATTGAACCTTTATTATGAGTCTAGGGTTTGGAATCATCAACCAAGATCCCTCAAATCACTTCATTGTTATATGTTCCCTAATTTATTTAGGCTTGAAATCCATGAATTTCAAAGATGTAACACAACCCATAGGGTTAGTGGTCGTGACATGTTCATAGGGTGGTGGTCGTGACATGTGCATAAGGGTGATGGTTGTGACATGTGCATGGTATTGTGGTCGCGACCCATGTGGAGGGTATGGTCATGACCCATGTGTGATGGGTGGTTGTGACATATGGGTAATGTATGGTTGAGACACATAGTTAACATATGTTATGAGTAATGAATAAACCATGTATGGTGCTATTTGGTTGAATGCCTAATCGACCCTAGTCATGATCTTTAACCTTAATGTGATCCAAGAGTGTGGGAGGTGACACAATTATGTTTTAGTGTTATAATCATGTTGTGAACCCTAATCAGCTAAGTATGAAATCCTAACCCTAATGGTAGGGCCATGTGATATGTTTGCACCTCTCACTTGGAATGGCTATAATGTTAGGATGATTTCTCTTTCATGGTTATGAAGCTCTAACCATGCATATGAGACATGCTCAAATATCATGGCTATTGAATTCTATGGTGACTATGATGTACTGTAGGTTGAATGATCCCTAATGATGCATGATGGGACACATGTGATACAAGAATGATATGACTAGGGTCTTGTAACCTAGTAGGGGCTTATGCCTAGTATGAGGTGATTGCCTTCCAGTGATTGGGTTGAGGGATTGATATCCCACAAGTGATGCGACTTTGGTGATAGACTTGTGTGGATGTGTAACAGTGATGATGGCCTTGTGGATGGTAGTTTTATAGTGCTATGTGATGATGTGACAAGTTCACACCTTATATGTTTTATATCTTCTGAGGTTGTACCATACCCTTATTCTTGTAGAGTTTGATATGGCTTTTTATGTTGTAACATGATTGATGTTAAAAGATATCTAATTGTCTTAATTAATTAAGTGAAACCTAATCATGTAGGTGCCATGTGACATAGATCCATTCCAGTGTCAGTCTTAGTGTTGGATGGTGAAATGAGTTCTCCCTTAGTGGAAGCTCAGAGTCATATATTGTTGATTATATGCATTCACAGGATTGGTTGTGGGCCATACCCTGGTAGGAGTGGAGCTGCGGGTTGTAGCTCAGTGATGTGACTCAATATATACTTTCACAGGATTAGCTACAGGCCATACCCTGGTAGGAGTGGAGCTACTAGTCGTAGCTAAGTGATGTGACTTAATATATACTTTGACAGGATTGGCTACAAGACATACCTTGATAGGAGTGTGACTCAGGTCATAGCTCAATTTCACTAGCATTGTGCCTATACACCAAGGCAGGATAGGCTGCTTTGCAGATGACTCGTATGTTATGTCACTACGGTGTTTCTATCATGGTAACTGGGAGGTGTGGAGAGGTCGTGGATTCAGGATCTTCCATGGACCTTGTATGGAACTGATTTCAACTTAGTAGTGGCCAGTTGGAGTATGAGTGGTATACGTCGTCTCCTCAGGGCGTAATAAAATAGGTAATACAGAAGTGTAGTATAATTGCATAGGGACAAATGCAGATAACATTGGTTGAATCCTTGCCTTGATTTTGTATGGTTTACTTGATATGTGATATACATGTTCTTCATATTCCTTCTTAGAATATTGATTGTTCTAATGCTCAATGATAATTGCCTAGTATTGCTTAACCTACTTTACTTGTTCAATACATATCATTTAGTTGAATATGCTTAGTTAGTCCTCATGTTATCTACCTGCTTTAGCTTATCTATGCTTTAATAGACGTAGACAGAGAGTTATATCTCTCACTGGGATGTTTGGTCTCACCCTATGGGTTTACACATATTTTAGGTGGTCGTGCATGACGTGGTGGAGATCGTGTAGCTGAAGAAGAGCCGCAACAAGAATAGTAGTTGATCAAGTTGGAACTGCTTCTAGTCTTTTGGTGATAAAGTCCTAGAGTCTCCCCTATACACTCAGGTCTTGGGTGTCTTTTGATGTGTTTGTGGTTATGTTATCTTCATGAGGTTTTTGGCATGTGTGCCTTTTGTTGTACAAACTTGGTAGTTGTACATATATATATATATATATATATATATATATATATATATATATATATATATATATATATATATATATATGCAAAATAGGTTCTTCATGTGATAGGTTGTTGACAGGAAAGTTGGAAATAATGATGTAAACACCCTGTGTAATGTGTTATGTGGTACAAGCATCCTTCTAAGGACTTCTATGTGAAAGTTTTTAGTTGTGGTTCTCTTGCAGAAATAGGTTATAATTTCATGTGTTTTTTGATAATCTATTTGCTTAGTGTTAATTCTGTGTTGGGTTTTGAGTAAACTTGCTTTGTGTGGCTCGGGGTGTCACATTGGGCCACCTTGGTGTACCTTTAGATGAGAGGTGAGAACTTCTGTGAGTACTAGGGTTTCTCCCTGTGCATGGATGATGGAGTTTCTAGGTGTGTTATAATGGAACCTGATGTTTTGGCCTTGTAGGGGTGACATATGATAGTTCCCCTTTATGTAGGGAGGTCTTTGGTTCACCCTAAAAGTGGAACAAACAATGGTTGAGGTGGTTGAAGGCCCTCAACCTATGGCGGGGTAGATTGCTTCTTTTTGGCTGTTGTGGCTAAGTGTGGGACCCGATTTCTCTTGTAAGTGGTGGAAGCTGATGTCTAGCCTAGGTTTGATGGCCAATGGTCCTTGTAGATCCAAAAAACTATGGTTAGGCAGAAGAACAACCGATGAACCTTCTCTCTTACATGCAAAACGAACTTTGACACATGGTAACTTAGTAGGATACCTCAAGCTTCTCTTCCTTCTAATCCATGAGCTTTATATACCCTCCTTTTGCACCCAAATGAGCTATTTGGATCCTTATCTCTTCCTTTTTATCTAGAGGTTATTCTTCCCCTGTTTAGTGGTGAAGTGGGTGCCCAAGGTAGTAGAATGTGGGTGATCTTCTTGCATGTATGGCTATAGTTTGGATCTACTCTCCTTTAGGGTTTGTGGAGCTTTCTTTGCTTGTTCTTGACCTTAGCAAGTAAGTCCCTCCTTCTTCCTTTGTTTATTTTACTATCCTACCTTCTCCGTCCTTCTTCTTGGATGGAAACATGGTGTTTCAAGGTAAAACTTGCTCTAAATCGTAAAGAACCCTTCTTTCTTGCTTCCTAGATGTAGTGTTTGCTCTCTTTCTTGGAGAAGAAGCTTGCTTGGCCATGTCAAGTGTTAATCTAGGGTTTTATTCCTTTCTTTCTCAAGATTTCTTGCTGTTTGGAGCTGCATATGCTTCCTAGAGGTGAGTTATATAACCTTCTTCACGTTTATTGCTTACTACTAGCTTACATACTCACGATCTTGCCTAAAAAATAAGTTCTAAGCATAAAGAAGATATCTTTGTCTAGGGCTCAAACTTAAGTGTTTGTTCTTGAGTAGTTTATAACCCTACATGAACCTAAAATATGGTGCATGACCTTCCTGAGGTAGAGGAAGCCTTATACCTTGCATAACTATGAATATATGGTACCCTTGGGGTCAGAAATGATGGTTACTTCTATATGATAATGAATTGTTTCCCTCCTTTTCTTGGTGGTCGATGGTTTGACACCTATGAACAATTGATGGTCTCTACTTTTTTGTTATTTTAATGACTCTATCGATCCCTATAACTAAAGGCCATGTTGATTTGATCATTGATGGTCTATGGTTACCCTAACCCTAGCAAACGATGTTCTTTTGCTATGTGTTGAGAGCTATTTTTCCCATGTGCTTCATCATCTGATGGTCGGTCCCTTGTGACAACCGATAGTGGGCACTTGGTTTTGTTTTGAGACTTCTTTTAGTATGTATAACCGATGGCTATGTTCCTCTAAGGTGGGCAACTTTAATATTCACTTTAGCTGGTTATAAATGATGGGTTACTTAGGATTTTAATGATCGTTTTCCACCTTCATGCTTGACCCGGTGGTCTAGTTCACTTGCTATTTTTTTTGGCTTCTATGTGTCATCTGATGGTGGTATCTTTGCTACTACTTTAGATTCTATATCTTGAGCATAGCTTATGGGCATGCTCCTCCCTTAATACTGATAGTTAGGGTTCCCATATTCGATGGTCTTCGGTGTCTCTAAGTGGTGACTCAAACAATGATTTTCTTGGTTTAACAAACAATGGTTTTTCTTTTGTTTTTGGATCAATTTTCACCCCTATTGTTCACAACTGATGGCCTCTCTGAGTCCCACAACCAATGGTTAGTATGGGCCACTCAACCAATGGTTGTTTGAGTCTTAAAGGATGGCTCTTGTGACCCATTATTTGATGGGGTCAACCAATGGTGACATTGGATGTCACAACCAATGGCTTGCTTTAAATGAACAACTGATGGTGGGTTATACCCCCTGACTGACCTAAATTGTGTGTCCAAAATGGAGCAGATCCAGAGTAGTCAGACTCTTAAGATAGTATCCTGACACTCAAGCCCCCACAACTATTATACAGGGTCTGACGTAGTAATCGGGGTCGAACCACATGGTCAAGGTTAGCAGGTGTAAAGTACTCAGGGTCTCATGCTCATATACTCTGGATAAATATATGGCTTAAAATTATTGTTCCTTAAGGAATGAAGGTGCTCAAACCAAAACAAAGAAAGTTAAAAAAAAGAAGGAAAATAATAACACGAGAAAACAAGGACAAATGGTGAGGAATAAAGATATGGAAGGGAACTTGGATTGGGTTTCACCTACTAAGGTCTCCCACCAACATGTAAAACTCACCCCCCTTTGTATACTCCTATCAAGATCACAAGCAGTCATAGAAGTCTTTGTTCCCTCCTCTCTCAAGATAAGGATAGTCTAGGATCTAAGGTGGCCTCCCTATTAAGATAACAACCTTATAATCACAAAGAAAACCATATGACCATAAACCTTAGCAATCCAACATTTTCATGCATTCATACCACTCCATAACACCAAATAAAGAAGATACTACTCTCTTGAGGTACCAAAGATCAAACATCACAATATGGTAGCTAACCATGCAAGTGAAGCATTAATAACAAGTGTATGGAGATAATCTTGATAAGAGCATATATATATATATATATATATATATATATATATATATATATATATATATATATATATATATATATATTCAAAGGGAAGTAAGAATATACATGTTGGGAGAGCCTTAGTGGCTACTCCCAACCCAAGTTAAGTGTTTAGCCACACATGTTAATGAGCATCATAACGACGTTAAAATGATATATACATCATAACCATGAAGAGGGAGGGGTACTACGTAATGGAGGTGATAGATTTGGAAGAGAGAGAAAATGGTGATACTCCAATATACTCCTTCTGATCTACATCTGGATGGATGGTATGGAATCTCCCCTTCTTTTGAGGAGGAGGTGCCTTTAGTCTTCTCTCTCCTCAACTTCCACCTTCAGAGATTCAAGACTAATCGGATAGATGAGAGTGGATGTGGAATTTTGCAGCACTTTGTGGTCCTTGAAGATCTGATCATGTGACAAGTCAAGGTGGGTGACCTATTTATAGGTGTTTCCCACCGACTTAACCACCCACACTGCGGTTGAGGTTGGGTATCGGTCAAGGCTTGATAATGGTCAGTTGAGGCCTCTCCTCGATCGAGGTCACCACAACGGTGGGTCGAGTCAGTACCTCGGTAGAGGTATTGTGCCACCTCAGTTGTGGTCCTTCCTTGGTCGAGGTATCACATCGGTCACGGTGTCGCATCACCTCAGTCGTGGTAACATATCGGTCGTAGTGTGGCATCACCTCATTTGCAGTAATATATCGGTCACAGTGTGGCATCGCCTCAGTCAAGGTGCAACCTTGGTTGAGGTCGATCGAGGTAGACATGGATGGGTCGTGGGCCACAACCAAAGGGGTGTGATGTACCACAATCGCGGCATCATCAGTGTGATTGGTGGCATTGACCGCGGTGTGAGGGTCTTGTTTGGTCGATGAGCCACAGTCGAGGTGATGATCGTGGTCGTGGCTTGATGTGACCTTGCAAGGATGGAAAAAGTGTGCAATTAAGATTTTTGTCATATAAGTGCTAAAATAAGCGGCAAGTCTATAAAAGATAGGTTTGGAGAAGTTTAAAATAAGTGCAAAAAGTGTATAAAATTAGGTGTTATCAACTCCCCCAAACTTAGAATCAAGCATGTCCTTAGGCTAAGGGTAGGTTCGAAATCATAGAGAGAAGAGCAATTTTGTGAAAAAATTTTGTGAAACTTAACATTACCGAGTTATCTCATTCTTACACAAAAACACTTGTGGTATGTTTGGTCAATCCTAAAATCTCATTCCTCCCTCTTCACAACTAGAGTTGCAAAACTTCAAGCTCTTGCCATATCCTTTTGTAGTAAAAGGTCTCTCCATCTCAGCATATCATCCCTTCCTGCTTTATGTTACTAGCCATACTAATGCAACATCTCCTAGAGGGGTAGCTTCCAAACTCTTCATTTATTTTCAGTTGGCCCTATGCTGATGTGTTTGGGTATGCTTCAGGCTTAAAGTGTTTTCCTTTTCTCTTATACTTCCTTCACCCACAACTGTCGTAAGGACAGTGTTGCCCTTAGGGCTTCTGATGTTAAGTCAGGTGGTTGCGTGAGGTTCATTCAGGATTGAAGGTGGGTAAATTTGGCTTCAAGGTTCCACTTACGGGAACGACATATTTGCATTCATGAGTGCACTAATACACCGGCCATGTGGAACCCCTTGGCATTTTTTGGACACAACTCTAGTTACATATATATATATATATATATAGGCTTTTTATACCTCCTCTCTGGTTTGGGTGAGTGGGTTTTTTTTACTTAGTCTTCAGGGAGGCCAAGCCTCTTTCCATCCCAAAGTGGGGACACTTAAACTTGAAAGGGGTAGTTGTTTCCTTCTCGAAGAAGGTGAGTATTTTTAGGCTCGAACCTTTAGGTTAGGGTGGTTGGTCAGGAGTATAGCTTGGTGAAGTTCTCTAGTTTCCAAGGGTTTTGTAAGTTTAGGATTGTTACACACAATGTATTATTGTAAGAATGAGATAAAATTGTATTGTTATGCTTCTTGTTTTACTTTTATATGCATTAGTTTCTCATACATTCCTCTCTAGAAACAATAGCACTATATCCTTTTGCAAGGGAATAGAGAAACTAGAAGGTATTTACTCAAAATGATGACTTATAACAAAATTTCCTTAAAGCATAAACTTTTTTTTTGCAAAATCAGTTTGGCGGGAGCTAAAAATATGTACAAGTAAGAAAATTTTCAAGTAATAAATTTTCTCAAATTTTTGCAAATTTTGGGATGGAATTGTACCTCTCACACCCGTTTATAATACCTCCCCCAAACTTATCATTCACCTCGACTCGGGGTGTTAAAATTTGAGTTAGGTGTATAAACGAGCTTGCTTTATTTCTGCTAGCTAGTCTTGGTGGCCCAGTTTGACTCGAGGAGCATGCTAGTGTACACTCCGCATAGTGGGTGGTACTGCTCGTACTACATTCCTTCCACCTTTGTATTCAGCGTGGCTAGGGCCATCATCCAGGCTAGAGAGTAGAAACCATAGTCGTTTGATAGAGGCACCTGTTCCTCATGTATGCATCGATAGTATAGGTTGTCTGATCATCTCGTAAATAGTAGTGGGTCATCCCAATAGTAATCCTTCAACTCAAAGAATAAGTTCCCTTCTTCTGATTATATGTTATCTCTGGTGGAAGTTTCCTACATGCTAAATAATTATAGATATCATACACCAGGGTAAGCTCTGCTCTTCCAATTAAGCCATTAAAAGAGCTTCGTCGGCATAGTTGTCATTCACAGGCAATTGGTTTTCTTCATCAAAGATTATTCATGACAGGTGGTCTACCACTACATTTTCTTTCCCTTTCTTATCGATGATTTCATGGTCAAACTCTTACAGTAACAACGCCCATCTCAAAAACCTTAGCTTGGTGTCCTTTTTCTGCATTAGGGACTTTATTGCCATGTGATCAGTGTACACTCTTACCTTCATTCCTACTAGGTATGATCTAAACTTGTCAAAAGCAAATACTATAGCCAGGATTTCCTTCTCGATGGTAGTGTAGTTCACCTAGGCTTCATCCAAGGTTCTACTCGCATAGCAAATCACATGATGTTTCTTCTCTTTCTTCTGCCCAAGGACTACCCCAATGGCGTAATTGATGGCATCGCACATGATCTCATAAGGAAACTCCCAGTCAGGTGCTTGTGGGATAGGCACTGTTGCTAATGCTCCTTTGAGGGTGTTAAAAGCATCTAGACATTCAATGGTAAACTCAAACTCATCATCCTTTATCAGCATATTTGATAATGGCTTGGCGATCTTAGAAAATTCTTTTATGAACCTTCTATAGTATCATGTGTGTCCCAAGAAGCTTCACACTCCAGTGATCGAATTTGGTGTATGGAGTTTTGATATGGCTTCAATTTTGCTTAAGTCCACTTCAATTCCTTTCTTTGAGACCTTATGTCCAAGCACGATACCTTACTGAACCATGAAGTGACATTTCTCCCAATTTAGGACAAGGTGCTTCTCTTCACAGCGTTGTAACACCAAAGATAGATTTCTCAAGAAGGCTTCAAAATCCATCCTGTATACAAAAAAGTCATCCATGAAGACTTCAATGTCTTCTAGAAAGTCTGAAAACATGGATATCATATAGCGTTGAAAAGTTGATGGTGCGTTACATAAGTCGAATGACGTTCTTTGGCAGGTGTAGGTGCCATAAATGTAGGTAAAGGTGGTCTTCTATTGATCATCAGGGTGAATAGGTACTTGGTAAAATCATGAATATCCATCAAGAAAGCAAAATTAGTCATGATGAGCTAGCCGCTCTAGGACCTGGTCGATAAACGGCAAGGGAAAGTGATCTTTCTTGGTGGCTCTATTTAGCTTATGATAATCGATGCACATGTGCCATCCTGTCACTGTCCTCGTGGTGACTTCATCTCCATTTTCCCACTCGTATGATTGTCATTCCACCCTTCTTGGGTACCACATGGATAGGACTAACCCAATTGTTGTCGCTTATTGGGTATATGATTCCAGTATCTCGTAGCTTTATAACTTATTTCTTCACAACCTCTTTCAACATTTGATTTAGCTTCCTTTGTGGTTGATCTAGGGTCTTGGTTGTCTCTTCAAGGAGAATTATGTGCATGCATAAAGTTGGGTTAAGACCTCTGATGTTCTCCACAAAATTCCCGATGGCTTGTCTATGTAGCCTCAGCTCATCTAGCAACTTCTCCATCTGGTCGTCTATTAAGTTGGCATTGATAATAATTGGATTCCTTTCTTCTTCGTCTAAGAATTCATATTTCAACCCCTCTAGAAGAGGTTTCAATTCTATCTTGGGCTTCGACTCTTCCTTCTCCTCAGCTATTTGCCCCAATGAAGCATATTTCACTGTCTGAATTATCTCTTCATCGTTGTTGAGTTCTTCTTTGAGTTAGTTAAATTAATCTAAGATTTCTACAACCTCTTGGCCCTCCATTGTAGGATCTTGGCTATTTAGTGCTCACCTTAGGGTATCTATGATTGCTTTATCTTCATGTACCTCTTCGCAATACTAGTTGTAGTTGTCCATGAAATAGACCGATTCAGATAGAGATGGTCCCCACATGGCATCTTGTACTCAAAAATCCAAGTGATCATTCCCTACTCGTAGTGTGATGATTCCTTCAACAACATCTATTAAGGCTCTCCCCATTGTAAGGAAAGGCCTCTCGAATATCATGTGGGGCATTTGGAGTCTTCGATCGTGTCCATTACCACTATATCACATGGTATGAAAAATCAACCAACTCGTATCAGTACGTCTTCAACTATTCCCACTGGCTTGTAAAGGTATGATCGGCTAACTCGATCCTCATCCCCGTCTTTACCATGTCTATCATCCCAAACCTTTGGGCTAGAGTCAAGGGCATTATACTGATACTTTCTCCCAAGTCAGCTAATCCCTTTCTCTCCAAATTATCTTCGACGCAGAAATGTATGTTGAATTCCCTGAGGTCCTTCTTCTTGGTAGGTAACTCTGCTTGAACAAAAGCACTTGACCTCTATGCTAACTGAACAGTTTCAATGTGATCACCTCTTCTTCTCTTAGTAATCAGGTTTTTGAAGAACTTTTCATAGGTTGACATTTCTTTTATTTCATTGAGAAAGGGCACATCCAAGTGTATCTTCTTGACGGCATCCATGAACTTCTCGTATCTCTTCTTCAAGTGTGCTTTTATTAACTTATAGGGGAAAGGAACTCTTGGGGTGTAGGGATTTTTCTTCGAAAGGATATCTCCCAGAAGATCTAAATTCTTTTCCTCTCCTTCCTTCCTTTTTTTGTGTGGCCATGCTTCTTTTCCACTTACATCTTGTTCTTTCCCTTTTGATTCTTCTGTTGCCTTCTCATTCTCAGACTACTGATTAGAATGACTAACTCCTTTGATGTTGTTAGTATAAGCATTTTCCAACATCCTCCCATATTATAGAGTAGCCATTTTGGTAGTCTTAGTATTTGATTGGATCTTCCCTAAAGGATTTTTCATGAGTTCAGCTAGTTGTACAAGCTGCTGACCAATCTGTCTCAGGTGAGTTTGCATATCTACCATTTGAGTATGCATGGTAGTTAGCACTCCCGAATTTGTGAGCTCACTTTGAGCGAGTTGATCATTCACCGACTTTTTCCTTTTTGTGAAGTCAAATAGTTGAGCAATCATGTCAGCTTAGTTGTTGTCTTTGGCTTGGCTCAGTCCTGGGCCTTGTCCTTGTCCTTGTCCTTGTCGGATCACATTTTTGTTTTGACCTTGATAGTTGTTATTATTCGCCAGGTAGCTGGTAGTCTTGGTGTATTCGGTTGGCACTCCTTTCTTTTCAAATCATGGGGGAGGTTTAGAAGAACTACCCAGTTGATGCACATTCTCTGCAGCTTCTTTGTTCCCATAATTAAATCCAGGATGGTCTTGTTGCTTGAAGTTAACATAAGAGGCATTCTTTGTTTCTTATTCACTTTCACTATCATCACTCTCATTGGGCCAGGTATAGATACAGTTGTCGATTCCATGTCCTCCTTCTCTACAACTAACACATTTCATGACTTTCTCAGTATGATTCTTGCCTTTGGATCCAGTATTTCAACTGTTTGACATGAGTGGCTATTTTCTGAATTCGGGTTGTCATGGTCTCCAAGGTTTTGTCTTCAATAGATGGTTCTTCAGACCCTACTTTCTTTGCCAATCTTGTATCATTCATCTCGTAATCCATGCCCACTTGCAGTGCTGCTATGTTGTCTATTATCTTCATAGTCCTGCTCAGCTTCTTCCAAAGAAAGTCACTGCCGCCAGCTACTTTCAGTAAAGTCCTCTCAGTAGGAGTCAACCCATTGTAGAAGGTGGTCACTAGGAACCCCTTATGGTAATTATGGTGTGGAAAATCCCTTTAACACTCTTGAAAGCATTCCCATGCCTCGTGCAAGTTTTCTCTAGGATTTTGTGCAAAAGAAGTGATCTTCTACATGTTGCAGATAGTTCTCTCAGTGGGATAAAACTTAGTAACGAAGGCATCTTCCAAGGGTCTCCACCCATCTATGGACTGGTGGGGGAGGTTGAGGTACCATGATAGAGCCTTACCTTCAAGAGATAAGTTGAAGCCCTTACAATATATCACTTCTTAAGGGACTCCTCTCATATTAATGGTATCACAGATATTTTTACAAGCATCGAGGTGATGGTATGGATTTTCATTTCTCGAATTTCCACAGAAAGGTTTGTTCTGGATAATCAAGATTACAACTGGTTTCAATTCGAAGTTTGCTACATTTGAAGTGCGGAATGACGATCGGGCATTTAGATTCATTTTCCCTAGTTGCTTCCAACTCTTTAAGAGTCTTTCCTTCTTCATCGTCTTCAATTTCATTATCCCGACCATCGCGCTCACATTCATTGCCACAGTGGTTGTGATGGTGCCTTCTTTGGTGATGGTAGTGTCATTCTTCATCACATTGTTCATCTTCACATCGCTCATCTTCATGACGTTCTTCCTCACGTTGACGACCGTCCGAGTAATGACCATCTCTATCTTCATCTATTCTAGGTGGTGGGGGGTCATGTTGAATTCTTGCATTTCGTTTGTCCACAGTGAGAGTACCATCCACACAAGGTGGCATGGTGACTCGAGGTTAAGGTGAAAAATTGAATGAACCAGCTTCCCTCTGGGTTCCCTGAATAGACCGCATAGTCGAGTTAGAGAACTAGACATGTTAAAATGAACTATTCTACGTAACCACAGGGAAGACGATTTAAGGATTCTGTGCAGTCAAGCTTATTATTAAGCTTGAGGCACATCAGTATAGTGAGCAGACTCAAGTTCTTAACAATGTCATTTTGCCTTATCCCAGTATTGGCACCAAAAGGTTGACCAGCCTAAATCATGTGTCCAAAATGGAGTGGATCTGGAGTAGTCAGACTCTTAAAATAGTAACCCGACACTCAAGCCCCCGCAACTATTATACGGGGTCTGACATAGTAATCGGGGTTGAACCACATGGACAAGGTTAGCAGGTGTTAAGTA